>OX451735.1:1418720382-1419320382 GCA_948472305.1 Vicia faba
TTGTGGAAACTGTGCGGGGTATACCGACATGGTCTAAGCAATAGCTATATTAGTGCGACATATTTGTGAGTACCGGTAACCCTTGAGTTCAATCAAGGAGAGTACGGGGCCGCTGAGTGATGTCACTAAGCACTAATGACCTAGAACCTTACTTGACCATCTTGGCCTTTTATTAGGGGTAGTGAGATGACCGGCTTTGGTGCAGTCCGAAGTTGGTAGATACTCGATACTACACTCATTGAGGGTTGTTTTCTTGGAATATTTTGGTTGCTAGTTAAGTGGCTAAACCAAAACAATGAACAATGAAAACAATCCAGTGATATTGAGCTCCTTAGAACCCGGTTACTATTTATATGACAGGTTTTTAAGCCAACTACACTCAAGAGGGTACTTACCTATGAAACCCCATGCAAGCCTGAAACTAGGGTTTGGTGTGATTTGCTTGTACATATATCTGGTGCATACATCATAAACATCATAAAGCATCATATGCATTCACTAACCATTTCAAGGGTTTGGATCTTCATCATTGTTCTTGTTTTGTAGGTCATGGAAATACCTCGCCGAAATACCATTCAAGTCAACCTTGTGAGAATCTCTCCTCAACTCAAGGAGATCACTTCAAGAATTCCGGAAAGCTCATCCTTCAGTGAAAGACATGGTAGACTGCTCAGCCTAGTCAACACCAACATTGAAGAAGACATGATAAAAGTGTTATTCCAGTTCTTTGACCCTCTTCACCACTGCTTCACTTTCCCTGATTATCAGTTGGTTCCCACTTTGGAGGAGTTTTCTCAACTCCTAAGAATCCCTATCCTTAATCAACTACCCTTCAACGGTACGGAGAAGGAACCAAAGCCTGAAGATGTTGCTCGAGCACTACATCTACAACCATCTGAAATCAAGGGGCATTGGGAAACCAGAAGCGGCGTCAAAGGATTCTTAGCAAAATTCTTGTTTGAGAAGGCACAAGAGTGTTGGAACTCATTGGACCTACAAGCCTTTGAAGAGATTGTGGCACTCCTTATCTATGGGTTGGTCTTGTTCCCGAATCCTGACCAATTGGTAGATGTCAACACTGTCAAAATCTTCTTGTCCAGAAATCCAATACCGACATTGCTTGGGGACATTCTTCACTCATTTTACACACGAACAATGAGAAAGAGGGGTGTTCTCATGTGCTGTACTCCTATCCTCGCAAGGTGGTTTATTTCGCACCTTCCACAATCTGTCTTGAAGAATGACCAAGGTACAAGGTGGTCCCAACGATTGATGACTCTTACTCATTCTGATGTACATTGGTGTTCTCGGTCCAGAGAAAATGTCATCATTGTCGATCGTTGCGGAGAGTTTCCTAATGTTCCTTTGCTTGGAATCAGAGGAGGTATCACCTACAATCCTTGCCTAGCTTTGAGACAATTTGGATATGCACGGAGGGATGGCCCTCATGACATGTTGATTCCTAGCCTAGTTTTTGACTTCGACAACGATGCACAAGGACTTCGCCAAAGATTCATCAGAGCTTGGGGAAAACTCAACAAGGTTGATAGCAAGACTCTGGGACACAAGAACTCCATCCCTCTTGAGCCCTATCTCAAGTGGGTACGAGCCCGAGCCCAAAGTCTAATGATGCCTTATCCTCATGTACTCCCAGTGATTAAAGAGCCCGTCAATGAAGGAGAGGTTCCCTACACCATCCTGCATCCAGACATGCCTACATCGTGGGAGGAAATGCAGAAAAGTTGGATTCAGCTCAAGGAGGAACGGAACACTTTTGAAGCTAGCTACTACGCCAGTGAAAAGAAGGTTCTAGAGCTTACCCGCCGACTCCACGAGCAAGAGGCCCTCAATACCTACATCGCACCAAAGAGGATGCGCAATGTCTTTCTACCTTAAGGAGTTTATTTTGTAATATTTGGCCCATGGGGCATTTATGTACTAACAAATTTCTTCTTATTAATATGACGTGCGTTCTTCTGTGTCTGAAACAATTTTGAATGTTCTAAACCCTTGAATGCATTGCATACATAAGCATACCATTCATCATGTGCATAAGCAGGTCTCACTCCAGGGTTCCTTATCTATCTGCTGTTTATTTCAGTAGGATGGATCTCGAGCAAACAGTCAAAGACCTACAAGCTCAGAATGCACAGTTCCAGCAACTCCTGATGACTTTGGCTAAAGGTCAGGAGGATATCAAGACTCAACTGGAGAATAAGGACCCAATGAAGAAGAAGAAAAAGAGGGTCGGAGTGGCTACTTTGGGGAGAAGATTTGACAGAGAAGCTCGGAGGGTGCTTGAATTTCCTCCTACTTCTGATGAAGGGACTAGTAAAAGAGATCGAGTTGCGGTGCCTTCCGAGTCTGATGCAGAGGAGGAAGAGGTTGAAGAGGATGAAGATTATTCTGACCAGCAGTATCCTCCAGCTGATGACAAATACAAAGGGTTAGAGGACAGATTGGCTGCCATGGAATTGCAAAGGGTACCGGGTTTGGATTTTGAAGACATGGGCTTGGTCGCCGGAATTGTGATTCCTCCAAAATTCAAAGTGCCAGTGTTTGTAAGATACGACGGGCTATCCTGTCCCAAGATGCATCTCAGGTCCTACGTGAGAAAAATTCAACCCTATACGGCAGATAAAAATCTCTGGATTCATTTCTTTCAAGACAGCCTGTCGGGAGCTCAGTTGGAATGGTTTTATCAGTTAGAAGGAACCAGTGTCAGAAGTTGGGAAGATTTGGCCACCGCTTTCTATAAACAATACCAGTATAATTCTGATCTTGCTCCTACCCGTACCCAACTTCAGGGTATGTCGCTAGGAACAAGTGAGGGATTCAAGGAATACGCACAAAAATGGAGGGATTTGGCTGGCAGGGTGCAGCCTCCTTTAACCGATCGTGAACTCGTTGATATGTTTCTTGGGACCCTATCTGGGCCATTTTTCAATCATTTAATTGGTAACTCTTCCGCAGGGTTTACCAATTTGATCTTAACAGGCGAAAGAATCGAGGCTGGCATCAAGTCAGGAAAGATTCAGAAAGGTGTCGCTGCAAGTGTTGAGAAGAAGCCGTTTAAGAAGGAGACATCTATGGTATATTCTCAAAGAAGAGCAGGGAAGATGGAGCGTCGGCCGACTGTGGGGGCCGTAATGATTCAAAACACTCCGAGTGAGCAGCCTCGCTACAACCAATCCAGACCAAATCAGCAACGGGTGGAAAGGCCACAACGGCAGTTCACCCGTATTAATATGACTCCAGCGCAGGTGCTTCCCCATCTGTTGAAATTGAATCTTGCCACTATCAAAGAGGCGCCAAAGAATGTAAATACATCCTCTCCGCATTATCATGCCAATGCTAAGTGCGCCTATCATTCGGACAGTGTTGGACACGACACCAATGATTGTTGGGCACTCAAGCATAAGATTCAGGACCTGATAGAGGCTAAGGAAGTAGAGTTTGACGCTCCAGAAAAACCCAATGTGATATCTGCACCTATGCCGAAGCACGGTCGGAATGTCAATGCCATTGAAGAGGATCTATATGTTGCTGACGTTAGTGATCTGACTACTCCACTGTTAACCATTAAGTTGAATTTGTTGAGGGCCGGGATCTTCCCGGGATGTAAAGAAGACTGCTACTGTTGCCACTCTCTGCCGTTTGATTGTCCGCTATTGAAGAAAGGCATCCAAGACCTCATGGATAGCCGACAAATTTTGTTCGAAAAAGTTCCTGCCGTTCCAGTTCATGTTGAAAGTATCTCAATCATAACCATTCACGCCAATCTTTCCGAGGCCATCAAAAAGCCAGTTAAGATTACACCAGCTGCAAAGTCTATACCTTTGAAGATAACAATGCCAGGGCCTGTCCCCTATGTCTCCGAGAAGTCGATACCTTGGAACTATGGTGGTGACATCTACTACCATGGTATCAAGCAAGTTGAAATAATTGAAGAAGATTCAGATGATGAAGAAGCCAGCATTAGTAACATTGCGGGCACCAGCAAAATCACCAGGAGTGGGAGGATATTTTCTCCAGAGATTGCTCCTCCAAAAGCAGTCTTTGGACCCTCATCAGCTAAAGAAGTCATCCCTGCACCAGTAAAGCTCTCTGCCAGAACTCCTTTGATTGAAGAAATTTTCGTTCCTAGTGCTGTCTCTCCTACCATTGCCGATAAAGGAAAGGGAATACAAGATGAGCCCGTCAGGACGAGGGCTCAACCCTTGGCGATTCCAGAAGCTTCCAAGAAAGAAATGGACGAGATTTTGAGGATAATCAAGAGAAGTGATTATGATGTGGTGGAACAGTTGGGGCAAACCCCCTCCAAGATCTCCATGCTGGCACTATTGCTCTGCTCAGAAGCGCACGCTCAAGCTTTGATTAAGTTTCTAAAGGCAGCTCATGTGCCCCAGGAAACCTCTGCGGATCAATTTCAACATTGCGTGGCTAGCCTGACTGCAGACAATGGGCTAGGTTTTTCTGATGCCGACCTGACCCCTAAAGGCCGAAACCACAATGATGCGTTGCATATTTCAATCGAGTGTCGCGGAACCACCCTTGCACATGTTTTGGTTGATACCGGTTCATCACTGAATGTTTTGCCCAAAAAGGCCTTGGACCGGTTAGATTGCGAAGGTTTGGAATTGAAGCCGAGTGATATTGTCGTCAGAGCTTTTGATGGGTCGAAAAGGATGGTCCATGGAGAAGTTGAAATCCCTGTCAAGATAGGTACTGAGGTGTTTAAATCCACTTTCTACGTAATGGACATCCGTCCATCATACTCCTGCCTGCTGGGTAGACCTTGGATACACCATGCTGGGGCAGTCACCTCCTCCTTGCACCAGATGCTGAAATATCCTGTAAAGGGAAAGATCATTACGGTCCACGGCGAAGAAGAGTATATGATTAGCCATTTAAATTCTTTCCGATATGTGGAGGTTGAAGGGGAATTCATTGAGACACCGTTTCAACATTTCGAAGAAGTGCTTCCTGAGATAGCAGTGGCGAAGTTGGCAGCTGAGACACCAAGACAGATGGCCAGGATGGCATCTCTGGAGGATGCAAAGGCTGCAGTTAAGGAAGGGAAGAATTCAGCATGGGGGCAGTTACCCGATTTTCCACATAAGGTTGATAAACTTGGATTAGGTTTCACCACCGCTGGCCAGAAAGCTATGCGCCGGTCAAAGATTGAGAAAGCGCCAATCAAAATTTCTCCTTACCGGATCAACGCCCTGGAAGATGAAGACAAAGAAAGCAACTTTGAAGATTGGGTTTATCCAACTGTCGGAGGAGGGTTGAGCAATTGGGAGGCAAAAGACTTTGTCCCCATCACTTTTATTCCTCAGTAATTTATCTATCGAACATTTCCTATTTTGGTCTGTAATATTTTACTTTCAAACAATCCGTACACTATCTTTTTCACCTCCTGCCTTGCCCGGGGCATGTAGGTCCACTTGTAAGGGTTTTGACTATTTTTCATATTCATATGCCATGTTTAATGATTCATTGGACGTTTTTCATCTGATAAAACTGCTTATGTTCATTTTCTTTCCTTTTGCATTTTTTGTTTAAGGATGGTTATCCCTTACACACACCCACACTCACCAATGCAGGTACCCATCCACTCCGGATTCCATGGGTGACTATTCTGCTGTATCTTTCAATAACTCTGAAGACCTGGTCAATCTAGCCGAGTATGAAGATGACGAAGGTTGTGAAGTACCCGGGGAACTAGCCAGACTCCTGCAACAAGAGGAAAGGGTCATCTTACCGCATGAAGAGCCATTGGAAGTTGTCAACTTGGGAACCGAGGAAGACCGGAAGGAAGTGCAAGTGGGTGCCAACTTGGAATCGAATGTCAAGGATCGCCTGATACAGTTGTTGAATGAGTATGTTGAAATCTTCGCTTGGTCCTATGAAGACATGCCAGGTCTAGACACAGACATCGTGGTTCACCGTCTCCCCACAAGAGAAGACTGTCCACCAATCAAGCAAAAAGTTCGCCGAATGAGGCCTGACATGTCTGAAAAAATCAAAGCAGAAGTAATGAAGCAGTTCAATGCTGGCTTTCTGGCTGTTACGTCCTATCCTCAATGGGTCGCTAACATTGTGCCAGTGCCTAAGAAGGATGGCAAAGTCAGAATGTGTGTGGACTACCGGGATTTGAATAGGGCCAGCCCTAAGGATGATTTCCCGCTACCTCATATCGACATCTTGATCGACAATACAGCTCAGCACAAAGTGTTTTCCTTCATGGATGGATTTTCGGGCTATAATCAAATCAAAATGGCTCCCGAAGATATGGAGAAAACAACTTTCGTCACGCAATGGGGCACTTTCTGTTACAAAGTGATGCCGTTCGGGCTGAAGAACGCCGGGGCAACTTATCAACGCGCCATGGTAGCTCTATTTCATGACATGATACATCATGAGATTGAAGTTTACGTAGACGATATGATAGCTCGGTCACAAACAGAGGAAGAGCACCTTGAACATCTGGAAAAGCTGTTTACCAGATTGAAAGAATACAAGTTAAGGCTGAATCCAAGTAAATGCACTTTTGGAGTTAGGTCTGGTAAACTCCTGGGATTCATCGTAAGCAACAAAGGCATTGAAGTCGATCCGGCAAAAGTAAAAGCAATACAAGAAATGCCTGCTCCCCGTACTGAAAAGGAGGTTAGAGGATTCTTGGGGCGCATAAACTATATTGCCAGATTCATCTCACATCTGACCTCTACTTGTGAGCCAATTTTCAAACTCTTGAAGAAAGATCAGGTAGTGGAATGGAACGACGATTGTCAAGCTGCTTTTGATAGAATCAAGGAGTATTTGCTAGAACCTCCTATTCTGATGCCACCCGTCGAAGGAAGACCTTTGATCATGTATTTGACCGTCTTGGATAACTCAATGGGGTGTGTTTTGGGCCAGCATGACGAGTCTGGTCGAAAAGAGCATGCTATTTATTACCTTAGCAAAAAGTTTACCGACTGTGAGACTCGCTACTCACTGCTCGAGAAAACTTGCTGCGCTTTGGTATGGGCTACTCGCCGAATAAGACAGTATATGCTGACTCATACTACCTTATTGATTTCCAAAATGGATCCTATCAAATATATTTTCGAAAAGCCCGCTTTATCTGGAAGGATAGCTAGATGGCAAATGATCTTAACTGAATATGACATCCGGTACACCACCCAAAAAGCTATAAAGGGGAGTGTACTAGCTGACCATCTGGCTCATCAGGCTATTGAAGACTATCAACCCATGAGATTTGACTTCCCAGACGAGGACATCATGAATTTGGACAGCATTGAAAGTAACGGACCGTATGACGGATCCGAAAAGGGATCCCGATGGACCCTGTACTTTGATGGTGCTTCAAATGCACTCGGAAACGGCATTGGCGCAGTACTCATTTCTCCGGAAGGATGCCACACTCCTTTCACGGCCCGACTTTGCTTCAGCTGCACAAATAACATGGCTGAGTATGAAGCCTGCATCTTTGGTCTCAAGGCTGCTATAGACTTGGGGATCAAATCTTTGATCGTATTCGGGGACTCGGCTTTGGTCATCAGCCAGATCAAAGGAGATTGGGATGCCAAGCATCCTAATCTTATCCCATACAAAGAACATGTCCTGATATTGCTGCCGCACTTCGAGCAAATTACCTTCGAGCACTTCCCGCGAGAAGAGAATCAGCTAGCAGATGCTCTAGCCACAATGTCCTCCATGTTTAAACTCAACTGGGATAACGAGGCTCCCCAAATCACCATCGAGCGAATGAATGAACCCGCGCATTGTCACGAGATTAATACCGAAGAATTAGTGGAACAACCTTGGTTCCATGAAATCAAAAGGTATCTCGAGACCAAAGATTATCCTGAAGGAGCTTCCGTGAATGACAAGAAGTTCTTAAGGAAATTCGCTGCTAAGTTCTTCCTGAGCAACGACATCCTGTACAAACGAAGCCATGATTGTGTATTACTCCGATGTGTGGATAAGGCTGAAGCAGAGTTGATCATGACTGATATACACAGCGGCCCATTTGGCACTCACTTGAGCGGGCATACAATGGCTAAGAAGATCCTAAGGGCAGGCTATTACTGGTCTACCATGGAGACTGATTGCCATCAACATTCCCGTACTTGTCACAAGTGTCAAGTCTATGCTGATAAAGTTCATATCCCTCCGGTTCCCCTCAACGTCCTGACTGCTCCATGGCCCTTTGCAATGTGGGGCATTGATATGATTGGAGAGATCAAGCCCACGGCTTCCAACGGACATCGCTTCATCCTGGTTGCCATTGACTACTTCACTAAATGGGTCGAAGCAGCTTCCTTCGCCTCCGTCACCAAAAATGTGGTTGCCCGGTTTATCAAGCAAAATCTCATATGTCGGTACGGTGTTCCAGACAGGATTATCACAGACAACGGTACAAATCTGAATAACACAATGATCACTGCATTATGCGAACAGTTCAAGATTTATCATCACAATTCATCTCCCTATCGGCCGAAGATGAACGGTGTTGTTGAAGCTGCGAACAAAAATATTAAGAGGATTATTCAGAAAATGACAGTCACTTACAAAGACTGGCATGAGATGTTACCGTTTGCGCTGCATGGATATCGTACGACGATACGTACTTCAACTGGGGCAACCCCATTTTCTTTGGTTTATGGCATGGAAGTTGTTTTGCCTATGGAAGTTCAGATCCCGTCTCTAAGAATTATGAAGGATGCAGGTTTGAATGAAGATGATTGGATGCAGACCTGACTCGATCAACTCAATCTGATCGACGAAAAGCGACTTGCTGCTATATGCCATGGTCAGACGTATCAAAAACAGATGATCAAGGCCTTCAATAAGAAAGTCAGACGTCAAGTGTATCAAGTCGGAGATCTAGTAGTCAAGCGGATTATCTTACCGCAAAGTGATCCCAGGGGCAAATGGACTCCTACATATGAAGGACCATTTATGATCAAGAGCATATTTTCTGGTGGTGCAATGATTCTGACCACCATGGACGGCGACGATTTGCTGCACCCTGCGAACGCAGACATAGTCAAAAGATACTACGCATAAAATAACCCGACAAGTCGAAAACCCGAAAGGGCGGCTTGGGCAAAAATGGGCATCCCGGTGAATCGAAAACCCGAAAGGGCGGTTCAGGCAAAAGTTAGGGATAAAAACAAAAAAATCTGTACACCCGGCAAGTTGAAAACCCGAAAGGGCGGCTTGGGCAAAAAGGGGTTTCCCGGTGGATCGAAAACCCGAAAGGGCGATTCAGGCAAAAATTAGGGAATTAAAGCGTATGACTATGTCTCGTCGGATCACTTCAAAGACAGTCTCTTCATCAACCGGTTCCAGATTTCTGATCAGTCCAGCCCTCGTCAAACGAAGCATTGAATGGATAGAGGTTCAGAGTTGTGAAAGCTACAGCAGAACAGAATCCCATGGAATTATTTCACATAGCCATCTTTATTTTGTATAAATTTTTCAAATATTTACGACGAGATCCTCTTACTAGGATGATTGTCTCCTTTGTACAAATATACTCAAAGAAAATCAATACAAATACTCTTCCCAAAATTTGTGTCATTTCCCTTTTTCTTTTTCTCTTGCACTATTTGTTTTATTTTGAGAAACGTCCAATGTTTTGTTAAATAGGCATATGCATTCGAAACATGATCACTTCCTAATTGAACCTAAGAAGGAGGATTACTGATAGGATAAAGGTACAAACGGATATTTTGACACCCTTTCAAAGGACATCCCTCGAGATTTGTAATCCACATCCCTGGCAAACCCTGAGGTCTACCTCCGGCAGACCCTCGAAGCTTATCCCCAGTAAGGTTCCGAAGGGTATCTCCCCGCAGAGTACGGACGTCCCTCCCGAGTTTTATTCAAAGTTATTTCTCACAAAGGCTTATAACTGGGTTATCCTCAGATAACAACCAGGGGAGATCGCGCTCGCCAAAGTTCTCCCCATCCCCAGCGGAGTTCCTCAAAATCCCCCCAACAATAACTTATCAATACTATCCCCGGAGAAGTTTATCTTTGCAAACCCCCAGCCAGAGAATTTTCCGGAAATCATTTTCCCTCAGAGTTTAAGCTTCAGTATCCCCAGCAGATCAAAAGCTTCAAATGGACAATCCCCAGCGGAGTCAGACTTTTAAACCTTCTCCCCACAGAGTTTTTAGAAGAAAAATCTTGAGTTCCCCAGTGAAATCCCCAGAAATACTTCTCTCCAAGCTGAAGATTCTCAATCTGACCTCCCAAGCATTAAGTCCACTAGTTTGGTACTCCCCAGTAGAAGACTTCAGGAATTCCCCAGAAGATTGGTATACAACCCAAGCTCCAGGTTCCCCAGTAACGACCCAGGACTTATTTTCCCCAGCAGCAGTCAGGATACTTCTATCTTCCGCTGTCCCGGATTCATCTATCCTATGCAAGACAGCTCTCCAGCTTACATGCACATCCATTTACATTCATAACACCATAATATACATTGTATCATGCATCATAGCATTGCATCCAACTAACTCTTTGCCTTTTTCAGGTAAGGTCAGTCGACGGACTAAAATCATTCAAATCTCAAGATTTCTGAAAACAGTTCACGGGTTCTCCAAGTAAACGGATGTTAACCTATCACTTGTTCAGATCCTTCCCAAGACTTCTGAAAACAGTTCATGGATTCTTCCCAAGTAACGGATGTTAATCTATCAGCTTGTTCAGATGCACCTTTGAATTCAGTTTACGGAAGCTTCCCAACAACGGATGCTGCTCTATTGCTGATTCAACCTCAAGATTTCTGAAAACAGTTCACGGGTTCTCCAAGTAAACGGATGTTAACCTATCACTTGTTCAGATTCTTCTCAAGACTTCTGAAAACAGTTCATGGATTCTTCCCAAGTAACGGATGTTAATCCATCAACTTGTTCAGATGCAATTTCTTAAAGACAGTTTACGGAAGCTTCCCAACAACGGATGCTGCTCTATTGCTGATTCAATCTCAAGATTTCTGAAAACAGTTCACGGTTTCTCCAAGTAAACGGATGTTAACCTGTCACTGGTTCAGTTTCTTCTTCCAGACTTCTGAAAACGGTTCATGGATTCTTCCCAAGTAACGGATGTTAATCTATCAACTTGTTTAGATGCGACTTCCTGAAAACAGCTTGCAGGTTCCTCCCAACAACGGATGTCAACCTATTGCTTGTTCAGACCCCCAATTCAGAAATGGTCCAAAGCTTGGACACTTTCCTAATGTTCCCTTCCAGATGGCATCTTTAAGCCCATCCCCGACAAGTTTCTGTCACTCTCCTAGATGGCATCATTAAGCCCATCTCCAAATGGCATCTCTAAGCCCATTCCCGCATCCAGTGCTTTGATGAGTGCAAATTTCCGGGCACTCTAGTGTCCAATCTCCTTTTACCCTCGAGTCACGAAAGGCAAGCTTGCCAATCTAACTCTTCAGGTTCAAGAAGATTGAACAGGGGCAACTGTTGTACCCCAAAATTTGCCCTCCCATTTCTCATTGATTTCTCCTCACACAGCTCTTGAAGCTCAAGATCCAGTTAGGGTTTCATCTGCTCAAGACTCCTCCTTACACTGCTAACCCCAAATTAGGGTTTGTGTTTGCACAAAGATGTTTTGACCTAAAGTGCCCAAGATGACTTTCTTGCTTCATATTGACCTCCTAAGTTTATCCATACCAAGTTTCAAGTCCTGATTCCAAATTTTGCCCAGTCAATTGGACAGTTGACCTAGAAATCAACTGTATTGGGGAAAAAGTCAACTGTGGCCAATTGACAGTCAAATCTCATGAAATTTGATCCACATCAACATTATGAACTCATATGAACCATTTGATCAAGTTTGGATCACAATTCCACAAGAAATTTGATCAGATCACTAAAAGGGCAAAATGGTCATTTTTAGGATTTTGACTGTGCAGAGGCAATTTTTGACTGTTTGACCTAGCCAATGGCAAACCAAGCTCACATATGGACTCAAGGACCCCATGGAATTGTCTTGACATACTCAACAAGTTCAAAAGACCCCAAGTACACAAGATTGACAGTTGAATTTCCCAGTCAATTGATCAGTTTTGACTGTATACTGAAAAGTCAAACTTTGACTTTTTGGTCAAAATCAAGAGTCAAGATTCATTTTTCATCAAAATATGCCAAATCATGAAACTTGTTCACCAAGAAATCACAAATTGCAAATTAGGGTTAGAAAATGGAATTTTTCATAACTTAGAATTTTTCTAAGTTATGAAAAACCCTAATTTTTTCCCAACTTTGCCCCACCTTTTCACCAAGATCCATTTGGATTCAAACAAAAGTCAAAACATGAAAGTTGTAGCTTGTTGCATAATCTACAACTTTGATTCACAAAGTTTTCTCATTTGAAGCTTGTATCTCAAGTTACAATTTTTTGAATAAGGGCACTAAACCATTTTTAACTTAGTAGAATTTTAACCTATTTTGACAAGGTTTTCTACCCCACTTCAAGGCCATTTTTCATACCCTTCCACTTGGAATTTCAATTTTCATTTCAAAGATGGATTGTAGTACACATTCCAAGCTTTCCAAAATGTCCAAGAACTTATCAAACAACCTCATGGTTAGGGAGAATCGAATTTCACAATATAGCAAAAACTCACTTTTGAATTGGCCATTTTTCATGTTCATAAGATTATGCAACTTCTCAAAACCAGCATGCCCTTGATTACAGGTCCTTAAACCAAGTTACACTCATAAATTTAATGCATATTCTTTGTACCAAGACCAAGTTCTTTGAGTTCAAGCTTTGTCTAGAGGATTAATCCCAATTTGGAAAAAGTAAACTATCCATTTTTGCAAAAGTTCACTTTATGTCAATTTGAAAATCAAACAAGTACAAGCTAAATCTCTTTTGGCACAAGATTATGGACAATTTGCTCTGATCAAGAGAGACTTTGCAGCAGGATTAGAGGCCCCCTACTGACCTAAAACACCAACTTGCACTTTGTTGCTTAAAGGTTAAGAAACATTGCATAATTTGTAACAGCTCTCATACCAGCATTAGCACACAAGAAAGAACTTATCAAACACATTCCAAACTACCCAACCAAGCTTTTGCACGAGCCATTTTCCTCTCAAGCACTCTCCATCTCAGAAACACCACAAAACTGCTCAAACAGAGCAAGCCCTGCAAATTGAGTGCTATCTCTCAATCCCTTCAAGCATTTTTGTCCAAACTTGTTCCTCTACCTTCCTTACAACCTATGCAAGCTATCCAGAAGCTAAGGCACGATCTGTAGTTGCTCTAACCACTTCCACCATTTTCACATCTTTGACTTGCAGGTGAAGTTCTACAACTTGATTCAGAAGCCTTCAAGACAAAGTAGACATTGGAATAGCATCCCTGAACCTCAAGGAAGCTTTTCCAATCACCACCTTGCACTGAAAGTTCCTCATTCTCCAGATAGAAGTTCAACTGAATAGGTAAAAGTTTGAATTCGTATCTCTCTTATTATGCATCTTTAGTCTTAAGTTTGTGAAGAAACAAGGTTCTACTCATAGCCCTGAACATGTACATATCTTTACTTTTCATTTATTTTGTCTGAGTAGAGAGAATTTGAGCTTTGAAAATGGCAGAAAAACTAGGTCAGGAATTGGGGGAGGAGAAATTCTCCCTCATCTTAGAGAGTTAGATCAAGTAATGCATATGGTTAGAATCGTGATTTCATGCTTAACATCTTTTGTGTTGGAAGTTTGTTCAAAAAATCAAAGAATCAGGATTTTAAACACAAGCTTGCAGGCGCGCGTTTTGTGATTTAGAGGTTGAAGAAGAAGTGGTTTGGGCTGGGCCTGAGCATTTTTTTATTCACACCATCTTTTCTGTTTTGCACCCCCAAGCCCATTTGTCTCATTTTTAATTCTTTTTGACTTTTTCTCTTTTTGTTTGACTTGTTTATTTTTTCTCAGCATATTAAAATTTTGAAAATAATTTTCTCATCATTTTTTGATTTTATTTGGTATTTATTTGATTTTCTTTTGATTTATACATACATATATATATATATATATATTATTATTTAGGGTAAATAGAAAATAGTGTAAATACATTCTCATTTTCATTTTTTATTTTATATTACCCTCTGAAAATATTTCCTATAAAAAATACTATTTTCTAAAAAATACTAAAAATTATTATTATTATTTATCCATGATACATATTTAAAATAATATATATAAATACATATTTATTAATATACTTAGAATAAAAATGCCAAAAAATGAATATATTTTATTTTAATATTTAATACTAAAAAAGGGCCTTTTTATAAGTATACCATATTTTATTTTATTTTTGTATGTAAATAATAAATATCATGTGAGTTAATTAATTAATATACATTTTGATTAAAATTAGGGTTTTTGCCCTAAATATGAAAATACTCAAAAATAATACCTTTTTATTTTCTTATTTTATTTTACATAAACAACATTTTTTCATACATATAAAAACTTTCTTTTTTGCATTTTTGCATATTTATTTAATTTCTATTTAATCATGCAATTTATTTACCTTGCAAATATTCAAAAATGATGTAATAATTTAGATTTAAATTCTTGTCTAAATATTCCCCATTTGTAAATTTGTACCCCCCTCCCTATATTATTATGTTGTAATAGCGTAGGAATTTAAATTTCGCACTTTATACGCTTTCTAATTATGCCATGCTAGAATTAGGGTTTGTATGCGAAAAACGATAAAAAAATAGTTCGACCTAATACAAGATAAAGGAGCATGAAAATAAACAACACATCTCACACTTGCACCCCTAGGGTACCCCACTTTGTTGCCTTCAAATAATTGGGTCATATTGCATGTTGAACTTCTTTGGGCAAAGCAAACAAATTGAATGATCATAGTCCCTCGATAAAACTTTTCAAAACAAACAAAAACAAATGATCAAGTCCCTTAAAGAAAATTGCCCAAAGACATTTAACACTATTGCAATTATGGTCCAAACGATGACCCGCGCCCGTCCCTTTCATCTCCTAAGACAAGATTGTCCACCAAATGCAATGGTGGAACAAATTTGTCAAAAGGGCTTAAAACACGACAAAACCTTTGAGAAAGCTTTAGGGTAGACAAACTCTTAAGTACTTGTCAATTTGCAAAGAAAACACTTGCCTAATTTCAAAACCCACTTCACAAACACTTTCAAAAAATCAACTTTTCAAACCCTTGAAACATCTTTTAAAAGATAAAACACCTTTTGTAAAACATTCGAGTAAAGAATTGTTACAAGGTTAGCCTAGCACAAGGCATCTTTTCAAAACATTTTCAAAACCATACACAAAGCACCATTTCAAACAATTGAAAACCAAGGCAAGATTGATCTAAGCAAGTACCTAAGAGCCCATGGATAACCATGGATAGAAGGGGTGCTAATACCTTCCCCTTCTATAATCTACTCCCCGAACCCAAGAAAAATCTCAAAGGTTTTTGCTGTGCTTTTTAAACCTTTCCTTAGGATAAAATAAAAAGTCGGTGGCGACTCTTTCTCAACCGAAACATTTGCGAATACAAACGCAAAACCCTAGTCAGTTCTCCCACCGTATCACAGCATCCTATACAAACGCAATCACAACTCTATTCTGCTCCATTGTGTGGATAAGGTTGAGGCTGAAAAGATCATGGCTGAATTACATGAAGGTACCTTTGGCACTCACTCCAGTGGGCATACGATGGCAAAGAAAATCCTACGGGCAGGCTATTACTGGTCTACCATGGAAGCAGACTGCTATCAACACTCCCAGACTTGTCATAAATGTAAAATTTATGCTGACAAGGTGCATGTGCCTTTGGTTCCTCTAAGTGTCTTGACGGCTCCTTGGCCCTTTACTATATGGGGAATCGATATGATTGGAGAGATCAAGCCTACAACCTCCAATGGACACCGCTTCTTTCTTGTGGCCATTGATTATTTCACAAAGTGGGTCGAACCAGCTTCCTTCGCATCCGTTACTAAGAAAGTTGTTGCCCGCTTCATCAAGAAGAATCTCATTTGCCGGTACAGTATCCCAGAAAGGATCATCACTGATAATGGTACAAACCTTAACAATACTATGATCACCGCCTTGTGTGAGCAGTTCAAGATTCAACATCACAATTCATCCCCCTATTGGCCAAAGATGAATGGTGCAGTCGAAGCTGCAAATAAAAACATTAAAAAGATCATACAAAAAATGACAGTCACCTACAAGGACTGGCATGAAATGCTGCCATTTGCTCTCCACAGATACCGTACCACGACTCGCACATCAACTGGGGCAACACCCTATTCTTTGGTTTATGGTATGGAGGTTGTCTTGCATATCGAGGTTCAAATCCCCTCTTTGAGAATTATGAAGGATGCAGGTTTGAATGAGGACGATTGGATCCAGACTCGACTTGATCAATTAAACTTAATTGATGAAAAGAGACTCACTGTTGTTTGCCATGGTCAGATGTATCAAAAACGGATGATCAAAGCTTTCAACAAGAAATTCAGGCGCCAAGTATATCAAGTTGGATATCTAGTGATCAAACGCATTATCTTGCCACAAAGTGATCCCAGGGGCAAATGGACTCCTACCTATGAGGGACCATTTGTAATCAAGAACATCTTCTCCAGTGGGGAAATGATCTTAACCACCATGGACGGTGACAACCTGCCACACCCTGCGAAAGCGGACATAATCAAAAGATACTACGCATAAGAGACCCGCTAGGTTGACACACCTAGGAAAAAAAAGGGCATCCTGGCGAACCAAAAGGTTAGGGCAAAAATTAGGGATAAAAAAAAAATATATATATATACCCGGCAAGTTGAAAACCCGAAAGGGCGACTTGGGCAAAAAGGGGTTTCCTGGTGGACTGAAAACTCGAAAGGGCGGTCCAGGAAAAAGTTAGGGAATTAAAACGTATGACTATGTCCCGTCAGATCACTTTGAAGACAATCTCTTCATGGACAAACTTAGAGGTTCTGATCAATCCAATCATCTTCGAACGAAGCAACAAATAGACGAGATATTCGGAGATACAAAGGCTATAGAAGAATGGGGACCCCATGGGATTATCACACATAGCTGTCTTTCTTTGTATAAATTTTTTCTTACTTTTACGGCACCATCCTCTTACTAGGATGTCTGTCTCCTTTATACAAAATACTTATTCAAAGTAAATACAAAGATATATCTTTCAAGTATAGAAAACTATTTGTCCTTTTTCTTTACACTTGTGTTTTATTTGCAAAAACGTCCAATGATTCGTTAATAAACATATGCATTTGAACATAATTACTGTTTAGAAAAAACAAAGACAATTACCGACAGATTGAAAGAATAGGAAAATGTCTTTAGGCTATTCCATAGGCAATACCCACAGTATATCACTTAAATCCCCAACGAGACTAAAACTTAAAACTGTTAATCCTCGGCGGAAACCATCCAGTTCCTCCAAATTCCCCAGCAAGTCGTTTTGAAACTTGAAATCCAACCGGATAACAGTTAACTTCTGATTCTCCCCAACCTAGGATAACTCCCCGATAGAATGACAGACGACCAAAACTCCTGAACTTTTTCCCAGACAGGAATAAGCTTTTCCCCTGCAGAGTTTTCAATGCTCCCCAACGGAACAAAGACTCCCATTATTTATCCCCAGTAGAAGTCATCAAAATTATCTGGATTCCCCAAACAGATTCCTCGAGCAGTATACGGCATTGCTCTCACAACAGATTTTTTATCAATACCCCAAATTTCAAGATATGAAGGATCCACATATCCTCAGCAGCAGTCAAGGATTTATTTTCCTCAACCATCAGCAATACAGCAAAGCAGCTTACATGCGCATACATTACATCCGCATATCATAAACATTGATAAAATACACATATTGCATCATACATTTCATGCAACATAATTTTATGTTTCAGCTAACATTTTACCCTTTTTCAGGATAAGATTAACAGCTACCGTTAACAATATGCAGTCATGATACAGTTTAGATACGCTCCAGACGCGGGTGCCATTTTGATACTCATTCAGATTTCAAGATTCAGATACAGTTCGGATACACTCTAGACGCGGATGCCATTCTGATACTCATTCAGATTTCAAGATTCAGATACAGTTCAGATATGCTCCAGACAAGGATTCCATTCTGATACTCATTCATTTTTCAAGATTCAGATATAGTTCGGATACGCTCCAGATACGGATGCCATCCTGATACTCATTCAGACCCAGCTTTCAGATACAGTTCAGATACGCTCCAGACACGGACGCCATTCTGGTACTCATTCTTTCAGCTTACAAATTACAATACAACAAACATTCTTGGATGGAATCTACAAGCCCATCTCCAACAAGACTCTGTCACTTCTCCAAATGGCATCTTTAAGCCCATTCCCTCCACTACCCGTCGCCGAGTGCAAATTTATGGGCACTCTAGTGTGCAATCATCTTTTACCTTCGAGTCACGAACGGCAAAGCTCGCCAATCTAACTCTTCAGGTTCAAGAAGATTGAACAGGGGCAGCTGTTGTACCCCAAAATTTGCCCTCTCATTTACCAAGACTTTTCTCACAAGATCTCTTTGACTCAAGACTGAATTAGGGTTTGGTCAGCTCAACATCTCATCTTGCACTGATAACCCAAAATTAGGGTTTGATGTTGCACAAGGATTTTTGGACCATCATTGCTTCACATTACTTTCAAACATCATTATGGATCCCTAAGATCACTCATGACAAGTTTCAAGTCTTGAACCACATTTTTGATCAGTCAATTAGACAGTTGACCTAAAAATCAGCTGTATTAGGGAAAAAGTCAACCATGGCCAATTTACAGTCAAACTTCATAATTTTTGACTCACATCAACATTTTAAACTCACATGTATCATTTGGTCAAGTTTGGATCACAATTCCTCAAGAAATTTGATCAAATCACAAAAAGGGCAAAATGGTCAAAATTAGGGTTTTGACTGAGGAAAGGCAATTTCTGATTTTTAACCTAGAAAATGTCGAATTGAGTTCAAACATGATTTCAAGGTTTCAATGGCATCATCTTGACTTAATCACATGGCTCAAAACATCTCAAATACATTGGATTGACAAATGAATTTTACAGTCAATTGATCAAAAGTCAACTGTACACTGAAAAGTCAAACTTTGACTTTTTGGTCAAAATCAAGTACCAAGGATCATAATTCATCAAAACATTTCCAAATGTGAAACTTGTTCATCAAGAAATCAAAATTTGAAAATTAGGGTTTGAATTTGAAAATTTTCATAACTTAGAAATTTTCTAAGTATGGAAATTTTCTTATTTTTTTCTCAACTTTACACCACTTTTACACCATGATTCCTAATGATTCAAGGAAAGTTCCCAACATGAAAGTTGTAGACCTCCATGAAATCAACCACTTTTATTCACAAACTTTTCCATAAATATGCTTGGATCTCAAGATATAAATTTGTGAATACATGGTCATGAACTTCTTAACTTAGTGAAATTTTGCCCTAATTTAGGCAGGTTTTGGACCCAACTTCATGGCAATTTTTCACCTAGTTCCAAGAGGTATATAAAAATTCATTTCAAATATGCATTATCTAGAACATTGCAAGCTTTCCAAAATGTCCAGGAACTACTCAAGATCATTTTTGAGTAGGGAGAATCGAAGAGAGGAAGTTGGCACTTTCTCACTTTTTGTTCAAGACATTTCATGAAGAACCAAGTTGCAAATCAATCCTATGATGGCTATTTCATGTTGTACAGGTCCTAAACTTGTTCTACACTCCTTAATTAAATTCTTACTCAGTTTTCAAAGTCTCTATCCATACTTTTGAACCTTTATCCAACTTATAATTCCACTTATGGCAAAAAGGTTCCATTGCCATTTTCATAAAGAACCACTTTTGCAAACTTTACAATTTTGAGCTTTGAACCTGTCCCCTTGATGCATACAAAGCACACAGGTCTCAAGCAATTTTTACAAACCCATACCAACCCTAAGTAAGCTGGTACAAGCATGTGAAGCTTTGGTCTTGTCACTTTGCTTCAAGTACAAGAAAGTTGGCAAAAAGGCTAGCATTGGCAGATCTGTTGGGAAGCTGACCTAAGATCATCTCAATACTAATATACAAACTATATGCAACACATAAAACACTTAGCCAAGACCTGAAACACTCTCAGCAAGCAAAACACCAAAAATCTGTCCCAAACATACAGTTTCTGCACAAACACATCCAGCTTCCATTTGGCTCGTGCGTTTTGTGTTTAGATCATTCAAACACCTTACATACTTGATATCAAACCCATCCAAACCATCATCTCTGTTTTGTATTCTCTTTTCCACCATATGCCATTGTTGACTTTGAAGCTTGCAGTTGGACTTGGTCAGGGAGTTCTAGCCACTTTCAGAGCAAGGCAAGGGTTGGA
The DNA here is from genome assembly GCA_948472305.1 of Vicia faba. Classification (NCBI taxonomy): domain Eukaryota; kingdom Viridiplantae; phylum Streptophyta; class Magnoliopsida; order Fabales; family Fabaceae; genus Vicia; species Vicia faba. The sequence goes on from OX451735.1 coordinate 1,418,740,863, forward strand.
ATAGATTCAGGAAAGCTCAAGGAAGCTTAAGGAAGCTCAAGCAAGCATCGGGCCTCCATTAAAGTCACTACATTTCCATACACGATTCCAGCTGAAGGAGGTAAAATTTCAAACTCTATCTCCTTGTACAGGCAACCTTAGGCCATGATCTGTGAATAAAAAATGTAGTTCTCATCATAACGTAGCTATACATATCATTATCTTGCATTGATTTTACTTGTGCTAAGAGAATTTAGAAGTTGAAATCTCTGAAAATATTAGGTTGGAATTTAGGGCTTTTAAAATTCTCTTTGATCTTTGATAGTTAGATTACATAAATTATATGGTTGGATTCGTGAGTTCAAATGCTACATTTTCATGTTATAAGTTTTTATTTTCATGGAAGTATGAGGAAGTTACAGGGGATCCGACCAAGGCTTGAGGAAGAAGATGAAACAGGGCAAGGATGCGTTTTGTAATATGTTATTTTTGCTTCAGTAAAGACAATGGATGTATAGCCACCCTAGTGGCAAAGTAGCGCGCTGGTGAGACCCTTGTCCTGGGTTCGAACCTACGTGCTACTTTTGTTTTTTTGATATTTTTCCCGTTTCAGTTTTTTGACTTTTTTGCAGATTGGGCTTGGCTATTGGGCCGGTATTTTGTTTTTGCTAGCATATTACCACTGATTTACTGCATCACCCCCTGCTAACTCTTTTCATATTTTATTTTATTTTTGTTTTATTTTCACATTTAATATTTTTAAATATTTTTCTTCAAAACATAAAAATTCCAAAAAAAATCTAAATTAATATATTACACTTTTATTTTTATTTTAATTATTTTTCACATAAAAATATAGTTCATTTTAATAGGATATAATTCATTTTCTTAATAAACTTGTAAAAATGATTAAATATATTTAATTTAATTTATTTTACATTTTATACTCATAAATAATTAATTTTTGCATATATATTTAATTTTAATAATTATATATAATATTATTTATTATCTTCACACAAAAAAATTCACAAAATAATAATATAGAAACTTTATTTTCTTTTAAGTAAAATTAGGGTTAAATCCTTTTCAAAAAATTAAATCTTTTTCCTTATATTTTTAGGTTCAAATTAAATATTCTTTTACACAAAAATAAGACATCAAAAAATCTTTTACATGCACATTGTATTGCATTACATTTTAAATATTGTTTTGTATTTATCTTAAATTCATATAAATTCGATTTGGTTGTAATAATATATTTAGCTTTATATTTGTGCAAATCCCCATTCAAACTTGTATTCCCCCCTCCCATAAAATTATTGTAATAGCTTAGTATATTTACCAAATCAAAGGTAAGACAACAATATCAAAGGAATAGAAAATGAACAAGAAAGACATTTGAGTAGGTAGATAGTTCCTAGTTACATGCTCTATTTTAAACAACTAATCCTTGCTATTTTTCAAAATAAACACACACACATTTCAAAACATCTTACAAACATTGAAAACATTTTCAAAAGACAAACATCTTTCTATACATTCTTACGAATGAGAATCATTACAAAGATTTCCTAAACGAATGACCTCTTTTAAAAAATACTTTCAAAACCACACCAAACACAATTTCAAACAAACAAAAGCAAGTGATCTAAGCAAGTAACTAAGAGCCCATGGAAAACCATGGATGAAAATGGTGCTAACACCTTCCCTTTTCATAATCTACCCCCCGAACTCAAGAAACAATCTCAAAGGTCTTTCCTGTGCTTTTTCACCTTTCCTTTTGGATAAAAGAAAAGTCGGTGGCGACTCTTGCTAAACTGCAACATTTGCGATAAAACGCAAAACCTCAAGTCAGTTCTCCCACCGCATCACAGATTCCAATTGAGTTTTTTTGACAAAAGTGCAATTTGTTCTTGGCCGTTTCACATGATTTTTCTGCCTCCTTGCGCTTGGGATTTGTTCTGTATATGTATCTCTTTAAATTAGGTTAACAAAAAAGCTTCAAATCCTTGCCAATTATTAAGATTTGATTTCATTCTGACCTTGCATTATTTCTTTCCAAATCAAGCTACATCATTCCATTCTCCGTCCAATCAACCTTGGCAGGATTTGATTCTGTTTTGGCAGCATAAATGGATTGCATTTCATTCAAAATCAGATCAAAAATAAATCTTCCATATTTCAAATCATTTATTTGATTTAATTTGATTTTTAAATGATTAAAATCAAAATAAATTAAATAAATAAATTCAATAAAATATGGAAGAGTTTTTGGGTCGTGGACATTGTTAAAATTAAGATGCAAGCATAAAAAGTTAGGCCCATTTGCCAAAAAATGCAATTTTGGGCATTGTTGACTTTTGACAATTCTCTAAAAATGGCCAACTTTTACAATGCATATCTCCTTCAATTTTGACCCTAAGAGGGTGTTCTTGGATTTTTTTAGAAAGCTTAGGATGTCCCCTAAACAACATTTTTGGTTTCATTTCAGTTGGATCTTCCATGATCATGTAAGAAGCTTTGACCCAAAAGGTGTTTTTATTTACTTTTTGGAATGACCTATAATGTCTGAGTTTATATCTTTTATGAGTGCATTTCTTGAACTTCAGGAATGAATATGAGTTGTAGGGAATTGCATTCTCTTCAAAATGAGCCTTGGATGAGAAATTTCTGATAAAGTATGAGAAAGTTATGCTTGGTCAAAGTTTGGTTGACTTTTCTTGAGAAACCCTAATTTAGCAACTTTTGAGTTTTGATGAATTAGGAGCATTTATTGGGGAATCATGATAAACCCTTTACCAAATTGTGGGTATTACTTCAAAATGTTGATGTTGACAAAAAATCTTGAAGTTTGACTGTATGTGGGCCACAGTTGACTTTTGACCTAGTATAGTTGATTTTCAGGCATTTGAGCAGTTGATTGAGCAAGCTTCTTGTGCAAGGCATGAAACTTGACATGGATGGTATTGAGAACATATTAGGACTATGGAGAGAATATGAGGCCTTTGGATCTCACCCATCTTGATGAAAATGGAAACCCTAGTTGGAGGTTCATTGCTTTATGAGAGAGTTTGTCTGGTTAACTCTTGGGCATCCTTGAGCAAGTTGAGGATATAAATGAGCATGTGTTAAGTAAAATGATAGGGCAAATTTTGGGGTACAACAGTTGCCCCTGTTCAATCTTCTTAAACCTGAGGATGTAGATTGGCTGGTCTGCCTTTCAAGATCTGAAGGTAGAAGATGATTGAACACTAAAGTGCCCATAAATTTGCACTCGCGTGAAGTAACACTGATTGGTGATATCGGGAATGGGCTTACAGATGCCATTTGGAATTCGACTGGGAACCGTCAGAGATGGGCTTAAAGATGCCATCCAGAAAAGGTATCGGTCGCATGAGAGATTTCTTTGCAAGAATTCCTGTACCTGCCATTGAGGAGGACTTTGCTGGAGAATGTTAATTTATGTCTGGGAAAATAGAGTATAGGAGCTTCGGTTGTCCATTAATCTACTGGGGAATTAACTCCTGTTTGAGGAGGTGGGAGTACACTGCATATCTGGTTAGGATCCAGGCTGCACAATGACTTACTGGGGAAGTGTGAGATTGATTGTATCTGGTCGGGTCTAGGTCTTACAGTGTTGTAAACTATTGTTTGGAGATAAGAGAGAAGGAACCTGGATAGTAGGGTTGCTTCGAGATGAAAGTCGGGATAGTAGGGCTATGAGAAGGAACCTGGATAGTAGGGTTTCTTCAAGATGAAATCCTGGATAGTAGGGCTGTGAGAAGGAACCTAGATAGTAGGGTTACTTTGAGATGAAAGCCTGGATAGTAGGGCTTATGAGAAGGAACCTGGATAGTAGGGTTACTTCGAGATGAAAGCCTGAATAGTAGGGCTATGAGAAGGAACCTGGATAGTAGGGTTTATTCATGATGAAAGCCTGGATAGTAGGGCTATGAGAAGGAACCTGGATAGTAGGGTTACTTCGAGATGAAAGCCTGGATAATAGGGCTTATGAGAAGGAAACTGGATAGTAGGGTTACTTCGAGATGAAAGTATGGATAGTAGGGTTGTGAGAAGGAACCTGGATAGTAGGGTTACTTCGAGATGAAAGCCTAGATAGTAGGGCTTATGAGAAGGAACCTGGATAGTAGGTTTACTTCGAGATGAAAGCCTGGATAGTAGAGCTTATGAGAAGGACCTGGATAGTAGGGTTACTTCGAGATGAAAGCCTGGATAGTAGGGCTTATGGGACAGAACCCGGGTCGTAGGGTTTCTTCATTTGGTCATGTAGATTAGTTGACACGTTGGGTTTCGGGAATTGAGTTTCCATTAGTTGTCTGCATATATGACATGTATAACTGCTGGAATCGTTGGAGATAACTATCTTTCATGAAAAGATACCAGGGTTAATTATATGTAATGCATGCAATGCATTGTGAGATATGTTCTCAAAATAAATGAGATTATTCTATATGCGATATGTATTCGCATATCATGATGTATGAAATGAGATGCTACTATGACATTTCCGAGTCTGGGAAAATAAATCCATGACTGCTAATGGAGAGTATTGGAAGTAGCATTCCTGACTGTTGTAGAGGACTGTGGTTCTTCTACTTCCATTGGGGATGGTGAACGGAAATGACTCTGCTGGAGATTTACTCTTTGTTGTTTGTGAATATTCTGCCATGGAGAGACTCTGTTTGAGAATAACTCTACGGGGGAAAAACTTTGTTAGAAGGTGAACTTTCGTAGCTGAAGTAATAAGCTCTGTTGGGGATTGAAATTTTGTATTAAGAGAAATAGACTCTGCTTGGGAGACAAATTTTTATGGCCCACTTGCGATTATGAAATTCGGATGGGGGATATAGATGTCAGGTTTCTGGATGACCCTGGCTGGGGAGATTACTTCATGTTTTGAGAGAGATGATATCAATGCTTTGATTACCTTTTACTCTATGGGGAGTACAGATGTTACAAGGTCGTATGCACCGATGATTGTGCTTCAAAGCTGTCTCTGCCCCGATACCGGTTGGACAGAGTAACTGTCGGGTTTTGACATTTCTGGTTTTTTGCCCCTGTTTCTTAAGTTACGAGCAATTGTATTTCCATTTCTTATGTAAATATTTATGAGAAGTAATCATATTCAATGCATATGTCAAGAATAAACCATTGGACGTTTTTTCAAAACAAAACAGAAAAGGAAAAAACTCATAGTTTTTTGTAAAAATGATTTGTATTGATTTTCGAAGTTGGCCTATAATAGGCGTTTTTGTACAAGGAGACTGACGCTCTAGTAAGAGAACACCGCCGTAAAAATAGAAGCTATACAATATTGTGTAAAAAGAAAACAGCTATGTGCAACAATCCCATTGGGTTCCAATTCTTCTATTGCCCTTATGTCTTCAAGCGTCTCATCACTTTGCTGCTTGTCCAAAGCTGATTAGATTGATCGGTCCCGTTCGAGCTTGACAATTGATAATGAGGTCTGATCGCAAGGTGATACAATGGGACATAGTGATACGCTTTACATCCCTAAATTTTTCCTGGATCTCCCTTTCGGGTTTTCAATCCACCAGGATACCCTTTTTTCCCAAGTCGCCTTTTCAGGTTTTCGGCTTGCCGGGTGTACAAATTTTTCCTTTTCATGCCTTATTTTTGCCCGAACCCTTTTGGTTCGTCGGGAAGCCCTTATTTTTGCCTAGGCCATTCAAGCTAGCGAGTCTTTTATCATGCGTAGTATCTTTTCACTATGTCTGTATTGACAGGGTAAGGGAGGTCGTCACCGTCCATGGTGGTTAGAATCATGGCTCCACTCGAGAAAATATTTTTAATCACAAATGGCCCTTCGTAGGTGGGAGTCCATTTGCCTCTGGGATCACCTTGCGGCAGTATGATGCGCTTGATTACCAAATCTCCGACTTGATACTCTTGACGTCTGACTTTTTTGTTGAAAGTCTTGATCATTCGTTTTTGATACGTCTGACCATGACAGACAGCAGTAAGTCTCTTCTTGTGGATCCAATCGTCTTCATTCAAACCCGCATCTTTAATAATCCTTAAATAAGGAATCTGAACCTCAATGGGTAGAACTGCCTCCGTGCCATATACCCGAAAGTATGGTGTTGCCCCTGTCGACGTCTGTGCTAAGGTACGGTACCCATGAAGAGTGAATGGTAACATCTCATGTCAGTCTTTGTATGTCACCATCATCTTCTGTATAATCTTCTTGATGTTATTGTTAGCCACTTCAACAACGCCATTCATCTTCGACTGGTAGATAGAAGAGTTATGATGTTGTATCTTGAATTTCTTACACAGCTCGGTGATCATCGTGTTATTGAGATTCGTACCATTGTCAGTAATAATTCTCTCTGGCACACCGTACCGAAAAATCATTATGCCGGATAAATCACGCCACGACGTTCTTGGTCACATTAGCAAAAGAGGCCACTTCAACCCACTTCGTGAAGTAATCGATGGCCACTAGGATGAAGTGATGCCCATTGGAAGCAGTAGGTTTGATTTCTCCGATCATGTCAATGCCCCACATTGCAAAGGGCCACGGAGCTATCAAGACATTCAAAGGAACCGGAGGCACATGCACCTTATCAGCATAAATTTGGAACTTATGACAAGTTCGGGCGTGCTGATAACAATCTGCTTCCATAGTGGACCAGTAGTATCCTGCCCGTAGGATCTTCTTAGCCATGGTATGTCTACTGGAATGGGTTCCGAAGGTACCTTCATGTAGATCTGTCATAATCCTCTCTGCTTCGCTCTTGTCTACACATCGCAGTCAGGTAGATTCATGGTTGTGCTTGTAGAGGATTCCATTACCGAGGAAGAATTTCATAGCGAACCTTCTCAGAAACTTCTTATCGTTGACAGATTCCCCTTCGGGATACTCTTGAGTCTCGAGGTACTTCTTCACTTCATGAAACCAGGGTTTGTCTGCTACCTCTTCGATATCAATCTCACAGCAGTGCGTTGGCTCATCCAACCTTTCAATGGTGATTCGGGGAGTTCGCTGTCCCACCTGACTTTGAACATAGAAGACATGGTAGCTAGCGCGTCCTCTAGATGATTCTCCTCTCGTGGGAAATGTTCGAAGGTTACCTCCTCAAAGTGTGGGAGCAATTTCAGTACGTGCTCTTCATATGGGATGAGATTCGGATGCTTCATATCCCATTCGCATTTCATCTGACTTATCATCAAGGCTGAATCCCCGAAGACATTTAAGAACTTGATCCTGAGGTCGATAGCGGCTTTGAGACCCATAATGCATGTTTCATACTCTGCCATGTTGTTAGTGCAGTTGAAACATAATCGGGCAGTGAAAGGAATATGACAGCCCTCATGAGATATGATTACGGCGCCAATGCCATTACCGAGTGCGTTCGAAGCTCCGTCAAAAACCATAGTCCATCGGGATCCCTCCTCAAGTCCTTCATCCGGTCTAGGTTATTCGTAGTCAGTTACTGGAATAATGTTCTCGTCCGGGAACTCAAAATTCATGGACTGGTAGTCATCCATGGCCTGATGACCCAAATGATCAGCCAATACACTCCCCTTGATTGCTTTCTGGGTTGTATATTGTATATCATATTCAGTTAAGATCATCTTCCATCTCGCTATTCTTTCAGAGAGAACGGGCTTCTAGAAGATGTATTTGATTGGGTCCATCTTAGATATCAACAAAGTAGTGTGAGTCAGCATGTACTGTCTTAGTCGGCGAGCATCCCATGCCAAAGCACAACAAGTTTTCTCGAGCAGTGAGTGTCGTGTCTCACAGTCGGTAAACTTTTTTCTAAGGTAGTATATTGCATGCTCTTTTCGACCAGACTCGTCATGCTGCCCCAAAACACACCCCATTGAATTGTCTAGCATTGTTAAGTATAATATTAAAGGTCTTCCTTCAACCGGAGGCATCATAATTGGTGGTTCTTAAAGGTATTCCTTGATTCTTTCGAAATCAATCTGGAATTCGTCATTCCACTTTACCACTTGATCTTTCTTGAGAAGCTTGAAGATGGGCTCACAAGTAGTAGTCAGATGTGAAATGAACCTGGAAATATAATTTAGGTGTCCCAAGAAACCTCTAACCTCCTTCCCTGTACTGGGAGCTGGCATCTCTTGTATGGCCTTTACCTTTGCGGGGTCTACCTGAATACCTTTGTCACTGACGATGAAACCCAGAAGCTTACCAGATCTTACCTCGAAGGTGCACTTATTCGGATTCAACCTAAACTTGTATGTCTTCAACCTGTCAAACAAATTTTGTAGATGATCAAGGTGTTCCTCTTTGGTTTGAGACCTGGCTATCATGTCATCAACATAAACCTAAATCTCATGGTGAATCATATCATGGAAGCGACCATGGCTCACTGATAAGTTGCCCCAGCAGTTTTCAACCCAAAAGGCATCACCTTGTAATAGAAGTTGCTCCATTGTGTGAAGAAGGTTGTCTTCTCCATGTCTTCAGGAGCCATCTTGATCTGGTTGTAGCCAGAGAAACCATCCATGAAGGAGAAGATTTTGTGTTGCGCGGTGTTGTCAACCAGAACGTCAATATGGTGAAGCGGGAAGTCATCCTTGGGGCTTTCCCTGTTCAGATCTCTGTAATCCACACACATCCGTACCTTGCCGTCCTTCATAGGTACCAGAACGATGTTAGCAACCAACTGCAGATAGGAGATACAACTAAGAACCCCGTGTCAAACTGCTTCATGACTCCCGCCTTGATCTTCTCTGACATTTTAGGGCGCATACGTCGGACCTTCTGTTTAACCGGAGGACAATCTTCTTTAGTTGGCAGACGATGTACCACAATATCAATGTCTAAACCAGGCATGTCTTCATATGACCATGCGAAGATCTCAACATAGTCGTGTAACATCTGTACCAAATGCTGTTTGATCTTAGTCTCCAGATTTGCGTAGATCTTGACTTCTTTTTTGTCCACCTTCGTGCCCAAGTTTATCTTCACAATTGGCTCTTCATGAGGCTGTATAGCCCTCTCTTCCTACTGTAATAGTCTAGAAAGTTCTCCAGGCACCTCACAATCGTCCTCACCTTCATCCTCGGCTTGGTTGATCGGATTTTCAAAGTCATAACTGGCAATAGCAGGACTGTTACCAATGGGATCCAGAGTGGATATGGATCTGCAGTTTGATACGTGAGTGTGTGTAAGAGCATAGCGGTATGCATAAAGTAAAGGCAAAAAAAGAAAAACAGAGAGCGCAACATTTGAATGCAAAGAAACGTCCAATGTTTTATTGATGATATATGAAATGACACATAATAACCCTCACAGAGAGAACCATTGTGCCTCGGGTAAGACACAAGGCCATAAAGTTTAAATTGTTTATTATAAATTCAGAACACAAGTAGGACAATTACTGCGGAATAAAAGAAATTGGTATAAACTCTTTGGCCGTCCAATTACTCGGTCCACCGTTGGTAGTCGGGTATACCCAGCTGTCAATGTCAGAGTCTTCCCCACTGTCTTCAATAGAATTAACCCCACGATTGTTGATGCATAGGGGAGGTCCTCCAGCCCGAGTGCATCGAACAACCCTTTGAGCTCCTTCTTCGACCATTGCTCTAGCGTCTTTGAGAGAAGCCGTCTTCAGAGGAGGTTTGGTGCCGGTGGTAGTCTCGGTTGACGCCAAAACCTGGGGAACCTCTTCAAAGTTTTGACAAGGAGTCTCTATGAATTCCCCGTCCATCTCTACATACCTGAAGGAGTTCAGGTGGTTCACCATATACTCCTCCTCTCCATGCACAGTGACTATCTTTCCCTTCACCGGATACTTCAACATTTGGTGTAGTGTAGAAGTAACAACCCCATCTTTATAGATCTAAGGACGACCCAACAAACAAGAGTACGATGGCCTGATGTCCATCACGTAGAAGGTGGACCCAAAGGTCTGAGAGCCTACCTTGACAGGGATGTCCACCTCCCCATGCACCATTCTCTTTGACTCGTCAAAAGCCCTTACCACAATATTACTGGGCTTTAAGGTCAAGCCTTCAAAATCCAGCCGGTCGAGAGCCTTCTTGGGCCGAACATTCAATGAAGACCCAGTATCTACCAGTACATGAGCCATAATGGTGCCCCTGCATTCGATCGAGACATGCAGAGCATCATTATGTTTCCTCCCTTTCGGTGTTAAGTCGGCATCTAAAAAACATAGCCCATTGTCAGCAGTGAAGTTGGCCACACAGTCTTTGAATTGATCAGCTGAAGTTTCCTGTGGCACATGTGCAGTCTTTAGGAATGCAATCAAAGCCTTCACATGGGCCTCAGAACACAGCAACAAAGACAACATTGATATCTTCGAGGGAGTCTGCCCCAGCTGCTCGACCACATTGTAGTCGCTCTTTTTAATTATTTTTAATATCTCCTCTATCTCTTGCTTAGAGGATTACACAACAACTTTTCTAGTTGCCTCCGTCCGGGCAGACTCACCTATAGCTTCTTTTCCTCGAGCCCCAGATGACTCATCGACAGGAGTAACAATTGGAGTAAGAACTGGAGTGGTGACAGATGTACCGGAAGGAATAGCAGATGGAATAACAACAGGTTTGTTGACAGTCTTCGGGGAAATCTCGGGAAAGAAAACCCTTCCACTTCTGGTAATTTTACTAGTCCCGACAATGTTACTGAAATCGGGATTAGCCTCTTCATTCTTCAGATCTTGTTTAACTCCATGATAGTAAACATCGACACCATAATGCCAAGGGACATCTTTGTTCGAGGCGTATGGGACAGGACCAGGAAAAGTGATTATTAATGGAGCGACTCTCGGAGCGGGTGTAATCTTAACATGTCTTCTCGAGGAGACCTTGGAAGGATTGACGGAAATGGTTATAATAGCAACATCTTCAAATGGAACAGTTGGAATCAAAGTCTTATCGAACAAAATTTCTTTGTTGTCCATCAGGCGTTGGACACTTGTTTTCAGCAAATAGCAACCAGTAGGCAGAGACGAACACATGTGGCAACCTTCACCACAACCCGGAAATAAACCGGCCAACAACAAATTCTTCTTAACAGTCATAAGAGGAGTAGAAACTTCATCAACTAAGGTCATAAACAAATCAATATCAACGACATTAACTCCACGGTTGTGCTTAGGCATGGGAGCAGTTATGACATTGGGCTTCTCCGGAGCATCGAACTCAATCTCCTTGGCTTCAATAAGATCTTGTACTTTATTTCTCAGAGCCCGACAATCATTTGTATCGTGGCCAGGACTCTTAGAGTTGTAGGCACACCGAGCGTTTGGATTGTACCGAGGAGACATGGTATTAGGATTCTTGGGAGCCTCTTTCAAGGTTTCCAAGTTGGATCTCAGCAGATGGGGTAGAACCTCTGTCAATGTCATGTTAATCCAGGTAAACTTCCTTTGTGGTCTTTCTATCCTTTGTTGATTGTTGCATTGTGGAGCAGCCGCAGGCCTAGGTATCATTACAGCACTTACCGTCAGACGGTGTGTAACTTTTCTCTGACCTCTTGGGCTATAGATAGCACTGGATTCCTTCTTACCAGTGAAGGGGTTCTTTACTGAACTCGAAGAGGCATCTTTCTGTATTTTGTCGCTCCGGATCCCAGCTTCTACCCTTTCTCCTGTTAATATCAGCTCGGTGAAACCAGCTGATGAGCTACCAATCAAATGATTAAAGAATGGACCGGACAGCGTCCCAAGAAACATGTCAACCAACTCCCTGTCAGATAAAGGGGGTTGGACTCTCCCAGGAAAATCTCTCCACTTCCGCGCATAGTCCTTAAAGCCTTCACCTGCACCCATGGACATACTCTAGAGTTGAGTACGAGTAGGGGCAAGGTCGGCGTTGTATTGATACTGCTTATAAAAAGAAGCAGCCAAATCCTCCCAATTTCGGACATTGGTTCCATCCAGTTGGTAGAACCATTCAAGATGAGTACCTGATAGACTGTCTTGAAATAAGTGAACCCACAAGTTTCTATCAACCGTGTGGGGCTGGATCTTCTTTACATAGGAACGGAGATGGAGTTTTGGGCAAGACACTCCGTCATACTTTGCGAAAACCAGAGCCTTAAATTTCTGCGGGATGACCACTCCCGACACCAATCCCAGTTTTTCAAAATCCAACCCAGGTATTCTCTGGACTTCCATAGCGCTCAACCGATCCTCTAACTGCTTGTATCTATCCTCAGTGGGAGGATACTTCTCATCATTGTAGTCTGTATCATTGTCAGAAAATTTAGGGCTAGGGTCCTGATCCCTTGTCTCCCTTTCTTGATTCTCCCCTTCCTTGGACGAGGATGTTAGATCAAATGGTTGCTTCAACGGCCCCCTGAACCTTCTGCCCAAGTTCAGAATGCCAGAAACCTTCTTCTTCTTCTTCTTCTTCTTCTTCTCTTTCAGGATGAGGGCCTTCAGATCCTTCCTGTCCTTTTGCCATAGTTATGAACATCTGTTGAAATTGGGCATTTTGTGCCTGAATATCTTTGATGCTTTGTTCAGAAGACATTTTTGCTGAAATAAACAGCGAAGAAGATGAGAAACCTATAATGGTACCTGTTTATGCAATGCTATGGATGGGATGTGTATGCAATGATTTCAAGGACTTTAGGAAATTTAAATTTGCGAACCCAGATGAAACAAAGATTTTATTAGTAGAATTCAAAATACAATTGCCTTTTAGGCGTTACAATTGAAAATTATAAAAACTAAAAGAAATCAAGTTTCCCATGGATGCTTCTTCTTCGTGCCGAGATAGACATTAAGGATTCTTTCCTCATGAAGCTTCTTTGTGACCTCTAAAACTTTCTTCTCCTGGGTATAGAACTGGTCCCTATAAGTATCATGCTCCTTCTTCAACTGAATCCAGGACCTCTATAGTTCTTCAAGATCAGTGGGCATATCAAGATTGAGAACCGTGTAGGGAATATCCCCTTTAGTAATGGGCTCCACAATCACTGGTAAGACGGCTATGTAGGGCATCATAAGTTTCTGAGCGCGAGCTCGTACCCATTGGAGATAAGGTTCCATAGGAATGGAATTCTTCGATCCCAAAGTCTTGGCGTCAGATCTGTTTACCATGCCCCAAGCTCGTATGAACCTCTGGTGATACCCTTAAACATCATCCTTATAGTTAAACACAATGCCCTGGATAAGTATCTCAAGAGGACCATCCCTTCAAGCATAACCAAATTGTCGCAGAGCCAAACAAGGATTTTAAGTTATGCCTCCCCTAATGCCAAGTAGTGGGACATTAGGGAACTCCCTGCAGCGGTCAATAATAGAAATATCTCCCATAAATCGGAAATACCAGAGAATATCCGCGTGAGAAAGTGACATTATCCTTTGCGACCAACCCAAACCTTCTTCATTCTTCAGCACTGACTTAGGGAGGTGAGAAATAAACCACCTCAATAGTAACGACATGCAGCACATAAGAACCCCTCTTCTCTTCATGGTACGAGTATGGAGATCGTGCAAGATATCTCTGAGCAAGGTAGGCACAGGGTTGCGAGAGAGGAAGATCTTGATAGAATTCACATCTATGAGTAAGTCTGGATTAGGGAACAGTACTAACCCATAGATTATAAGGGCTAAGACCTCCTCGAAAGCCTGAAAGTCCAAATCATCCCAAAATAGATGGGCCTTGTCTATTAGGAACTTGGCTAGAAAACCCTGGACTTCATTTCTTATTTCCCAATTGGATACCATGTCGGCCCATTTCAGATGCAAAGTTGAGGCAATGACTTCTGACTTAGGAACCTCTTCTAAACCTGTGAAAGGCACCTGGTCCAGAATAGGTAGATTCAATAACTGAGAGAACTCTTCCATGGTAGGCACCAACTGATAGTCTGGAAAGGTGAAGCAGTGGTTCTTGGGATCAAAGAACTGAAAGAGTACACCCATCATCTTTTCATTAAAGCTCGAAGTAACCAGGTTGAGAAGTTGACCATGTATCTTAATGAACAGAGAAGTTTTAGGAACACTTGATACTAGTTCCTTGAGTTGGGGAGGTATTCTCACAAAGCTGATTCGGATAGTGTTTCTATGAGCAGAAGCCATGATCTACAAAACAGAACAAAGATAAATTCCCCAGGTCCTTGAAATGGTTAGTGTAATGAGAATCAATACTATGTTATGATGCATGATGTTATGTTCAACCAGAGTAAATCACACACAAGAAAAGCACACAATAGACCTTAGGTTTGAAGGCTTGCATGAGGTTAAAGGTAAGTACGCTCTTGAAGTTTAGTTGGTTTTAAACCTGTCTTAGAAAAGTAATCGGGTTCTAAGGATTCTCAATATCACTGATCATTCTTTTTCGGGCATTGTTTCAACTCAGGAAATATTTTCTTGCGGCTGAAATATCCCGAAAGTCTCACCTCAATGAGTATAGCATCGAGTATCAACCAATCCTCAACTTTATACCGAGGCCAGCTATCTCACTACTTTCTAATGGCCAAGTTTGTTCAACTAAGGTTCTAAAGTTCGTTAGTTCTTTACGACACCATGCGGCGGCCCCGTATTCTCCTCGTTTCCACACGAAGGATACTGGTACCAACCAAAGTGTCACACCAACACAGTCATCGCTTAAACCATATCGGTCTATGTCGTACAGTCTCCACGATCTATTGTTTTTTACCTAAAAAAGTATCCCCAAATTTGGGTGTAGGATCTTTAACAATGCCCAAATAAAACCCTTTAAGGTTAAAGCAGACAAAACAAACAAGAAAGTAAGTTTTAGAAATGACCTAGATCCTAAAGTATACCCCACTTTAGAATTATTCCCCAGCAGAGTTGCCAGTTCTGTGATACGGTGGCAGAACTGACTGTTATACTGGTTTGCACTTTGTATTCACAAATGTCGCGGTAAGTAAGAGTCGCCACCGACTTTTATTTCATCCAACAAAGGAAAAGGAAAAAGAACAGAAAAAACCTTTTTTCGAGATGTTTCTGAGTACGGGGGATAGATTATAGAAAGGGAATATGTTAGCACCCTCTCTATCCATGGTTTTCCACGGGCTCTTAGGTACTTTCTCATTTTTTAAATTGTTTGTATGTGCTTGTTTTTGAAAAGTTTTGTTTACTTCGTGATAACCCTTGTGTCGTTCCTCAAGAGTGTGACAAAGTTGTTTTGAAAACTGTTTTTGAAAAGTGTTTGCGTGAAAAGTTTTTGTTTTAAGCAAGTACTTAAGAGTTTTCTACCTACTTGAAAAAAGTCTGTTCATTTTCGTTTCCTTTAGACAGCGTTATCCTACTATTAAGGAGTAGGTAGCTCTGTCGTTGGAATTTTAAAGGGACGTTCGAATGGATGAAATGGTCTCTGAAGGCAACAAGTAAGAATACCTTAGCATTTCGAAGGGACTATCGTCATAAGATCAATTCGTAGGAAACTCGAGGGACAAGTAGGGACTATTATCTTTATGACGATTTTGAATCGTGGGTCATTGCTAAGGTATCCCTACGTTCGAGGGACACGACCATTATTTCCGAGGCAACCAAGTGAGGCAAAACCCTAGGAGTGAGCATGTGCAAGTGTTTGGTTTCAGTTAATTATCTTTGCACAATTAGGGTTATCTACCATTTTAAAGTTATTTGTCTTGCCATTCAATCCTATTATCCATACATCTATCATTTTAATAGTTGCAGAAATTAAAAGCGGAAAAGAAAAAATCTACGCTATTACAGGGCTTTTGGACAGATGCACAAATATTTGACTGAAAAATAAAGATGCAGAAATTTAAAATCCTAATTAATCTATTACAAACTCAGAACAGTTACAATAATCTGAAAATAAATAAAAACATGCGCGAAGAATTGAGACGGAAATGAGGAAAATATATTTTTTTGGATTTTTTGAGAAAAGTAATTAATCTTGCAAATTAACCCAATTTCTATTTGTTTTTAATCATGTAAAAAATATTTTAAATTAACCTAATTTTCTATTGAATTTTAATTACAAAAAAAGGAATTTGAATTAATCTAATTAAACAAATTAATTAATAGCAATTAAATATTTTATGGAAAAAAACTAAATCTAATTTTTTAAGGATTTTCTGATTTTCTGATTTAATTAAAAAAATGATTTTTATTGTGAAAATAATTAAAATAACAAATTAAAAAAATAACAAATAAAGAAAAAAGAAAAAGGGTCTGATGTAGTTAGCAGTCTAGGGGGTGTATTGCCAATTGCTGAAGCCCAAAAGAATGCGCCCAATTGCCTTGCGCATGACTCAGTGGTACCTCCTTCTGAGGGTGTACCATGGGGCTCTCCTGCGTGGGACCTTGGATCTGTGATGGTGATGATCCAATGGAAGGATCTGGGGCGCGTACCAAGTGTTTGAAAGGTGAGACACACCGGATCTACAATCAGATTATTAGAAAATAAAAATGCCAAACCTCGGTCTCGAACCCAGGACTCTCACCTCCCATACGTTCCTCCCTACCACCAGGCCAGCTTGTCATTCATTTATATGCATGACAAAATAATAATATAATGGAAATAATGCTTCATGCCTAGAACGCGTGCGTGAATTCAAATGGGTCAGTGGGAGTCAGCCACGTGACCTTCTCTTTCTTCAGGACTGTTGTTTTAGGTGCCCACCTTTTACCTATGGACAAAACTGTCACTGAAGGTTATAGTGACAGTTTCCGTCCATGGCTACAAAACTGCAACAATTGAAAATGCAACACAAGCCACATAAATTTTAACCTAAGGTATAGGATAGTTAGAAATCATGCCCTGGATTCAATGGTGCCCATGATTTGATCTAATTTTTCCTATATAGGGAAGCCCCAAAACGAAGCTTCGAAACCCTAAGAATGGAAATCTTCCATCCATGCACTCAAAACTCAATTAAAGCATTCAACAAGCATCGAACCTTTGTGACAAACCAGAATACATGATTAAATTTCATGGAAAAAGCCTGTATGCACGTAATCAAAATCAAAAATAATGTCAAACTGTGATGTGTATGGAGCGTGATTCTTGATGCTTCAGAGCTTGGCAAGGGTTGGAAAAGCTTCTAGAGGCATGCAGGAACGTGTTACAATCTTTAAACCTCCTTGAGAATGGTTGTAATCTGGGATTCTAATTGATATTTTTTTGAAAAAAGTGTAATTTGTTCTTGGCCGTTTCACACGATTTTTCTGCCTCCTTGCGCTTGGGATTTGTTCTGTATATGTATCTCTTTGAATTAGGTTAACAAAAACGCTTCAAATCCTTGCCAATTATTAAGATTTGATTTCATTCTGACCTTGCATTATTTCTTTCGATATCAAGCTAAATCATTCCATTCTCACTCCAATCAACCTTGGCACGATTTGATTCTTTTTTGGCAGCATAAATGGATTGCATTTCATTCAAAATCAGATCAAAAATAAATCTTCCATATTTCATATCATTTATTTGATTTAATTTGTTTTTTAAATGATTAAAATCAAAATAAATTAAATAAATAAATTCAATAAAATATGAAAGAGTTTTTAGGTCGTGGACATTGTTAAAAGTAAGATGCAAGCATAAAAAGTTAGGCCCATTTGCCAAAAAATGCAATTTTGGGCATTGTTGACTTTTGACAATTCTCCAAAATTGGCCAACTTTGACAATGAATATCTCCTTCAATTTTGATCCTAAGAGTGTGTTCTTTGATTTTTTTAGAAAGCTTAGGATGTCCCCTAAACAACCTTTTTGGTTTCATTTTAATTGGATCTTCCATGCTCATGTAAGAAGCTTTGACCCAAAAGGTGTTTTATTGACTTTTTGGAATGACCTATAATGTCTGAATTCATATATTTTTATGAGTGCATTTCTTGAACTTGAGGAATGAATTTTAGTTGTAGGGAATTGAATTCTCTTCAAAATGAGCCTTGGATGAGAAATTTATGATAAAGTATGAGAAAGTTATGCTTGGTAAAAGTTTGGTTGACTTTTACTTAGAAACCCTAATTTAGCAACTTTTGAGTTTTAATGAATTAGGAGAATTTCTTGGGGAATCATGATAAACCCTTTATCAAATGATGGGTATTACTTCAAAATTTTGATGTTGACAAAAAATCTTGAAGTTTGACTGTATGTGGACCACAATTGACTTTTGATCTAATATAGTTGATTTTTAGGCATTTGAGCAGTTGACTGAGAAAACTTCTTGTGCAAGGCATGAAAATTGACATGGATGGTCTTAAGAACATATTAGGACTATGGAGAGCATATGAGGACTTTGTAGCTCACCCATCTTGATGAAAATGGAAACCCTAGTTAGAGGTTCATTGTTTTAGGAGAGAGTTTGTCTGGTCAACTCTTGGGCATCCTTGAGCAAGTTGAGGATCTCAATGAGCATGTGTTGAGTAAAATGAGAGGGAAAATTTTAGGGTACAACAAAGTCAAACAATGAAAGCAAATAAATGTGATCTAGCCCTAAGGTAACCCCACTTTAAAAATTCTCCCCAACAGAGTCGCCAGTTTTGTAACGCGGTGAGATAACTACCTTGGATGTTTTGCGTTTGATCGCAAATGTTGCGGTTAGCAAGAGTCGCCACCGACTTTTCTTTTATCCAAAAGGAAAGGCTGAAAAGAACAGGAAAGACCTTTAGAGATGTTTTCTTGAGTTCAGGTGATAGATTATGAAAAGGGAAGGTATTAGCACCCTTTTCATCCGTAGTTATCTACAGGCTCTTAGTTGCTTGCTAGATCACTTGCTTTTGTTTGAATATTCTTATGGTGTGGGTTTTGAAAGTATTTTGAAAATGTCTTTGTAATTTTACTCGTTTCTATAAGAACGCGTACAAAGTGTTATTTCGAAAATAGTTCAAAGAGGTGTTTGTGGAATGTGTTTTTGAAAGTTATTTTGAAAAGGTGTCTTTTTTGTAATGACTCTAGTTTCTATAAGAACGTGTACAAAGTGTTTGTCTTTTGAAAATGTTTCAAATGAGTGTGTTGGTGTATAAAATGTTTTTTTTTGTGAGCAAGCGAGCAACTAGGAGAAAATCTACCTACTCAAAAATGTCTTAAATGTTCTTTTCCTCCTCCTTTAGATGTTGCTATCTTACCATTGATTGATAAGAAGCCCCATCGTTGGATGTGAAGGGATGAGCGCGGGACATTTATATAGTCATAGAAGGCAACCAATGGGACATTTTAGCAATGTTGTTTAGGGACTAGATCATTTACCAAAGGCAACATTGAGGGTCATCGAGGGACTACAATCTTTTATCGAGGGTCTTTCCTAAAACGCCCATGTTTGAGAGACATGACTATTTTTCCGATAGGCAACAAGTGGGATTAACCTAAGGGTGCTAGTGTGCAAGTGTGTTTCATTTACATGCATTTAGTCTTTATTAGGGTTATCTATTTGTTAATTTCATGTCTTGCCATACACACTCTAATTACTAGCATTTATATTTGAAAAGCGATAAATTACTGAAATATAAAGTCCTACGCTATTACATCATTTAGGGATGGGGGAACAAACTTACAAATGGGGGGTTACAAGAATTTAAATCATATTTAACTATTACAACCATGTTGAATTGTACAATGCAGGAAAGAAAAAGGACTTGTTTTGAAAATGGTTTTTTGTCTTAATGAATTAAGAAAAAGAAATAAATTAATTAATAAAGAGAAAATATTTTTATGTCTTTTTTATATTAATAATAAAATAAAAGCGAAAAAAGAAAAAAAAACAAAGAGAAATAGGATCAGCATGTTGCTGAAAGCAAAATAAAGAGGACCAGAAGCTTTGATGCCAGATGCGTTGTGGTTCAGCAGGAAACATCAGAGGTGATCAGAAGTTCTGAGTTGATGCACTCTGAGATCCTACAAGAAACGTTAGAGGGAAAACACAAAAGTTCTGGGTTGCTACGTGCTAAACTTCTGAGTGTTAGAATAGTGAGAAAGTCTTACAAGTTCTGTACATGTTAAAACAGTGGGGAGAACTCGGAAGTTTTATATTGTGCTGAGATAGTGAGTGAACATCAGAAGTTCAATGTGTGTTATTAGCGAGTGAAAATCAGAAATTCTGAGTATTAAAACAGTGAGTGAAAACATCAGAAGTTCAGTGTATTTAAATAGTAAGGAGAACTCAGAAGTTTTGTGTTGTGCTAAAACAGTGAGTGAAAATCAGAAGTTCTGTGCCATATTTCAACTCTTTCCTCATATTAATTAGCACATCAACAATTTTTTCAGTTGTTAACAAACAACAAATCAGAAGGATAAAAACACAACAGTTTATAGAAGTTCTAATTCTAATTCTGAGCCTAGCCTTATTCAAGAAGTTCTAATCCATAGTTTTTACTTATGCGATGATATGGACAACATCAATACTATGATATTTACATATTTAATGTCATTCTGAATGAAAATATGTAAAGTCAGAAAGACTTACGTTGAATCTGGAACGTGTGCTTGGAACTTGAGTTGCTGCCTTCAGATGTTCTGGAGTTAGTGAGAGTTACGGAATAGTGGTTATGTTCTCTGATTCAAAGGGAAGTACAAAGGTTTTGTTTAGGATTTGCGAAGGTTTTTACTGTTTCTTTTTCTTTCCTTGATAACTCTCTCTCTCTCTCTCTCTCTCTCTCTCTCTCTCTCTCTCTCTCTCTCTCTCTCTCTTTCTCTCTCTCTCTCTCTCTCTCTCCAAAAGCCAGCCCCTTGAACGTGCGATGGAGCAACTTATTTATAGGTGAGTTTGTTGTGGTTTTGGGGGGAAAAACAATCGGGATTTAAACCTTTTTGGTATATTGTTCCATTGCTTTTTAAACACAGCCTTTGTATGCTAATTTGGTGCAAATATGGGGTTTGAGAAAGTGCAGGCGTGGACTGGATCAGTAGCTAGGTGCAGGACTGTGCCACAGTAGGGAAGCAGGTTGTTTAAACGAGGTTTTGGGATTTGGTGATGTTCTGATCGTAGAAGACCAGAATGAGACTCGAAGGGTGATGTTATGACCGAAGAGTTGAACATAGCCTTCATATGTTGAAGAGTCTTGTTCTGACCAAAGAGCGTCGCTTCCACATGTTCTGATTGAAGCATCATGTTCTGAGCCGTGTTTGGAAATTCTGATTGCGCTTGCGTGGGGGCTGACCCAGAAGTTCTGAAGTACCATATTCTCTTAACACTTAGAAAAATTTCTAAATGTTTAGAAATTTGGATATTTTCAAAGTAATTTCTGACTTTTGATTCTGATGAATTAATTTCATGTCTTGATGAAATATAATTGTTGAAACTTGATTTTTGATCTAAAAAGTCAAAGTTTGACTTTTTAGTGTGTTTTTTACCATTTTGCCCTTGTGAATGACTTTCTTGGAAAATTTGTAATTCAAGGCTTGGAATCGGATCGAAGCAAACCTGAGGGTCCAGGGTGATACTTTGAGAAATGAGAGGGAAAATTTTGGGGTACAACACAAACCCTAGTGATGAATCTTTTTCCTTTATTTACACATCATTTTTATTTGAATTGCTAACTTTCTTTTTCTTTGTTTCAT
This sequence comes from Vicia faba, assembly GCA_948472305.1. Taxonomy (NCBI): domain Eukaryota; kingdom Viridiplantae; phylum Streptophyta; class Magnoliopsida; order Fabales; family Fabaceae; genus Vicia; species Vicia faba. Next base: position 1,418,762,334 of record OX451735.1, read on the forward strand.
GAACATGAGGCGTGGATGGGAAGCGAGGATTGGATGTATTGCTTAAGATGAAGCAAAGAAGACTTGAAGAAATAGAACAAAATTTCTTTCTTTGTAAACAAGAAATTTGTAATTCTTTGTAAACAAGACAAAAATTTGTAATATATTTCAATTGTAATGTAATAAACACAAATCCTTGAATAAATTTGTAAATGATGAAATTTATTGTACAAAACTTTGAGTTTTAATTTAAACTTTTCAATTCTCAATTGAATGCTTTGAATAAAACATCTTGGTTTGGTAACTTTAACTTCAAGCAATCACAGAGTGATCAAATAAACCATGTGCCTTGTACTCCAATAAAATTCTTAAACAAAATAAATGTTTAAGAATTCAATTCCAATTTGGTTAAATCAAACCCAAAACCATGGTCGTCTAAATGACAGTCTTAATCTTCACCTCTTGTCCAAGTCAAATTGGAATTCAAAATGAACTCGCACGCCACGCTCAATTAAAATGGGACTTCATTGCCAAACAAACATGCTTTAAGAACATTCGTCAATCTTGTAGAATTAAAAAACTTCAACAAATTATGGTTAAGAACATTCGAAATCAAACAAATGACTTGCGATGATTCGATAACTTTCAAAGTCTTCCAAACACAATTTTCTTTTGATCTTTGATGATAAACTCTTGAGCGACATCACTTATGACCATATGCAGAAATAATCATCTCAAGATCTTGTAATTTGAGGAAATCACAATTCTTAGAAATCAGACGACAGTTATTTAAGATTAGGTCAAAGTCCCTGATGCGACTTCTAACGTATTCAAATTTTAGTGATCTTCTACATGTAACTAGCTCTTGATTTGTGAAAAGAAATTGAAGATGACATCAAGGAGAATCATACGCAAGAAAAATCGCTCAAAAAAATCGAATAATGAAGAAGTTACAATCATTTGAACTTGTTCTTACAAAAGGTCGATTTTTGGGTCAATTTAGTCATTTTCAGCTATCTGAGCCATCGATTGAGCAAAATTGCAATGCAACGTTTGAAAACTGGCATAAACATCCTTGAGGAGACCGGAAGACCTATGAAGACCATTTGAAACCTTGAAAACTCAATTTTTTCTGAGAAATACCAAACCCTAATTATTGGTTTGCTGCCTAGGGAGAATATGTTTGACCAACTTCTAAGCCAAATTGAGTATTCGAGAAACCCTAGAATATGAAAAACGGGAGGGCAAATTTTGGGGTGCGACTTCTTCGTAAGAGCTTTCTATCATTGATGGATGCTCCCTCGGGATACTCTTGTGCTTCAATATATATCATCACCTCATGGTACCATGGCTTTTCCGTGTCAGTGTCAAGCTCACAGCAGTGCGCAGGCTTGTTGAATCGCTCAATTGTAATCATAGGGGCTTCGTTGTCCCATCTGACCTTTAACGTTGAAGACATGGTTGCCAAGGCGTCAGCCAACTGATTTTCTTCCCTAGGGAAGTGCTCAAAGGTGATCTCTTCAAAGTGAGGGATCAAGGATAACACAAGTTCCTTGTAAGGGATGAGATTAGGGTGCTTAGTGTCCCAATCTCCTTTTACTTGGTTAATAACTAGAGAGGAATCCTCAAACACATTTGAACGTTTGATTCTCAAGTCAATGGCAGCTTTCAGACCCAAAATGCATGCTTCGTATTCAGCCATATTGTTTGTGCAATCGAAGCACAGTCTGGCAGTGAAAGGAGTGTGGCAACCTTCAGGGGAGATAATCACAACACCAATTCCGTTACCTAAGGCGTTGGAATCCTCATCGAAGACCATAGTCCATTGGGATCCTTGTTCAGGTCCGTCATACGGTCCAGGTTTCGCACAGTCGGTCACCAGCATGATGTTCTCATCAGGGAAGTCGAAGTTCATGGACTGATAATCATCCACAGCTTGATGGGCCAAATGATATGCTAGTACGCTTCCTTTGATGGCCTTTTGTGTAGTGTATTGAATTTCGTACTCAGTAAATATCATTTTCCATCTTGCTATCCGTTCGGAGAGGGCAGGTTTCTCGAAGATGTACTTGATTGGGTCCGTCTTAGAAATCAACAGAGTGGTATGAGTCAACATATACTGTCTTAGCCGGCGAGAAGCCCATTCCAGAGCGCATCATGTTTTCTCAAGCAATGAATATCTAGTTTCGCAGTCGGTAAACTTTTTGCTCAGGTAATAAATAATATGCTCTTTTCGGCCAGACTCGTCATGTTGGCCCAAAACACACCCCATAGAGTTATCTAGTACTGTCAAGTACATGGTCAAGGGTCTTCCTTCAACTGGAGGCATGAGAATAGGAGGCTCTTGTAGATATTCTTTGATTTTGTCGAAGGTAGCTTGGCATTCATCATTCCATATGACTACCTGATCTTTCTTCAAGAGCTTGAAGATTGGCTCACAAGTAGCAGTCAAGTGTGATATGAAGCGGGCGATGTAATTGAGATGACCCAAGAATCCTCTAACTTCTTTTTTAGAATGAGGGACTGGCATTTCTTGGATGGCCTTTACCTTGGCGGGATCAACTTCAATGCCTTTATTGTTGACGACAAAACCTAAAAGCTTTCCAGATCGTACTCCAAATGTGCACTTGTTAGGGTTTAACCTCAACTTGTACTTTTTCAGCCTCTCGAATAGTTTGTACAGGTGATCGAGAAGTTCCTCTTCAATTTGTGATTTGGCAATCATATCATCCACATATACCTCTATTTCATGATGAATCATATCATGAAACAAAACTACCATATCTCTTTGATATGTTTCCCCTACATTCTTCAATCCGAACGACATGACCTTATAGAAAAATGTGCCCCATTGCGTAACGAAAGTTGTCTTCTCCATGTCTTAGGGAGCCATCCTTATTTGATTATAGCCTGAGAAGCCATCCATGAAGGAGAAGACTTTATGCTGAGCAGTATTATCGACCAAGACGTTAATGTGGGGTAGAGGGAAATCATCCTTGGGGCTTGCCCTATTCAGATCCCTATAGTCTACACACATGCGAACTCTTCCGTCCTTTTTCGGCACTGGAACAACATTGGCAACCCATTGGGGATAGGATTTCACAGCTAGGAACCCTGCATCAAACTGTTTCATTACTTCAACTTTGATCTTCTCAGACATATCAGGCCTCATACGACGAACATTTTGTTTGACGGGAGGACAGTCTTCTTTTATCGGTAGACGATGTACTATGATGTCGGTATCCAACCCTGGCATATCTTCATAAGACCCAGCAAATACTTCCATATAATCATGCAACATCTGAACCAACATGCTCTTGACACTGTCTTCTAAGTTAGCACCAATCTTGACTTCCTTCTTGTCTATCTCTGTACCCAGATTGATGACTTCAACTGACTCTTCATGCGGCTGAATAGCTTTTTCTTCTTGTAATAGAAGTCTAGCTAGTTCTCCCGGTATTTCACAATCTTCATCGCCTTCGTCTTCGTCTTGGTTAATTGGACATTCAAAGTCAGAGTCGGCAATAGTAGAGTCATTAGCAATAAGATCCAGAGTGGATGAGGACCTGCAAGAGTGTGTGTGCGTGTGCGTGTGTGTGCATGTAAGATACATGGCTATTTTGAAAAATGTATATGAAGAATAGAAAAATAATGAACACAAAGATTTGAATGCAAAAGAGTCCAATGATTTGTATTGAATGATCATATGATTAGATGAACATAAATATAACCCTTGACAAATGGACCAAAGTTCCCCGGGCCAGGCACATGGCTTAAAAGTCATTGTTAAATATTAGAAACAAAATGTTCTTGAATTGAAAGAAAATAAATAACAAGTAGATTACTCCTCAATGAAGGAGATAGGCACGAAGTCCTTTGCATGCCAATTCTTCAGCTCCGTTGTATTAGGATACACCCAATCTTCAAATGCAACTTCTTCATCTGAATCACCTACAGCATTAACCTCATGGCTTCCAATGCGGAGGGGTGGCTTTCCTATACGAGCATGCCTCACTTCCTTCTGAGCTTTGACGGTGAAGCCCAAAACAAGCTTGTTCGCTTTGAATGGGATATCAAGGAGTTTCCCCCCAAGTACACAGCTTCCTTCTTCAATTGCAGCACGAGCATCTTTGACTGAAACCATCTTCGATACAACTTTAACATCTCTAGATTCATCAGAGGAACATTTTGTGGCAGCAACCATTGGTGGAACAACGTCGAAGGCTTGACACGGGGTCTCAATAAATTCTCCATCCATCTCTACGTACTTGAACGAGTTGAGGTGACTTACCATAAGCTCTTATTCTCCACAGACGGTGACAATTCTTCCCTTGACTGGATATTTGAGTTTCTGATGGAGAGTTGAGGTTACTGCCCCAGCTTTATGGATCCATGGGTGACCCAACTGACAAGAATAGGCAGGAAGGATATCCATAATGTAGAAGGTGGAGTTGAAGATTTGGGAGCCCACTTTGATTGGAAGATCTACCTCTCCATGGACTTTCCTTTTTGATCCATCGAAGGCCCTTACAATGATATCATTGGGTTTCAAGACTAAACCTTCACAGTCTAGACAGTCTAATGCCCCCTTGGGTAGCATGTTTAGAGAAGAACCGGTGTCGACCAGAACATGTGCTAAGGTGGTCCCCTTGCACTCGACAGAAACATGTAGAGCTTTATTTTGATTCTTCCCAAGCGGTGTTAAGTCAGCATCTGAAAATCCCAAGCCATTATCAGCCGTTAAGATAGCTATGCAATTCTCAAATTGGTTTGTTGTTGTCTCATGGGGGACATGAGCTTTTTTCAAGAATTTGATTAATCTCCGAGCATGGGCATCTGAACACAGTAGCAAAGACAACATAGAAATCTTAGAAGGGGTTTGCCCCAACTGTTACACAATCTTAAAGTCGCTCCTTTTTATTATCTTCAAGATCTCATTCATCTCACGAGCAGAGGGTTCTCCATCAGCAACATCCTTTGCAGGTATTTCTGTCATAACCGGCTCAACAACCTTCTCCTTCCCTCTCGTATCAGTACTTGGCTTAGCAGTAGTAATGCGGATGGGTGCCTTTGTAACAACTGGTGGTGAGATATTGGGTGAAAATATCCTCCCAGATCCGTTTACTTTGCTTGAACCAGTTATGTTACCAATACCATCAGCTTTTTCTTCTTCGATCCAAGCGTCTTGTTTAATCCCATAATAAAACACCTCAGCACCATAGTTCCATGGCACTGCCTTGTTTGAATAATAGGGAATTTCTCCGGGATTGGTAATTATTAAGGGAGAAACAGTGGGTTCATTTGAAATCCTAATAGGACCTTTGGAGGTGATCCTAAGAGGCTTGTTTGAGATGGTAATAATGGAGAGGTCTTCACATTTGTTAATCAAACTTTTGGCAAGTGGAGTCTTCTCAAATAGAATTTTGTGGCTATCCATCAGGCGTTGTATGCCTTCCTTCAGACCTTCGCATCCATTGAGTTGTTTGGTACAGCAAACATAGTCTTTCACACAGCCAGGGAAGATCTCGGCTTTCAACAGATTCATCTTGATGATGGTCAAAGGAGTAGTCAAGTCTTCAACAGAGTCAACAAAAATTGTATCTTCAACAGTATTAACACCTTTGTCGTGGTTAGGCATAGGTGCAGTGATTACATTCGGAGTTGGAGGAGGATCAAACTCAATAGTCTTGTTATCAATCAAATCTTGGATTTCATTTTTCAAGGCCCAACACTGGTTAGTCTCGTGCCCGGGGCTATTTGAGTGGTAAGCACATTTAGCGTTCGGATTAAACTTTGGTGAAAAGGTATCAGGGTTGGAAGGAAGATCGCGCAATGTCACTAAATTATGCTTTAGAAAATGTTTAAGGGCTTGAGATAATGACATGCCTAATATCGTGAATTGTCTTCTCAGATTTTCAAAATGTTGATGATTTGCGGATGGTCTTGGAGTAGGAGTTAGATTGGAGATTCGAACAGCGTTAACAGACGGATGATCATTCTTCTTTGTATGGGCCCTTTCCCCGTACACATCATTGATTTCCTTCTTTGCAGCAAAAGGTTTCTTTACAGGATTTGAAGTGGATGCAGACGCCACAGAGATCTTCCCACTTTTGATGCCGATTTCAACTCTTTCACCAATTAAGATTAACTCGGTGAATCCTAAGGAGGAACAGCCTACCAACAACATAAAGAATGGACCGGATAAAGTGCCCATAAACATGTCAATGTTCTCTCTATCAGTCAAAGGTGGTTGAACTCTACTTGCAAGGTCTCTCCACTTTTATGCGTATTCCTCGAATCCTTCATTCTTTCCCATGGTCATATCTTGCAACTGAACTCTTGTCGGTGCCAAGTCATTGTTATACTGGTACTGATGGTAGAAGGCGGTAGCTAAATATTCCCAAGAATTGATGCGGGAACCATATAACTGATAAAACCATTCTAGTTTCATTCCGGTCAAGCTCTCTTGGAAAATGTGAACCCAGAGTTTCTTATCAGCAGTGTGCGGTTGTATCTTGTGTGTGATACGGTGGCCAGAACCGGGACGTGGTTCCCTATTTTTTAAGGAATTGTTGATTTGCATTTTGCGTTTGTATTCGCAAAATGTCGTGGTAAGCAAGAGTCGCCACCGTCTTTTATTTTATCCAACAAGGAAAGGAAAAAAGCACAGAAAAATTCCTTTTTCGAGATATTTCTGAGTACAGGGGGTAGATTATAGAAAGGGAAGGTATTAGCACCCTTTCTATCCGTAGTTATCTACGGGCTCTTAGGTACTTGCTCATCATTTTTCAAAATTGTTTTCTTTGTGTTTGCGTGCTTTGAAAAGTTTTTGTTTCGACTTCGATTTAAGTCTTGCTTCTGTCTTCAAGAGTGTAATGAAGTGTTTTGAAAACTTTGTTTGTAAAGGAGTGTAAGTATGAAAAAGGTTTGTTCTGTTTAAGCAAGTACTTAAGAGCTAATATACATACTCGAAAAAAGAATCGTTTTATGCTTGTTTCCTTTAGACAATGCTATCCCACTATTAGTGAGTAGGTAGCACCGTCGTTGGAGTTTTGAGGGTCAATTCGAAAGGGACGTACGGTCACTAAAGCAACATTAGGGCGTCTTAGTAATAACCCTAATGTCTTAGATCAATTATTCGAGGCAACAATTTCGAGGCAACCATTCCGAGGCAACTTTTCCGAATCGGGACTTTGATCTTTGTTTAGACAAAAGGACGACCACTAAAGCAACCTGTGATCGGTGGATCTGGAACTGACTGTTTAACGCCGGTTCGCGAAATGTCGCGGAAGCAAGAGTCGCCACCGTCTTTTATTTTCTCCAAATGGAAAGGACAAAAGCACAGAAAAATTCCTTAAAGAGATTGCTCTCGGTTCGGGAGGTAGGTTATAGAAAGGGAAGGTGTTAGCACCCTTTCTATCCATGGTTATCCATGGGCTCTTAGATACTTGCTCAATGTGTTTTCAAAATTGTTTGTTTGCTTTTCAATGTGGGTTTAAAAAGTTTCTTTGAAAAATTTCAGTTCGACTCGTACGTCAGAGTGTTTGAAAAATTTGCTTTGAAAGCTTTTGAAAAGTGTTGGTGTGAAAAGTCTTTTTGAGTTGTTTGAAATAAGAGCAAGTATCCTTGAGAACCTACCTACCCTAAGGAATTCGTCTGTGTAAGAGTCCTTAAAAGTAGTGCCATCCCACCATTGAGAGGTAGGTAGCACCGTTGGAGGTGTTCGGGTCAATTCGAGTTTGTAGGGACATGGTGATCACCAGAGCAATGGGAAGACACCTTAGAAGCTACCCTCATGCCAGGTTCCCGGATCATGAGGACTTACTAAGACGTCCTCTACTCGACGACCACCTTTCGAGGCAAGGCAACAGTGAGGCGTACCCTAGGGGTGGTGTGTGATTTGTGTGTCAGATTCATTTATTTTTGTCTTGTCAGGTTATTGGTGATCTAACGTTTTGTTTTTATTTTTGTCATTCATTCTTGCATGCATATTTAACAGTTATAAAGTTCGCGGAAAAATAAATCTAAGGCTATTACAAATGGCGCGGGTCCACATCGCCAAAATTAAACCGGACCCGATTTAGCGGAAAATAAATAAAGCGAGAAAATAAAAGTGCGAAAAGTAAAGTTACATGGCCTTGGGAGAGATACAAAATTATAATAAGCAATATAAAGTAAATATGCGCAATTAAATTAAAACAATGGGCGTTGGACCCTTTTTACAAAAATATTTAAAGTTAATGAATTAATTAAGGAGGAATTAAAATTAAAGGTTTAAAAGGAATGTTTTTTTGGTATTTTTGTATTTTTTAGATTTAATGAGAAAAAGGAGTTAATTGAAATTAAATTAAAAGGCAAACCCTAATTCTAATATTTTTTATTTATTATGAAAGAATTAAAATATAATCTACATTAAACCCTAACTTATTTATGTGCAATTTAATTATAAAAAATAAATAAATAAATAATTATTACTGTGGAAAAAAAAAGGGAAAAAATTAAAAAGGAAGAAAAAGTGTTTATTAACCTAATTCTATATTTTTTTGCATTTTTGTTAAAAAAAAAGAATTAAACTTATAACCTAATTTACTAAATTATTTACATGTTTATTTTAAAATAATCATAATAAAATAAATATTATATTTTTTATATTTTCTGATTTTTGTGTGTTTTTGTACTTTGTTAAAAATAATTAATTAAATAAACATAATTAAATAAAAGTAATTATTAAAACAAGAATAAAAGTAAATAAAAAGATTAGGGAAGGCAAACCAGGGTGGGGTGTAGCCCCAGATTGTGAGGTACAGGCCTGGAAGGTTAAGGCCCATTTGCTTGAGTCCGTTGACTTTGGGAGTCACATATGATGCGTTTGACCAGGTGTATGCTGCGCCTTGAATCTTGGCCATTGATCTGATTATTTTGGACGCGTGTATGGTCCAATTTGAAGATGTATGGTGAGTCCTTAGTGCCAGCGTTGCATAGGAATCTGCATTGGAAAATAATAAGAGAAATTGCACAGACCTGGGACTTGAACCCAGGTCTTTGATGTTACATGCATCACGTGTTGCCACTGAACCAAACGCTTTTAGTTAACATATAATAACACGTAAATATAATAAGTAAAACATAATGCTAATGGGTTAAAAAAACGCGCGAATTTCAAAAGAGCCAATGACCATTGGACACGAGGTCGTCTTCTTCCCCACCCTGTAAGACAAAACAAATAGGCGACGGTTTTGCAACCGTGGTATTAGGCAGCCTTCGAAGAAATAGCGAATAGCGCTATGGTGATCAGAAATTAGGCGCGAGGGTCAAGATATCTTCGTCTTGAGGTACTGAATCCAACCATGGCATTCATGAGTCCTAATTTTTCCTCTACGCAAAAGCCCTAATTCAAGAAACCTGTAACCCTAAATTTTAGCAATGGCAAAATCGCCCACAACGCATAATAATCAAATTAATGTTATGGGTTAGCTTTGAAATCATGTCAGGAATGCAAATCAAGTCTCAAAAGTTATGGAAAATGTATGAATCAATGTGCAAGAACATTAAATATTTTCGGTACAGGGTGTGCCTGTTTTACCAATTCTCGATGCTAGAACGAATGGTTTTGATTGGTATGTGATCCCTGAAGCTTCAGGAATATGATGGACTCAGTATTATGGCTTGAAACGATCTCTAAGGCACTTTTCAGTTCTTGAGTTTTTATGAAAAATTTCAATGTGCAAATGGTTCTTGGGGCGCAGCTTGCAGTCTCCTTGCATTAGGTCTTTGATTCTGATCATATAGTGGAGCTATTAGGTTAAAAAAATTGGACAAAATCCATTGCTTTGATGATTTTTGAATATTTGATTTCAAGGATCTTTTCCAATCTTTTTCTCATGTATTTTGTATCAAATCTGATCAATTAGCACCAAATCTTTCCCTATTAACATGTGCACGAATTATAGAAGCCAAATCATGCATAAAAAGATTTTTTTAGGTTAGGTTTATATTTTTCATGTAGTAAAATAATTTAAATGAATTAATATTAATATAAATTCAAATAAATAATTAAAAAATATGAAAATACTTCCCTTTGGGCCTAATGGTCGTGCATAGGCTTGGCATGAAGAAACTTGGAAGAAAAATGGGCCCATTTGCATTTTTAGGCCTTTTGCATCAATGTTGACTTTTCAAAATTCCTAAAAATTTCCCAACTTCCACAAGGCATAACTTGGTCAATATTTAAGCTTTTCACATGTTCTTGGACATTTTGGAAAGGTCTTTGAGTCCTCTAACCAATGCCTTTGGTCCCATGTCATTTTGATTTACCAATCTCAAGTTATGGCCTTTGACTTAAAGTCCCTTTTTGTTGACTTTTGAAAATGACCTATAATGTTGAAATTGATAACTTTTTGTGAGAGCATTTCTTGGATTTGGAACATGAAGATGAATTGTAGGAAATGTCTTTCTCTTCAAAATGAGATTTGGATGGAATTTTTCTGATAATCCATGTGAAAGTTATGCCCTGGTCAATTTCAGTTGACTTTTTCAGCTGTCCAAATATAGCAACTTCTGCATCTTTGATGATTTCTGAGCCAAATTTTGAGAATCATGATCAAGCATTGATCAAATGATGTTTGTGGCTTCAAAATGATATGTTGACCAAAAATTTGAACCTTTGACTGCCAAATGACCATTTTGCCCCTACAGTTGACTGTAGTGCAATCTAGGGTTTTGACTGTGCAATTTTGAGCTGAATGCCTTGAAACTTGATATGAGGATACTTGACCATGTTTGTAGGCATATGAGACTTGATTGGGCATTTGAAAACTTCCTTTCCTTGATCAGAACCCAAACCCTAGTTTTGACTGCATAGGGGACCTTTGCACTGCACAACCCTTGGGGAATTTTGTGACTTTGACTTGACAAATCTTGGAGAATATGGGAGGGCAAATTTTGGGGTACAACAGTTGCCCCTGTTCAATCTTCTTAGACCTGAGGATGCAGATTGGCTGACGTGCCTTTCGTAATCCGATGGTAAAAGATGATTGGACACTAAAGTGCCCAGAAATTTGCGCTCACATAGTAGCAGTGATGATGGGAATGGGCTTGCAGATGCCATTTGGTGATTGTTTGATAGGATGATGGGCTTATAGATGCCATCTGAATGTTGATTGTGGGGGAGATTCCTTGGCGAGAACCTGCATACCTGCAAAAGAAAAATGAGTACCTGACACGTTGCAGGAGCTGATTTTAGATGCTTGGTATAGATGTGTCCTGACTGGTTACAGGAGCTGAGTCTGGAGCTTCAAACGCTTGATGAATGAACCAGAGCTGGTTGCTGCCTTAGCATAAATGGTAAGAGAATCTTGGGCGATTTTAACTTCAACAACGCTCGTCGAGAAAATCTTGGGTGTCTTTAACTTCAACAACGCTTGTTGAGAAAAATCTTGGGTGTCTTCTACTGGAATAAGAACCAGGGAGATCTTAGGGTCGATCTGACTGAACCAGAGAGGCCTTGGACTGGGTAAGAATCAGGAAAATCTTAGGATCGATTTAACTGAACCGGTCTAGGTCTTGTAATATCTTCAACTGGATAAGCATCAGGGAGATCTTAGGGTCGATCTGACTGAACCAAGAGAAGGCCTTTGACTGGATAAGCATCAGGAAAATCTTAGGGTCGATTTAACTGAACCGGTCTAGGTCTTGAAATATCTTCAACTGGATAAGTATCAGGGAGATCTTAGGGTCGATCTGACTGAACCAAGAGAAGGCCTTTGACTGGATAAGCATCAGGAAAATCTTAGGGTCGATTTAACTGAACCGGTCTAGGTCTTGAAACATCTTCAACTGGATAAGTATCGGGGAGATCTTAGGGTCGATCTGACTGAACCAAGAGAAGGCCTTTGACTGGATAAGCATCAGAAAAATCTTAGGGTCGATTTAACTGAACCGGTCTAGGTCTTGAAACATCTTCAATTGGATAAGCATCAGGGAGATCTTAGGGTCGATCTGACTAAATCAGAGAAGGCCTTTGACTGGATAAGCATCAGGAAAATCTTAGGGTCGATTTAACTGAACCGGACAAGGTCTTGGAATATAGCTAAGAATTTAACTGGATCTTTCCTGAAAGGTAAAAGTCAGTCATATGCAATGCATGATATGGATCAAGCGATGATGTTCTCAACATAAATGAGATTTGTATGATGCAGTGCGTTATGCATGCTATGATGATGTATGTGAAGTTTTATGCATGTTTTCGTCTAGGAAAGTAAATCCTTGACGGGTGTCGGGAAGTCGTATCCTGGGCTGATATTGAGGAATAAATTTTGCTTCCGCTGGGGGATGATAGCTGCAAGAATACCGGTAGGAGAAGATGACTCCGTTGCGGAATAAACTTGGCAAATGAAGAGTCTGCGGGGAGAAAAGATACTCTGACGACCATGCTGGGAAGCAATACTCTGTGGGGATAGGGATGCCTTGCTGAGTGTTGATAATAATTTGCTGGGGATAGGAAGACTTTGTCGACGACGCTCTTTCCGTGGCTTTTGGCTGAGGATAACCCAGTTATATCCTGTTAAGGAAATAACTCTTTAAATAAAGCCGGACGACACGTTCGTGCGCTGCGAGGATAAGCTTCCAGAATATACTGGGGATAAGCTTACTGCTTGGGGAAATGAATTCCAACTTTCCTGGTGAAGCTGGATTGGACTCTTCTGGGGGAGGTTTGAATTGCAGGGAAGTGATTCCTTTGAATGTTGATGTATCGCCGGGGAACAATCTTTAGACCAAGACTGTCGGGGATGCTTGTTAAGAATGCGTGCTGCTGGGGAAGTATTGAGATCTACGGGAGGATACTCAATTTCTTTTGATATTTGATGATAGCTTGGAGAAGAATGTATTGTTTTGTTGAACCACTCTCTGGGGAATTCAGGTATACTGGTCACGTTCTTTAGCTGAACCTACCTTGGTACCTTGGAGGATAGATCAATTGGATTGTTTAGACCACTCTTTATTGCCCCCGTTTCTAGTGTCACCTGCAATTAATTCCTTTGTTTCGTATGCAAATATTTATGAGTTAGCAAATTATTGTCAATGCATACATCACAAATTGAACCTTGGACGTTCTTCGCAAAACAAAACAGAAAAAGAAAAACACTTGGGCACGTTTAACTGAAGAATATATTTGTATTGATTTTTGAATGGCCCATGAATAGGCGTTTTGTATACAAGAGGCTGCCGCCCTAGTAAGAGGTACGTCGCCGAGCAAGAGTTTATACAAGTTTTGTACAAAAGAAAATAAAAACAGCTGTGCGAAAGATGAATGATCCCACTGGGTTTCGACTCTGCTATTGCCTTTATAACTCCGAGCGTCTCATCACTTGATGACCTTGGTTGAAGGTGAAGCTGACTAATCGATGCCGTTTGAGCTTGATGCAGATACCGGATTCTGGATGCAAAGTGATCAATGAGACATAGTTTTACGCTTTTATCCCTAACTTTTGCCTGGACCGCCCTTTCGGGTTTTCAGTCCACCGGGATACCCATTTTTGCCCAAGCCGCCTTTTCAGGTTTTCGACTTGCCGGGTGTACAGATTTTTTCATTTTCATCCCTTCATTTTGCCCGAACCCTTTTGGTTCGACGGGAAGCCCTAATTTTTTCCTAGGCATGTCAGCCTAGCGGGTCTTTTTCATGCGTAGTATTTTTTAACTATGTCTGCATTGGCGGGGTGAGGAAGGTCGTCACCATCCATATTGGTTAAGATCATTGCTCCTCCTGAGAACACATGCTTAACCACAAATGGCCCTTCATACGTAGGGGTCCATTTGCCCCTTGGATCACTCTGAGGAAGGATGATTCTCTTGATAACCAGATCCCCAACTTGATATTCCTGTGGTCTGACCTTTTTGTTAAATGCCCTGATCATCCGTTTCTGATACGTCTGACCATGGCAGATAGCAGCAAGTCTCTTTTCATCAATGAGGTTGAGCTGATCAAGTCGTGTCTGGATCCAATCATCTTCGTTCAGATTTGCATCCTTCATTATCCGGAGAGAGGGAATTTGTACTTCAATCGGCAAGACTGCCTCCATGCCATAAACCAGAGAGAAAGGAGTTGCCCCGGTTGACGTCCTAGCTGAAGTACGATACCCATGCAGAGCGAACGGTAACATCTCGTGCCAATCTTTGTAGGTTACTGTCATTTTTTGCACGATCTTCTTGATGTTTTTGTTAGCTGCTTCTACAGCCCCATTCATCTTCGGTCTGTAAGGAGAAGAATTGTGGTGCTGTATCTTGAACTGTTCGCAGAGCTCAGTGATCATCTTATTGTTCAGATTGGTACCGTTGTCTGTAATAATTCGCTCAGGGACGCCGTATCGACAGATCAGATTGTGTCGAATAAACCGTGCCACAACAGTCTTGGTTACCGTGGCATAGGATGCTGCTTCAACCCACTTCGTAAAATAGTCGATCGCCACTAGGATGAAGCGATGTCCATTGGATGCCGTAGGTCTGATCTCGCCAATCATATCTATGCCCCACATTGCAAACGGCCAAGGCGCAGTCAGAACATTCAGGGGAACTGGAGGAACATGCACCTTATCTGCATAGATCTGGCACTTGTGGCATGTCCTGGAGTGTTGGTAGCAGTCAGCTTCCATTGTGGACCAGTAATATCCTGCCCGTAGGATTTTCTTAGCCATTGTATGTCCACTGGAATGTGTACCAAAGGACCCTTCATGTAGCTCTTCCATGATCCTTTCTGCTTCAATTTTGTCCACACAACGCAGTAAGGTTGAATCATGGTTTCGCTTGTACAAGATGCCGTTGCTTAGGAAGAACTTGGCTGCGAACCTCCTCAGGAATTTCTTATCGTTGACAGATGCACCTTCAGGGTATTCCTGAGCTTCCAGATATCTCTTCACTTCGTGGTACCAAGGCTTCTCAGTTACCAATTCAGTTTCGAGATCACAACAGTATGCCGGTTCGTCCAGTTTCCAGATGATGATCCGGGGAGCTTCATTATCCCATTTAACCTTGAACATTGAAGACATTGTAGCTAACGCGTCCGCTAACTGATTATCTTCTCTTGGAAAGTGCTCAAAGGTTATCTCTGTGAAGTGGGGAACCAGGGTCAACACACATTCTCTGTAAGGAATCAAGTTTGGATGTTTCGTATCCCACTCTCCTTTAATCTGATTGATCACAAGAGCGGAATCTCCGAAGACACTTAGAAATTTGATCCTTAGGTCGATGGAAGCTTGAAGACCCATGATACACGCCTCATACTCTGCCATGTTGTTGGTACAGTTGAAACACAGTCGGGCAGTGAGTGGAGTATGAGTACCTTGTGGAGATATGATGATGGCGCCGATACCATTTCCCAAAGCATTGGAAGCTCCGTCAAAGTGCATAGACCATCGGGATCCTGGTTCAGGTCCTTCATCCGGTCCAGGTACTTCACAATCAGTTACAATCATGATGCTTTCATCCGGAAACTCGAAGTTCATTGATTGGTAGTCATCTACAGCTTGATGAGCTAAGTGGTCTGCCAATACACTCCCCTTGATGGCTTTCTGGGTTGTGTACTGAATGTCGTATTCCGTCAAGATCATTTGCCATCTTGCAATTCTCCCAGACAGAGCAGGCTTTTCGAATATGTATTTTATCGGATCCATCTTTGAGATCAACAAGGTAGTGTGAGTCAGCATATACTGTCTCAGCCGGCGAGCAGCCCATACCAAAGCGCAGCAAGTTTTCTCAAGCAATGAGTATCGGGTCTCACAGTCGGTAAACTTTTTGCTAAGGTAATAAACGGCATGCTCTTTTCGGCCAGACTCGTCATGCTGCCCCAGCACACACCCCATTGAGTTGTCCAGCACTGTCAGGTATAGTATCAGAGGTCTCCCTTCAACCGGTGGCATAAGGATAGGTGGTTCTTGAAGATACTCTTTGATTTTGTCGAAGGCAGCCTGACATTCATCGTTCCAACGTACTACCTGATCTTTCTTCAGCAGCTTGAAGATTGGCTCACAGGTAGCAGTCAGATGAGAGATGAATCGAGCGATATAATTCAGGCGTCCTAAAAAGCCTCTGACTTCCTTCTCTGTCTTAGGAACTGGCATCTCTTGAATAGCTTTGACCTTAGCAGGGTCCACTTGAATACCTTTATCACTGACCACGAAGCCTAGCAAATTCCCAGATCTTACCCCGAAGGTGCACTTGTTCGGGTTCAATCTCAGCTTGTATAGTTTCAACCGGTCAAACAACTTTTGCAGATGATCTAGATGCTCTTCCTCAGTCTGGGACCTAGCGATCATGTCGTCCACATACACTTCTATCTCGTGATGGATCATGTCGTGAAATAAGGCAACCATGGCACGTTGGTAGGTTGCCCCAGCATTCTTTAATCCGAACGGCATGACCTTGTAACAGAAGGTGCCCCACTGAGTAACAAATGTAGTCTTTTCCATGTCTTCAGGTGCCATCTTGATCTGATTGTAACCTGAAAAGCCATCCATGAAAGAGAACACTTTGTGCTGAGCTGTATTATCAACAAGGACATCAATGTGAGGTAAGGGGAAGTCATCCTTGGGGCTGGCCCTGTTCAGATCCCTGTAATCAACACACATTCTGACCTTACCATCCTTTTTCGGTACCGGCACAACATTAGCAACCCACTGAGGGTAAGAAGTCACTGCAAGAAACCCTGCATCAAACTGTTTCATGACCTCGGCTTTAATCTTCTCGGACATCTCTGGACGCATCCGACGAACCTTTTGTTTAACTGGAGGGCAGTCTTCCTTAGTCGGCAAGTGATGAACGACAATATCGGTATCCAACCCTGGCATGTCTTCGTAGGACCAGGCAAAGATCTCCATATAGTCATGTAACATCTTGGTTAACCGTTGCTTCACGCTGAGCTCTAGGTTGGCACCAATCTTTACCTCTTTTCTGTCTGCCTCAGTACCCAGGTTTATTGTTTCCACTGGCTCTTCATGGGGTTGAATTGCCCTCTCTTCCTGAAGCAACAGTCTAGCAAGCTCGCCAGGCACTTCGCAATCATCTTCACCTTCGTCTTCGGCTAAGTTGATCGGATTTTCGAAGTTATAATTGGCATTAGCAGAGCTGTTATCAGTGAGATCCAGAGTGGATTGGAACCTGTATGAGTGAGTGTGTGTGTAAATACAGCTGTTTTTGAAAATTATGTAAAGGAAAAGAAAGACAGGAAAGGAACACAATATTTGCAATGCGAAAAGTACGTCCAAGATTTTCATTCATGATGTATAAAATGACAGTTTGTATGCCCTCACAAATAGAACCACGGTGCCTCGGGTAAGACACCGGGCCATAGAGTTTATCATTGTTTATTATAACATAACAAAACATAGGAATTCATTACTTAGTAACAAAAGAAACAGGGAGATTGTCCTTCGCGCTCCAATTGTTAAGTCCACCGTCAGCAGCCGGGTAGATCCAGCTATCAAACTCAGCTTCATCAACTTCCTCTTCATCACCAATAGCATTAACTCCATGAGCAGGCAGGGGAGCTGTCACCACATTAGGCTTGTCAGATGCCTCAAATTGTACCTCCTTAGTGTCAATGAGGTCCTGCAGCTTGTTCTTTAGTGCCCAACAGTCATCGGTAGAGTGCCCCGGGCTTTCTGAGTGGTAAGCACAACGAGCATTCGGGTTGTACTTGGGGGACGCAGTATTGGGGAACTTTGGCGCCTCCCTGACAGTCACTAAATTAGTTGAGAGTAACTGTGGCAGGATCTGCGACAAAGTCATGTTTAACCGGGTAAACTCCCTCCGGGGTCTTTCCACCTTCTGAGTGTTGTTTGGCCGGGGAGCGGCAGCAGGCTTAGCAATCATGACCGCACTGACAGATTGGCGGTGTTCATGTCTTTCTGATCTCCTGGAACCATATACGGCGCTAGACTCCTTCTTGAACGGTTTCTTTTCCGAACTGGATGATGACGCACCTTTGGCAATCTTCCCAGACTTCAACCCCGCTTCAATTCTCTCCCCAGTTAAGATCAAATCAGTGAAACCAGCAGAAGAATTCCCAATGAGATGGTTAAAGAATGGCCCAGATAGGGTCCCCAAGAACATGTCAACCAACTCCCGATCAGTCAATGGTGGCTGCACCCTACCAGCCAGGTCTCTCCACTTCTGAGCGTACTCCTTAAAACCTTCGCTTGCACCTAACGCCATACCCTGGAGTTGGGTACGTGTGGGGGCAAGGTCGGCATTATACTGATACTGCTTGTAGAAAGCAGTAGCCAGCTCCTCCCAGTTACGAACTTTGGTCCCATCCAGCTGATAGAACCATTCGAGATGAGTCCCTGAAAGACTCTCCTGGAAGAAGTGGATCCATAGATTCTTGTCCGCAGAGTACGGCTGAATTTTCCGAACATAGGACCTCAAATGCAGCTTGGGACAAGATGCCCCGTCATACTTGGAGAAAGTTGGAGCTTTGAATTTATGCGGGATAATCACACCAGTCGACAAACCCAGATCTCCGAAATCCAGCCCAGGTGCCTGTTGCACCTCCATAGCCTTCAACCTGTCCTCCAGTTGTTTGTACCTGTCATCTGCAGGAGGGTACTGCTCCTCATCAAAATCTATCTCGTTGTCGGAGACCACTGGAGTAGGAACCTTTACTTCTGCCTGAGAAGGACTCTTGCCAACTGAAGAACCAGCCTCTTCATGGTGCAGAGTATTACCCAACCTTCGGCCCGAGTTGAACAGAACAGTTCTTCTCTTCTTCTTCTTCTCCTTCTTCAGGAGCATGGTCTTCAGTTCTTCTTGGCCTTTAGCTAGACCCATGATTAGTTCTTGAAACTGCGCATTCTGCGCCTGGAGAGCCTTGATTGATGTCTCTGTTGATTCAGATCCGGGATTCATGATGCTGAAATAAACAGCGAAGAACTGTAAGCAACCTGAAAAGGGGAAAAACCTGCTATGCACATGATGTATGAAATGCGTATGCAATGCATTCAAGGGTTCGAGAGTTCAAATTTGTTGTAGACAAGAAAAGAACACACGTTATCATTAAAGAAATCATTGTTTAATACATCAAGGCCTCATGGGCAAAAGTACAAAAATCAAGTCAATCCCAAAATACACTGCGCATCCTTTTCGGAGCTATGTAGGTGTTGAGATTCCTCTCCTCATGCAACAGGCGGGTGAGCTCCAAGACCTTCTTTTCGCTGGCATGCAGACTAGTCTCAAGAGAATTCCGCTCTTCTTTAAGCTGGATCCAGCTCTTCTGCATCTCTTCCCAGGATGTGGGCATATCAGGGTGCTGAATAACATGAGACACTTCCCCTTCCAAGACAGGCTCTTTGATTACTGGAAGCATGTGAGGGTAAGGCATCACTAACTTCTGGGAGCGGGCACGTACCCACTTGAGATAAGGCTCCAAAGGGATGGAGTTCTTGGGCCCCAGTGTCTTGCTGTCTATCCTACTAGGCATCCTCCAAGCTCTGATAAATCTCTGACGAAGTCCTTGAGTATCACTGTCGAAGTAAAAAACTATGTCGGGAATTAACATGTCATGAGGACCATCCCTCCGAGCATAACCAAACTGTCTCCAAGCCAGGCATGGGCTATAAGTAATACCTCCTCTGATTCCAAGTAAAGGAACATCAGGGTACTCCCCACAACGATCAATGATAGTGACATCTCCTCTGGATCTAGGACACCAATGTATATCTGCATGTGTAAGAGTCATCAACCGTTGTGACCATCTCAAACCCCGCTCATTCTTCAGGACTGATTGGGGAAGGTGCGAAATAAACCACCTTCCCAGGAGGGGAGTGCAACACATAAGGACGCCTCTTTTTCTCATGGTTCGAGTGTAACATGAGTGAAGGATGTCCCCCAGCAACGTAGGTATAGGATTCCTGGACATGAAGATCTGAACGGCACTGATATCAATGAGCTGATATGGGTTAGGGAACAACACCAAACCATAAACAAGGAGGGCCACAACCTCTTCAAAAGCTTGCAAGTCAAGGGAGTTCCAACATTCATGGGCCTTCTCAAACAGAAACCTGGCTAGGAACCCTTTGATACCACTTCTGACTTCCCAATGTCCCTTGAGGTCAGATGACTGTAGGTGCAAGGCTTTAGCAATCTCTTCAAGCTTAGGTTCCCTTTCTGTACCGTTGAAGGGTAGCTGATCAAGGATAGGAATCTTCAGGAGCCGGGAGAACTCCTCCAATGTAGGTACCAACTGATAGTCCAAGAAGGTAAAACAGTGATGCAGAGGGTCAAAGAACTGGAACAGGACCTTTATCATATCTTCCTCAATGTTGGTGTTGACCAAGCTGATGAGGCTTCCATGCCTGTCACTGAATGAAGAGTTCCCGGGAATCCTGGATATAAGCTCCTTAAGCTGAGGAGGGATCCTTGCAAGATTGACCTGAATTGTCTTTCTACGAGCAGTTTCCATGTCCTACAAAACAAGAACAAAGATGAAAATCCGAACCCCTGAAATGGTTAGTCAATGCATATGATGCTGGATGATGTCATGATGCTATGATTAAACACACCACAGATATTTACAAAGACAAACATGTAGGGCACACGAGGCACACAAGACAAGCCCTTAAGGTTTAAGGCCAGCATGGGGTCTGGGTAGTACCCTCTTGAAGTTGGTGGGTTCATACCTGTCCTAATCAAAGTAACCGGGTTCTAAGGTTCCCAATATCACGGGATTGCTTTCATTGTTCATCGTTTCGATTTAGCCACTGAACTGGCGACCGAAATATTCCAGGAAAGCAACCCTCAATTGAGTGTAGTATCGAGTATCAACCAACCTCGGACTGCACCAAAGTCAGTTATCTCACTACCCTAAAGAGGCCAAGATAGTTCAATTAAGATTCCTAAGGTCTGTTGATGCTTCATGACACCACGCGGAGGCCCCGTACTATCCTTGACTGAACTCAAGGGTTACCGGTACACACCAAAGTGCCACATCAACGTAGCAGACTGTTTCAACCATGTCGGTATACCCCGCACAGTTCCCTCACAGCCTTGTTGCTACTTTCTAAGAAAGGTATCCCCCAGATCCGGGTTTAGGATCTATAGAACTCCCAAGCAACCCACAATTTAAAGCACACAAGGAAAACAATTGAAAACATAGTTATAAGCTAGCCCTAAGGTACACCTCACTTTAAGTATTATCCCCAGCAGAGTCGCCAGTTCTGTGATCGGTGGATCTGGAACTGACTGTTTAACGCCGGTTCGCGAAATGTCGCGGAAGCAAGAGTCGCCACCGTCTTTTATTTTCTCCAAATGGAAAGGACAAAAGCACAGAAAAATTCCTTAAAGAGATTGCTCTCGGTTCGGGAGGTAGGTTATAGAAAGGGAAGGTGTTAGCACCCTTTCTATCCATGGTTATCCATGGGCTCTTAGATACTTGCGCAATGTGTTTTCAAAATTGTTTGTTTGCTTTTCAATGTGGGTTTAAAAAGTTTCTTTGAAAAATTTCAGTTCGACTCGTACGTCAGAGTGTTTGAAAAATTTGCTTTGAAAGCTTTTGAAAAGTGTTGGTGTGAAAAGTCTTTTTGAGTTGTTTGAAATAAGAGCAAGTATCCTTGAGAACCTACCTACCCTAAGGAATTCGTCTGTGTAAGAGTCCTTAAAAGTAGTGCCATCCCACCATTGAGAGGTAGGTAGCACCGTTGGAGGTGTTCGGGTCAATTCGAGTTTGTAGGGACATGGTGATCACCAGAGCAATGGGAAGACACCTTAGAAGCTACCCTCATGCCAGGTTCCCGGATCATGAGGACTTACTAAGACGTCCTCTACTCGACGACCACCTTTCGAGGCAAGGCAACAGTGAGGCGTACCCTAGGGGTGGTGTGTGATTTGTGTGTCAGATTCATTTATTTTTGTCTTGTCAGGTTATTGGTGATCTAACGTTTTGTTTTTATTTTTGTCATTCATTCTTGCATGCATATTTAACAGTTATAAAGTTCGCGGAAAAATAAATCTAAGGCTATTACAAATGGCGCGGGTCCACATCGCCAAAATTAAACCGGACCCGATTTAGCGGAAAATAAATAAAGCGAGAAAATAAAAGTGCGAAAAGTAAAGTTACATGGCCTTGGGAGAGATACAAAATTATAATAAGCAATATAAAGTAAATATGCGCAATTAAATTAAAACAATGGGCGTTGGACCCTTTTTACAAAAATATTTAAAGTTAATGAATTAATTAAGGAGGAATTAAAATTAAAGGTTTAAAAGGAATGTTTTTTTGGTATTTTTGTATTTTTTAGATTTAATGAGAAAAAGGAGTTAATTGAAATTAAATTAAAAGGCAAACCCTAATTCTAATATTTTTTATTTATTATGAAAGAATTAAAATATAATCTACATTAAACCCTAACTTATTTATGTGCAATTTAATTATAAAAAATAAATAAATAAATAATTATTACTGTGGAAAAAAAAAAGGGAAAAAATTAAAAAGGAAGAAAAAGTGTTTATTAACCTAATTCTATATTTTTTTGCATTTTTGTTAAAAAAAAAGAATTAAACTTATAACCTAATTTACTAAATTATTTACATGTTTATTTGAAAATAATCATAATAAAATAAATATTATATTTTTTATATTTTCTGATTTTTGTGTGTTTTTGTACTTTGTTAAAAATAATTAATTAAATAAACATAATTAAATAAAAGTAATTATTAAAACAAGAATAAAAGTAAATAAAAAGATTAGGGAAGGCAAACCAGGGTGGGGTGTAGCCCCAGATTGTGAGGTACAGGCCTGGAAGGTTAAGGCCCATTTGCTTGAGTCCGTTGACTTTGGGAGTCACATATGATGCGTTTGACCAGGTGTATGCTGCGCCTTGAATCTTGGCCATTGATCTGATTATTTTGGACGCGTGTATGGTCCAATTTGAAGATGTATGGTGAGTCCTTAGTGCCAGCGTTGCATAGGAATCTGCATTGGAAAATAATAAGAGAAATTGCACAGACCTGGGACTTGAACCCAGGTCTTTGATGTTACATGCATCACGTGTTGCCACTGAACCAAACGCTTTTAGTTAACATATAATAACACGTAAATATAATAAGTAAAACATAATGCTAATGGGTTAAAAAAACGCGCGAATTTCAAAAGAGCCAATGACCATTGGACACGAGGTCGTCTTCTTCCCCACCCTGTAAGACAAAACAAATAGGCGACGGTTTTGCAACCGTGGTATTAGGCAGCCTTCGAAGAAATAGCGAATAGCGCTATGGTGATCAGAAATTAGGCGCGAGGGTCAAGATATCTTCGTCTTGAGGTACTGAATCCAACCATGGCATTCATGAGTCCTAATTTTTCCTCTACGCAAAAGCCCTAATTCAAGAAACCTGTAACCCTAAATTTTAGCAATGGCAAAATCGCCCACAACGCATAATAATCAAATTAATGTTATGGGTTAGCTTTGAAATCATGTCAGGAATGCAAATCAAGTCTCAAAAGTTATGGAAAATGTATGAATCAATGTGCAAGAACATTAAATATTTTCGGTACAGGGTGTGCCTGTTTTACCAATTCTCGATGCTAGAACGAATGGTTTTGATTGGTATGTGATCCCTGAAGCTTCAGGAATATGATGGACTCAGTATTATGGCTTGAAACGATCTCTAAGGCACTTTTCAGTTCTTGAGTTTTTATGAAAAATTTCAATGTGCAAATGGTTCTTGGGGCGCAGCTTGCAGTCTCCTTGCATTAGGTCTTTGATTCTGATCATATAGTGGAGCTATTAGGTTAAAAAAATTGGACAAAATCCATTGCTTTGATGATTTTTGAATATTTGATTTCAAGGATCTTTTCCAATCTTTTTCTCATGTATTTTGTATCAAATCTGATCAATTAGCACCAAATCTTTCCCTATTAACATGTGCACGAATTATAGAAGCCAAATCATGCATAAAAAGATTTTTTTAGGTTAGGTTTATATTTTTCATGTATTAAAATAATTTAAATGAATTAATATTAATATAAATTCAAATAAATAATTAAAAAATATGAAAATACTTCCCTTTGGGCCTAATGGTCGTGCATAGGCTTGGCATGAAGAAACTTGGAAGAAAAATGGGCCCATTTGCATTTTTAGGCCTTTTGCATCAATGTTGACTTTTCAAAATTCCTAAAAATTTCCCAACTTCCACAAGGCATAACTTGGTCAATATTTAAGCTTTTCACATGTTCTTGGACATTTTGGAAAGGTCTTTGAGTCCTCTAACCAAGGCCTTTGGTCCCATGTCATTTTGATTTACCAATCGCAAGTTATGGCCTTTGACTTAAAGTCCCTTTTTGTTGACTTTTGAAAATGACCTATAATGTTGAAATTGATAACTTTTTGTGAGAGCATTTCTTGGATTTGGAACATGAAGATGAATTGTAGGAAATGTCTTTCTCTTCAAAATGAGCTTTGGATGGAATTTTTCTGATAATCCATGTGAAAGTTATGCCCTGGTCAATTTCAGTTGACTTTTTCAGCTGTCCAAATATAGCAACTTCTGCATCTTTGATGATTTCTGAGCCAAATTTTGAGAATCATGATCAAGCATTGATCAAATGATGTTTGTGGCTTCAAAATGATATGTTGACCAAAAATTTGAACCTTTGACTGCCAAATGACCATTTTGCCCCTACAGTTGACTGTAGTGCAATCTAGGGTTTTGACTGTGCAATTTTGAGCTGAATGCCTTGAAACTTGATATGAGGATACTTGACCATGTTTGTAGGCATATGAGACTTGATTGGGCCTTTGAAAACTTCCTTTCCTTGATCAGAACCCAAACCCTAGTTTTGACTGCATAGGGGACCTTTGCACTGCACAACCCTTGGGGAATTTTGTGACTTTGACTTGACAAATCTTGGAGAATATGGGAGGGCAAATTTTGGGGTACAACACAACCTATACTCAATGACCATTTACTGACGGCAACCAAGTGGGAGTGTACCCTAGGAGTGCGCATGTGCGAGTGATTCAATTTCAGATTATTCATCTTTGCACATTTTAGGGTTATCTAACTATTTTAAAATTAATCATACATTCTTGTCATGCATCCTAATATCATACATCTAACAGTTATTAATTTGAGAAATTTAAAATGCGGAAATTAAACTACGCTATTACAAGGCTTCGGGTATTTACATAGCCAAAAACAAACCCTTTGAAAATAAAGCGATAAATGGAAATAAACGTCCTAATTAAACTATTACAAACCGTAGGCAGTTACATCAATATGATAAATAATAAAAATAAAGCGCGCGAGAAAAATTAAGATCGGGAAGAAAATTAGGGTTTTGACCCTTCTAACCTAATCAAAAGAAAAATGGTTTTCTGTTGTTTTTAACATTTTTTAAAGAAAAGAATTTAGGTTTTTAAATTAAATATAAATAATTAGCTAATTTAAATTAATTAATAAAAATAATTACACGACCTATTTTTTATGTTTTGGTTATTTTTGGGAAAAAGAAAATATAATTAAATTAGGAATAAAACCTATTTGTTCTAATTAATTTTAATTATGTACAAAAAGAAATTAAAGTTATCTAAATTAACAAACCTAATTAAATTAATTAATTTTTTAATAAAAAAAATCTTAAATTTAATTGGATAGAAAAATATTTTTGTGATTTTTTTAATAAAAAGAAAATTAATTTTTGTTAGTAAAGTAAATTAAATAAATAAATTAAAATAAAATATAAAAGAAAAAGGGATAAGAAATTGGGCCTGCAAAAGCAATTTGGAGGGTGCAAAAATCATAATTCTGGGCCCAAAGATGGAAGTCCACGTTGACCTCCTGGATTCAGTGTATTGTGTTGACTGAGGCTTCTTGGTGCTCCTCTATTGCTGGCTCTTGGATCTGGCCAATTGGCCACTTGGCATGTTATATGTTGAGGCCATATGGTAGACCTTTGTTGTACCCCAAAATTTTCCCTCCCATATCCTTCAAGATTTTCCAAGTCAAGCTTCAAAATTCCCCAAGGGTTGCACAGTTCAAGGGCCTCATAACAGTCAAAAATTAGGGTTTTGGTTCTGACAAAGGAAATGAAGTTTCCAAGGGTCTAATCAAGTCCTACATGCCTATAAACATGGTCAAGCATCCTCATACCAAGTTTCAAGACTTACAGCACAAAATTGCACAGTCAAAAACCCTAATTGCACTACAGTCAACCGTAGGGGCAAAATGGTCATTTGACAGTCAAAAGTTCAAATTTTTGGTCAACATCTCATTTTGAAGCCACAAACATCATTTGATCAATGCTTGATCATGATTCTCAAAGCTTGGCTCAAAAAGTCTCAAGATGCAAAAGTTTTCATATTTGGACAGTTGAAAAAGTCAACTGTAACTTGACCAAGGCATAACTTTCACATGGATTATCAGAAAAATTCCATCCAAAGCTCATTTTGAAGAGAATGACATTTCCTACAACTCCTCTTCACACTTCAAGTCCAAGAAATGCTCTCACAAAAAGTTATCAATTTCAACATTATAGGTCATTTTCAAAAGTCAACAAAAATGGACTTTAAGTCAAAGGCCATAACTTGAGATTGGTAAATCAAAATGACATAGGACCAAAGACATTGGTTAGAGGACTCAAAGACCTTTCCAAAATATCCAATAACATGAGCAAAGCTTAAAAATTGAGCAAGTTATGCCTTGTGGAAGTTGGGAAATTTTTGGATATTTTGAAAAGTCAACATTGCTTCAAATATCTTAAAAATGCTAATGGGCCTCTTTTTCTTCCACAATTCATCATCCAAGGCATGTGCACGACCATTTGGCCCAAAGGGAAGTTTTTTATCATTTTTATTTATTTATTTGGATTTTTAATTATTAATAATTCATTTAATTAAAATAAATAGGTGAAAAATACTAAACCTAATGTTTTAAATCTTTTTGTGCATGGAATAGGCTTAAGATTTCGTGCACAATCAGATATAGAAAGAATCATGGCAATTGGATATGATTGGCATCAAAAGCATGTGAAAAAGATTGGAAACATTATGCATGAAAATCAAATCTTCCATACATCAATGCATTGATTCTTTGGACCAAATTTCCAACCCTAATCGTTCACATATACATACTAATGCAAACCCTACTCCTCAGAACGACCAAGCTGCGCCATACACCAAGAACAAAACTTGAGTTTTTGGCCAAAAAATTGAAAACTGAAAACTAGGTTTTAGGGCGATTCAAGCCAAAATAATCATTCCATTAGCTTGCCAAGGTGACCAGGAGACTATTCCAATCAAGAACATCAACTCTAACGCCCAGAATCGATATAGGGGATTCAAACTTTTTCACATTTTTGTCATAATCGTGTTTTAATATTCAAGCATATTCATTGCATTTTTTTCATGGATTCACACTAATTGGATGATTCTGAAACTAACCATGTGATTGAATTGAGTTTTTATGCATTGTATGAAGAATTGCCATGGACGATTATTAGGGTTTTTCAAGTTTTAATTTGGGCGTTTCCAAATACTGTAAAATTAGAGAATCTCAGTACCATGTTTGGATTCAAGAAGCTTGGACGATCTGAATAGAACCCTCGCGCCTAATTTATACTCCAAGACGGCCTAATCGCTATTACTGGAAAACGCATATTTTGGGGGGGTTTAAAACTCCCGCTAACCCTTTTATATTTTAAGGAAAAACACATTAAGGAAGAAGATGATGAAGTGTAAGGCGTTGGTTGGTCCATTTGAAATTTCGCGCGGAAACAGGCACTAACGATTGTTTTATATTATAATGTTTATTGTTTATATAATATACAAAGAGACAAAGTGGAGCAGTTGGCAAGGCATAGCGTTGGTAATCTCTAGGACCTGGGTTCGAGCCCCAGGTCCCCCCCCCCCCCCTTTCAATAACATTTTTCTAACAATACTTCTATGTAATTTCCAAGCAAGCGTCCATCGTACATCCACAATATCAAGCCATCCACGTGCCTACTGAGATGGATCAAAGGGTCATAATTGGAGGAACATGATGGACCTGAGTCAACGCACCTACACGCGTCCTGAAAAGGTCAAAAGGGCTTGATATAAGTGGGCCAGAATGGCTACAATAAACCTCCCATTTGGGGACAGACCCCCCAAGGTTTGCAATTTCTTTTATATTTTTCATTTTTATTTGATTCAATTATTTCTCTTTTAATTAATTCCTTTAATTTAATTATTTTCATAAAAATATAAAAACAATATAAAAATCAGAAAAAGACAAAAAAAAAGTATTTTTATTTAATGTTTTATTTTGTAAATAAATCTCATTAATTTAATTTAGCTTTTTAAATCTAGGATTAATCTTAATATTCTTTCAATAAAACCTAAAAAATGGTAGAATTAGGGTTTCAAATCTTTTTCATTCTTTTTTCTTTTTTCTCACTATGATTAATTAATTATTTATTTTCATAAATCAAAATGCATTAATTAATTAGGTTTAATTTTAGGTTAAAGTTTAATGTTTTCTTAATAAATTAAAAAACAACTAGAATTAGGGTTAATGTTTTAATTTCATTTAATTTTTCTCATAAAAAACCATAAATACAAAAAAACTCAAAAATAATTTCTTTTTTTCTTTTAATTTAATTAATTTTTTAACATAATTTAATTTCATTAAAAAGGGTCCAATGCCCTCGCTTTCAATTTGAATTCGATTTGCGCATTTTATTTTACTTCTTTTAAATATTTATGTAATTCTCCCAAAGCCATGTAATTCGGACAATTTATATTTCTCGCACTTTACTTTATTTCCTTATTTTTTGTCAAATCGGGTCCTGGATTTTAATTTTGGCGATGTGGACCCGCGCCTTTGTAATAGTTTAGGAACTTTTATCTTTCCGCACTCTTTTAACTGTTAAGTAAATGCATGCAAGAATGAATGGCCTAAAATAAAAACAAACGCATAGATCACCATAACATGACAAGACAAAATAAATGAATCTGACACACAAATCACACACCACCCCTAGGGTACGCCTCACTGTTGCCTTGCCTCGAAAGGTGATCGTCGAGTAGAGGATGTCTTAGTAAGTCCTCATGATCCGGGAACCTGGCATGAGGGTAGCTTCTAAGGTGTCTTCCTATTGCTCTGGTGATCACCATGTCCCGAACCTCGAATTGACCCGAACACCTCCAACGGTGGTGCTACTTACCTCTCAATGGTGGGATGGCACTACTTTAAAGGACATTTACACAGACGAATTCCTTAGGGTAGGTAGGTTCTCGTAGATACTTGCTCTAATTTCAAAACAAATCAAAAATACTTTTCACACCGACACCTTTTCAAAAAGCTTTCGAAAGCAACTTTTCAAACACTCTTGAGGACTGATACAAGAGTCGAACTGGAATTTTCAAAGAAACTTTTTTAAAACCCACAATTGAAAAGCAAACAAACCATTTTGAAAACACAAATGAGCAAGTATCTAAGAGCCCATGGATAACCATGGATAGAAAGGGTGTTAACACCTTCCCTTTCTATAATCTACCTCCCGAACCGAGAGCAATCTCTATAAGGAATTTTTCTGTGCTTTTGTCCTTTCCATTTGGAGAAAATAAAAGACGGTGGCGACTCTTGCTTCCGCGACATTTCGCGAACCAGCGTTAAATAGTCAGTTCCAGATCCACCGATCACAGAACTGGCGACTCTGCTGGGTACTTAAACTTAAAGTGAGGTGTACCTTAGGGTTAGTTCATAACTGTGTTTTCTATTGTATTGCTTTGCTTGCTTTAAATTGTGGGACTGTCTTGGGAGTTCTATAGATCCTAAACCCGGATCTGGGGGATACCTTCTTAGAAAGTAGCAACAAGGCTGTGAGGGAACTATGCGGGGTATACCGACATGGTTGAAACAGTCTGCTACGTTGATGTGGCACTTTGGTGTGTACCGGTAACCCTTGAGTTCAGTCAAGGAGAGTACGGGGCCTCCGCGTGGTGTCGTGAAGCATCAACAGACCTTAGGAACCTTAATTGAACTATCTTGGCCTCTTTAGGGTAGTGAGATAACTGACTTTGGTGCAGTCCGAGGTTGGTTGATACTCGATACTACACTCAATTGAGGGTTGCTTTCCTGGAATATTTCGGTCGCCAGTTCAGTGGCTAAATCGAAACGATGAACAATGAAAGCAATCCCGCGATATTGGAACCCTTAGAACCCGGTTACTTCTAATAGGACAGGTTGAACCCACCAACTTCAAGAGGGTACTACCCAGACCCCATGCTGGCCTTAAACTCTAAGGGCTTGTCTTGTGTGCCTTGTGTGCCTTACATGTTTGTCTTTGTAAATATCTGTGGTGTGCTTAATCATAGCATCATGACATCATCCAACATCATATGCATTGACTAACCATTTCAGGGGTTCGAATCTTCATCTTTGTTCTTGTTTTGTAGGACATGGAAACTGTTCGCAGAAAGACAATTCAAATCAGCCTTGTAAGGATCCCTCCTCAGCTTAAGGAGCTTATATCCAGGATTCCCGAGAGCTCTTCATTCAGTGAGAGACATGGAAGACTCATCAGCTTGGTCAATACCAACATTGAGGAAGATATGATAAAGGTCCTATTCAAATTCTTTGACCCTCTGCATCACTGTTTCACCTTCTTGGACTATCAGCTGGTACCTACATTGGAGGAGTTCTCCCGGCTCCTGAAGATCCCCATCCTTGGTCAACTACCCTACAACGGTACGGAAAAGGAACCCAAGCTTGAAGAGATTGCTAAAGCCTTACACCTACAGTCATCTGACCTCAAGGGACATTGGGAAGTTAGAAGTGGTATCAAAGGGTTCTTAGCCAGGTTTCTATTTGAAAAGGCCCACGAATGTTGGAACTCCCTTGACTTACAAGCTTTTGAAGAAGTCGTGGCCCTCCTTGTCTATGGTTTGGTGTTGTTCCCTAACCCAGATCAACTTATAGATATCAGTGCTGTCCAGATCTTTATGTCCAGGAATCCTATACCTACGTTGCTGGGGGACATCCTTCACTCATGTTACACTCGAACCATGAGAAAAAGAGGTGTCCTTATGTGTTGCACTCCTCTCCTGGGAAGGTGGTTTATTTCGCACCTTCCACAATCAGTCTTGAAGAACGAGCGGGGTTTGAGGTGGTCACAACGGTTGATGACTCTTACACATGCAGATATACATTGGTGCCCTCGGTCCAGAGAGGATGTCATTATCATTGATCATTTCGGGGAGTACCCTAATGTTCCTTTACTTGGAATCAGAGGAGGTATTACTTACAGCCCATGCCTAGCTTGGAGACAGTTTGGTTATGCTCGGAGGGACGGTCCTCATGACATGTTAATTCCTGACATAGTTTTTGACTTTGACAACGATGCACAAGGACTTCGCCAGAGATTTATCAGAGCCTGGAGGATGCCAAGTAGGATAGACAGCAAGACACTGGGGCACAGGAACTCCATCCCGTTGGAACCTTATCTCAAGTGGGTACGCGCCCGCTCCCAGAAGTTAGTAATGCCTTATCCTCATATGCTCCCAGTAATCAAAGAACCAGTCTTGGAAGGAGAAGTGTCCTACACCATTCAGCACCCTAATATGCCCACATCCTGGGAAGAGATGCAGAAGAACTGGATCCAGCTTAAGGAAGAACAGAATTCTCTTGAGACCAGTTTACATGCTAGTGAAAAGAAGGTCTTGGAGCTCACCTGCCTGTTGCATGAGGAGAGGAATCTCAACACCTACATAGCTCCAAAGAGGATGCGTAGTGTCTTTTGGGATTGATTCGCTTTGTAATTTGCGCCCATGAGGCTTAGATGTACTGAACAATTGTTTCCTTAATGATAACGTGTGTTCTTTTTTGTCTACAACAAATTTGAACTTTCGAACCCTTGAATGCATTGCATAAACACATATCATTCATCATGTGCATAGCAGGTTTTCTTCTTTTCAGGTTGCTTACAGTTCTTCGCTGTTTATTTCAGCATCATGAATCCTG
Source organism: Vicia faba (assembly GCA_948472305.1). Taxonomy (NCBI): domain Eukaryota; kingdom Viridiplantae; phylum Streptophyta; class Magnoliopsida; order Fabales; family Fabaceae; genus Vicia; species Vicia faba. Next base: position 1,418,794,296 of record OX451735.1, read on the forward strand.
ACTCATCGTCAACTGAGATGTCCATCAAGGCTCTTCAGGCGCAGAATTCGCAATTTCAGGAATTAATCATGGGTTTGGCTCAGGGCCAAGAAGAGCTGAAGGCTCTGCTCCTGAAGAAGGAAAAGAAGAAGAAGAGGAGAACTGTTCTGTTCAACTCGGGCCGAAGGTTTGGCAACACTCTGCAAAATGAAGAGGCTGGTTCTTCCATAGGCAAGGGTACCCCTCAAGGGGAAAAAGGTCCTAGTACGGTAGTCTCCGACAACGAGACTGATTTTGATGAGGAACAGTATCCTCCTGCAGAAGACAGATACAAGCAGTTGGAGGACAGATTGAATGCTATGGAAATCCAACAGGTACCTGGGCTGGATTTCGGAGACTTGGGTTTGTCTACTGGTGTGATCATTCCTCGTAAGTTCAAAGCGCCATCCTTTACCAAATATGACGGGGCATCTTGTCCCAATCTACACCTCAGATCCTATGTGTGGAAGATTCAATCGTACTCAGTGGACAAGAACTTGTGGATCCACTTCTTCCAGGAGAGTCTTTCAGGGACTCATCTCGAATGGTTCTATCAGCTGGATGGGACCAAGGTTCGTAACTGGGAGGAGTTGGCTACTGCTTTCTATAAGCAGTATCAATATAATGCCGACCTTGCCCCTATGCGTACCCAACTCCAGGGTATGTCGTTAGGTTCAAGCGAAGGTTTTAAAGAGTACGCTCAGAAGTGGAGGGATCTGGCTGTCAGGGTGCAGCCTCCGTTGACTGATCGCGAGTTGGTAGACATGTTCCTGGGGACCCTATCTGGGCCGTTTTTCAACCATCTTATCGGTAACTCATCTGCAGGGTTTACTGATCTTATTCTGACCGGAGAGAGAATTGAGGCTGGGTTGAAGTCTGGTAAGATTCCGAAGGGTGCATCTACAAGTTCAGAGAAGAAACCCTTCAAGAAGGAGGCTAGTGCTGTATATGGCTCTAGAAGACAAGAGAAATCTGAGCGCCGCCAATCTGTCAGTGCGGTAATGATTGCTAAGCCTGCTGCCGCTCCTCGGCAAACCAATCCTCAGAGGGCTGAAAGACCTAGAAGAGAATTCACTTGTTTGAGTATGACTTTGTCGCAGATCTTGCCACAGTTGCTATCCACCAACCTAGTGACTGTCAGAGAGGCCCCAAAAGTTGTGAACACTGCCTCCCCAAAATACAATCCAAACGCCCGCTGTGCTTATCACTCCGATAGCCCGGGGCATTCCACTGATGACTGTTGGGCATTAAGGAATAAGGTGCAAGACCTTATTGACGCAAAAGAGATACAGTTTGAAGCGCCTGAGAGGCCGAATGTGGTAACTGCTCCTATGCCCCAGCATGGAGTAAATGCGGTTGATGAAGATGTATACGCTGTTTCTGTGGATGATGTGGCTACTCCTTTGAAGACTATCAAGAGGAACCTACTGCTGGCTGGTTTATTTCTGGGTTGCAGTGAAGGTTGCCTGTTCTGTGCTGTTTCCCTATCTGGTTGTCCTTTGCTGAAGTTGGGCATCCAAAGCCTAATGGATAGCAAAGAGATTTTATTCAAGAAGTCCGCTGTTCAGTTGGTTCCGGTAGAAGAAGTTGCTGTTGTTACAATCTTCAATAATCCAATCAAGGCTCTCCCTAGGAAACCCGTCTAAATCATGACTGTCGCACCTGTTGTTATTACTATTCCGGGGCCTCTCCCCTACGTATCTGATAAAGTTGTCCCCTGGCACTATGAGGCAGACGTATATGTGAATGGAATCAAACAAGAGTTCAACACTGGCGTCAGTATCTGCGATATCACTGGTCCAGCCAAGGTTACCCGCAGTGGCAGGCTCTTCTCGCCTGACATTGCACCACCCGCTGCTCGAAGACCCCTTACAATAACACCTACAAGTATACCTATTCCTGTTTCTGATCAAGTTGTTTCCCCTGCTGCCGAGTCATCCAATGCTCGGGGTAAAGGGATTGAATATGAGCCTGCCCTGATGGAGGCACCAATACCTATAAATGCTGAGGCCTCCCAACAAGAGATGGAGGAAATCCTGAAAATAATCAAGAAGAGCGACTTTAATGTTGTGGAACAGCTGGGGCATACGCCCTCCAAAATCTCCATGCTCTCCTTGCTACTGTGCTCAGAGGCCCATGTTAAGGCCTTGATCTCATTTCTCAAGACGGCCCATGTGCCACAGGAGACATCTGCAGTCCAGTTCACTGATTGCGTAGCAAATCTGACAGCGGACAATGGCTTGGGTTTCTCAGATGCTGACCTGACTGCAAAGGGAAGGGACCACAATGATGCCCTGCATGTCTCTATTGAATGCAGGGGCACTACTCTGGCGCACGTGTTGGTGGACACTGGCTCTTCTTTGAATGTGTTACCCAAGAAAGCCTTAGACCGTTTGGATTGTGAAGGCCTGGAACTAAAACCTAGCAATATCATCGTCAGAGCCTTTGACGGTTCCAAGAGGATGGTTCATGGAGAGGTTGACATTCCTATTCATGTGGGCTCTCAGGTGTTTGACTCTACCTTTTATGTGATGGATATCCGTCCATCGTACTCTTGTCTGCTGGGTCGACCTTGGATCCACAAAGCTGGGGCAGTGACCTCTACCTTGCACCAGAAGCTGAAATACCCTGTCAGAGGGAAGATTGTCACTGTGCAGGGAGAGGAGGAGTATATGGTGAGCCATTTGAATTCCTTCAGATACATTGAGATGGACGGGGAGTTTATTGAAACCCCGTTTCAGCATTTCGAAGAGGTACTTCCAATTTCAGCAGCAGCAGAAACAGCGGTCGAAGAGGATGTTCCTTTGAAGATGGCTTACCTGAAGGATGCCCGGGCTGTGGTTCAGAAAGGTGAATGTACTAACTGGGGCAGGCTTCCCGACTTTACACAGAAAACTGAAAAATTTGGACTGGGTTTTACTGCAGAGGGTCAGAAAGCTATGAGGAAGGCAAAGACCAGAAGACCTCCTGTGCTCATTACCAATCTAGGAGTGAATGCTGTTGGGGAGGATAATGAAGTGGATGAAGTGAATTCAATAGCTGGATTTACCCGACGACTGAAGGCGGATTGACCAATTGGATTGCCAAAGACCATACTCATGTTACTTTTGTTACGCAGTAATAAACTTCTTTGTTTTGTTATTTGTAATAAACAATAAATTAAACTCTATGGCCCGGTGTCTTACCCGAGGCACCGTGGCTTCATTTGTGAGGGCATATAAATTGTCATTTCATATATCATAAATAAAGATCTTGGACGTTTTCTCGCATTTCAAATCTTATGCTCCTTTTCTGTCTTTCCTTCCTTTATATATTTCAAAAACAGCTGTATTTACACACACTCACTCATACAGGTTCCAATCCACTCTGGATCTCACTGGTAACGACCCTTCTACTGCCAGTTATGACTTCGAAAATACGATCAACTTAGCCGAAGACGAAGGTGAAGATGATTGCGAAGTTCCTGGAGAGCTTGCAAGACTGTTACTTCAGGAAGAGAGGGCAATTCAACCACACGAAGAGCCAGTGGAAATAATAAACTTGGGTACTGAGGCAGACAGGAAAGAGGTAAAGATTGGTGCCAACCTAGAGCTCAGCGTGAAGCAACGGTTGACTAAGATGCTACATGATTATATGGAGATCTTTGCCTGGTCCTACGAAGACATGCCCGGTTTGGATACTAACATTGTGGTCCATCATTTGCCTACTAAGGAAGACTGCCCTCCGGTTAAGCAAAAGGTCCGCCGTATGCGTCCAGATATGTCTGAGAAGATCAAAGCCGAGGTTATGAAGCAGTTTGATGTTGGGTTCCTTGCAGTGACTTCTTACCCGCAGTGGGTTGCTAATGTGGTGCCGGTACCAAAGAAAGATGGAAAGGTCAGAATGTGTGTCGACTACAGGGATCTGAACAGGGCCAGCCCCAAGGATGATTTCCCCCTACCTCACATTGATGTCCTTGTTGACAATACAGCTCAGCATAAGGTGTTCTCTTTCATGGATGGTTTTTCAGGTTACAATCAGATCAAGATGGCACCTGAAGACATGGAAAAAACTACCTTTGTTACTCAGTGGGGCACCTTCTGCTACAAGGTCATGCCTTTTGGACTGAAGAACGCTGGGGCAACCTACCAACGTGCCATGGTTGCTTTGTTTCATGACATGATCCATCATGAGATAGAAGTGTATGTTGACGACATGATCGCTAGGTCCCAGACTGAGGAGGAGCACCTTGATCATCTGCAGAAGTTGTTTGACCGTCTGAAACTATACAAGCTGAGGTTGAACCCGAACAAGTGCACCTTCGGGGTAAGATCTGGAAAGTTGCTAGGCTTCGTCATAAGTGATAAGGGTATTCAAGTGGACCCTGCCAAGGTTAAAGCTATTCAAGAGATGCCAATTCCTAGGACAGAGAAAGAAGTCAGAGGCTTTTTAGGACGCCTGAATTACATTGCTCGATTCATCTCACACCTAACTGCTACTTGTGAACCAATCTTCAAGCTGCTGAAGAAAGATCAGGTAGTACGTTGGAATGATGAATGTCGGGCTGCTTTTGACAGAATCAAAGAGTATCTCCAAGAACCACCCACTCTTATGCCACCGGTTGAAGGGAGACCTCTGATACTATACCTGACAGTGCTTGACAACTCAATGGGGTGTGTGCTGGGGCAGCATGACGAGTCTGGCCGAAAAGAGCACGCCATTTATTACCTTAGCAAAAAGTTTACCGACTGTGAGACCCGATACTCACTGCTTGAGAAAACTTGATGCGCTTTGGTATGGGCTACTCGCCGGCTGAGACAGTATATGCTGACTCACACGACCTTGTTGATCTCAAAAATGGATCCTATAAAGTACATATTTGAAAAGCCTGCTCTGTCCGGGAGAATAGCAAGATGGAAAATGATCTTGACGGAATACGACATTCAGTACACAACCCAGAAAGCCATCAAGGGAAGTGTATTGGCAGACCACTTGGCACATCAGGCAGTCGACGACTATCAGTCAATGAACTTCGAGTTTCCAGACGAGAGCATCATGATAGTGACTGATTGTGAAGTACCTGGACCGGATGAAGGACCTGAGGAAGGATCCTGATGGTCTATGCACTTTGACGGAGCCTCCAATGCTTTGGGTAACGGTATCGGCGCCATAATCATATCCCCTCAAGGCACTCATACTCCACTCACTGCCCGGTTATGTTTCAACTGTACCAACAACATGGCGGAGTATGAGGCGTGCATCATGGGTCTCCAAGCTGCGATCGACTTAAGGATCAAGTTTCTGAGTGTCTTCGGAGATTCCGCTCTTGTGATCAATCAGATCAAAGGAGAGTGGGATACGAAACATCCGAATCTTATTCCTTACAGAGAATGTGTGTTGACCTTGATCCCCCATTTCACAGAGATAACCTTTGAACACTTTCCGAGAGAAGAGAATCAGTTGGCGGACGCGTTAGCTACAATGTCTTCTATGTTTAAGGTCAAATGGGATAATGAGGCTCCCCGAATCATCATCTGGAAACTGGACGAACCGGCATACTGTTGTGATCTAGAGACTGAATTGGTGACTGAGAAGCCTTGGTACCATGAGCTGAAGAGATATTTGGAAGCTCAGGAATACCCTGAAGGTGCATCTGTCAACGATAAAAAGTTTCTGAGAAGATTCGCAGCCAAGTTCTTCCTTAGCAACGGCATCTTGTACAAGCGAAACCATGATTCGACCTTACTGCATTGTGTGGACAAGACTGAAGCAGAAAGGATTATGGAAGAGCTACATGAAGGGACCTTTGGTACACATTCCAGTGGACACACTATGGCGAAGAAGATCCTTCGGGCAGGGTATTTCTGGTCCATAATGGAAGCTGACTGCTACCAACATTCTCGAACATGCCATAAATGCCAGATCTATGCAGACAAGGTGCATGTTCCTCCAGTTCCTTTGAATGTTCTGACTGCGCCTTGGCCGTTTGCAATGTGGGGCATAGACATGATCGGTGAGATTAAACCTACGGCGTCCAATGGGCATCGCTTCATCCTGGTAGCGATTGATTACTTCACGAAGTGGGTCGAAGCAGCTTCCTACGCTATGGTAACCAAGACTGTTGTGGCACGGTTCATTCGGCACAACCTGATCTGTCGATACGGCGTCCCTGAGAGAATTATTACAGACAACGGTACCAATCTGAATAACAAGATGATCACTGAGCTCTGCGAGCAGTTTAAGATACATCACCACAACTCTTCTCCTTACAGACCGAAGATGAATGGGGTTGTAGAAGCAGCGAATAAAAATATCAAGAAAATCGTGCAGAAGATGACAGTGACTTATAAAGATTGGCACGAGATGTTACCGTTCGCTCTACATGGGTACCGTACCTCAGCCAGGACGTCAACCGGAGCAACTCCTTTCTCTTTGGTTTATGGTATGGAGGCAGTCTTACCAATCGAAGTGCAAATACCCTCTCTCCGGATAATGAAGGATGCAGATCTGAGTGAAGATGATTGGATCCAGACACGACTTGATCAGCTAAACCTTATTGATGAAAAGAGACTTGCTGCTATCTGCCATGGTCAGACGTACCAAAAATGGATGATCAGGGCATTTAACAAAAAGGTCAGACCACAGGAATATCAAGTTGGGGATCTGGTAATCAAGCGAATCATCCTTCCTCAGAGTGATCCAAGGGGCAAATGGACCCCTACGTACGAAGGGCCATTTGTGGTTAAGCATGTGTTCTCAGGAGGAGCCATGATTCTAACCAATATGGATGGTGACGACCTTCCTCACCCCGCCAATGCAGACATAGTAAAAAGATACTACGCATAAAAAAGACCCGCTAGGTTGACATACCTAGGCAAAAATAAGGGCTTCCCGGCGAACCAAAAGGGTTCGGGCAAAATGAAGGGATGAAATGAAAAAATCTGTACACCCAGCAAGTCGAAAACCTGAAAAGGCGGCTTGGGCAAAAATGGGTATCCCGGTGGATTGAAAACCCGAAAGGTCGGTCCAGGTAAAAGTTAGGGATAAAAGCGTAATACTATGTCTCATTGGATCACTTTACATCCAGAATCCGGTATCTACATCAAGTTCAGACGGCATCGATCAGTCAGCTTCATCTTCAACCAAGGTCATCAAGTGATGAGACGCTCGGAGATATAAGGGCAATAGCAGAGTTGAAACCCAGTGGGATCATTCATTTCATACAACTGTTTTATTTTCTCTTGTACAAAATTTGTATAAACTCTTTTGTTCGGCGGCATTCTCTTACTAGGACGTCAGCCTCTTGTACATAAAACGCCTATTTTCAGGCAATTCAAAAATCAATACAAATACACTTTTCAGTTAAAATTGCCAATTGTTTTTTCCTTTTCTGCTTTGTTTTGCGAAGAACGTCCAAGGTTCAATTTGTGATATATGCATTGACAATAATTTGCTAACCCATGAATATTTGCATACGAAACAAAGGATTAATTACAGGTAACATTAGAAACAGGGGAAATAAAGAGTTGTCTAAGCAATCTAATTGTTCTATCCTCTAAGGTACCAAGGTAGGTTCAGCTAAAGAACACAACCAGATATCTTAGTTCCCCAGAGAGTGAGCTAGCAAATCAGTACACTCTCCCCGAGCAAAGTTACATTCAAACCTTAAGGAAGTTAGGTATCCTCCAACAGATCTCAACATTCCCCGGCAGTATATATGCATTCTTAACAAGCATCCCCGACAGTCTTGACCTAAAGATTGTTCCCCGGAGGTATATCAAAGATTCATTGGAGTTACTTCCCCAGTACAGTTCAAAACTTCCCCCAGAAGAGTCCAATCCAGGTTCCCCAGGAAAGTTGGAATCCATCTCCCCAAGCAGTAAGCTTATCCCCAGTAGATTCTGGAAGCTTATCCCTCGCAGAGCACGAACGCGTCCCCCGGCTTTATTCAAAGAGTTATTTCCCTACCAGGATATAACTGGGTTATCCTCAGCCAAAAGCCACGGAAAGAGCGTCCTCGACGTAGTCTTCTTATCCCCAGCAAAGTCTATCAACACTTCCAACACAACAAGGGTATCCCCAGCAAGTTATTATCAACTACTCAACAAAGTACCTCTCTCCCCACAAAGTGTTGCTCCCCAGCAAGATCGTTAGAGTAATTTTCTCCCCGCAGAGTTATCCATTCGCCAAGTTTATTCCCCAACGGAGTCCTCTTCTCCTACCGGTATTCTTGCAACTATCAGCCCCAGCGGAGGCAAAATCTATTCTTCAACATCAGCCCAGGATATGACTTCCCGGCACCCGTCAAGGATTTACTTTCCTAGACGAAAATATACATCCATAAACATCGCACTTCCATACATCATTATAGCATGCATATACGCATCATATCTTACAAATCTCATTTATGTTGAGAACATCATTGCTTGATCCATATCATGCATGACATACAACTGACCTTTATCTTTCAGGAAAAAGACCCAGTTAAGTTCCCAGCTATATTTCAAGACCTAGACCGATTCAGTTAAATCGACCCTAAGATTTTACTGTTTCTTATCCAGTCAAAGGCCTTCTCTGGTTCAGTCAGATCGACCCTAAGATCTCCCTGTTTCTTATCCAGTTGAAGATTTCAAGACCTAGACCGGTTCAGTTAATCGACCCTAAGATTTTCTGTTTCTTATCCAGTCCAAGGCCTTCTCTAGTCCAGCTAAATCGACCCCTAACAGATTTTCCTGATAAAGACTCAGTAGAAGTTATCCAAGATTCTCTCAATGATTACTGTTGAGGTTGTAGTCGCCTGTGGTTCTCTCCCCGATACTGCGGAGGTAGTAATCATCCCAAGATTCGCTCAGCGTTACTATTGAAGTTGAAGTCGTCCAAGATTCTCTCAATGATTGCTGTTGAGGTTGTAGTCGCCTATGGTTCTCTCCCCGATACTGCGGAGGTAGTAATCATCCCCAGATTTTCTCAATGATTACTGTTGAGGTTGAAGTCTCCCAAGATTCTCTCAATGATTACTGTTGAGGTTGAAGTCGCCCAAGATTCTCTCAATGATTACTGTTGAGGTTGAAGTCGCCCAAGATTCTCTCAATGATTACTGTTGAGGTTGAAGTCGCCCAAGATTCTCTCAATGATTACTGTTGAGGTTGAAGTCGCCCAAGATTCTCTCAATGATTACTGTTGAGGTAGAAGTCGTCCAAGATTTTCTCAATGATTACTTTTGAGGTTGAAGTCGTCCAAGATTTTCTCAATAATTACTGTTGAGGTTAAAGTCGCCTAAGGTTCTCTCACCGTTCCTGTTGAGGTAGTAACCATCCCTGGTTCATTCATCACCGTTTGAAGCTCCAGATTCAGCTCCTGTAACCAGTCAGGACACATCTATACAAAGAATCTGAAGACCAGCTCCTGTAACAGGTCAGGTAATCATTTTCTTTTGCAGGTACGCAAGTCCTCGCTAAGGAATCTCTTACGCGATCAACATCCAGATGGCATCTATAAACCCATCCACCTTCCATCATCTCTTAGCATGGCATCTATAAGCCCATCATCCTATCCATCAATCTCCAAATGGCATCTATAAGCCCATTCCCATCACCACACTACTATGTGAGCACAAATTTCTGGGCACTCTAGTGTTCAATCTTCTTCCACCTTCGGATTACGAAAGGCACGTCAGCCAATCTGCATCCTCAGATCTAAGAAGATTGAACAGGGGCAACTGTTGTACCCCAAAATTTGCCCTCCCATATCCTTTAAGATTTGCCAAGTCAAGCTTCAAAATTCCCCAAGGGTTGCACAGTTCAAGGGCATCCTAACAGTCAAAAATTAGGGTTTTGGTTCTGACAAAGGAAATGAAGTTTCCAAGGGTCTAATCAAGTCCTACATGCCTATAAACATGGTCAAGCATCCTCATACCAAGTTGTAAGATTACAGCACAAAATTGCACAGTCAAAAACCCTAATTGCACTACAGTCAACCGTAGGGGCAAAATGGTCATTTGACAGTCAAAAGTTCAAATTTTTGGTCAACATCTCATTTTGAAGCCACAAACATCATTTGATCAATGCTTGATCATGATTCTCAAAGCTTGGCTCAAAAAGTCTCAAGATGCAAAAGTTTCCATATTTGGACAGTTGAAAAAGTCAACTGTAACTTGACCAAGGCATAACTTTCACATGGATTATCAGAAAAATTCCATCCAAAGCTCATTTTTAATAGAATGACATTTCCTACAACTCCTCTTCACACTTCAAGTCCAAGAAATGCTCTCACAAAAAGTTATCAATTTCAACATTATAGGTCATTTTCAAAAGTCAACAAAAAGGGACTTTAAGTCAAAGGCCATAACTTGAGATTGGTAAATCAAAATGACATAGGACCAAAGACATTGGTTAGAGGACTCAAAGACCTTTCCAAAATGTCCAATAACATGAGCAAAGCTTAAAAATTGAGCAAGTTATGCCTTATGGAAGTTGGGAAATTTTTGGATATTTTGAAAAGTCAACATTGCTTCAAATGTCTTAAAAATGCTAATGGGCCTCTTTTTCTTCCACAATTCATCATCCAAGGCATGTGCACGACCATTTGGCCCAAAGGGAAGTTTTATCATTTTTATTTATTTATTTGGATTTTTAATTATTAATAATTCATTTAATTAAAATAAATAGGTGAAAAATACTAAACCTAATGTTTTAAATCTTTTTGTGCATGGAATAGGCTTAAGATTTCGTGCACAATCAGATATAGAAAGAATCATGGCAATTGGATATGATTGGCATCAAAAGCATGTGAAAAAGATTGGAAACATTATGCATGAAAATCAAATCTTCCATACATCAATGCATTGATTCTTTGGACCAAATTTCCAACCCTAATCGTTCACATATACATACTAATGCAAACCCTACTCCTCAGAACGACCAAGCTGCGCCATACACCAAGAACAAAACTTGAGTTTTTGGCCAAAAAATTGAAAACTGAAAACTAGGTTTTAGGGCGATTCAAGCCAAAATAATCATTCCATTAGCTTGCCAAGGTGACCAGGAGACTATTCCAATCAAGAACATCAACTCTAACGCCCAGAATCGGTATAGGGGATTCAAACTTTTTCACATTTTTTTCATAATCGTGTTTTAATATTCAAGCATATTCATTGCATTTTTTTCATGGATTCACACTAATTGGATGATTCTGAAACTAACCATGTGATTGAATTGAGTTTTTATGCATTGTATGAAGAATTGCCATGGACGATTATTAGGGTTTTTCAAGTTCTAATTTGGGCGTTTCCAAATACTGTAAAATTAGAGAATCTCAGTGCCATGTTTGGATTCAAGAAGCTTGGACGATCTGAATAGAACCCTCGCGCCTAATTTATACTCCAAGACGGCCTAATCGCTATTACTGGAAAACGCATATTTTGGGGGGGTTTAAAACCCCCGCTAACCCTTTTATATTTTAAGGAAAAACACATTAAGGAAGAAGATGATGAAGTGTAAGGCGTTGGTTGGTCCATTTGAAATTTCGCGCGGAAACAGGCACTAACGATTGTTTTATATTATAATGTTTATTGTTTATATAATATACAAAGAGACAAAGTGGAGCAGTTGGCAAGGCACAGCGTTGGTAATCTCTAGGACCTGGGTTCGAGCCCCAGGTCCCCCCCCCCTCCCCTTTCAATAACATTTTTCTAACAATACTTCTATGTAATTTCCAAGCAAGCGTCCATCATACATCCACAATATCAAGCCATCCACGTGCCTACTGAGATGGATCAAAGGGTCATAATTGGAGGAACATGATGGACCTGAGTCAACGCACCTACACGCGTCCTGAAAAGGTCAAAAGGGCTTGATATAAGTGGGCCAGAATGGCTACAATAAACCTCCCATTTGGGGACAGACCCCCCAAGGTTTGCAATTTCTTTTATATTTTTCATTTTTATTTGATTCAATTATTTCTCTTTTAATTAATTCCTTTAATTTAATTATTTTCATAAAAATATAAAAACAATATAAAAATCAGAAAAAGACAAAAAAAAAGTATTTTTATTTAATGTTTTATTTTGTAAATAAATCTCATTAATTTAATTTAGCTTTTTAAATCTAGGATTAATCTTAATATTCTTTCAATAAAACCTAAAAAATGGTAGAATTAGGGTTTCAAATCTTTTTCATTCTTTTTTCTTTTTTATCACTATGATTAATTAATTATTTATTTTCATAAATCAAAATGCATTAATTAATTAGGTTTAATTTTAGATTAAAGTTTAATGTTTTCTTAATAAATTAAAAAACAACTAGAATTAGGGTTAATGTTTTAATTTCATTTAATTTTTCTCATAAAAAACCATAAATACAAAAAAACTCAAAAATAATTTCTTTTTTTCTTTTAATTTAATTAATTTGTTAACATAATTTAATTTCATTAAAAAGGGTCCAATGCCCTCGCTTTCAATTTGAATTCGATTCGCGCATTTTATTTTACTTCTTTTAAATATTTATGTAATTCTCCCAAAGCCATGTAATTCGGACAATTTATATTTCTCGCACTTTACTTTATTTCCTTATTTTTTGTCAAATCGGGTCCTGGATTTTTATTTTGGCGATGTGGACCCGCGCCTTTGTAATAGTTTAGAAACTTTTATCTTTCCGCACTCTTTTAACTGTTAAGTAAATGCATGCAAGAATGAATGGCCTAAAATAAAAACAAACGCATAGATCACCATAACATGACAAGACAAAATAAATGAATCTGACACACAAATCACACACCACCCCTAGGGTACGCCTCACTGTTGCCTTGCCTCGAAAGGTGATCGTCGAGTAGAGGATGTCTTAGTAAGTCCTCATGATCCGGGAACCTGGCATGAGGGTAGCTTCTAAGGTGTCTTCCTATTGCTCTGGTGATCACCATGTCCCGAACCTCGAATTGACCCGAACACCTCCAACGGTGGTGCTACTTACCTCTCAATGGTGGGATGGCACTACTTTAAAGGACATTTACACAGACGAATTCCTTAGGGTAGGTAGGTTCTCGTAGATACTTGCTCTAATTTCAAAACAAATCAAAAATACTTTTCACACCGACACCTTTTCAAAAAGCTTTCGAAAGCAACTTTTCAAACACTCTTGAGGACCGATACAAGAGTCGAACTGGAATTTTCAAAGAAACTTTTTTAAAACCCACAATTGAAAAGCAAACAAACCATTTTGAAAACACAAATGAGCAAGTATCTAAGAGCCCATGGATAACCATGGATAGAAAGGGTGCTAACACCTTCCCTTTCTATAATCTACCTCCCGAACCGAGAGCAATCTCTATAAGGAATTTTTCTGTGCTTTTGTCCTTTCCATTTGGAGAAAATAAAAGACGGTGGCGACTCTTGCTTCCGCGACATTTCGTGAACCAGCATTAAACAGTCAGTTCCAGATCCACCGATCACAACCTTGAACTTACAAACACATTGGATCCTGAAAAAGAAAATAATATGGAGAAATTGGTGGACCTGGGATTCGAACCCAGGTCCTGATGCGTTTTGCAACCACTCCACTACCACTGCGCCATCTGCTCCTGTTTGTACATAGAATAAGTAATAATAATAATATACAAAATAAAGGACATTAGTGGGGAACCAAGAAAACACGCGCCAGATTTCAAATATGACAATGGAAGGGTGACACGCAGGCGTCTTCAACCTTGCACCGTTGGTAAAAGTGGAACACTTTTATCTACGGACATTTGTCCGTCACTACAAACAGAGCTCGTTCTAAAATCCTCCATGAGCAATATAAATGACATCTAATGCCATTGTTGGATTCGTCTTTTCCTCCTGAACATGATGGTACCATTCATGAAGGTTAATTTTACCTGCAAGAAAAAATCCTAATTCGAAGCTACAAACCCTAGCCATGGTGAAATCTTGCACATGACATATAAATGAAATTAAACGATGCAGAAAGCTTGCAAATGTTCCATGGATCAAGAATCTATAACTATTTCATGCTATAAGTACAGGAATGATGCAATTCGAATTCAAGAATATTGCAATACTGTGACTGACTTACAGTGAGATGTAGGGCTTGAAAATGCTTGCTCTTGATGGCTTTTGCTTGTTGGGACCCCCATGAATTGATTGGGATAGCTATAAGGCCTTGAGGGTGCCTGGAAACAGGAATTCGTGTTTACACTTTCTTGGTATTTTTTCAAGTTTTGCTCTGGTTCATACGCCTCTTTCTCCAGCCTCCTTTGGTATGCCTCGCTTCTATATGTATCAAGGATTGAATTAGGGTTGAAAGAATGCACTCAATCTTCCTCCATCAATGAGTTTGATCTTGATTTGATACACCTTAAAAAACTTTCCAAAAATTGCCTAAATCCAATCTTTTTATGCACACCAAGCCTTGCACGATTTTGATTTGATGCTAGCTGTAATTTAAAACCTGAAACAAGCACAAAATCTTTTGTTTTCAATATTTTGGATTTTATATGATTTGTTTTGATTTAAATTGAATTAATTCAAATAAAAATCAAAATAAATAATAAAAACATGATAAGGACAAGTGGAAAGGGATAGAGCTCGTGGACTATGTTGCCAACTCAAAACAAGTGAAAAAGATTGGGCCCATTTGGCAAAAATTGAAGTTTTAGGCATAGTTGACTTTTGGCAATTTTGCAAAAAGGGTCAACTTCACCAATGCATAACTTCCTCAATTTTGACTCTTTGAAGGTGTTCTTGGACTTTTTATAAATCTTGAGATGTCCTCTAATCAACTCTTTTGGTCTCATCTCAATTTTATATTCCATTCTCAAGTATGAAGCTTTGACAAAAAAGGTGTTTTTGTTGACTTTTCAAAATGACCTATAATGTCCAAATTCATAACTTTTTGTGAGTGCATATTTTGAACTTGGGAGATGAATATGGATTGTAGGTAATTTCATCCTCTTAAAAATGAGCTTTGGATGGGTCATTTCTCATAAAGTATGAGAAAGTTATGCTTGGTCAAAGTTGAGTTGACTTTTCCAACAAAACCCTAATTTAACAACTTTTTGTTCTTAATGAATTATGAGAAATCCTTGATGAATCATGATCAACCCTTGATCAAATGATGAAATATACTTAAAAATGAGGATGTTGACCAAAAATCTTGAAGTTTGACTGTATGTAGGCCACATTTGACTTTTGCCCTAGCATAGTCGATTTTCAGGCCTTTGAGCAATTGACTGAGCAAACTTCCTCTGTAGGGATTGAAACTTGACATGGATGATCTTGAGAACATATTAGGAAAATGTTGAGATTTTGGGGTCCCTTGGACTCAAGTATCTTGATGCAACATGAAACCCTAATTTGAGGTAGACTGCCTTAGGAGAGAGCTTGTCTGGCCAACCCTTGGACTACCTTGAGCAACTTGAGGATCTTTCTTGAAATGTTTTGAGAAATAAGGGAGGGAAAATTTTGGGGTACAACAGCTTCCCCTGTTCAATTTTCCTAAACCTGAGGATATAGATTGGCTTTCATGCCTTTCGTGATCCGAAGGTGGAAGATGATTGAACACTAGAGTGCCCAGAAATTTGCACTTGCATGAAGTGGTGTCCATCTTGCGATATTGGTAATGGGCTTACAGATGCCATTTGGAAACTGATGACGGGATATGGGCTTAAAGATGCCATCCGAAGGAGTGTCGATCGCATAAGAGATTCCTTAGCGAGAGCTTGTATACCTGTCGTTGAGGAAGATTCCACTGGGGAATACTGATCTCTGTTGAGAGAAGTAGAATTTTAGGAGCTTCGGTTGTCCGTTATTCTGCTGGTGAGTCGTCTTTGTTTGAATTTTAGGAACTTCGGTCGTCCGTATTCTATTGAGAAACCATCTCCGTTGAATTTTAGGAACTTCGGTCGTCCGTATTCGACTGAGGAATCATCTCGGTTGAATTTTAGGAACTTCGGTCGTCCGCATTCGACTGAGGAATCATCTCGGTTGAATTTTAGGAACTTCGGTTGTCCGTATTTGATTGAGGAAACATCTCAGTTGAATTTTAGGAACTTCAGTCGTCCGTATTCGACTGAGGAAACATCTCTGTTGAATTTTAGGAACTTCGGTCGTCCGTATTCGACTGAGGAAACATCTCTATTGAATTTTAGGAACTTCAGTCGTCCGTATTCTACTGAGGAATCATCTATGTTGAATTTTAGGAACTTCGATCGTCTGTATTCTACTAAGGAAACATCTCTATTGAATTTTAGGAACTTCGGTCGTCCGTATTCGACTGAGGAATCATCTCCGTTGAATTTTAGGAACTTCGTTCGTCCGTATTCGAATGAGGAAACATCTCTATTGAAGAGGAAAGTTGAGAATGAACTACTATCTGGTCGTACCTGGGCTTCACAGCTTGAATTTTGATTGTATCTTTCCAGAAAGATAAGGGTTAGTTGTATGTAATGCATGATATGTATCAAGCAATGATGTTCTCAAAATAAATGAGATTGTGTTTGTATGATGCGTATATGCATGTGTCATGATGTATGTACATGCAATGTTATTATGATAATCTCTAGCTGGGGAAAATAAATCCCGGGTTGCTGCTGGAGAGTACAAGAAATTGAACTCTTTGTTTCCGCTGGGGATAATGAATGAAGATGATTGTGAGAATGATCTTGTAGGAGAGAATAACTCCATTGGGGAATAAAATGACAAGGAAATGACTTTGTGGGGAGGACATATTCCGCTAGAGAACCTGTTGATTTGGAGAAATAACCTCGGCTGGGGATGAATCATCATTGTCGGCGATGATAAACTCTGTTAGGGATTGAGTTTCTGTTTGTAAAAAAAGGAATGAACTCCGCTGGGGATAATTTTCCAGTTGAGACTTCACTGGGGATAATCTTTTAGACTCTACTGGGACATTTTTCTAGACTCTACTGGGGATAGTTTTCCAGTGCTTCACTGGGGACAATTTTCCAGTGCTGATGGTAGATAAACTATGCTTAGGGAGAATGTTGCTGACTCATTCGTGGTTGCGAGCCTCAGCTAGGGAGAATTAACACCACTATCTTTCTCTTACTCTGCGGGGAGTGAATATACCTTTAACGGATTTCTCCAACTAGGTTTATCCCTATACCTGGTGAATAAAGCAACTGTAAGGCTTGTAAATTTCTTGTTTGCCCCTGTTTCTGATATTACGAGTAATCGTCTTTTGTTTCGCATGTAAATATTCATGAGCAGCAATTATTGTCAAATGCATATATCAAAAATGAATATTGGATGTTCTTGCAAAACAAAACAGAAAAAGGAAAACAATTTGAAATTTCTTTGTGAAAATGAATTGTATTGATTTTGAAGTCAGCCTGTAAATAGGCGTTTTTTGTACAAGAGGCTGACGTCCTAGTAAGAGAACGCCACCGATCAAATAGAGTTTATACAATTTGTGAAAAACAAATAAAAACAGTTATGTGAACAATCCCACTAGGTTCCAACTCTGCTATCGCCTTTATGTCCTCGAGCATCTCATCACTTCGCTACTTGGTTGAAGGTAGATCAGATTGTTTGGCGTCGTTTGAGCTTGATAGTCGATACCGAAGTCTGGTTGCAAGTGATCCAATGAGACATAGTATTACGCTTTGATCCCTAATTTTTGTCTAGACTTCCCTTTCGGGTTTCCAGTCCACCGGGATACCCTTTTTTGCCCAAGCCGCCCTTTCAGGTTTTCAACTTGTCGGGTATATAGTTTTTTTCATTTTCATCCCTTATTTTTGCCCGAACCCTTTTGGTTCGCCGGGAAGCCCTTATTTTTGCCTAGGCCAGTCAACCAAGCGGGTCTTTGATTATGCGTAGTATCTTTTCACTATGTCTGCATTGACGGGGTGAGGAAGGTCGTCACCATCCATGGTAGTTAGAATCATAGCTCCTCCTGAGAAAATGTTCTTAACCATAAATGGCCCTTCGTACGTAGGGGTCCATTTGCCCCTGGGATCACCTTGCGGCAGTATTATGCGCTTGATTACCAGATCCCCAACTTGATACTCTTGTCATCTAACTTTATTGTTAAATGCCTTGATCATCCGTTTTTGATACGTTTGACCATGACAAATAGCAGTAAGTCTCTTTTCATCGATTAAGTTCAGCTGATCAAGTCGGGTCTGAATCCAGTCATCTTCGCTCAAACCTGAATCCTTCATAATCAGAAGAGAGGGTATCTGAACCTCAATGGGAAAGACCGCCTCCATACCATATACCAAGTAATAGGGTGTTGCCCCTGTTGATGTCTGCGCTGAGGTACGGTACCCATGGAGAGAAAATGGTAACATCTCGTGCCAATCTTTGTATGTTACCGTCATCTTCTGCACAATCTTCTTGATATTCTTATTAGCCGCTTCGACAGCCCCATTCATCTTCGGCCGGTAAGGAGAAGAGTTGTGATACTGTATCTTGAACTGCTTGCAGAGCTCGGTAATCATCATATTATTGAGATTTGTACCATTGTCCGTAATGATCCTCTCTGGTACACCATATTGACAGATCAAATTGTGCCGAATAAACTGTGCCATGACGTTCTTGGTTACAGTAGCAAATGAAGCTTCTTCAATCCACTTTGTAAAGTAATCAATCGCTACCAAGATGAAACGATACCCGTTGGACGCAGTAGGTCTGATCTCGCCGATTATGTCGAGGCCCCACATTGCGAAAGGCCAAGGAGCTGTCAAGACGTTCAGAGGTACTGGAGGTATGTGAACCTTATCAGCATAGACTTGGCATTTATGACAGGTCCGAGAATGCTGATAACAGTCAGCTTCCATAGTAGACCAATAATATCCTGCCCGTAGGATTTTCTTTGCCATGGTATGTCCACTGGAATGAGTCCCGAAAGTACCTTCATGTAACTCTACCATAATCCTTTCTGCCTCGTTCTTGTCCACACATCGCAGTAAGGTTGAATCATGATTACGCTTGTAAAGGATACCATTACTGATAAAGAACTTCGCCACGAACCTTCTCAAAAACTTCTTATCATTAACAGATGCACCCTCGGGGTACTCTTGAGCCTCAATATGCCTCTTTACCTCGTGAAACCAGGGTTTATCTGCTACCTCTTCAGTCTCAATGTCACAGCAATGTGCGGGTTCGTCCAACCTCTCAATGGTAATCTGGGGAGCCTCATTGTCCCATCTGACTTTGAACATAGAAGACATCGTAGCTAGCGCGTCCGCTAACTGATTCTCCTCTCTTGGGAAGTGTTCAAAGGTTATCTCCTCGAAGTGTGGAAGCAAAGTCAATACATACTCTTTGTAAGGAATAAGATTTGGGTGCTTCGTATCCCACTCACCTTTGATCTGACTGATCACGAGAGTGGAATATCTGATTACACTTAAGAACTTAATCCTTAGGTCAATAGCTGCTCGAAGACCCATAATTCATGCTTCATACTCCGCCATGTTGTTAGTGCAGTTAAAACATAATCGGGTGGTGAACGGAGTATGACAGCCTTCAGGAGATACGATCACGGCACCAATTCCATTACCCAAAGCGTTTGAGGCTCCATCAAAATACATAGACCATCGGGATCCTTCCTCCGGTCCTTCATCCAGTCCAGGTGTTTCACAGTCAGTCACCAACATGATGTTCTCATCCGGAAACTCAAAGTTCATAGATTGGTAATCGACCACAGCCTGATGCGCCAAATGATCCGCAAACACACTTCCCTTGATTGCTTTTTGGGTCGTGTATTAGATGTCATACTCAGTCAAGATCATCTTCCATCTTGCTATTCTACTGGACAAGGCAAGCTTTTCGAAGATATACTTGATTGGATCCATCTTTGATATCAATAGAGTAGTGTGAGTCAGCATATACTGTCTCAGCCGGCGAGCAGCCCATGCCAAAGCGCAGCAAGTTTTCTCAAGCAGTGAGTATCGGGTCTCACAGTCGGTAAACTTTTTTCTAAGGTAATAAATAGCATGCTCTTTTCGGCCAGACTCGTCATGCTGCCCCGGAATGCACCGTATTAAATTATTGAGTCCTATCAAGTATAAGATTAAAGTTCTCCCTTCAACTTGAGGCATCAGAATAGGTGGTCTTGGAGATATTCTTTTATCCTTTCGAAAGTGGACCGACATTCATCGTTCCATCTTACCACTTGATCTTTCTTTAATAGCTTAAAGATTGGTTCACAAGTAGCAGTCAGGTGTGAAATGAATCGGGCAATGTAATTCAAACGTCCCAAAAAGCCTCTAACCTCTTTTTCTGTTCGGGGAGTTGGCATTTCCTGTATAGCCTTCACCTTCGCAGGATCCACTTGAATACCTTTATCACTAACGACGAAACCCAGCAGCTTACCAGACCTCACTCCGAAGGTGCACTTGTTCGGGTTTAACCTCAACTTGTATAACTTTAACTTGTCAAATAGCTTCTGAAGATGGTCGAGGTGTTCTTCCTCAGTCTGGGACCTTGTAATCATGTCGTCAACGTATACCTCAATCTCATGATGAATCATGTCGTGGAACAAAGCGACCATGGCGCACTGATATGTTGCCCCAACATTCTTCAATCTGAACGGCATGACCTTGTAGAAAAAGGTACCTGTTGTAACCTAAAATTTGCCCTCCCATATATCTCAAAACATGGCAAGAAAAATCTCCAAGTGGCTTAAGATTACTCAAGAGTTGGACAGTCAAATCATCTCCTAAGGCGGTCAACCTCAGATTAGGGTTTTGTGTTGCATCAAGGTACTTGAATCCAAATGACCTCAAGTGCTCCCCAATGTCCTGATATGTTCTCAAGTTCATCCATTTGAAATTTCAAGCCTTGCAGAGGAAGTTTGGTCAGTCAATTGCTCAAGAGGTCCAAAAATTGACTGTGCTAGGGCAAAAGTCAACTGTGACCTATAAACAGTCAAACTTCAAGATTTTTTGTCAACATCCTCATTTTGAAGGATATTTCATCATTTGATCAAGGGTTGACCATGATTCATCAAGGATTGCTCAAAATTCATCAAGACTCAAAAGCTGCTAAATTAGGGTTTTGGAGGAAAAGTCAACTCAACTTTGACCAAGCATAACTTTCTCATACTTTATGAGAAATGACCCATCCAAATATCATTTTGAAGAGGATGAAATTTCCTACAATCCATCTTCATACCCCAAGATCAAGAAATGCACTCACAAAAAGTTATAAATTTGGACATTATAGGTCATTTTTGAAAGTTAACAAAAACACCTTTTTTTCCAAAGCTTATAACTTGAGCATGGAATATCAAAATGAGCTGAAACCAAAAGTGTTGGTTAGAGGACATCTCAAGCTTTCCAAAAAGTCCAAGAACACTTCCAAAAGTTCAAAATTGAAGAAGTTATGCATTGTTGAAGTTGGGCATTTTTGCACAATTGCCAAAAGTCAACTATCCCCAAAACTTCAAATTTTGTCAAATGGGCCCATTCCTTTCCACTTGATTTGATCTTGTCACACTCCACACGTGTCCTAGCTTCATCCTTATGCCCATTTATCAATTTTTCTATTTTATTGGATTTTTTATTGAATTAGTTCATTTTAAATCAATTTAAATCAAATAAAATCCCAAAACTTGATTACATGGGATCTTTTTCTATTTTCAGGACCTAATCATCATCAATGACATGATCAAATCCGTATCAAGCTTTTCATGTGCAAAAATATTTGATTTTGGACAAAATAAGAAAGTTATCCATGGAGGATCAAATCAAATCCTAAAATATCAATGTGCAAAGATTCAAGACCCAAAACTTGACCTAATCCAATGCTGCATACATATACAAGCGAAAGGTACACGAATTAACACAAAAACCAAACTTGAGAAAATTGGCAAAAAGCTTGAAACTGAAATCACTCCTAGAGGGGAATTCAAAGGCAAAGCTCAACGTGAATCAATTGTTGGACCTCCACTGAGTCAGAAGCAATCAAAGACAAGCTCTCATACCCTCTCAATCGCACTGTAAGCTTCACGTTTTACCGCCTTTCAGTTGAATTCGTAACTCCACATTCCTGCATTTTCTTGACAAATCATTGACATATTCTTGATCCTTGTTCAATTTCTAAACTTTCTGCATTAGCCAATTGTATTTATATGGTCTATAACCCCCTATCCGAATCTAGAGTTCTTGGTTCTTGTTTTTGGGTATTTTTGCTACAGGTAAAATTGGAGCCATTGATGGGTATAGACGTGCTCAGGAGACCTAGACGAGCACGACTATGGTCTTGGAATTAATTTCTATGGCCTAGGATAGATTTTAGGATGTAGCTACGGATTTAGCTGAGGATGTAAATCCGCAGGTAAAAAAACTAGGTTTCAACGAGGAAGACGATGACGCGTCCCCCTCCCATTCGCTGATTCAAACATTCGCGCGTTTTTCTTTTTAATTCTGGAATATTAATTATTTTTCCATATAATAATTGTTACCTAATACACTAACAAATAAAGCATAGTGGTGTAGTGGTAAGCGCGCTGTCCAGTGACTCACAGGACCTGGGTTCGAATCCCAGGTCCCCCAAATGCATATTGTTATTTTTTCACAGGTGATCCAATACAAATTCCAACGCGTGATGTACCATGCTCCCTCATGCAATCAGTGGACAGATGGCCCCCAGGCCAAATCTGATGGCCCAGATGGGATGCCTACCATAAGCCCTAGTCAACGTGCCACATGGGGAATCAGAAAGTCAACCAGGCTTGCATACAAATGGGCCTTGAATTGCTAATCTCACCTCCAATTTGGGCCCAAAACCCCCTTGGTTATTTCTATTTCTTTCTTTCCTTTTATGTTACTTATTTATTTGTTTGATTAATTATTTTTATTATTTAATCACTAACCAATTAATCTTTTTCTTAATAAAATCAAAAACCAAAAAAAAATATTTTTTATTTATTTATTAAAATTAAATTCAACACTTTATTTTTATAAATAAATATTAATTTAATTAATTTAGTCTAATTAGGAATTAACTTTAATATTTTTTGTAATAATTAAAATCAATTTAGATAATTAGGTTTTACTAACTTTGATCAAATTTATTTTATTTCTTTAAATATCAAAAATCCAAAAAAATATTATTTTCATTAATTAATTAATCAGTTTATTAATTTAATTGTTAACTTAATTTAATTTCTTTTAATCCAAAAATAACCAAAAAAATCACTTTCTTTCAAAAAAGGGGTCAAAACCCTAAAAAACTCGCATCCGATTTAATTTCCCGCACGCGATCCATTTTATCATATTATTGTATCTGTTTCGCGGAATGTAATAGTTTAATAGGACTTTAATTATTTTATTGCTTTATTTATTTTCCGCATTTTAATTTCAAGGGTTGCTTTTGGCGATGTAAATACCTGACGCCTTGTAATTGTTAGTTTTAATTTCCGCAATTTAATTTTCGCAACTTATAAACTGTTAGATGTTTGATAATAGGGAATGCATGACAAGATCGAATGTTTAACCTAAAATCAACATAGATAACCATTGACATGTACAAAGACAAATTAACTGAAAATAACACACTCGCACATGTGCACTCTTAGGGTACACCTCACTTGGTTGCCTTTGAACATGGTCATTGAGTATAGGAAGGTTTAGAGGTCGTCCTCTTGTCCAAAGATCATAGTTGCCTCGAAACGGTTGCCTCGGAAAAATGATCTAAGGCATTAGGGTTACCGCTAAGGCGTCCTAACATTGCTTTAGTGACCATACGTCCCTTAATCAAATTGACCCTAAAACTCCAACGACGATTCTACCTACTCATCAATAGTGGGATAGCATTGTCTAAAGGACATTAGCACAGATTAACTCCTTTTTCGAGTAGGTAGATGGTTCTTAAGTACTTGCTCTCTCAAAACAAAATAAAACTTTTCGCACTTACACTTTTCAAACAAAAACTTCTTTCAAACCCACAAACACAAAGAAAAGCAAATTTTCAAAACACTTTGAGCAAGTACCTAAGAGCCCGTGGATAACCATGGATAGAAAGGGTGCTAACACCTTCCCTTTCTATAATCTACCCCCCGGACCCGAGAAACATCTCGAAAAAGGAATTTTTTCGTGCTTTTTTTCCTTTCCTTGTTGGATAAAATAAAAGACGGTGGCGACTCTTGCTTACCGCGACATTTTGCGAAAACAAATGCAAAACACAAACCAACATTCCAAAAACAGTCAGTTCTCTCCCACCGCATCACAGAACTGGCGACTCTGCTGGGGACGTTTATAAGTGGGGTATACCTTAGGAATAAGTTCATTGTGTTTTCAATTGTTTGACTTGTATGATTTATATTTGTGGGCTTGTATCAGAGTTACTATAGATCCTAACCCGGGTCTGAGGGATACCCTTTAGGTAAGTAGCAATAAACTGTGAGGGAACTTTATGGTGTAGACCGATACGGTTGAAGCAGTAGCTACGTTAGTGTGGCACTTTATATTGTACTGATATCCCTTGTGTTGGAACGAGGAGAATATGGGTCATCTAAGGGGTCATTAAGCACCAACTGACCTTAGAACCTTTAAATTGACCAACTTGGCCATAGAACAGTAGCAGTATGCTACACTCATTGAGACTAAACTCTCGCGATGATTCCGGCCGCAAGAAAAGGTTGCTAAATTGGAATTATGACCGATTGAGGGTAGTCAGTGATATTGAGATCCTCTAGAACCCAGTTACTATTTTTAGGACAGGTTTAAACCAACTGAACTGAAAGAGGGTAGTACCTAAGCTCCTTGCCAGCCTGAAATCTAAGGTCTCTATGTGTGACTTGTGTGCCTTTACCATGTTTGCTATTTGTGGATACTTGTGATGTGATTTCTATCATGACATCATGACATCATAACATTGCATACATCTTGCATTGGACTAACCTATTCCAAAGGCAGGAGGGATTCATCTTTGTTCTGTTTTGTAGGTCATCATGATGCCCATGCGTAGGAATACCATCCGGATCAACTTTGTCAAGGTTCCCATTGTGCTCAAAGAGTTGGTTGCAAAGATGCCTGATACTACTTCCTTCATCAGGAGACATGGGTATCTTCTCAGTTTGGTCACCTCCAAATTGGACGAGCAGATGATGAGTGTCCTGGTCCAATTCTATGATCCACTGTACCATTGCTTTACTTTTCAAGACTACCAGTTGGTTCCCACTTTAGAAGAGTTCTCTGATCTGCTCGGTATCTCTATTCTGGAGCAGACCCCGTTTACTGGTTGGGAGAAAATTCTGAGACCCGAAGAGATTGATGCAGCCCTTCATATGACAAAGGATGAGGTAATGGCTAATTGGGAGACTAGAAGTGGAGCAAAGGGCTTTCTGACTAAGTTTTTGGTTGGCAAGGCTAACTATTTCTGGGATAGTCTAGACTTCAAGGCATTCGAAGACATTCTGGCTCTTCTGATATATGGCTTAGTATTGTTTCCGAACTCTGACTCCTTTGTTGATGTGAATGCGGTGAAAATCTTCATCTCTCGTAATCCTGTACCCACTCTCTTGGGTGACATTCTTCATCAGCTTTATGCTCGTACCGCCCGAAAGCGGGGAACCTTGATGTGTTGTGCTCCATTATTGGCGAGGTGGTTTATTTCGCACCTCCCCAAGTTAGTGCTGAAGAATAAAGAAGGCATGGACTGGGCTTATAGGGTTATGTCTCTCTCTCATAATGACATTATTTGGACTATCAAGGGTATAGACAAGGTGGCTATTATTGATCGTTGTGGGGAGTACCCCCAATGTTCCATTGATAGGAACCCATGGAGGAATTTCTTATAATCCGTGCTTGGCCTTACGTCAGTTTGGGAGAGCCAGAAGAGAAGGGCCTCATGAGATGCTAATGCCTAGTATCATCTTTGATTTTCAAGGGGAAAGCGACGAGCAACGTCGCAGATTCATAAGGGCTTGGGATAGAGTTCACAGATCTGATCCACACGAGTTGGGTCCAAAGACTTCACTTCCGATGGAGCCATATCTCAGATGGGTCTGTATCCGTGCCCAAAAGCTGGGTATGCCATATGAAGCCGTCCTGCCTATCATTGTTGAAGTTGCTAATGAAGAGGGGGTTCTTCCTACCATCCTCCATCCTTACATGCCCACTGACATTGGGGCACTGAAAAGGTCTTGGATGCAGCTGAGAGAAGAACGGGATGCTTACCGAGAGAAGTTCAACGAGCAAGAGCAGAAGATCTAGAAGTTGACTAGGCAGCTGGAGAACGAACGGATTCTCAATGACTGTGTCCGCACCGACAAGAAGCGACTGTGGGAGCACTGATTGTCCTTTGATTATTTCCTTTCCTGTTTTGATTTCCTTTTCAGTATTTCTATTCTTGTAATGCCTTAAGGGCAATTTGTTGAACAATTTGAATTCCAAAGTTTATCTAATAAAGTATGTTTCATTTCTTATTTACAAATTTGAATCTTCCGATTATCTTTGAAATCATGTCATACGCATTTCATCCCATGCACTTCATAACAGGTACCAATTACAGGTCTCTTATCTTCTTCACTATTTATTTCAGCACTAATCATGTATGCTGAACCATCAACCGAGCAAGCCATCAAGGCCCTGCAGGCCCAGAATGCCCAATTCTAAGAGTTGTTCATGAATCTAGCTAAGGGTCAGCAAGATCTGAAGACCCTGATTCTGAAAGAGAAGAAGAAGAAGAAGAAGAGGACAGTCTTGTTTAACATAGGTCACAGGTTTGGAAATAGGCTTCGGGATGAAGTTGATTTGACCACCTCATCTGGAGGGAAAGATAGTAAAGAAGAAAGGAGGGCTCCTAGCCCTGTGGTCTCCGACAACGAGACGGACTTCGATGAAGACCAGTATCCTTTGGCTGAGGATAGATACAAACAATTGGAAGACCGATTGAGTGCGATGGAAGTTCAGAAAGTGCCTGGTTTGGACTTTGGTGATCTAGGTCTATCATCTGGGGTGGTGATCCCCCACAAATTCAAAGCACCAGCCTTTGCTAAGTATGACGGAGTTTCTTGTCCGAAGCTGCACCCCCGGTCATATGTGAGGAAGATTCAGCCGTACACCGCTGATAAGAACCTATGGATCCACTTCTTTCAAGACAGTCTCTCAGGGACTTAGCTTGAGTGGTTTTACCAGTTGGAAGGAGCCAGTATCCGCAATTGGGAAGATTTGGCTACTACTTTCTACAGGCAGTACCAGTATAATTCCGACCTCGCTCCTATGCGTACCCAACTCCAGGGTATGTCAATAGGAACAGGTGAAGGTTTCAAAGATTATGCTCAGAAGTGGAGGGACCTCGCCGGAAGAGTGCAACCACCCTTGGCTGATCGGGAGCTTGTGGACATGTTTCTGAGGACCCTGTCTGGTCCATTTTTTAACCATCTGATCAGAAGTTCTTCATCTGGGTTTACAGAGCTGATAATGATCGGTGAAAGGATTGAGGCTGGTATTAAGGCTGGTAAGATACAAAAGGGTGCTTCATCGAGCACCGAGAAGAAGCCCTTTAAGAAAGATTCCAGTGTTGTCTACAGTTCGAGAAGCTAGAGTAGACCTGAACGCCGCCAAGCTGTTAATGCGGTTATAATTTCAAAACCTGATGGTGCTCCTCAGCACAACAATCAACAAAAGGACAAGAAACCTCGAAGGAAATTCACCCGTCTCAGTATGACTGACTCAGATTCTGCCACAGTTACTGAAAACCAACCTAGTGATTCCAAGGGAAGCCCCGAAGAA
The DNA here is from genome assembly GCA_948472305.1 of Vicia faba. Lineage (NCBI taxonomy): Eukaryota > Viridiplantae > Streptophyta > Magnoliopsida > Fabales > Fabaceae > Vicia > Vicia faba. The sequence continues at coordinate 1,418,821,989 of OX451735.1, forward strand.
TCCAAATACAACATCACCGAAGTACAACCCTAATGCCCGCTGTGCTTTTCACTCTGATAGCCCGGGGCATAATACGGATGATTGTTGGGTTTTGAAGAACAAGGTACAGGACTTGATTGATGCTAAGGATATTGAGTTCAGAGCACCAGAGAAGCCTAAACAAGATGCAGGGGTGAATGCTATTGGGGATGACGATGATGAAGAGTTTGACATTGATAGATGGATCTACCCAACTACTGATGGTGGATTAAGCAACTGGACAGCGAAGGATTTTATGCCCGTTTCTGTTATCACCCAGTAATGAAACTTTTTGTTTTGAATATGTAACAGACAATGTTTTAAACTTTACGGCCTTGTGTCTTATCCGGGGCACTGTGGCTTCATTTGTGGGGGCTTTATGTGTGTGATTTTCATATATCATTAATAAAAGCATTGGACGTTTCTTGCATTTCAAATCTTGCGCTCCTTGTTTTTCTTTTATTATATATTGCAAAACAGTTATTTTACACACACTCACGTATCATGATCTACATCCACTCTGGATCCCATTGATAACGACTCTGCTACTGCCGGTTATGACTTCGAGAGTTCGATCAACTTAGCCGAAAACGAAGGTGAAGATGATTGCGAAGTGTCTAGTGAGTTTGTTAGACTACTGCTTCGAGAAGAGAGGGTCATACTACCTCCAAGCCACCAATTCTGATGCCTCCAATTGCAGGAAGACTGTTGATCTTATACTTAAAAGTGTTGGATAATACAAAGAGGTATGTGTTGGGGCAACATGACGAGTCTGGCCGAAAAGAGCATGCTATTTACTGCTTTAGTAAAAAGTTCACTGACTGTGAGACCCAATACTCACTGCTCGAGAGAACTTGCTACGCTTTGGCATGGGCCGCTCGCCGGCTAAGACAGTATATGCTGACTCACACTACCCTATCAAAGATGTGAACTTCTTGACGGCACCTTGGCCTTTTGCAATGTGGGGCATTGATATGATCGACGAGATCATACCTACGGCATCCAACGGGAATCATTTCATCCTGGTAGCAATCGATTACTTTACGAAGTGGGTTGAAGTAGCTTCCTTTGCTACTGTAACCAAGAACGTCGTGGCACGGTTCATTCGGCACAATCTGATCTGTCGATATGGTGTACCCGAGAGTATCATTACAGACAATGGTACCAATCTCAACAACAAGATGATCACTAAGCTCTACGAGCAATTCAAGATACAGCATCATAACTCTTCTCCCTACCGGCCGAAGATGAATGGGGGTTGTAGAAGCGGCTAATAAGAACATTAAGAAGATTGTGCAGAAGATGAAGGTGACATACAAAGATTGGCACAAGATGTTACCATTTGCTCTTCATGGGTACCGTACCTCAGCACGAACGTCAACAGGGGCAACACCCTACTCCTTGGTATATGGCATGGAGGCAGTCTTTCCCATTGAAGTTCAGATACCCTCTCTTCGAATCATGAAGGATGCAGTTTTGAGCGAAGATGATTGGATTCAGACTCGGCTTGATCAACTAAACCTAATCGACGAAAAGAGACTTACTGCTATTTGTCATGGTCAGACATACCAAAAACGGATGATCAAGGCATTTAACAAGAAAGTCAGACGACAAGAGTATCAAGTTGGGGACCTGGTTATCAAACGCATTATCTTACCTCAAGGTGATCCCAGGGGAAAATGGACCCCTACTTACGAAGGGCCATTTGTGGTTAAGAACATTTTCTCAGAAGGAGCTATGATTCTAACCACCATGGATGGTGACGAACTTCCTCACCCCGTCAATGCAGACATAGTGAAAAGATACTACGCATAATCAAAGACCCGCTAGGTTGACTGGCCTAGGCAAAAATAAGGGCTTCCCGGCGAACCAAAAGGGTTCGGGCAAAATAAGGGATGAAAATGAAAAATTTGTACACCCGGCAAGTCGAAAACCTGAAAAGGCGGCTTGGGAAAAAAAAGGGTATCCCGGTGGACTGAAAACCCGAAAGGGAGGTCCAGGCAAAAATTAGGGATCAAAGCGTAACACTATGTCTCACTGGATCACCTTGCATCCAGACGTCGGTATCAACTATCAAGCTCGGACATCACTAATCAATCTGATTCACCTTCAACCAGTAGCAAAGTGATGAGATGCTCGAGGATATACAGGCAATAGTAGAGTTGGAACCCAGTGGGATCATTCACATAGCTGTTTTATTTAGTTTTTCACAAATTGTGTAAAATCTATTGTTCGGAGGCGTTCTCTTACTAGGATGTCAGCCTCTTGTACAAAAACGCCTATTTATAGGCCAAACTTCAAATTCAATACAATTCATTTTCAAAGAAATTTCAAACTGTTTTTCCTTTATCTGTTTTGATTTGCAAAGAACGTCCTTTGTTCACTTTTGCTATATGCATTTGACATTAATTGTTGCTCATGAATATTTACATGCGAAACAAAAGACGATTACGGGTAACATCAGAAACAGGGGCAATAAAAATTGTCCAAACTGTACAATTTCCCTATCCACCAGGTACAAAGGTAGATTCAGCTGAAGAATATGGCTAGGATACTTTCACTCCCCGCAGAGTAAGACAGTAATGGTAGCTCTCCCCCAGCTGAGACTTACTACTATGAACGAATCAGTAATACTCTCCCCAAGCAGAGTTGATCTACCATCAGCATTAAAAAAAGGGCTTGATATCCCCGGCAGTCTTAATATTCCCCAACGGGGTATAATAATGTTCCCCGGCAGAATACAAGATACCCCCCCAGTGGAGTCATTCTTTTCCCAACACAGCCTGAAAAAGCTTCCCCAACGGAGTTGAATCATCATCCCCAGTCGACTCTGGAAGTTTATCCCCAGCGGAGTACAAAATAAATCTCCCCAGTCGAGTTCAAAGGATCATTCCCAGCAGAATTCAGAGGATTATCCCCACAAGAGTCTAACAGGGTTTATCCCCAGCAAGTTGCAACTGAAAGATCATCCCCAGCGAAGTTCTTTCCTTTCACAAACAGGAGTTCAATCCTCAACAGATTCAGTGTCACCAGCAACGGTAATTTATCCCCAGTAGAGTTTATTAGTGGAGTCCTCAGCAGAGCATCTCTACCCCACAGAGTAACCTCCTCATCAGTTTATTCCCCAACAAAGTTCTCTTCTCCTGCAGGTTTATTCTCGCAATCACCTTCGTTCACCATCCCCAGCGGAAACGAAGAATTCAACTCTGTCTCCAGCAGCTATCCGGGATTTATTTTCCCCAGCTAAAACATTACATTTCCATACATCATGATACATGCATATACGCATCATACCACACAATCTCATTTATTTTGAGAACATCATTGCTTGATTCATATCATGCATTGCATATGACTTACCTTTACCTTTCAGGAAAGATGCAGTTAATTTCTCAACTATGTCGAAAAACTTCTCTGGTTCAGTTAGATCGCCGATAAGATCTCCCTGATTCGTATTCTAGTTGAAGTTATTCCAAGACCTTGTCTGGTCCAATTAAATTGATTCCTAAAGATTTTTCTGATGCCGATCCAATCAAAGTTAATACAAGACCTTGTCTGGTCCAGTTAAATCGATTCCTAAAGATTTTTCTGATGTCGATCCAGCCAAAGTTAATCCAAGACCTCCTCTGGTTCAGTTAGATCGCTGCAAAGATCTCCTTGATTCATATTCCAGTTGAAGTTATTCCAAGACCTTGTCTGGTCCAGTTAAATCGATTCCTAAAGATTTTTTCGATGCCGATCCAGCCAAAGTTGTTCCAAGACCTTGTCTGGTCCAGTTAAATCGATTCCTAAAGATTTTTCTGATGCCGATCCAGTCAAAGTTAATCCAAGACCTTGTCTGGTCCAGTTAAATCAATTCCTAAAGATTTTTCTGACGCTGATCCAGTCAAAGTTAATCTAAGACCTTGTCTGGTCCAGTTAAATCGATTCCTAAAGATTTTTCTGATGCTGATCCAGTCAAAGTTAATCCAAGACTCTTGTCTGGTCCAGTTAAATTGATTCCTAAAGATTTTTCTGATGCCGATCCAGTCAAATTTATTCCAAGACTCTTGTCTGGTCCAGTTAAATCGATTCCTTAAGATTTTTCTGATGTAGATCCAGTCAAAGTTAATCCAAGACTCTTGTCTGGTCCAGTTAAATCGATTCCTAAAGATTTTTCTGATGACGATCCAGTCAAAGTTAATCCAAGACTCTTGTTTAGTCCAGTTAAATCGATTCCTAAAGATTTTTCTGATGCCGATCCAGTCAGAGTTAATCCAGGGCCTTGTCTGGTCCAGTTAAATTGATTCCTAAAGATTTTTCTGATGTCGATCCAGTCAAAGTTAATCCAAGACCTTCTCTGGTTCATTCAGATCGCCGATAAGATCTCCCTGATTCGTATTCCAGTTGAAGTTATTTCAAGACCTTGTCTGGTCCAGTTAAATTAATTCCTAAAGATTTTTCTGATGCCGGTCCAGTCAAAGTTAATCCAAGGCCTTTTTTGGTCCAGTCAAATCGATTCCTAAAGATTTTTCTGATGCTGATCCAGTCAAAGTTAATTCAAGACCTCCTTTAGTTCAGCTAGATCGCCGATAAGATCTCCCTGATTCCTATCAGTCAAAGCTCAGACCACCCATCAACAGTCTCCAAATGGCATTTGTAAGCCCATTCCCGACATCACAATGCTGATACCACTTCATGCGAGTGCAAATTTCTGGGCACTCTAGTGTTCAATCATCTTCAACCTTCGGATCAGAAAAGGCCCGAAAGCCAATCTATATCCTCAGGTTTAAGAAAATTGAACAGGGGCAGATGTTGTACCCAAAAATTTTCCCTCCCATATATCTCAAAACATGGCAAGAAAAATCTCCAAGTGGCTCAAGATTACTCAAGAGTTGGACAGTCAAATCATCTCCTAAGGCAGTCAACCTCAGATTAGGGTTTTGTGTTGCATCAAGGTCCTTGCATAAAAATGACCTCAAGTGCTCCCCAATGTCCTAATATGTTCTCAAGTTCATCCATGTCAAATTTCAAGCCTTGCAGAGGAAGTTTGGTCAGTCAATTGCTCAAGAGGTCCAAAAATCGACTGTGCTAGGGCAAAAGTCAATTGTGACCTATAAACAGTCAAATTTCAAGATTTTTTGTCAACATCCTCATTTTCAAGGATATTTCATCATTTGATCAAGGGTTGACCATGATTCATCAAGGATTGCTCAAAATTCATCAAGACTCAAAAGTTGTTAAATTAGGGTTTTGTAGGAAAAGTCAACTCAACTTTGACCAAGTATAACTTTCTCATACTTTATGAGAAATGACCCATCCAAAGCTCATTTTGAATAGGATGAAATTTACAACAATCCATTTTCATAACCAAAGATCAAGAAATGCACTCACAAAAAGTTACAAATTTGGACATTATAGGTCATTTTTGAAAGTCAACAAAAACACCTTTTTTTCAAAAGCTTATAACTTGAGCATGGAATATTAAAATGAGATTAGACCAAAAGGTTTGGTTAGGGGACATCTCAAGATTTCTAAAAAGTCCAAGAACACTTCCAAAAGTTCAAAATTGAATAAGTTATGCATTGTTGAAGTTGGGCATTTTTGCAAAATTGTCAAAAGTCAACTATCCCCAAAACTTCAAATTTTGTCAAATGGGCTCATTCCTTTCCACTTGATTTGTTCTTGTCACACTCCACACGTGTACTAGCTTCAGCCTTATGCCCATTTATCAATTTTTCTATTTTATTGGATTTTTTATTGAATTAATTCATTTTAAATCAATTTAAATCAAATAAAATCCCAAAACTTGATTACCTGGGATCTTTTTCTATTTTCAGGACCTAATCATCATCAATGACATGATCAAATCCGTATCAAGCTTTTCATGTGCAAAAATATTTGATTTTGGACAAAATAAGAAAGTTATCAATGGAGGATCAAATCAAATCCTAAAACATCAATGTGCAAAGATTCAAGACCCAAAACTTGACCTAATCCAATGTTGCATACATATACAAGCGAAAGGTACACGAATTAGAGGTTAGAAGCTGCAAGAACACAAAAACCAAACTTGAGAAAATTGGCAAAAAGCTTGAAACTGAAATCACTCCTAGAGGGGAATTCAAAGGCAAAGCTCAACGTGAATCAATTGTTGGACCTCCACTGAGTCAAAAGCAATCAAAGACAAGCTCTCATACCCTCTCAATCGCACTGTAAGCTTCACGTTTTACCGCTTTTCAGTTGAATTCGTAACTCCACATTCCTGCATTTTCTTGACAAATCATTGACATATTCTTGATCCTTGTTCAATTTCTAAACTTTCTGCATTAGCCAATTGTATTTATATGGTCTATAACCCCCTATCCGAATCTAGGGTTCTTGGTTCTTGTTTTTGGGTATTTTTGCTACAGGTAAAATTGGAGCCATTGATGGGTATAGACGTGCTCAGGAGACCTAGACGAGCACGACTATGGTCTTGGAATTAATTTCTATGGCCTAGGATAGATTTTAGGATGCAGCTACGGATTTAGCTGAGGATGTAAATCCGCAGGTAAAAAAACCAGGTTTCAACGAGGAAGACGATGACGCGTCCCCCTCCCATTCGCTGATTCAAACATTCGCGCGTTTTTCTTTTTAATTCTGGAATATTAATTGTTTTTCCATATAATAATTGTTACCTAATACACTAACAAATGAAGCATATTGGTGTAGTGGTAAGCGCGTTGTCCAATGACTCACAGGACCTGGGTTCGAATCCCAGGTCCCCCAAATGCATATTGTTATTTTTTCACAGGTGATCCAATACAAATTCCAACGCGTGATGTACCATGCTCCCTCATGCAATCAGTGGACAGATGGCCCCCAGGCCAAATCTTATGGCCCAGATGGGATGCCTACCATAAGCCCTAGTCAACGTGCCACATGGGGAATCAGAAAGTCAGCCAGGCTTGCATACAAATGGGCCTTAAATTGCTAATCTCACCTCCAATTTGGGCCCAAAACCCCCTTGGTTATTTCTATTTCTTTCTTTCCTTTTATTTTACTTATTTATTTGTTTGATTAATTATTTTTATTATTTAATCACTAACCAATTAATCTTTTTCTTAATAAAATCAAAAACCAAAAAAAAATATTTTTTATTTATTTATTAAAATTAAATTCAGCACTTTATTTTTGTAAATAAATATTAATTTAATTAATTTAGTCTAATTAGGAATTAACTTTAATATTTTTTTGTAATAATTAAAATCAATTTAGATAATTAGGTTTTACTAACTTTGATCAAATTTATTTTATTTCTTTAAATATCAAAAATCCAAAAAAATATTATTTTCATTAATTAATTAATCAGTTTATTAATTTAATTGTTAACTTAATTTAATTTCTTTTAATCCAAAAATAACCAAAAAAATCACTTTCTTTCAAAAAAGGGGTCAAAACCCTAAAAAACTCGCATCCGATTTAATTTTCTGCACGCGATCCATTTTATCATATTATTGTATCTGTTTCCCGGAATGTAATAGTTTAATAGGACTTTAATTATTTTATTGCTTTATTTATTTTCCGCATTTTAATTTCAAGGGTTGCTTTTGGCGATGTAAATACCCGACGCCTTGTAATAGTTATTTTTAATTTCCGCAATTTAATTTCCGCAACTTAAAAACTGTTAGATGTTTGATAATAGGGAATGCATGACAAGATCGAATGTTTAACCTAAAATCAACATAGATAACCATTGACATGTACAAAGACAAATTAACTGAAAATAACACACTCGCACATGCGCACTCTTAGGGTACACCTCACTTGGTTGCCTTCGAACGTGGTCATTGAGTATAGGAAGTTTTAGAGGTCGTCCTCTTGTCCAAAGATCATAGTTGCCTCGAAACGGTTGCCTCGGAAAAATGATCTAAGGCATTAGGGTTATCGCTAAGGCGTTCTAACATTGCTTTAGTGACCACACGTCCCTTAATCGAATTGACCCTAAAACTCCAACGACGATGTTACCTACTCATCAATAGTGGGATAGAATTGTATAAAGGACATTACCACAGATTAACTCCTTTTTCGAGTAGGTAGATGGTTCTTAAGTACTTGCTCTCTCAAAACAAAATAAAACTTTTCGCACTTACACTTTTCAAACAAAAACTTCTTTCAAACCCACAAACACAAAGAAAAGAAAATTTTGAAAACACTTTGAGCAAGTACCTAAGAGCCCGTGGATAACCACGGATAGAAAGGGTGCTAACACCTTCCCTTTCTATAATCTACCCCCCGGACCCGAGAAACATATCGAAAAAGGAATTTTTCTGTGCTTTTTTTCCTTTCCTTGTTGGATAAAATAAAAGACGGTGGCGACTCTTGCTTACCGCGACATTTTGCGAAAACAAACGCAAAACGCAAACCAGCATTCCAAAAACAGTCAGTTCTCTCCCACCGCATCACAGTACCCCATTGAGTAACGAACATTGTCTTCTCTTTATCTTCGGGAGCCATCTTAATCTGATTGTAACCGGAGAAACCATCCATAAAGGAGAAGACTTTATGTTGTGCGGTGTTGTCAACCAGAACGTCAATATGAGGTAGAGGGAAATCATCCTTGGGGCTTGCCCTATTTAGATCCCTATAGTCAACACACATTCGAATCTTACAATCTTTCTCCGGAACTGGAACCACGTTGGCAACCCACTGCGGGTAAGAAGTAACAGCTAGAAAATCGGCATTGAACTGTTTCATAACCCCAACCTTGATTTTCTCAGACATCTCTGGGCGCATTCGATAAACTTTCTGCTTCACTGAAAGACAATCCTCTTTAGTTGGCAAGCGGTGAACCACAATATCGGTATCCAACCCAGGCATATCTTCATAAGACCAAGCAAAGATCTCAACATAGTCGCACAGCATCTGTATCAACCGTTGTTTGACTCTAGGCTCCAAATTTGCACTGATCTTGACCTCTTTCTTGTCTACTTCTGTACCCAGATTTACTGATTCCACTGGCTCTTCATGCAGCTATATAGCCCTCTCTTTCTGAAGTAACAGTCTAGCAAGTTCCCCAGGCACTTCATAATCATCCTCACCTTCATCCTCGGCTTGGTTGATCAGATTTTCAAAGTCATAACTGGCAGTAGCAGAGTCGTTATCAGTGGGATCCAGAGTGGATGCAGACCTGTATATGTGAGTGTGTGTAAGACAAATAGCTGTTTTGCAAGATAGAAAAGAAAAACAAGGAGCGCAAAATTCGTAATGCAAGAAAATGTCCAATGCTTTTATTGATGATATATGGAAATGAAATATAATAAGCCCTCACACAAAGCCACGGTGTCTCGGGCAAGGCACTGGGCCGTAAAGTTTAAAATTGTTTGTTACAAATCTCAAAACAAAATTCTTATTATTGTGTAATAAAAGAAATGGGAACGAAGTCTTTTACCGTCCAATTGCTTAATCCGCTGTCGGTAGTCGGGTAAATCCAGCTGTCAAACTCAAACTCTTCATCATCATCTTCAATTGCATTCACTTCCGGATTACTGATACGCAGGGGAGGTCTTCCAATCCGCGCATGCCGAACTGCCCTTTGAGCTTCTGCAGTAAAACCTAAACCAAACTTGTCAGTCTTGTGTGCAAAGTCAGGGAGTTGACCCCAATTCTCACACCCATCTTTTTCAATAACAGCCCGGGCATCCTTGAGGGAAGCCATCTTCATTGGAGGATCTTTAGCAACAATTTCAGTCGACGCCAGCGTTTGGGGGACTTCTTCAAAGTTCTGACACAGGGTTTCAATGAACTCCCCATCCATCTCCACATACCGAAAAGAGTTAAGGTGGCTCACCATGTACTCCTCTTCTCCTCGTATTATAACGATTTTCCCCTTCACTGGATATTTTAGCATCTGATGGAGCGTAGAAGTTACTGCCCCAGCTTTATGGATCCACGTGCGACCCAGCAAACAAGAATAAGATGGTCGAATGTCCATCACATAGAATGTAGACGCGAAAGTCTGGGAACCAACTTTAACAGGGACATCCACCTCTCCATGTACCATCCTTTTGGACCCGTCAAAGGCCCTAACCACAATATTACTTGGATTCAGCACCAACCCTTCGCAGTCCAACCGGTCTAACGCTTTTTTGGGTAAAACATTCAACGAGGACCCAGTATCCACCAGCACGTGAGCTAGAGTAGTGCCCCTACACTCGATTGAAACATTCAGAGTGTCGTTGTGATTCTTTCCTTTGACAGTCAAATCTACGTCGGAGAAACCCAACCCGTTGTCAGCGGCCAAACTAGCCACACAGTCTTTGAATTGATCAGCAGATGTTTCCTGCGGCACATGCGTAGTTTTTAGGAAAGCAATTAAAGCCTTTGCATGGGATTCTGAGCACAACAATAAAGATAACATAGACATCTTCGACGGGGTTTGCCCCAGCTGTTCGACTACGTTATAGTCACTTTTCTTGATGATCTTCAAAATATCCTCTATCTCCTACCTAGAGGTTTCAACAGTAATCTTCTTCGGTGCCTCCGTCCGGCCAGGCTCACCGTTGATCCCTTTGCCCCGAGCGTCAGATGACTCGGCAACAGGGGTAATGATTGGAACATGAACAGGGACAGTAGCAGATGTACTGGTAGGTGTAATAACAACAAGCTTCTGAACAGTTGGTGGGGAGATCTCAGGAGAGAAAAGTCTTTCGTTGCGGGTGACCTTGCTAGACCCGGCGATATTGCTGAATTTAGTATCAGCCTCCTCAACCTTCAAGTCTTGTTTAATCTGATGATAATACACATTGGCCCCATAGTGCCACGGGACAGCCTTATCCGACGTGTAAGGGATAGGTCCAGGAATATTAATGATCAATGGAGAAACTCTCGGAACAGATGTAATTCTAACAGGCTTTCTCGAGGAAGCCTTGGAAGAATTGGCGGAAATGGTGATTATGGAAACATCTTCAACAGGAATTAATGGAACCAAAGTTTTCTCGAACAAGATCTCTTTGTTGTCCATCAGGTACTGAACACCTGATTTCAACAAATGACAACCAGCAGGTAGGATGGAACATAGGTGGCAACCTTCGCCATAGCCCGGAAATAAACCGGCCAACAGTAAGTTCTTCTTAACGGTCAACAATGGAGTAGAAATTTCTTCCACAGAGGTTAAAAACGAATCATCGTCCACAGCATTTACTCCGTGCTTGGGCATTAGAGTAGTCATGACATTAGGCTTTGCGGTGCTTCAAACTCAATCTCCTTAGCATCAATCAGATCCTGCACTTTAATCTTCAAAGACCAACAGTTGTTTGTATCATGCCCCGGGCTATCAGAGTGATAAGCACAACGAGTGTTCGGATTATACAGCGGTGATGTAGTACTGGGATTCTTTGGAGCCTCCTTCAGAATCACCAAGTTGGTTTTCAACAGTCGCGACAAAATTTGAGATAGAGTCATACTGAGCTGAGTATACTTCCTTTGCGGTCTTTCTACTCTTTGCTGATTGTTGCGTTGTGGGGCAATAGTTGGCCTTGATATTATGACTGCATTAACCGCTTGGCGGCGCTCAGGTCGGTTTTGGCTCCTCAAGCTGTAAACTGCACTAGATACCTTCTTGAAAGGCTTCTTCTCGGTACTCGACGAAGCACCTTTCTGTATCTTTCCACTTTTGATACCAGCTTCAACCCTTTCCCCAGTCATAATCAATTCAATTAACCCAGACGATGAACTACCGATCAAATGATTGAAATATGGACCAAACAAAGTCCCAAGAAACATATCCACCAACTCCCTATCAGCCAGAGGGGGTTGTACTCTTCCAGCAAGATCTCTCCACTTTTGAGCATAGTCCTTAAAACCTTCACTCGCACCCATAGACATACCTTGAAGTTGAGTACGCGTGGGAGCAAGGTCGGCATTATACTGGTATTGCTTGTAAAAAGCAGCAACAAGGTCCTCCCAGTTGCGGACATTAGCTCCTTCCAGTTGATAGAACCATTCAAGTTGAGTCCCTGACAGACTATCTTGAAATAAATGAACCCAAAGGTTCCTATCAGCAGTATATCGTTGAATCTTTCTGACGTACGAGCGGAGGTGTAGCTTCGGGCAGGAGACCCCATCGTACTTAGCAAAGACAGGAGCTTTAAACTTGTGTGGGCCAAACCCAAGTCTCCGAAGTCCAACCCAGGTATCTTCTGGATCTCCATTGCACTCAACCGGTCTTCGAGTTGCTTATACCTATCCTCAGCCGGAGGATACTGGTCTTCATCAAAGTCAGTGTCATTGTCAGAAACCACAGGGCTAGGACCCTTCCTTTCCTCTTGATTCTCTCCTCCTCCAGATGAATGAGACAAACCAACTTCTTCTCGCAACCTGTTCCCAAACCTGTGACCCATATTCAGGAGGACCACCTTCTTCTTCTTCTTCTTCTTCTTCTTCTTGTCCTTCAAGATAAGAGTCTTCAAATCTTGTTGTCCTTTGGCCAAGTTCATGAACATCTCCTTGAACTGAGCATTCTGAGCTTGCAGAGCCTTGATGGCTTGATCAGTAGGTGTTTCAGAAGACATATTGTGTTGAAATAAACAGTGAAGAAGATAAGAAACTTGTAAGGGTACCTGTAATGAGGTGCATGGTAATGGAATGCGTATGAAATGATTTCACAGACTTAGGGAGATTCAAATTTGTAAACCAAAATAAAACACACTTTATTAGATTAAAACTTGTAACAAATGTTTAACAAATGCCTTAAAGGCGTTACAAAAGAAATAAACTAAAAAGCGGATCTAAACTAGAAACAATAAAAGACATCAGAAATCCCATGGTCGTTTTCCTTTCGTGCTGACATAATCGTTGATTGTCCTCTCGTTCTCCAGCTGCCTTGTAAGCTTCAGGATCTTCCGTTCCTGCTCATGATATTTCTCTCTGTAAGTATCCCTTTCTTCCCTTAACTAGATCCAATATCTCTTCAATACCCCAATATCAGTAGGTATGTATGGATGGATGACCGTATAAGGAACCCTTTCTTCATCAGTATGCTCTACAATCACCGGCAAAACGGCTTTATATGGCATCCCCAACTTTTGAGCACGGGCTCGAACCCACTGGAGATACGGTTGCATTGGGAGAGAAGTCTTCATTCCTAGATCATGTGGATCAGACCTGTTCACCCTATCCCAAGCTCGTATAAACAGGCAGCGATGTCCCTCAACATCCCCCTTGAAGTCAAAGACAATGCCTGCAAGCAGCAGCTCATGAGGACCGTCCCTCCGAGCTCGTCTAAACTGTCGTAAGGCCAAACAAGGATTATAGGTTATTCCTCCTCTAATTCCAAGCAATGGAACATTAGGGTATTCCCCACACCGATCAATGACAGCTACCCTTTCCATATCCTTAGTACTCCAAAGGATGTCCGTATGAGCAAGGGGCATGATCCTGTAAGCCCAACCCATTCCTTCCTCATTCTTCAATACAGATTTGGGGAGGTGAGAAATAAACCACCTCGCCAGCAGCGGTGCACAACACGTGAGAGTTCCCCTTCTCCGAACAGTACAGGTATAAAGATCATGTAGAATATCGCCTAAGAGAGTGGGCACTGGGTTACGAGACATGAAGATCTTGATTGTGTTCACGTCTATGAAGGCATCTGGATTCGGGAACAGGACCAAGCCATAGATGAGGAGAGCTAGGATGTCTTCAAAAGCTTGAAAGTCTAAGTTGTCCCAGAACTGTTGAGCTCGATCGATCAAGAACTTAGCCAAGAAACCTTTAATCCCACTCCGAATCTCCCATTTAGATACTACATCAGCCATTTTCAGATGTAGGGCTGAAGCAATATCTTCTGGCTTAGGAGCTATCTTCAAACCTGTAAAGGGTGTCTACTCTAGAATAGATATGCCAAGTAAATCAGAAAACTCCTCCAAAGTAGGGACTAACTGATAGTCCAGGAAGGTGAAACAGTGATGCAACAGGTCAAAGAACTGGAACAGGACACTCATCATTTACTCATCCAACTTTGAAGTGACCAAGCTAAGGAGGTGACAATGTCTTCTAACAAAGGAAGAAGTATCAGGAACGTTTGAAATCAACTCTCTAAGCTGAGCAGGGATCTGCACGAAGTTGACTCGAATGGTATTTCTGCGCATAGAAGCCATGATCTGCAAAACAGAACAAAGATGAATCCCCTCGGTCTTTGAAATGGTTAGTCTAATGAAATATGTATGCAATGTCATGATGCATGATGTCATGATAAAAACACACCACAGGTATCACAGATAGCAAACATGGTAAGGGCAAACAAGTCACACAATAGCCCTTAAATTTCAGGCTGGCATGGAGTTTAGGTATTACCCTCTTGCAGTTTAGTTGGTTCAACCTGTCCTAGTAATAGTAACCAGGTTCTAGAGGTTCTCAATATCACTGACCATCCTCCATCGATCATAATTCCAGACACACAATCTTTTCTTGCAGCCGGAACCATCTCGAGAGTATGGTCTCAATGAGTGTAGCATACTGCTACTTTCTATGGCCAAGTTGGTCAATTATAGGTTCTAAGGTCAGTTGATGCTTAATGACCCATATAGAAGCCCCATACTCTCCTTGTTCCTCCACAAGGGATATCGGTACCAACTAATGTGTCACACCAACGTAGCTACTACTTCAACCGTATCGATTTACGCTGTACATTTCCCTCATAGTCTATTGCTACTTACCTAAAGGGTATCCCCAGATCCGGGTTAGGATCTATAGTAAATCTGATTCAAAGCCCACAAAAATAAAGCAAAAAAATCAAACAATTAAAAACAATATGATGAACTAATCCTAAGGTACATCCCACTTATACTTTCCCCAGCAGAGTCGCCAGTTCTGTAATACGGTGGCCAGAACCAGGACGTGTTTCCCTATTTTTTAAGGAATTGCTGGTTTGCGTTTTACGTTTGTATTCGCAAAATGTCGTGGTAAGCAAGAGTCGCCATCGTCTTTTATTTTATCCAACAAGGAAAGGAAAAAAGCACAGAAAAATTCCTTTTTTGAGATATTCTGAGTACGGGGGGGTAGATTATAGAAAGGGAAGGTATTAGCACCCTTTCTATCAGTAGTTATCTACGGGCTCTTAGGTACTTGCTCATCATTTTTCAAAATTGTTTTCTTTGTGTTTGCGTGCTTTGAAAAGTTTTTGTTTCGACTTCGATTTAACTCTTGCTTCTGTCATCAAGAGTGTAATGAAGTGTTTTGAAAACGTTGTTTGTAAAGGAGTGTAAGTGTGAAAACGTTTATTTTGTTTGAGCAAGTACTTAAGAGCTAATCTACCTACTCGAAAAAAGAATCGTTTTATGCTTGTTTCCTTTAGACAATGTTATCCCACTATTAGTGAGTAGGTAGCACCGTCGTTGGAGTTTTGAGGGTCAATTCGAAAGGGACGTACGGTCACTAAAGCAACGTTAAGACGTCTTAGTAATAACCCTAATATCTTAGATCAATTATTCGAGGCAAAAATTCCGAGGCAACTATTCCGAGGCAACTTTTCTGAATTGGGACTTTGATCTTTGTTTAGACAAAAGGACGACCACTAAAGCATCTTATACTCAATGACCGTTTACCGAAGGCAACCAAGTGGGGGTGTGCCCTAGGAGTGCGCATGTGCGAGTGATTCAATTTCAGATTATTTATCTTTGCACATTTTAGGGTTATCTAACTGTTTTAAAATTAATCATACATTCTTGTCATGCATCCTAATATCATACATCTAATAGTTATTAATTTGTGGAATTTAAAATGCGGAAATTAAACTACGCTATTACAAGGCTTCGGGTATTTACATAGCCAAAAACAAACCCTTTGAAAATAAAGCGATAAATGGAAATAAACGTCCTAATTAAACTATTACAAATTGTAGGCAGTTACATAAATATGATAAATAATAAAAATAAAGCGCACGAGAAAAATTAAGATCGGGAAGAAAATTAGGGTTTTGACCCTTCTAACCTAATCAAAAGAAAAATGGTTTTTTGTTGTTTTTAACATTTTTTAAAGAAAAGAATTTAGGTTTTGAAATTAAATATAAATAATTAGCTAATTTAAATTAATTAATAAAAATAATTACATGACCTATTTTTTATGTTTTGGTAATTTTTGGGAAAAAGAAAATATAATTAAATTAGGAATAAAACCTATTTGTTCTAATTAATTTTAATTATGTACAAAAAGAAATTAAAGTTATCTAAATTAACAAACCTAATTTAATTAATTAATTTTTTAATTAAAAAAATATCTTAAATTTAATTGGATAGAAAAATATTTTTGTGATTTTTTTAATAAAAAGAAAATTAATTTTTGTTAGTAAAGTAAATTAAATAAATAAATTAAAATAAAATATAAAAGAAAAAAGGATAAGAAATTGGGCCTGCAAAAGCAATTTGGAGGGTGCAAAAATCAGAATTCTGGGCCCAAAGATGGAAGTCCACGTTGACCTCCTGGATTCAGTGTATTGTGTTGACTGAGGCTTCATGGTGCTCCTCCATTACTGGCTCTTGGATCTGGCCAATTGGCCACTTGGCATGTTAGATGGTGAGGCCATATGGTAGACCTTGAACTTACAAACGCATTGGATCCTAAAAAAGAAAATAATATGGAGAAATTGGTGGACCTGGGATTCGAACCCAGGTCCTGATGCATTTTGCAACCACTCCACTACCACTGCGCCATCTGCTTCTGTTTGTACATAGAATAAGTAATAATAATAATATACAAAATAAAGGACATTAGTGGGGAACCAATAAAACACGCGCCAAATTTCAAATATGCCAATGGAAGGGTGACACGCAGGCGTCTTCAACCTTGCACCGTTGGTAAAAGTGGAACACCTTTACCTACGGACGTTTGTTCGTCACTACAAACAGAGCTCGTTCTAAAATCCTCCATGAGCAATATAAATGACATCTAATGCCATTGTTGGATTCGTCTTGTCCTCCTGAACATGATGGTACCATTCATGAAGGCTAATTTTACCTGCAAGCAAAAATCCTAATTCGAAGCTACAAACCCTAGCCATGGTGAAATCTTGCACAGGACATATAAATGAAATTAAACGATGCAGAAAGCTTGCAAATGTTCCATGGATCAAGAATCTATAACTATTTCATGCTATAAGTACAGGAATGATGCAATTCGAATTCAAGAATATTGCAATACCGTGACTGACTTACAGTGAGATGTAGGGCTTGAAAATGCTTGTTGTTGATGGCTTTTGCTTGCTGGGACCCCCAGGAATTGATTGAGATAGCTATAAGGCCTTGAGGATGCCTGGAAACAGGAATTCATGTTTACACTTTCTTGATATTTTTTCAAGTTTTGCTCTGGTTCATACGCCTCTTTCTCCAGCCTCCTTTGGTCTGCCTCGCTTCTATATGTATCAAGGACTGAATTAGGGTTGAAAGAATGCACTCAATCTTCCTCCATCAATGAGTTTGATCTTGATTTGACACACCTTAAAAATATTTCCAAAAATGGCCTAAATCCAATATTTTTATGCACACCAAGCCTTGCACAATTTTGATTTGATGTTAGCTGTAATTTAAAACTTGAAACAAGCACAAAATCTTTTGTTTTCAATATTTTGGATTTTATATGATTTGTTTTGATTTAAATTGAATTAATTCAAATAAAAATCAAAATAAATAATAAAAGCATGATAAGGACAAGTGGCAAGGGCTAGAGCTCGTGGACTATGTTTCCAACTCAAAACAAGTGAAAAAGATTGGGCCCATTTGGCAAAAATTGAAGTTTTAGGCATAGTTGACTTTTGGCAATTTTGCAAAAGGGTCAACTTCACCAATGTATAACTTCCTCAATTTTGACTCTTTAAAGGTGTTTCTTGACTTTTTAGAATTCTTGGGATTCCATCTAATCAACCCTTTTGTTCTCATCTCAATTTGATATTCCATGCTCAAGTATGAAGCTTTGACAAAAAAAGGTGTTTTTGTTGACTTTTCAAAATGACCTATAATGTCCAAATTCATAACTTTTTGTGAGTTCATATTTTGAACTTGGGAGCTGAAGATGGATTGTAGGGAATTGCATCCTCTTCAAAATGAGCTTTGTATGGGTAATTTCTCATAAAGTATGAGAAAGTTATGCTTTGTCAGAGTTGAGTTGACTTTTCCTACAAAACCCTAATTTAGCAACTTTTGGTTCTTGATGAATTATGAGCAATCCTTGATGAATCATGATCAACCCTTGATCAAATAATGAAATATATTTAAAAATGAGGATGTTGACCAAAAATCTTGAAGTTTGACTGTATGTAGGCCACAATTGACTTTTGCCCTAACACAGTCGATTTTCAGGCCTTTGAGCAATTGACTGAGCAAACTTCCTCTGTAGGGCTTGAAACTTGACATGGATGATCTTGAGAACATATTAGGACAATTTTGAGCATTTGGGGTCCCTTGGACTCAAGTATCTTGATGCAACATGAAACCCTAATTTGAGGTAGACTGCCTTAGGAGAGAGCTTGTCTGGTCAACCCTTGGACTATCTTAAGCAACTTGAGGATCTTTCTTGAAATGTTTTGAGAAATAAGGGAGGGAAAATTTTGGGGTACAACATTGTGCACATAAGATTTCAGGTGAAGTTTTGGACAAGAAACTCCATCGTACTTTGCAAAGACTGGTATTTTGAATTTGTTGGGAATAACAACCCCAGAGATCAAACCCAAATCATCAAAATATAAACTGGGAATGACTTGGATTTCAACAGCCTTCAATCTGTCTTCTAACTGCTTGTATTTGATATCGGCGGGTGGATTCTGCTTGTTGAAATAATCATCATTGTCAGACACTTGATCATTAACACAGTTAGTCTGGGTACTCTTAACCTCACCAATCTGGTTCTCGTCTTCTTCAGATGAGTCATCCACTACCGGGATCTGACGAACCGACTCTTTGAACCTTCTACCCATATTGAGCAGAGCTTTCTTCTTAGGCTTCTTCTTAACTGCCAGCAATACCATCATATCTTGCTGCCCCTTGGCTAGGGCCAGTAGAGTCTCTTGGAATTGAGATTTTTGTGCCTGAAGATCCTTCACAGTTTTCTCTAGACCCATCTTGCTGAAATAAACAGCAGAAAGATATGGAATTTAAATTTTCATAGACAAAAGAATGAACAAACGTCAACTTTCATTAATTAGTTTGAAAAGATTACAACATGCCTCTTGGGCTTACAAAATAACTTTCTAAGATAAAAAGATTGAACGCATCCTCTTTGGCGCGAGATAGGCGTTCACACTTTGTTCTTATTGTAGCTGCTTTGTAAGCTCCAAGACCATCTTCTCGCTAGCATAGAATTGAGCTTCGAAAGTATCTCGTTCTTTCTTTAGCTGAATCCATCCTTTTTTACAAGTCTTTGAGAGAAGTTGTCATGTCGGGGTGGATGACAGTGTAGGGAACATCTCCTTCAACCACAGGTTCCACGATAACTTGTGTTGTACCCCAAAATTTACCCTCCCATTTCCTCAACATTTTCTCATCACAAGACCTTTGGAGCTCAAGATCAATTTGGGGTTTGCTCTGCTCAAGACTCCTCTTTGCACTGTTGACCCAAATTAGGGTTTGTGTTTGCACAAAGAGGTTTTGACCTAAAAAGCCTAAGATGACTTTCATGCTTCATGTTGGACTCCCAACTTTATCCATACCAAGTTTCAAGTCTTGATTCCAAACTTTGCCCAGTCAATTGGACAGTTGACCTAGAAATCAATTGTATTGGGGAAAAAGTCAATTGTGGTCAATTGACAGCCAAACCTCATGATTTTTGACCCACGTCAACATATTGAACTCATATAAACCATTTGGTCAAGTTTGGATCACAATTCCACAAGAAATTTGATCAGATCACCAAAAAGGCAAAATGGTTATTTTTAGGGTTTTGACTGCACAAAGGCAATTTTTGACTGTTTGACCTAACCAATGGCAAACCAAGCTCATATATGGACTCAAGGACCCCATGGAATTATCTTGACATGATCAACAAATTCAAAAGATCCCAAATGCACAAGATTGACAGATGAATTTTCCAGTCAATTGATCAATTTTTGACTGTATACTGAAAAGTCAAACTTTGACTTTTTGGTCAAAATCAAGTGTCAAGATTTATTTTTCATCAAAACATGTCAAATTGTGAAACTTGTTCACTAAGAAATCAAAAATCACAAATTAGGGTTTGAAATGAAGAATTCTCATAACTTAGAAATTTTCTAAGTTATGAAAATCCCAAATATTTTCCTAACTTTGTCCCATTTTTTCATCAAGATGCATTTGGATTCAAACAAAAGTCAAAACATGAAAGTTGTATTCCATTGCAAAATCTACAACTTTGATTCACAAAGTTTCCTCAAAAGAAGCTTGTAGCTCAAGTTATGATTTTTGGAATAGGGGTGCAAAACATTCCTAACTTAGAAAATTTTTGACCTATTCTAGGCAGGATTTTTGCCTAACTTCATGACCACTTTTCACATGCTTCCACTTGGAATCTCAACTTTCATTACAAAGATGGATTGTAGTACACATTCCAAGCTTTCCAAAATGTCCAAGAACTCATCAAACAACCTCATGGTTAGGGAGAATCGAATTTGGCAAGTTGGGAAAAACTCACTTTGTTCATGACCAATTTACATGTCCATAACCTTGCATTTTGAACTCAGCATGTTCTAGGATGGATTACAGGTCCTTTATCCCATTCACACTCATAAATTTAATGCAAACCCCTTGTGTTCAAGCCTTACATTATGTGTTTAAGCATTGCATACAAGATTAAGCCTTAATAAGAAAAAGCACATTATCCATTTTTGTAAAGTGTTACTTTATGTCAACTTTGCAATTTATGAGGTACAAGGCAGATCTTTGAGGTACAAAGGCATAGGCATATCCCACTAATCAAGACTCAAATGTGCAGCATAGATAGAGGCTTTGTACTGGCCTAGAAACCAAGTTGATACTTTCTTGCTTAAGGGTGAAGAAACTTGCATAACTAACACCAACTCTCATTTCAGCATAAAAAAGCTTAAGCAAAGTTGTTGTACACCTTCCAAATAACCTAACTGAGCTGAAGCACGAGCCCATCACCTTCAATATCACCCCATTCACAGAAACACCATAAAACTGCAAAAACAAGGCATAAGCTGCAGTTTGAATCCCATAGCTCAATCCACTCGTGCATCTTCATCCAAACCAGTTCAAATACATTCCCTACCATCCATACAAACTGTCCCAAGCCTTGGAAGCATACTGTAACACCTCTAACCAACTTCACCATTTTCACATTTTCTGTTTTGCAGGTGGATTGCTATAGCTCGATTCATTTGGTTTCAAAGCAAACTAAAGGTTGGAATAGCATCTCTGAACTTCAAGCAAGCTGTACCAATCCTCATTTTGCCTTGAAGGTGCCTCCATTGTCAGATATGATCCAAGCTGAACAGGTAAGTTCATGGACTTCTATCTCTCAATATGGGAAGAGTTAGCTCTAAGTTTGTGAATGAAAAATGTTCTACTCATGTCCCTGAAGCTATACATATCTTTACTTTCCATTTATATTGCATATGCTGAGAGTATTTTGAACCTGAATATTGACAAAAACTTAGGTTAATAATTAGGGATGGATAAATTCTCTCTCATTTCTGAGAGTTAGGTTAAGTTTTTTATATGAATGGAATCGTGGCTGGATGCTTAACATTTTTCATGTTGTGAGTTTGTGTTAAAAGTCCAAGAATCTTGATATAGCAGACGCGTGTTCTGGTTGTACAAAGATGCTGGAGGTTGAAGAAGACAGGGTCTTGGGCTGGGCCTGAGATTTGTTTTACTTTTCATAACATCTGTATTTCACATGCACCCCCCTGGCCCATTTTGATTTTTACTTGTCATTTTCCATTTTTTCCTTTTGATCTTATTTCCATATTTTTATTTAAGTATAAAAAAATATTAAAATCATTTTTCCCACATTTTTTGCATTTATTTTGATATTTATTAGGCTTTATTTAGTTTTGTATATAAGTAAACCTAAATATACTATTATTTTATAATACAAAAAATAATAATACAAACATGTTTTATTTCTTTTTTTTTATTACCTCTTGAAAACATTTTACATAAAATATACTTTTTTTTATAATATTAAATATATTATTTTTGTACATATAATATATATTTAATAAATAATGTAAATACATGTATATTTATTAATATATTTAGAGAAATACAAAGAATTAATCCATTTTATTTTTATTAATATCTTGACTCCAAAAATACTTTTTTACAATATACCTTCTTTTATTTATTTTTTGTACATAATTAATAAATATTACATATATTATATAATAAATACATTTTAATCATAAAATTAGAGTTTTACCCTAAATACATGTAAATACCAAAAATTATTTAATTTTATTTTTGTTTATTTAACACATAAAGAAAAATACCTTTTACATACATATGAAAACCATTTTTGCATTTTTTGCATATTTATCTTATTTTATTTAAATTATTGTGCGATTAATTAATTTGTATAATTTCAATTTGGATGTAATAATTAGATTTTAATTTCTTGTTAAAATATCCCCATTTGAACATTTGTACCCCCCATCCCATATATTGTGTTGTAATAACTTAGGACCTTTTATTTTTCGCATTTAAAAGCTTTCTAATTATGCCATGTTAGAATTAGGGTTTTGTATGCAAAATTAAACTAAAAGTAGTTTGACCTAATTTCAAGATAAACAAGCATGAAAATGAACAACACTAATCACACTTGCACCCCTAGGGTTACTCCACTTGTTGCCTTCAATAGTGGGCCATATTGCATGTTAAGTGTCTTTGGCAAAACAAGAACCATTTAAAATGATCATAGTCCCTCGATGACGCTTTCGAAAGTTGCCTAAAAATGATCAAGTCCCTTAAAGGAAAAATTGCCCAAAGACACTTGGAACCATTGCAATCATGGTCTAAACGATAACCCGCGCCCGTCCCATTCACATCCTAACACAAGATTATCCACCAAATACAATGGTGGAACAAAATTGTTAAAATGGTTAAAACATAGCAAAGATCTTTGAGAAATTTAGGGTAGATAGCTCTTGGTTACTTGCCAACTTGCAAAACAAAAACCCTTGCCTATTTTTCAAAACACACATCACAACACATTTTCAAAATAACTTTCAAAAACATTGAAAACTTTTCAAAAGACATACATCTTTGTATACATCCCAACATGGATCATTACAAAGGTTGCCACCACATTGGCCTCTTTTCAAAACATTTTCAAACCCACACACAAAGCACCATTTCAAACAATTGAAAATCAAGGCAAGTTGATCTAAGCAAGTAACTAAGAGCCCATGGATAACCATGGATAGAAAGGGTGCTAATACCTTCCCTTTCTATAATCTACTCCCCGAACCCAAGAAAACATCTCAAAGGTTTTTGTTGTGCTTTTTAACCTTTCCTTAGGATAAAATAAAAAGTCGATGGCGACTCTTGCTCAACCGAAACATTTGCGAAAACAAACGCAAAACCCAAGTCAGTTCTCCCACCGTATCACAGAACTGGCGACTCTGCTGGGGAAAATTGTTAAAAGTGGAGTAACCTTAGGGCTTAGATCACCCTCTTGCATGACTAATTGTTTGTTTTGATTGCTTTACATCTTGGCTCTCTTGTTTGGGTTTGCAATCCTACACCCGGATTTGGGGAAACATTCATAGATAGCAATACGTTGTGGAAACTGTGCGGGGTATACCGACACGGTTGAAGCAATAGCTATATTAGTGCGACATATTTGTGAGTACCGGTAACCCTTGAGTTCAATCAAGGAGAGTACGGGGCCGCTGAGTGATGTCACTAAGCACTAATGACCTAGAACCTTACTTGACCATCTTGGCCTTTCATTAGGAGTAGTGAGATGACCGGCTTTGGTGCAGTCCGAAGTTGGTAGATACTCGATACTACACTCATTGAGGGTTATTTTCTTGGAATATTTTGGTCGCTAGTTAAGTGGCTAAACCAAAACAATGAACAATGAAAACAATCTAGTGATATTGAGCTCCTTAGAACCCGGTTACTATTTATAGGACAGGTTTTTAAGCCAACTACACTCAAGAGGGTACTTACCTATGAAACCCCATGCAAGCCCGAAACTAGGGTTTGGTGTGAATTGCTTGTACATATGTTTTGTGCATACATCATAAACATCATAAAGCATCATATGCATTCACTAACCATTTCAAGGGTTTAGATCTTCATCTTTGTTCTTGTTTTGTAGGTCATGGAAATTCCTCGCAGGAAAACCATCCAAGTCAACCTTGTGAGAATCCCACCTCAACTCAAGGAGCTCACATCAAGGATTCCGGAAAGCTCTCCCTTCAGTGATAGACATGGTAGACTGCTCAGCCTAGTCAGCACCAACATTGGAGAGGACATGGTAAAGGTGTTGTTTCAGTTCTTTGACCCCCTTCACCACTGTTTCACTTTCCCCGACTACCAGTTGGTACCCACTTTGGAGGAATTTTCTCAACTTCTGAGAATTCCTATCCTTAATCAACTACCTTTCAACGGTATGGAAAAGGAACCAAAGCTTGAAGATGTTGCTCAAGCCCTACACTTGCAACCATCTGACATCAAGGGGAATTGGGAAACTAGAAGCGGTGTCAAAGGGTTCTTAGCAAAATTCTTGTTTGAGAAAGCACAAGAGTGTTGGAATTCATTGGACCTACAAGCCTTTGAAGAAATTGTGGCCCTCCTCATCTATGGTTTGGTTTTGTTCCCAAAGCCTGACCAGCTTGTAGATGTCAACGCCGTCAAAATCTTCTTATCCAGAAATCCAATACCAACATTGCTTGGGGACATTCTTCACTCATTTTACACTCGAACAATGAGAAAGAGGGGTGTTCTCATGTGCTGTACTCCTCTCCTTGCAAGGTGGTTTATTTCGCACCTTCCACAATCTGTCTTGAAGAATGAGCAAGGCTTAAGGTGGTCACAACGGTTGATGACCCTCACACACTCTGATGTACATTGGTGTTCTCGGTCCAGAGAAAATGTCATCATCGTCGATCGTTGTGGAGAATTCCCTAATGTTCAATTACTTGGCATTAGAGGAGGCATTAACTACAACCCTTGTCTAGCTTTGAGACAATTTGGATATGCATGGAGGGATGGCCCTCACTACATGTTGATTCCTGACCTAGTTTTTGACTTCGACAACGATGTGCAAGGACTTCGCCAAAGATTCATCAGAGCTTGGAGGATGCCCAATAAGGTTGACAGCAAGACACTGGGGCACAAAAACTCCATCCCTCTTGAGCCTTATCTAAAGTGGGTACGAACCCGAGCCCAGAGTCTAATGATGCCTTATCCTCATGTTCTCCCTGTGATTAAAGAGCCCGTTAAGGAAGGAGAGGTTCCCTACACCATCCTATATCCTGACATGCCTACATCGTGGGAGGAGATGCAGAAGAGTTGGATCCAACTCAAGGAGGTACGGAACACTTTTGAAGCCAGCTTCTACGCCAGTGAGAAGAAGGTTTTGGAGCTTACCCGCCGACTCCATGAGGAAGAGACCCTCAACACCTGCATCGCACCAAAGAGGATGCGCAACGTCTTTTTACCATGAGAAGTTTTTGTAATATTTGGCCCATGGGGCATTTATGTACTGACAAATTTCTTCTTATTAATATGACGTGTGTTCTTTTTGTTTGCAACAATTTTGAACTTTTTAAATCCTTGAATGCATTGCATACATAAGCATACCATTCATCATGTGCATAAGCAGGTCTCCACACCAGGTTTCCTTATCTTTCTGCTGTTTATTTCAGTAAGATGGATCTCGAACAGACGGTCAAGGACTTGCAGTCTCAGAACGCACAGTTTCAACAACTCCTGATGACCTTGGCTAAGGGTCAGGAGGATCTGAAGACCCTGCTTGGGAACAAAGACCAAGTAAAAAAGAAAAAGAAGAGAGTCGGGGTGGCTACCTTGGGGAGAAGGTTTGAGGGTGAGGCCAGAAGGGTTCTTGAATTTCCTTCCGCATCCGAAGAAGAAAACAGTAAAGGAAAAGGGGTTGCGGTACCTTCCGAATCCGAAGCTGAAAAAGAAGAGGCTGAAGAAGACGAAGACTACTCAGAACAACAATACCCGCCCGCCGATGATAAGTACAAAAACTTGGAAGACAGGTTGGCAGCTATGGAGCTGCAGAGAGTTCCAGGCTTAGATTTCGAATATTTGGGATTAATTGCTGGAGTTGTGATCCCCCCGAAGTTCAAAGTGCCTATTTTTGCAAGATATGACGGGTTGTCCTACCCAAAAATGCACCTAAGATCATATGTCCGAAGAATCCAACCTCACACATCTGACAGAAACCTTTGGGTACATTTCTTTCAAGATAGCCTGTCTGGCACTCAGCTAGACTGGTTTTATAAGCTGGAAAGGTCGGAGATACATAGTTGGGAGGATCTAGAAGCTGCTTTTTATCGCCAATATCAGTATAACTCTGACCTGGCACCAACCCGCACTCAGCTACAGAGTATGGGGATGGCCTCAGGTGAGGGATTTAAGGAATACGCCCAGAAGTGGCGCGATCTGGCTGGAAGAGTGCAGCCACCTCTTTCTGATAGAGAACTTGTTGATATGTTCCTTGAGACCCTGTCTGGTCCATTCTTTAATCATCTAATCGGTAGCTCTTCCTCGGGGTTTACTGAATTAATTCTAATTGGCGAGCGGGTAGAAGTCGGTATCAAGAATGGGAAGATTCAGAAGGATGCCTCTGCATCTACAATTGCTAAGAAATCATTTCCAGCGAAGAAAGAAACAGTTGTTGTGTATTCTCAAAGGGGAGCAGGAAGAAGTGAGCGCAGGCCGACTGTGGGGGCCGTGATAATCCAAAATCCACCAAATGATCAGCCTCGCAATAACCCGTCCAGACCTAAACAGCAATGGGGAGAACGGCCACCACGGCAGTTCACCCGCATTAATATGACGCCCGCGCAAGTTCTTCCACACTTGTTAAAGCTGAATCTCACAAATATCAAAGAAGCGCCAAAAAATGTGAATACGACCTCACCAGCTTACAATGCCAATGCCAAATGCGCCTACCATTCCGGTAGCGTCGGACATGAAACAAATAATTGTTGGGCGCTGAAAAATAAAATTCAAGACTTGATAGATGCAAAAGAGGTGGAGTTCGATGCTCCAGAGAAACCAAACGTGATATCTGCTCCGATGCCGAAGCACGGTCGAAATGTCCATGCTATTGAGGAAGATTTGTATGTTTCTGATGTCAATGACCTGATAACTCCGCTGTTAACCATCAAGTTAAATCGGTTAAAGGCCGAGATTTTCCCGGGATGCAAAGAAGATTGTTACTGTTGTTACTCTCTGCCAATTGACTGCCCGTTACTGAAGAAAGGCATCCAAGGCCTGATGGACAGTCAACAAATTTTGTTTGAAAAAGTTTCTACTATTCCGACCCCTACTGAAGATGTTTCAATTATCACCATTCACGCCAATCTTTCCAAGGCCGTCAGAAAGCCTGTTAAGATTACATCTTCTACAAAATCTGTTCCTCTGAAGATAACTATGCCAGGGCCTGTCCCCTACAGTTCTGAAAAGTCAATACCATGGAATTACGGTGGAGAAATCTACTACCATGGTATTAAACAAGTTGAAATAACCTAAGGAAGCTCTGATGAAGAAGATGCCAGCATTGGAAACATTGCCGGCACAAGCAAGATCACCCGAAGTGGGAGAATATTTTCTCCAGAGATTGCCCCCCCAAAGGCAATCTTTGGACCCTCATCTGCCGCCGAAGTTATTCCTGCACCAATAAAACTTTCCGCTAGAACACCATTGATTGAAGATGCTGTTGTCCCTGTTGTTGTCCCTCCAACTTCTGTTGATAAGGGTAAAGGGATCCAAGATGAGCTCGTCAAGACGAGGGCTCAACCTTTGGTCATCCCGGAAACCTCTAAGAAAGAGATGGAGGAGATCCTGAAGATAATTAAAAAGAGTGATTATGAAGTGGTAGAGCAACTGGGGCAAACCCCCTCGAAAATCTCCATGTTAGCATTGCTACTTTGTTCAGAGGCGCACGCCAAAGCATTGATAAAATTCCTGAAGACAGCCCATGTACCCCAGGAAACCTCTGCCGACCAATTCCAAAACTGTGTAGCCAGTCTTACAGCAGACAACGGTTTAGGTTTCTCTGATGCTGACCTAACCTCAAAAGGAAGAAAACACAACGACGCATTACATGTGTCAGTAGAGTGCCAAGGGACTACTCTAGCCCATGTTCTAGTCGACACTGGTTCTTCTCTGAACGTGCTGCCTAAGAAGGCCCTCGACCGTTTAGACTGTGAAGGCTTGGAGTTAAGGCCAAGTAATATCATTGTAAGGGCATTTGACGGGTCAAAGAGAATGGTACATGGGGAGGTAGACATTCCCATTAAGGTTGGCACAGAGGTTTTCCCATCAACTTTCTATGTGATGGACATCCGTCCGTCATACTCTTGCTTATTGGGGAGACCATGGATACACAATGTTGGGGCAGTCACCTCTTCCCTACATCAAATGCTGAAGTACCCTATCAAGGGAAAGATCGTAACCTTCCATGGTGAAGAGGAGTATATGATCAGCCACCTGAACTCTTTCCGATATGTAGAGGTAGAGGGTGAATTCATTGAGACGCCATTCCAGCACTTCGAAGAAGTCTCTCCTGAGATGGAAGTAGAAAAAGTGGTAGCTGAGGTACCAAAGCAGATGGCCAGGATGGCATCTCTAAAAGACGCGAAGGCCGCAATGAAGGAGGGGAAGAGCTCAACATGGGGGCAGTTGCCGGACATTCCTCACAAAACAGACAAGTTTGGTTTAGGATTCACTGCTGCGGGGCAGAAAGCTATGCGCCGTTCAAAGGTCGAAAGAGCACCCATCAAGATCTCCCCTTATGGGATTAATGCTTTGGAAGATGAAGGCGAAGAGGCCAACATTGAAGATTGGATCTACCCAACCATTGAAGGGGGACTACGCAACTGGGAGGCAAAGGACTTTGTCCCCATTACTTTTATTAATCAGTAATTATCTGTCAAACATTTCCTTTGGTCTGTAATAATTACTTTTGAACAATCCGTACACTACTTTTTCACCTCATGCCTTGCCCGGGGCATGTAGGTCCATTTGTAAGGGTTTTGATTATCTTCATATCCATATGCCATGTTTAATGATTCATTAGACGTTTTTCATCGATAAACTGCTGTGTTCATTTTTCCTTCCTTTTTGCATTTTTTGTTTAAAGATGGCTATCCCTTACACACACCCACGCTCACAAATGCAGGTACCCATCCACTCTGATTCTATGGGTGACTATTCTGCTATGTCCTTCAATAACTCTAAAGATCTGGTCAATCAGGCTGAGTATGAAGATGACGAAGGTTCTGAAGTACCAGGGGAATTAACCAGACTTCTACAGCAAGAGGAAAGGGCCATCTTACCTCACGAAGAGTTGTTGGAAACTGTCAACTTAGGAACAGAGGAAGACCGGAAGGAAGTGCAAGTGGGTGCCGATCTGGAACCAAGTGTCAAGGAGCGCCTGATACAGCTGTTAAATGAGTACGTTGAAATCTTCGCCTGGTCTTACGAAGACATGTCGGGTTTGGACACAGACATTGTGGTTCACCGTCTCCCTACAAGAGAGGATTGTCCACCGATCAAGCAAAAGGTCCGCCGAATGAGGCCCGACATGTCTGAGAAGATTAAAGCAGAAGTGATGAAACAATTCAACGCTGGCTTTCTGGCTGTTACATCCTATCCACAATGGGTTGCTAACATCGTGCCAGTTCCTAAAAAAGATGGCAAAGTCAGGATGTGAGTAGACTACCGGGATTTGAATAGGGCCAGCCCCAAAGATGATTTTCCGCTACCGCACATTGACATTTTGATCGATAACACAGCTCAGCACAAAGTGTTTTCCTTCATGGATGGATTCTCGGGCTACAATCAAATTAAAATGACCCCCGAGGACATGGAGAAAACAACCTTTGTCACACAATGGGGTACTTTCTGTTACAAGGTGATGCCGTTCGGACTGAAGAACGCAGGGGCAACTTATCAACGCGCCATGGTAGCTTTATTTCATGATATGATACATCATGAGATCGAAGTTTACATAGACGATATGATAGCTCGGTCACAAACAGAGGAGGACCACCTTGAACATCTAGAAAAGCTGTTTGCCCGGTTGAAAGAGTACAAACTCAGGCTGAATCCAAGTAAGTGTACTTTTGGAGTTAGGTCTGGTAAGCTTCTAGGGTTTATTGTCAGAAACAAAGGCATTGAGGTCGATCCAGCAAAAGTGAAAGCAATACGAGAGATGCCTGCTCCCCGTACTGAAAAGGAGGTTAGAGGGTTCTTGGGGCGCTTGAACTATATTGCCAGATTCATCTCTCATCTGACTTCTACCTGTGAGCCGATTTTCAAATTATTAAAGAAAGATCAGGTAGTCGAATGGAACGACGATTGCCAAGCTGCTTTTGATAAGATCAAGGAGTATTTGCTAGAAACTCCTATTCTGATGCCTCCCGTCGAAGGAAGACCATTGATCATGTATCTAACCGTCTTGGATAACTCAATGGGGTGTGTTTTGGGCCAGCATAACGAGTCTGGTCGAAAAGAGCATGCTATTTATTACCTTAGCAAAAAGTTTACCGACTGTGAGACTCGCTACTCACTGCTCGAGAAAACTTGCTGCGCTTTGGTATGGGATGCTCGCCGACTAAGACAGTATATGCTGACTCATACCACCTTGTTGATTTCCGAAATGGATCTTATCAAGTATATCTTCGAGAAGCCTGCTTTATCTGGAAGAATAGCTAGATGGCAAATGATCCTAACAGAGTACTACATCCAGTACACCACTCAAAAAGCTATAAAAGGAAGTGTACTAGCTGACCATCTAGCTCATCAAGCTATCGAAGATTATAAATCCATGAGATTTGACTTCCCAGATGAGGACATCATGAATTTGGACAACATTGAAGGTAACAGACCGTATGACGGACCCGAAAAGGGATCCCGATGGACCCTGTACTTTGATGGTGCTTCAAATGCACTTGGAAACGGTACTGGTGCGGTACTCATTTCCCTGGAAGGTTGTCACACTCCTTTCACGGCTCAACTCTGCTTCAGCTGCACAAACAACATGGCTGAATATGAAGCTTGCATCTTTGGTCTCAAGGCCTCTATAGACTTGGGGATCAAATCTTTGATCGTATTTGGGGACTCGGCTTTGGTTATCAGTCAAATCAAAGGAGAGTGGGATACCAAACATCCTAATCTTATCCCATACAAAGAACATGTCCTGACATTGTTGCCTCATTTCGAGCAAATTACCTTCGAGCATTTCCTGCGAGAAGAGAATCACCTAGCGGATGCTCTGGCCATAATGTCTTCTATGTTTAAACTCAATTGGGATAACGAGGCTCCCCAAATCACCATCGAGCGAATGGATGAACCTGCGCATTGTCATGAGATTAATACTGAAGAAGTAGTGGAACGACCCTGGTTTCACGAAATCAAAAGGTATCTCCAGACTAGAGAATATCCCGAAGGAGCTTCCGTAAATGACAAGAAGTTCCTAAGGAAATTTGCTGCCAAGTTCTTCCTGAGCAATGGCATCCTCTATAAGCGCAACCATGATTGTGTTTTACTCCGATGTGTTGACAAAGCTGAAGCGGAGTTAATCATGACAGAGATGCACAGCGGTACATTTGGCACCCATTTGAGCGGGCATACTATGGCTAAAAAGATCCTAAGGGCAGGCTACTACTGGTCTACCATGGAAGCAGATTGCCATCAGCACTCCCGTACTTGCCACAAGTGTCAAGTCTACGCTGACAAGATTCATATTCCTCTGGTTCCTCTCAACGTGCTGACAGCTCCTTGGCCATTCACAATGTGGGGCATTGACATGATTGGAGAGATCAAGCCCACGGCTTCCAACGGACATCGCTTCATCCTAGTTGCCATCGACTACTTCACCAAATGGATCGAGGCATCTTCTTTCGCCTTTGTTACTAAAAATGTGGTTGCTCGCTTCATCAAGCAAAACCTCATATGCCGGTATGGTGTTCCAGACAGGATCATCACAGACAACGGTACAAATCTGAATAATATTATGATCACTGCATTATGCAAACAGTTCAAGATTTATCATCACAATTCATCTCCCTATCGGCCGAAGATGAACGGTGTTGTTGAAGCTGCGAACAAAAACATTAAGAAGATCATTCAGAAAATGACAGTCACTTATAAGGACTGGCATGAGATGTTACCGTTTGCTCTGCATGGATACCGTACGACGGCACGTACTTCAACCGGGGCAACCCCATTTTCTTTGGTATATGGCATGGAAGTTGTCCTGCCCATGGAAGTTCAGATTCCTTCTTTAAGGATTATGAAGGACTCTGGTTTGAGTGAAGATGATTGGATTCAGACCCGACTTGATCAACTCAATTTGATCGACGAGAAGCGACTCGCTGCTGTCTGCCATGGTCAGACGTATCAAAAACGGATGATCAAGGCTTTCAACAAAAAAGTCAGACGTCAAGTATATCAAGTCGGAGATCTCATAATCAAGCGGATTATCCTGTCGCAAAGTGATCCCAGGGGCAAATGGACTCCTACATACGAAGGACCATTTGTGATCAAGAGCATATTTTCTGGTGGTGCAATGATTCTGACCACCATGGACGGCGATGATTTGTCGCACCCTACAAACGCGGACATAGTTAAAAGATATTACGCATAAAATAACCCGGCAAGTCGAAAACCCGAAAGGGCGGCTTGGGCAAAAATGGGCATCCCGGTGGACCAAAAACCCGAAAGGGCGATTCAGGCAAAAATTAGGGATAAAATAAAAAATCTGTACACCCGGCAAGTCGAAAACCCGAAAGGGCGGCTTGGGCAAAAAGGGGTCTCCCGGTGGATCGAAAACCTGAAAGGGAGGTTCAGGCAAAAGTTAGGGAATTAAAGCGTATGACTATGTCTCGTCGGATCACTTTAAGGACAATCTCTTCATCAACCAGCTCCAAGCTTCTAATCAATCCCGTCATCGGAAGACGAAGCATTGAATGGACAGATGTTCAGAGTTGTGAAGGCTATAGCAGAATAGAATCCCATGGAATTGTTTCACATAGCCATCTTTCTTTTGTATAAATTTTTCAATTTTTACGACGGCATCCTCTTACTAGGATGACTGTCTCCTCTGTACAAATATACTTATAGAAAGTTAATACAAATACTTTTCCAAATACAGAAATTTGCGTTGTCTTCCTTTTCTCTTTTCTTTTGCACTTATGTTTTATCTGAGAAACGTCCAATGTTTTGTTAAATAAGCATATGCATTTGAATATAATCATTCCCTTATGAATCAAGAAAGATGATTACTGATAGGTTAAAGGTACAAATAGATATCTTGATGCCCTTTCAGAAGGAATCCTCAGCAGAGTTATACTCAATTCCCCAGCCAGAGGGCCTTCTAGAACTCGATTCCCCTCAGAATTAAGTTTCAGAATCCCTAGTGGAGCCTTAAAAATCTGAAAATCCAATCCCCAGCGGAGCTAAGATTTCCTGCCATCAATCCCCAGCTGAACCAGACTAGTAAAACTTCTCCCCACAGAGATACCTGCCACCAAACTGAAAATTCTCAGTCATACCTCCCCAACATGAGTCTATCAGATCCTGAACTTCCCAAGTAGAGATCTTCAAGAGTTCTCATTCCCTGTAAGTCACCAAGGAATTCCAATTCCCCGCAGTAGTCCTAAGATCCCTCAACAATTGAAGATTTTTCATTTCCCCAAGCAGGGTGAAGGCTCATTCTCAGTGCCTCACAGGATAATCAGATGTTCTCCAGTGAAGATCTCCTCAAGATAAGAATCCCCAAAAGATTGGTATATAACCCAAGCTCTTATTTCTCCAGCAGTAGTCGACAAGGATGTCTCATCCTCAGCAATCAAAATTTTTGTCTTCCCCTGCAGCAGTCAAGGATTCACTTTCCCTGACAGCAGTCAAGATTCTTTATCTCCAGGATTCATCTATCCTCAGCAAGACAGTTCTTCGGCTTACATACGCATTCATTGACATTCATATCATAAACATTGATATAACATATTTTGCATCATACATATCATGCAACAAAACTTTGTGTTTTAGCTAACATTTCACCCTTTTCAGGATAAAATTAAAACGCTATCATTAACAATTATTTAGATACAGTATGGATAAACCCCAGACACGATGGTCATTCTATTACTCATTCAGAATCTCAAGTCAGATACAGTATGGATACACCTCAGACACGACGGTTATTCTACTACTCATTCAGACTACAACAATCAGATACGGACTGGATACGCTCCAGACACGGCAGTCGTTCTATCCCTTATTCAGATTCATTTATCCACCTCAAGGTTCAATGCATTCCAAACACGGATACCATTCTGACCCTTACGACAACAGCTTGATTCTCTCCAGTGCGTTCGCCATGGAAGTCATGCTGTCATTTATCTAGATCCCAGTTACAAGTTTCAGATACACTCCAGACACGGAAGTCATTTTGTAACTCATACAACTTTCAACTTCAGATACAGTCCGGATACGCTCCAAACATGGTTTCCATTCTGTCACTCGTTCAGAATTTGTCCCCAGCACGCAGTTGCTCCATACATATGTTCTTTGTTACCCAGATACAATACAGATACACTCTAGACACGGTAGTCATTCTGATATTCGTTCTACATTTCAAACACAGTTACAACTCAGATACGCCCCAGACACGGAGGCCATTCTTCTGCTCATACAAACTCAGTCCTTAGATACAGTTCAACAAACTTTCCAGATGGAATCTTTAAGCCCATCTCTGACAAGATTCTGTCACCCTTCAGATGGCATCTTTAAGCTCGTCTCCAAATGGCATCTCTAAGCCCATTCCCATATCCATTGTTCTGACAAGTGCAAATTTAAGGGCACTCTAGTGTCCAATCTCCTTTTACCTTCGAGACGCGAAAGGCAAACCTGTCAATTTAACTCTTCAGGTGCAAGAAGATTGAACAGGGGCAACTGTTGTACCCCAAAATTTTCCCTCCCATTTCCTCAACATTTTCTCATCACAAGACCTTTGGAGCTCAAGATCAAGTTGGGGTTTGCTCTGCTCAAGACTCCTCCTTGCACTGTTGACCCAAATTAGGGTTTGTGTTTGCACAAAGAGGTTTTGACCTAAAAAGCCTAAGATGACTTTCATGCTTCATGTTGGACTCCCAAGTTTATCCATACCAAGTTTCAAGTCTTGATTCTAAACTTTGTCCAGTCAATTGGACAGTTGACCTAGAAATCAGCTGTATTAGGGAAAAAGTCAATTGTGGTCAATTGACAGCCAAACCTCATGATTTTTGACCCACATAAACATATTGAACTCATATAAACCATTTGGTCAAGTTTGGATCACAATTCCACAAGAAATTTGATCAGATCACCAAAAGGGCAAAATGGTCATTTTTAGGGTTTTGACTGCACAAAGGCAATTTTTGACTGTTTGACCTAACCAATGGCAAACCAAACTCATATATGGACTTAAGGACCCCATGGAATTGTCTTGACATGATCAACAAATTCAAAAGATCCCAAATGCACAAGATTGACAGATGAATTTTCCAGTCAATTGATCAATTTTTGACTGTATACTGAAAAGTCAAACTTTGACTTTTTGGTCAAAATCAAGTGTCAAGATTCATTTTTCATCAAAACATGTCAAATTGTGAAACTTGTTCACTAAGAAATCAAAAATCACAAATTAGGGTTTGAAATGAAGAATTTTCATAACTTAGAAATTTTCTAAGTTATGAAAATCCCAAATTTTTTCCTAACTTTGTCCCATTTTTTTATCAAGATGCATTTGGATTCAAACAAAAGTCAAAACATGAAAGTTGTAGTCCATTGCAAAATATACAACTTTGATTCACAAAGTTTCCTCAAAGGAAGCTTGTAGCTCAAGTTATGATTTTTGGAATAGGGGTGCAAAACATTCCTAAGAAAAGTTTTGACCTATTCTAGGCAGGATTTTTGCCTAACTTCATGACCACTTTTCACATGCTTCCACTTGGAATCTCAACTTGCATTACAAAGATGGATTGTATTACACATTCCAAGCTTTCCAAAATTTCCAAGAACTCATCAAACAACCTCATGGTTAGGGAGAATCAAATTTGGCAAGTTGGGAAAAACTCACTTTGTTCATGACCAATTTACATGTCCATAACCTTGCATTTTGAACTCAGCATGTTCTAGGATGGATTACAGGTCCTTTATCCCATTCACACTCATAAATTTAATGCAAACCCCTTGTGTTCAAGCCTTACATTATGTGTTTAAGCATTGCATACAAGATTAAGCCTTAATAAGAAAAAGCACATTATCCATTTTTGTAAAGTGTTACTTTATGTCAACTTTGCAATCTATGAGGTACAAGGCAGATCTTTGAGGTACAAAGGCATAGGCATATCCCACTAATCAAGACTCAAATGTGCAGCATAGATAGAGGCTTTGTACTGGCCTAGAAACCAAGTTGATACTTTCTTGCTTAAGGGTGAAGAAACTTGCATAACTAACACCAACTCTCATTTCAGCATAAAAAAGCTTAAGCAAAGTTGTTGTACACTTTCCAAATAACCTAACTGAGCTGAAGCACGAGCCCATCACCTTCAATATCACCCCATTCACAGGAACACCATAAAACTGCAAAAACAGGGCATAAGCTGCAGTTTGAATCCCATAGCTCAATCCACTCGTGCATCTTCATCCAAACCAGTTCAAATACATTCCCTACCATCCATACAAACTGTCCCAAGCCTTGGAAGCAGACTGTAACACCTCTAACCAACTTCACCATTTTCACATTTTCTGTTTTACAGGTGGATTGCTATAGCTCGATTCATTTGGTTTCAAAGCAAACTAAAGGTTGGAATAGCATCTCTGAACTTCAAGCAAGCTGTACCAATCCTCATTTTGCCTTGAAGGTGCCTCCATTGTTAGATACGATCCAAGCTGAACAGGTAAGTTCATGGACTTCTATCTCTCAATATGGGAAGAGTTAGCTCTAAGTTTGTGAATGAAAAATGTTCTACTCATGTCCCTGAAGTTATACATATCTTTACATTTCATTTATATTGCATATGCTGAGAGTATTTTGAACCTGAATATTGACAAAAACTTAGGTTAAGAAATAGGGATGGAGAAATTCTCTCTCATTTCTGAGAGTTAGGTTAAGTTTTTCATATGAATGGAATCGTGGCTGGATGCTTAACATTTTTCATGTTGTGAGTTTGTATTAAAAGTCCAAGAATCTTGAGATAGCAGGCGCGTGTTCTGGTTGTACAAAGATGCTGGAGGTTGAAGAAGACAGGGTCTTGGGCTGGGCCTGAGATTTGTTTTACTTTTCATAACATCTGTATTTCACATGCACCCCCCTGGCCCATTTTGATTTTTACTTGTCATTTTCCATTTTTTTCCTTTTGATCTTATTTCCATATTTTTATTTAAGTATAAAAAAATATTAAAATCATTTTTCCCACATTTTTTGCATTTATTTTGATATTTATTAGGCTTTATTTAGTTTTGTATATAAGTAAACCTAAATATACTATTATTTTATAATACAAAAAATAATAATACAAACATGTTTTATTTCTTTTTTTTTATTACCTCTTGAAAACATTTTACATAAAACATACTTTTTATTTATAATATTAAATATATTATTTTTGTACATATAATATATATTTAATAAATAATGTAAATACATGTATATTTATTAATATATTTAGAGAAATACAAAGAATTAATCAATTTTATTTTTATTAATATCTTGACTCCAAAAATACTTTTTTACAATATACCTTCTTTTATTTATTTTTTGTACATAATTAATAAATATTATATATATTATATAATAAATACATTTTATTCATAAAATTAGGGTTTTACCCTAAATACATAAAAATACCAAAAATTATTTAATTTTATTTTTGTTTATTTAACACATAAAAAAAATACCTTTTACATACATATGAAAACCATTTTTGCATTTTTTGCATATTTATCTTATCTTATTTAAATTATTGTGCGATTAATTAATTTGTATAATTTCAATTTGGATGTCATAATTAGATTTTAATTTCTTGTTAAAATATCCCCATTTGAACATTTGTACCCCCCATCCCATATATTGTGTTGTAATAACTTAGGACCTTTTATTTTTCGCATTTAAAAGCTTTCTAATTATGCCATGTTATAATTAGGGTTTTGTATGCAAAATTAAACTAAAAGTAGTTTGACCTAATTTCAAGATAAACAAGCATGAAAATGGACAACACTAATCACACTTTCACCCCTAGGGTTACTCCACTTGTTGCCTTCAATAGTGGGCCATATTGCATGTTAAGTGTCTTTGGCAAAACAAGAACCATTTAAAATGATCATAGTCCCTCGATGACGCTTTCGAAAGTTGCCTAAAAATGATCAAGTCCCTTAAAGGAAAAATTGCCCAAAGACACTTGGCACCATTGCAATCATCGTCTAAACGATGGCCCGCACCCGTCCCGTTCACATCCTAACACAAGATTGTCCACCAAATACAATGGTGGAACAAAATTGTTAAAAGGGTTAAAACATAGCAAAGATCTTTGAGAAATTTAGGATAGATAGCTCTTGGTTACTTGCCAACTTGCAAAACAAAAACCATTGCCTATTTTTCAAAACACACATCACAACACATTTTCAAAATAACTTTCAAAAACATTGAAAACTTTTCAAAAGACATACATCTTTGTATACATCCCAACATGGATCATTACAAAGGTTGCCACCACATTGGCCTCTTTTCAAAACATTTTCAAACCCACACACAAAGCACCATTTCAAACAATTGAAAATCAAGGCAAGTTGATCTAAGCAAGTAACTAAGAGCCCATGGATAACCATGGATAGAAAGGGTGCTAATACCTTCCCTTTCTATAATCTACTCCCCGAACCCAAGAAAACATCTCAAAGGTTTTTGCTGTGCTTTTTAACCTTTCCTTAGGATAAAATAAAAAGTCGGTGGCGACTCTTGCTCAACCGAAACATTTGCGAAAACAAACGCAAAACCCAAGTCAGTTCTCCCACCGTATCACAACTGGTAAGATGGAGGGATAAATCATCACAAGTCTCTGAGCACGAGCTCGTATCCACTTAAGGTAAGGCTCGAGGGGAATGGAATTCTTGTGTCCCAACGTCTTAGTGTCCACTTTGCTCACCATCCTCCAAGCTTGGATAAACCTCTGGCGGTAGTTTTGATCGTCACTTTCATAGTCGAATACCACTCCTTGAATGAGCATCTCATGTGGTTCATCCCTTCGGTAATAACCAAATTGTCGTAAGGCTAAGCAAGGTTTATAGGTGATACCTCCTCTAGTTCCAAGTAAAGGGACATTAGGGAATTCACCACAATGATCGATGATAGTAACATTCTCCAAGGATCGGAACACCAATGAACATCTGAATGTCTGAGTGTCATCAACCTATGGGACCATCTCGAACCTTGCTCGTTCTTCAATACAGATCGTGGAAGATGAAAAATAAACCATCTATCCAAAAGAGGAGTTCAACACATGAGGATCCCTCTCTTCCTCATAGTGCGAGAATGAAAAGAATGTAGGATGTCCCCCAACAAAGTAGGCACTAGATTGCGAGACATGAAGATCTTGACAGCATTTACATCTATGAGTTGATCAGGATTTGGAAACAAAACAAAACCATAGATGATAAGGGCCAAGATTTCTTCAAAAGCTTGTAAGTCTAAAGAGTTCCAATAATCTTGAGCTTTCTCGAACAAGAACTTGGCTAAGAAACCTTTGACACCACTCCTTGTTTCCCAATTAGTTGTGATATCAGATTATTGCAAGTGTAGTGTTTGGGAAATCTCTTTAGGTTTTGGATCTCTTTCCATACTGTTGAAGGGTAGTTGATTGAGAATAGGAATCCTTAAGAGTTGGGAGAATTCTTCCAAAGTTGGCACAAGTTGATAATCGGGAAAAGTGAAGCAATGGTGTAGAGGATCAAAGAATTGGAACAACCCCGTCATTATATCTTCATCAGTGTTGGAGGTAACCAAGTTTAAGAGGCGACCATGTCATACCTTCAACCTTAACTTGTACTTTTTCAGCCTCTCGAATAGCTTGTATAGGTGATCGAGATGTTCCTCTTCGGTTTGTGATCTTACAATCATATCATCCACATATACCTCTATCTCATGATGGATCATGTCATGAAACATAGCTACCATAGCCCTTTGATATGTTTCCCCTACATTCTTTAATCTGAACGGTATAACCTTGTATCAAAAGGTGCCCCATTGCGTAATTAAAGTGGTCTTCTCCATGTATTCGGGAGCTATCCCAATTTGATTATAGCCGGAGAAACCATCCATGAAAGACAAGACTTTATGTTGAGCAGTGTTATCAACCAAGACATTAATATGAGGTAGAGGGAAATCATCCTTGGGACTTGCCCTATTCAGATCCCTATAATCTACGCACATACGAACTTTTCCGTCTTTCTTCGGCACTGGCACCACGTTTGCAACCCATTGGGGATAAGATGTCACAGATAGGAATCCTGCATCAAATTGTTTCATCACCTCAACTTTTATCTTTTCAGACATGTCAGGCCTCATGCGACGAACTTTTTGTTTGACAGGAGGACAATCTTCCTTTGTCGGCAGACGATGAACTACAATGTCGGTATCCAACCTTGTCATATCTTTATACGACCAAGCAAACACTTTCACATAGTCACACAACATCTGAACCAATCTTCTTTTGAAAATGCTTTCCAGGTTAACTCCGATCTTGACCTCTTTCTTGGTTGTCTCGGTACCAATATTGATGACTTCAACTGACTCTTCGTGCGGATGAATAGCTTTTTCCTCTTGTAATAGAAGTCTAGCTAGTTCTCCTGGTATTTCACAATCTTCCTCGCATTCGTCTTCGGCTTGTTTAATTGGACGTTTGAAGTC
Source organism: Vicia faba (assembly GCA_948472305.1). NCBI lineage: Eukaryota > Viridiplantae > Streptophyta > Magnoliopsida > Fabales > Fabaceae > Vicia > Vicia faba. The sequence continues at coordinate 1,418,863,104 of OX451735.1, forward strand.
ATAGTCGGCAATAGTAGAGTCATTGGCAATGAGATCCGGAGTGGATGAGGACCTGCAAGTGTGTGTGTGTGTGTGCATGTAAGACACATGGCTATTTTGAAAAATGCATTGAAGAAAAAGAAAGATAGTGAGCACAAAAGTTTGAATGTAAAAAAGTCCAATGGTTTGTATTAAATGGTCATATGATAAAATGAACATAAATAAAAGCCTTGAAAAATGGACCATAGTGCCCCGAGCCAGGCACATGGCTTAAAAGTCATTGTTTGATATTACAGACAAAATGTTCTTGAATTAATAGAAAGCAATAAACAAGTAATTACTCCTCAATGAAAGAGATGGGAATGAATTCCTTTGCGTGCCAATTGTTGAGCTCTATTGTAGTAGGTGTTGTACCCCAAAATTTTCCCTCCCATATTCCCCAAGAGTTGCCAAGAGCATGCTTCAAAATCTCCCAAGGGTTGCACAGTTCAATGGCCTCCTAACAGTCAAAAATTAGGGTTTTGGTTCTGGCAAAGAAATTGAAGTTTCCAAGGGTCCAATCAAGTCCCACATACCTACAAACATTGTCAAGCATCCTCATGTCAAGTTTCAAGACTCACAACACAGAATTGCACAGTCAAAAACCCTAATTGCTCAACAGTCAACTGTAGGGGCAAAATGGTCATTTGACAGTCAAAAGTCCAAATTTTTGGTCAACATCCTATTTTGAAGCCACAAACATCATTTGATCAATGCTTGATCATGATTTTCAAGGTATGGCTCAAAAAGTCTCAAGAGGCAAAAGTTTCCATATTTGGACAGTTGAAAAAGTCAACTGTAACTTGACCAAGGCATAACTTCCACATGGTTTATCAGAAAAATTCCATCCAAAGCTCATTTTGAAGATAATGACATTTCCTACAACTCATCTTCACACTTCAAGTCCAAGAAATTCTCTCACAAAAAGTTATCAATTTCAACATTATAGGTCATTTTCAAAAGTCAACAAAAAGGGACTTTAAGTCAAAGACCATAACTTGAGATTGGCAAATCAAAATGACATGGGACAAAAGGCATTGGTTAGAGGACTTCAAGACCTTTCCAAAATGTCCAAGAACATGATCAAAGCTTAAAAATTGAGCAAGATATGCCTTTTGGAAGTTGGGAAATTTTTGGGAATTTTGAAAAGTCAACTTTGCTTCAAATACCTCAAAATTGCTAATGGGCCTCAATTTCTTCCAAGAATCATCATCCAAAAGCTATGCACGACCCGTTGACCCAAAGGGGAGTTATTTTCTTATTTTTTATTAATTATTTGAATTTTTAATGTTATTAATTCATTTAATTAAAATTAAATATGAAAAACTACTCAAGCATGTATTTTAAATCTTTTTATGCAGCTAATAGGTCTATCATAAACTCAAGATTTCGTGCATCACTAAAAAGGCAAGAATCTTCATTTGATTGGCATGAGGAAGGTATGAAAAGATTGAAAAATCATGGAACATCAAAAAAATTCAAAGGCATTAAAACTTGGATGTTGGGCTTGTTTTGTTGACCTAAAACATTCACATACATATACATATTGCAACCCTAATGCACAAGACTCAGAAGCTGCGCCTCAGACCAAGAAAGAACTTTGCATTTTTCCAAAAAAAATTGAAATCTGCTTTCATAGTTTCAGTGCGTTTCAGGACCTAAGAACTATTCCATAAGCTTGCTTACATTGCCAGGGATCTTTCCCAATCAAAATCAAGTCTTCATACAGTCAGAAACGGTAGAATCACGTGGCCCTGTTCCCAATTTTTTTCATAATCGTATTTGCATTTGCACATCTTTTCCATACGTTTTAAGCATTGATTTATACTAACATGGTTGTTCTAAAGCTGTTGGCATCATCTAATTGAGTTTTTAAGCCCTATACACGAATCCACCATGGAAGCTGCCTAGGGTTTCAAAGATGTGAAATTGGGGTTTCTCGCCTGGGGAAAAATTAAGCCATAAGACCAGGACCATTGGATTCGTGACCTTCATACGAATTAATTCCATACATCGCGCTCAATTTATGATCAACGATACTCTAATCGCTATTTTTGTGTTCTTCATTTAGTGGGGGTTTAAAACCCCCGCTATCTATTCTATGTTTTCAGGCAAAAGCGAAGAAGGAAGAAGAAGACGCTGGCGTGTTGAATGCTGGTTGGCCAGTTTGAATAACTGGCGCCCTTTTTTTATTATCCCACTAACCCTTTCTTTCTCTCTCATATTGATTATTGCCCACTAAAGGAACAAAGAAACGCGCCTGGCTGGTTGGTTGATGTGTTGTCCTTTAAACATTGGGACCTGGGTTCGATTCCCAGGTCCCTCCCTTCTCCAATATTATTTTTCTTCATGTGTTTCTATGCATCTTTCATCCTGTGGTCCATCATACACCCCAAAGCCTTGGCACGCCACATGTCTCTAAAGGCCAATCCAAAGGTCAGAATTGGCAGATCACCATGGGCACCAGTCAACTGCTTCCCACGCGCGCCAGGAAAGTCAACATGGGCCTGCATTCCATGGGCCAAAATGCTTCCTATATACCTCCATAATTGGCCAGAAAACCCCCTATGGTTTGCATTTTTCTTCTTTTTTTTAATTCTCTTTTTTTCTTTTGTTGATTAATTATTTTATCTAATTCCATAAAAATAATTTTATAACACAAAAAATAAAAAAAAATCAGAAAGTCAAAAAGTAAAATATGTTTATTATTTAATTCACTAATATTTATTTTGTAAACAAAATTTGTTAATTAATGTAATTTTAATTTTAGGCTTAATGTTAATGTTTTTTTTTATATAAACTAAAAAAGGTAGAAATTAGGGTTTTTATACTTTTATTCTTTTTTTCCTTTTTCACCATATTTAATTATTAATTATTTTTGTAAATAAATATGCCATTTCATTAATTAGGGTTAAATTAGGTTACAACTTAAACATTTTTTAATAAATTAAAAACGATTTAGAACTAGGGTTTTAATTAACTTTTAATTCCAATTTAATTCTCCTTAATTCCATAAATACAAATAAAACTCCAAAAAAAAAATAAGTCCTTTCCTTTATTTAATCTAATTAATTTAATAATTTCAATTTAATTTCTTTAAAAGGGTCCAACGCCCTCGCATTCTCGATTTTATTTCTTTTCGCACATTTACTTTTATTTCCCTTTTTTAAATTTCATGTAATTGCCCCAAAGCTTTGTAATAGATAATTAGGATATTTACTTTCCGCATTTTATTTATTTCAAATCGGGTCTTGGTTTAATTTGGCGATGTGGACCCGCGCCTTTGTAATAGCGTAGGACTTTTATCTTCCCGCACTTTTTAACTGTTAATAACCACATGAAAGAATGAATGCCAAAAATAAAAACAAAGCGTAGATCACCAATGCATGACAAGATAAACATAATTGAAAATGACACACAATTCACACACCACCCCTAGGGTACGCCTCACTGTTGCCTTGCCCCTCGAAACGTGGTCGTCGAGTAGAGGATGTTTTAGTAAGTCCTCATGTCCATGAACATGGCATGAGGGTAGCTTCTAAGGTGTCTTCCTATTGCTCTGGTGACCACAATGTCCCGAACCCTCGAATTGACCCGAATACCTCCAATGGTGGTGCTACCTATCTCTCAATGGTGGGATGGCACTACCTTAAGGACATTTACACAGATTAATTCCTTAGGGTAGGTAGATGACTCGTAGGTACTTGCTCTAATTTCAAAACAAATCAAAAACTTCTTTTCACACCGACACCTTTCAAAAAGCTTTCAAAAGCAATTTTTCAAACACTCTTGAGGACTGATACAAGAGTCGAACTGAAACTTTCAAAGAAACTTTTTCAAACCCACTCACCTTGAAAAGCAAACAAACATTTTGAAAACACAAATGAGCAAGTATTTAAGAGCCCATGGATAACCATGGATAGAAAGGGTGTTAACACCTTCCCTTTCTATAAATCTACCTCCCGAACCGAGAGCTAATCTCAATAAGGAATTTTTCTGTGCTTTTGTCCTTTCCATTTGGAGAAAATAAAAGACGGTGGCGACTCTTGCTTACCGCGACATTTCACGAACCAGCGTTAAACAGTCAGTTCCAGATCCACCGATCACAGAACTGGCGACTCTGCTGGGGATGATTTTATAAAGTGAGGTGTACCTTAGGATAGTTCATAACTGTGTTTTCAATTGTTTTGACTTGTTTGCTTTAAATTGTGGGTTGCATCGGAGTTACATAGATCCTAACCCGGTTCTGGGGATACCCTGTTTAGGTAGCATAAGCTGTGAGGGACCTGTCCGGCGTAGACCGACATGGGTGAAGCAGTGGCTACGTTGGTGTGGCACCTTGGTCTGTACCGATATCCCTTGTGTTGCAACGAGGATAATATGGGTCTTCTGAGGAGTCGTTAAGCACCAACAGACCTTAGAACCTTAAATGACACAACTTGGCCATTAGAACAGTAGCAGTATGCTACGCCCATTGAGGCTAAACTCTCGTGATGGTTCTGGCCGCAAGAAAAGATTGCGATGCTGGAGTTATGACCGATTGAGGGTAGTCAATGATATTGGGATCCTCTAAGAACCCGATTACTTTTGATAGGACAGGTATGAACCAACAAACTGAAAGAGGGTAATACCTAGACCTCATGATGGCCTAAACTTTAAGGGTTTGTCTTGTGTGACTTGTGTGCCTTACCATGTTTGCCTTTGTAAATATTTGTGGTGTGCTTTATCATAACATCATAACATCATGAGCATTGCATGCATCCTGCATAAGGACTGACCATTTCAAAGACAAGAGGGTTTCACCTTTGCTCTGTTTTGTAGGATATCATGATGCCTATGCGAAGGAATACTATCCGGTTCAACTTTGTTCACCCACCTGAGTTGCTTGAAGAGTTGGTTAGCAGGATTCCAAATACCACATCCTTCATCCAGAGGCATGGTTCTCTTCTCGGTTTAGTCACTGCAAAGCGGGATCAACAGTTGATGAGTGTCCTGACCCAATTCTATGACCCTCTGTACCAGTGCTTCACCTTTCAAGACTTCCAGCTGGTCCCTACCCTGGAAGAGTTCTCTGATTTGCTTGGCATCCCTATCTTGGATCAGACTCCCTTTACTGGTTGGGAAAAGACCCTCGGGATTGAGGAGGTTGTTGCAGCTCTTCCTTTGACCCATCAAGAAGTAATGGACAACTGGGTGACTAGAAGCGGAGTTAAGGGTTTCTTGTCCAAGTTTCTGGTTGGTAAAGCTAACAGTTTCTGGAATGACTTGGACTTTAGGGCATATGAAGACATCTTGGCTCTCTTAATCTATGGGTTAGACTTGTTTCCTAATCCTGACAACTTCATCAATGTCACTGCCATAAGGATCTTCATGTCTCAGAATCCTGTGCCCACTCTCTTGGGTGATATCCTGCAACAACTTTATGCTCGTACTGCCCGAAGACGAGGAACTCTGTGGTGTTGTATCCCTTTGTTGGTGAGGTGGTTTATTTCGCACCTCCCTAAGTTCGTATTGAAGAACCAAGAAGGAAGAGGTTGGGCTCATAGGTTAATGTCTCTCACTGATAAGGACATCATTTGGGTTTTCAAAGGTTTGGATGAGGTAGCTGTTATTGATCGTTGCGGAGAATACCCTAATGTTCCTTTGATTGGTACTCAAGGACGAATCTCTTACAATCCATGTCTAGCGCTCCGTCAGTTTGGAAGAGCCAGAAGAGCAGGGCCTCATGAGATGTTGGTGCCTCACATCAGTTTTGAGTTTCAGGTAGATGGTGACGAGCTGCGTCGTAGGTTCATCAAGGCTTGGGACAGAGTTCATAAAGCTGATCCACAAGAGTTGGGGCCAAAGACTTCTCTACCTATGGAAGCCTACTACAAATGGGTTCGCATCCGTGCTCAGAAGTTAGGTATGCCATACGAAGCTGTCAGACCCGTCATTCTTGAGTATCCTGACAAAGATGGGGCTCCTCCAACTGTCCTCCCTCCTCAGATACCTACTGATTATGAGACATTAAAGAGGTCTTGGTCGCAACTGCGAGAAGAACGGGATTCGTATCGTGAACAGTTCAATGAGCAGGAATTGAAGATCCAGAAGCTGACAAAGCAGTTGGAGAATGAGCGAGCTCTGAATGACTACATCCGTACTGAGAAGAGGAGACCATGGAATCAATAAGGAGCTCTGGATGTTCTTTTACAGTTTTACTTCCCTTTTCAGTATTTCCATTTTATGTAACGCCTAAGGGCAACCTGTTAAACAATTCAAATTTCAAAGTTGAATCTAATGAAGTGTGTTCCTTTTTTGTTTACAAAGTTGATTCCCGATTGTCTTTGAAAACATAAATCATACGCATTCCATTCATCATGTGCATAGCAGGTATTCTTCTTTTCAGGTTGCTTACTGTTCTTCGCTGTTTATTTCAGCATCATGAACCCTGACTCATCATCAACTGAGATGTCTATCAAGGCCCTTCAGGCGCAGAACGCGCAATTTCAGGAGCTGATCATGGGTTTGGCTCAAGGCCAAGAAGAGCTGAAGGCTTTACTCCTGAAGAAGGAGAAGAAGAAGAAGAGAACTGTTCTTTTCAACTCGGGCCGGAGGTTTGGTAACACTCTGCAGAATGAAGAAGCTGGTTCTTCTGTAGGCAAAGACAGTCCCCAGGGGGGAAAGGCTTCAAGTCCAGTAGTCTCTGACAACGAGACTGACTTTAATGAGGAACAGTATCCTCCTGCTGAAGACCGGTATAAGCAGTTGGAAGACAGACTGAATGCAATGGAGATCCAACAAGTGCTTGGGCTGGATTTTGGAGATTTGGGTTTATCTACTGGTGTGATCATTCCTCACAAGTTTAAAGCACCATCTTTCACCAAGTATGACGGGGCGTCTTGTCCCAAGCTACACCTCAGATCTTATGTGCGGAAGATTCAGCCGTACACTGTGGATAAGAATTTGTGGATCCACTTCTTCCAGGAGAGTCTTTCAGGGACTCATCTCGAATGGTTCTATCAACTGGATGGGACCAAGGTTCATAACTGGGAGGAGTTGGCTACTGCTTTTTATAAGCAGTATCAATATAATGCCGACCTTGCTCCTACACGTACCCAACTCCAGGGTATGTCACTAGGATCAAGCGAAGGTTTTAAAGAGTATGCACAGAAGTGAAGGGATCTGGCTGGCAGGGTGCAGCCTCCGTTAATAGACTGTGAGTTGGTAGATATGTTCTTGGGGACCCTCTCTGGGCCATTTCTCAATCATCTTATTGGTAATTCGTCTGCAGGGTTCACTGATCTTATTCTGACTGGGGAGAGAATAGAGGCTGGAATGAAGTCCGGTAAAATTCAGAAAGGTGCGTCTTCAAGTGCTGAGAAGAAACCCTTTAAAAAGGAGGCCAGTGCTGTGTATGGGCCTAGGAGGCAAGAGAAACCAGAACGCCGCCAATCTGTCAACGCGGTGATGATTGCAAAGCCTGCTACCGCTCCTCGGCAAACCAATCCACCCAGGGCTGAAAGACCCAGAAGAGAGTTTACCCGTCTAAGTATGACCATATCGCAAATCTTGCCGCAGTTGCTATCCACCAACTTGGTGACTGTCAGGGAGGCCCCGAAGGTTGTGAATACTGCCTCTCCCAAGTACAATCCAAATGCCTGCTGTGCTTATCACTCTGATAGCCCGGGGCACTCCACTGATGATTGTTGGGCCTTAAGGAATAAGGTGCAAGACCTTATTGATGCGAAAGAGATACAATTTGAGGCGCCTGAGAGGCCAAATGTGGTGACTGCTCCTATGCCCCAGCATGGAGTGAATGCCATTGATGAAGATGTGTATGCCGTTTCTGTGAATGATGTAGCTACTCCTCTGATGACTGTTAAGAGGAACCTACTGCTGGCCGGTTTATTTCCGGGTTGTAGCGAAGGTTGCCTTTTCTGTTCTGTTTCCCTTTCTGGTTGTCCGTTGCTGAAGTTAGGCATCCAAAGCCTGATGGATAGCAAGGAAATTCTCTTCAAGAAGACCGCTGTTCTGTTTGTTCCTATGGAAGATGTATCTGTTGTTACAATTTTCAATAATCCAATCAAGGCTCCCCCGAGGAAGCCGGTTAAAATCATGACTGTCGCACCCATTGTTATTACTGTTCCGGGGCCCCTCCCCTACGAATCTGATAAGGCTGTCCCATGGCACTATGGGGAAGATGTATATGTACACGGTATAAAGCAAGAGTTCAACACTTGTACCAGCATCAGCAATATCACTGGTCCAGCCAAAGTAACCCGCAGTGGCAGGCTCTTCTCGCCTGACATTGCGCCACCCGCTATTCGAAGACCTCTCATTATAACACCTGCAAGTGCACCTGTTCCCATTTCTGATCAAGTTGTTTCCCCTGCCGCCGAGTCATTTAATGTTCGGGGCAAAGGGATTGAAGATGAGCCTGCCCGGATGGAGGCACCAAAATCTGTGAATGCTGAGGCCTCCCAACAAGAGATGGAGGAAATTCTGAAGATAATCAAGAAGAGCGATTTTAATGTTGTTGAACAGCTGGGGCATACCCCCTCCAAGATCTTTATGCTCTCCTTGTTGTTGTGCTCAGAGGCCCATGCCAAAGCCCTGATTTCATTTCTAAAGACAGCCCATGTGCCACATGAGACATCTGCAGTCCAGTTTACTGATTGCGTAGCCAATTTGATAGCCGACAATGGTTTGGGTTTCTCGGATGCTGACCTTACTGCTAAGGGAAAGAACCACAATGACGCCCTGCATGTCTCTATTGAATGCAGGGGCACTACTCTTGCGCACATGTTGGTGGACACCGGTTCTTCCCTGCATGTGTTACCCAAAAAGGCCTTAGACCGGTTGGATTGTGAGGGCCTGGAGCTGAAACCTAGCAACATCATTGTCAGAGCCTTTGACGGTTCTAAAAGGATGGTTCATGGAGAGGTAGACATTCCTATTCGTGTGGGTTCTCAAGTATTTGACTCAACTTTCTATGTGATGGATATCCGCCCATCTTATTCCTGTTTACTGGGTCGACCTTGGATTCACAAAGCCGGGGCAGTGACCTCTACCCTACACCAGAAGCTCAAGTACCCCGTCAGAGGGAAGATTGTCACTGTGCAGGGAGAGGAGGAGTATATGGTTAGTCACTTGAATTCCTTCCGATATATTGAGATGGACGGGGAGTTTATTGAAACCCCCTTTCAGCATTTTGAAGAGGTACCTCCAACATTGGCAGCGGCAGAAACAGTGGTTGAAGAGGATGTTCCTTTGAAGATGGCTTCCCTGAAGGATTACCGGGCCGTAATCGAGAAAGGTGAATGTGCTAACTGGGGCAGGCTCCCTGATTTCACTCTTAAAACTGACAAGTTTGGACTGGGTTTTACTGCAGAGGCTCAGAGGGCTGTGCGCAAGGCAAGGACCAGAAGACCTCCTGTGCTCATTACCAATCCTGGAGTGAATGTTGTTGGGGATGAAGACGAAGTGGAAGAGTCAGAGTTCGATAGCTGGATTTACCCGACGACTGATGGTGGATTGAACAATTGGACCGCCAAAGATCATACTCCTGTTACTTTTGTTACGCAGTAATAAACTCCTTTGTTTTTGTTATTTGTAATAAACAATGAATTGAAACTATATGGCCCGGTGTCTTACCCGGGGCACCGTGGCTTCATTTGTGAGGGTATATTAATTGTCATTTCATATATCATGAATAAAGACCTTGGATGTTTTCTCGCATTTCAAATCTTATGCTCCTTTTCTTTCGTTCCTTTCTTTATATATTGCGAAACAGCTGTATTTACACACACTCACTCATACAGGTTTCAATCCACCCTGGATCTCACTGGTAACGACTCTGCTACTGCCAGTTATGACTTCGAAAATCCGATCAACTTAGCCGAAGACGAAGGTGAAGATGATTGTGAAGTGCCTGGCGAGCTTGCAAGACTGTTACTCCAGGAAGAGAGGGCAATTCAACCACATGAAGAGCCAGTGGAAACGATAAATCTGGGTACTAAGACGGACAGAAAGGAGGTTAAGATTGGTGCCAACCTAGAGCTCAGCGTGAAGCAACGGTTGACTCAGATGTTACATGATTACATGGAAATCTTTGCCTGGTCCTACGAAGACATGCCTGGTTTAGATACTGACATCATGGTCCATCATTTGCCTACCAAGGAAGACTGCCCTCCAGTTAAGCAAAAGGTCCGCCGTATGCGTCCAGAGATGTCTGAGAAGATCAAAGCCGAGGTTATGAAACAGTTTGATGCCGGGTTCCTTGCAGTGACTTCTTATCCTCAGTGGGTTGCTAATGTGGTGCCGGTACCAAAGAAAGTCGGTAAGGTCAGAATATGTGTCGATTACAGGGATCTGAATAGGGCCAGCCCCAAGGATGACTTCCCCCTACCTCACATTGATGTCCTTGTTGACAATACTGCTCAGCACAAGGTGTTCTCTTTCATGGATGGCTTTTCAGGTTACAATCAGATCAAGATGGCACCTGAAGACATGGAGAAGACTACCTTTGTTACTCAGTGGGGCACCTTCTGCTACAAGGTCATGCCTTTTGGACTGAAGAACGCTGGGGCAACCTACCAACGTGCCATGGTTGCTTTATTTCATGACATGATCCATCATGAGATCGAAGTGTATGTCGATGACATGATTGCAAGGTCCCAAACTGAGGAAGAACACCTTGATCATCTGCGGAAATTGTTTGACCGTCTGAAACTGTACAAGCTGAGGTTGAACCCGAACAAGTGCACCTTCGGGGTAAGATCTGGAAAATTGCTAGGCTTCGTTGTAAGTGATAAGGGTATTCAAGTGGACCCTGCCAAGGTTAAGGCCATTCAAGAGATGCCAGTTCCTAAGACAGAAAAAGAGGTCAAAGGCTTTCTAGGACGCCTGAATTACATTGCTCGATTCATCTCCCACCTAACTGCTACTTGTGAACCAATCTTCAAGCTGCTGAAGAAAGATCAGGTAGTACGTTGGAATGATGAATGTCAGGCCGCCTTTGACAGGATCAAAGAGTATCTCCAAGAACCACCCATCCTTATGCCACCGGTTGAAGGGAGACCTCTGATACTATACCTAACAGTACTTGACAACTCAATGGGGTGTGTGCTGGGGCAGCATGACGAGTCTGGCCGAAAAGAGCATGCCATTTATTACCTTAGCAAAAAGTTTACCGACTGTGAGACCCGATACTCACTGCTTGAGAAAACTTGTTGCGCTTTGGTATGGGCTGCTCGCCGGCTGAGACAGTATATGCTGACTCACACTACCTTGTTGATCTCAAAGATGGATCCAATAAAGTACATATTTTAAAAGCCTGTTCTGTCTGGGAGAATAGCAAGATGGCAAATGATCTTGACAGAATACGACATCCAGTACACAACTCAGAAAGCCATCAAAGGAAGTGTATTGGCAGACCACTTGGCACATCAGGCAGTAGACGACTATCAGTCAATGAACTTCGAGTTTCCAGACGAGAGTATCATGATAGTGACTGATTGTGAAGTACCTAGACCGGATGAAGGACCTAAGGAAGGATCCCGATGGTCTATGCACTTTGACGGAGCCTCCAATGCTTTGGGTAACGGCATCGGCGCTGTGATTATATCCCCTCAAGGCACTCATACTCCACTTACTGCCCGGCTATGTTTCAACTGCACCAACAACATGGCGGAGTATGAGGCATGCATCATGGGTCTCCAAGCTGCGATCGACTTAAGGATCAAGTTTCTGAGTGTCTTCGGAGATTCCGCTCTCGTGATCAATCAGATCAAAGGAGAGTGGGATACGAAACATCCGAATCTTATTCCTTACAGAGAATGTGTGTTGACCTTGATCCCCCCTTTCACAGAGATAACCTTTGAACACTTTCCGAGAGAGGAGAATCAGCTGGCGGACGCGTTAGCTACAATGTCTTCTATGTTCAAGGTCAAATGGGACAATGAGGCTCCCCGGATCATCATCTGGAAACTGGACGAACCGGCATATTGTTGTGATCTTGAGACTGAGTTGGTGACTGAGAAACCTTGGTACCATGAGGTGAAGAGATATTTGGAAGCTCAGGAATACTCTGAAGGTGCATCTGTCAACGACAAGAAGTTCCTGAGAAGGTTCACAGCGAAGTTCTTCCTTAGCAACGGCATTCTGTATAAGCGAAACCATGATTCGACCTTACTGCGTTGTGTGGATAAGACTGAAGCAGAAAGGATCATGGAAGAGCTACATGAAGGGACCTTCGGAACACATTCCAGTGGACACACTATGGCAAAGAAGATCCTTCGGGCAGGGTATTTCTGGTCCACAATGGAAGCCGACTGCTACCAACATTCTCGGACATGTCATAAATGCCAGATTTATGCAGATAAGGTGCATGTTCCTCCAGTCCCTCTAAATGTTATGACTGCACCTTGGCCGTTTGCAATGTGGGGCATAGATATGATCGGTGAGATTAAACCCACAGCATCCAATGGGCATCGCTTCATTCTGGTGGCAATCGATTACTTCATGAAGTGGGTTGAAGCAGCTTCCTACGCTACAGTAACCAAGAACATTGTGGCACGGTTCATTCGGCACAACCTGATCTGTCGATACGGCGTCCCTGAAAGAATTATTACTGACAACGGTACCAATCTCAATAACAAGATGATCACTGAGCTCTGCGAGCAGTTCAAGATACAGCACCACAACTCTTCTCCCTACGGGCCGAAGATGAATGGGGCTGTAGAAGCAGCGAATAAGAACATTAAGAAATTTGTGCAGAAGATGACAGTGACTTATAAAGATTGGCACGAGATGTTACCGTTTTCTCTACACGGGTATCGTACCTCAGCAAGAACGTCAACCGGGGCAACTCCATTCTCTCTGGTCTACGGCATGGAGGCAGTCTTGCCGATCGAAGTGCAGATACCCTCTCTCCGGATAATGAAGGATGCAGATCTGAGCGAAGATGATTGGATCCAGACACGACTTGATCAGCTAAACTTAATTGACGAAAAGAGACTTGCTGCTATTTGTCATGGTCAGACGTACCAAAAACGGATGATCAGGGCATTTAACAAAAAGGTCAGACCACAAGAATATCAAGTTGGGGATCTGGTAATCAAACGCATCATCCTTCCTCAGAGTGATCCAAGGGGGAAATGGACCCCTACGTACGAAGGACCATTTGTGGTTAAACATGTGTTCTCAGGAGGAGCCATGATTCTAACCAACATGGATGGTGACGACCTTCCTCACCCCGCTAATGCAGACATAGTAAAAAGATACTACGCATAATAAACGACCCGCTAGGTTGACATACCTAGGCAAAAATTAGGGCTTCCCGGTGAACCAAAAGGGTTCGGGCAAAATGAAGGGATGAAATGAAAAAAATCTGTACATCCGGCAAGTCGAAAACCTGAAAAGGCGGCTTGGGCAAAAACGGGTATCCCGGTGGACTGAAAACCCGAAAGGGCGGTCCATGCAAAAGTTAGGGATAAAGCGTAATACTATGTCTCATTGGATCACTTTGCATCCAGAATCCGGTATCTGCATCAAGTTCAGACGACATCGATCAATCAGCTTCATCTTCAGCTAGGCCATCAAGTGATGAGACGCTCGAAGATATAAAGGCGATAGCAGAGTTGGAACCCAGTGGGATGATTCTTTTCACACGGCTGTTTTATTTTTTGTACAAATTTGTATAAACTCTTGTTCAGCGGCGTTCTCTTACTAGGACGTCAGCCTCTTGTACATAAACGCCTATCTTACAGGCAAATTCAAAAAAATCAATACAAATCACTTTTCAGTTAAAATTGCCAAGTGTTTTTTCCTTTTTCTGTTTTGTTTTGCGAAGAACGTCCAAGGTTCAATTTGTGATATATGCATTTGACGATAATTGCTAACTCATAAATGTTTGCATACGAAACAAAGGATTAATTACAGGTAACATTAGAAACAGGGGCAATAATGAGTGGTCTAAGCGATCTAATTGTTCTGTCCACCAAAGTATCAAGGTAGGTTCAGCTAAAGAACGTAACCAGTACATCTTAATTCCCCAGAGAGTGAGTCAGAAAATCAATGCACTCTCCCTAAGCAAAGTTATACAATCAGCCTTAAGGAAGTTGGGTATCCCCGCAGATCTCAACATTCCCCAGCGCGATATACAGATATTCTTAACAAGCATCCCTGGCAATCTTGACCTAAAGATTGTTCCCCGGCGGTATACCAGGCATTCAGTGGAGTCACTTCCCCAACACATCTCAAGATTTCCCCTGGAGGGTCCAATATAGTTCAAAACTTCCCCAGGAGAGTCCAATCCAATTTCCCCAGGAAAGGTCAAATCATCTCCCCAGCAGGAAGCTTATCCCCAGTAGATTCTGGAAGCTTATCCCCGTAGAGCACGAACGCGTCCCCCGGCTTTATTCAAAGGTTATTTCCCTACCAGGATATAACTGGGTTATCCTCAGCCAAAAGCCACGGAAAGATCGTCCCCGACGAAGTCTTCCTATCCCCAGCGAAGTCTATTAACACTTCCAACATAACAACGGTATCCCCAGCGAAGTTACCATCAACATCCCAGCAAAGTATCTCTCTCCCCACAGAGTATTGCTCCCCAGCAAGATCGCTAGAGTAATTTTATCCCCGCAGAATGTTCTATTCGCCAAGTTTATCCCCCAACGGAGTTATCTTCTCCTACCGGTATTCTTGCAACTATCATCCCCAGCGGAAACAAATATTCTTTTCCTCAAACATCAGCCCAGGAGTTAACTTCCCGGCACCCGTCAAGGATTTATTTTCCTAGACAAAAACATACGTTCATAAACATCACATTTCCATACATTATAGCATGCATATACGCATCATATCTTACAAATCTCATTTATGTTGAGAACATCATTGCTTGATCCGTATCATGCATTGCATATGACTGACCTTTACCTTTCAGGAAAGATCCAGTTAAGTTCTCAGCTATATTCCAAGACCTTGCCCGGTTCAGTTAAATCGACCCTAAGATTTTCCTGATTCTTATCCAGTCAAAGGCCTTCTCTGGTTCAGTCAGATCGACCCTAAGATCTCCCTGATTCTTATCCAGTTAAAGATATTCCAAGACCTTGTCCGGTTCAGTTAAATCGACCCTAAGATTTTCCTGATTCTTATCCAGTCAAAGGCCTTCTCTGGTTCAGTCAGATCGACCCTAAGATCTCCCTGATTCTTATCCAGTTGAAGATATTCCAAGACCTTTCCCGGTTCAGTTAAATCGACCCTAAGATTTTCCTGATTCTTATCCAGTCAAAGGCCTTCTCTGGTTCCGTCAGATCGACCCTAAGATCTCCCTGATTCTTATCCAGTTGAAGATATTCCAAGACCTTTCCCGGTTCAGTTAAATCGACCCTAAGATTTTCCTGATTCTTATCCAATCAAAGGCCTTCTCCGGTTCAGTCAGATCGACCCTAAGATCTCCCTGATTCTTATCCCAGTAGAAGACATCCAAGATTCTCTCAGCGTTCCTGTTGAGGTAGTAATCGCCCGAAGATTCTCTCAGCGTTCCTGTTGAGGTAGTAATCGCCCTAAGATTCTCTCAGCGTTCCTGTTGAGGTAGTAATCGCCCCAAGGTTCTCTCAGCGTTCCTGTTGAGGTAGTAATCGCCCCAAGATTCTCTCAGCGTTCCTGTTGAGGTAGTAATCGCCCGAGGTTCTCTCACCGTCTCGTTGAGGTAGTAACCATCCCTGGTTCATTCATCACCTTTTGAAGCTCCAGATTCAATTCCTGTAACCAGTCAGGGCGCATCTATACAAAGAGTTTGAAGACCAGCTCCTGTAACAGGCCAGGTAATCATTTTCTTTTTCAGGCACGCAAGTTCTCGCTAAGGAATCTCTTATGCGATCGACACCCCATCAGATGGCATCTATAAGCCCATCCACCTATCCAATCTCCAAATGGCATCTGTAAGCCCATTCCCACCATCACACTACTATGTGAGCGCAAATTTCAGGGCACTCTAGTGTCCAATCATCTTCCACCCTCGGATTACGAAAGGCACGCCAGCCAATCTACATCCTCAGGTCTAAGAAGATTGAACAGGGGCAACTGTTGTACCCCAAAATTTGCCCTCCCATATTCCCCAAGAGTTGGCAAGAGCATGCTTCAAAATCTCCCAAGGGTTGCACAGTTCAATGGCCTCCTAACAGTCAAAAATTAGGGTTTTGGTTCTGGCAAAGAAATTGAAGTTTCCAAGGGTCCAATCAAGTCCCACATACCTATAAACATTGTTAAGCATCCTCATGTCAAGTTTCAAGACTCACAACACAGAATTGCACAGTCAAAAACCCTAATTGCTCAACAGTCAACTGTAGGGGCAAAATGGTCATTTGACAGTCAAAAGTCCAAATTTTTGGTCAACATCCTATTTTGAAGCCACAAAAATCATTTGATCAATGCTTGATCATGATTTTCAAGGTATGGCTTAAAAAGTCTCAAGAGGCAAAAGTTTCCATATTTGGACAGTTGAAAAAGTCAACTGTAACTTGACCAAGGCATAACTTCCACATGGTTTATCAGAAAAATTCCATCCAAAGCTCATTTTGAAGAGAATGACATTTCCTACAACTCATATTCACACTTAAAGTCCAAGAAATGCTCTCACAAAAAGTTATCAATTTCAACATTATAGGTCATTTTCAAAAGTCAACAAAAAGGGACTTTAAGTCAAAGACCATAACTTGAGATTCGCAAATCCAAATGACATGGGACCAAAGGCATTGGTTAGAGAACTTCAATACCTTTCCAAAATGTCCAAGAACATGATCAAAGCTTAAAAATTGAGCAAGATATGCCTTGTGGAAGTTGGGAAATTTTTGGGAATTTTGAAAAGTCAACTTTGCTTCAAATACCTCAAAATTGCTAATGGGCCTCAATTTCTTCCAAGAATCATCATCCAAAAGCTATGCACGACCCATTGACCCAAAGGGGAGTTATTTTCTTATTTTTTATTAATTATTTGAATTTTTAATGTTATTAATTCATTTAATTAAAATTAAATATGAAAAAATACTCAAGCATGTATTTTAAATCTTTTTATGCAGCTAATAGGTCTATCATAAACTCAAGATTTCGTGCATCACTAAAAAGGCAAGAATCTTCATTTGATTGGCATGAGGAAAGTATGAAAAGATTGAAAAATCATGGAAGATCACAAAAATTCAAAGGCATTAAAACTTGGATGTTGGGCTTGTTTTGTTGACCTAAAACATTCACATACATATACATATTGCAACCCTAATGCACAAGACTCAGAAGCTGCGCCTCAGACCAAGAAAGAACTTTGCATTTTTCCAAAAGAAATTGAAATCTGCTTTCATAGTTTCAGTTCGTTTCAGGACCTAAGAACTATTCCATAAGCTTGCTTACATTGCCAGGGATCTTTCCCAATCAAAATCAAGTCTTCATACAGTCAGAAACGGTAGAATCACGTGGCCATGTTCCCAATTTTTTTCATAATCGTATTTGCATTTGCACATCTTTTCCATACGTTTTAAGCATTGATTTATACTAACATGGTTGTTCTAAAGCTGTTGGCATCATCTAATTGAGTTTTTAAGCCCTATACACGAATCCACCATGGAAGCTGCCTAGGGTTTCAAAGATGTGAAATTGGGGTTTCTCGCCTGGGGAAAAATTAAGCCATAAGACCAGGACCATTGGATTCGTGACCTTCATACGAATTAATTCCATACATCGCGCTCAATTTATGATCAACGATACTCTAATCGCTATTTTTGTGTTATTCATTTAGTGGGGGTTTAAAACCCCCGCTATCTATTCTATGTTTTCAGGCAAAAACGAAGAAGGAAGAAGAAGACGCTGGTGTGTTGAATGCTGGTTGGCCAGTTTGAATAACTGGCGCCCTTTTTTTATTATCCCACTAACCCTTTCTTTCTCTCTCATATTGATTATTGCCCACTAAAGGAACAAAGAAACGCGCCTGGCTGGTTGGTTGATGTGTTGTCCTTTAAACATTGGGACCTGGGTTCGATTCCCAGGTCCCTTCCTTCTCCAATATTATTTTTCTTCATGTGTTTCTATGCAGCTTTCATCCTGTGGTCCATCATACACCCCAAAGCCTTGGTACGCCACATGTCTCTAAAGGCCAATCCAAAGGTCAGAATTGGCAGATCACCATGGGCACCAGTCAACTGCTTCCCACGCGCGCCAGGAAAGTCAACATGGGCCTGCATTCCATGGGCCAAAATGCTTCCTATATACCTCCATAATTGGCCAGAAAACCCCCTATGGTTTGCATTTTTCTTCTTTTTTTTAATTCTCTTTTTTTCTTTTGTTGATTAATTATTTTATCTAATTCCATAAAAATAATTTTATAACACAAAAAATAAAATAAAAATCAGAAAGTCAAAAAGTAAAATATGTTTATTATTTAATTCACTAATATTTATTTTGTAAACAAAATTTGTTAATTAATGTAATTTTAATTTTAGGCTTAATGTTAATGTTTTTTTTATATAAACTAAAAAAGGTAGAAATTAGGGTTTTTATACTTTTATTCTTTTTTTCCTTTTTCACCATATTTAATTATTAATTATTTTTGTAAATAAATATGCCATTTCATTAATTAGGGTTAAATTAGGTTACAACTTAAACATTTTTTAATAAATTAAAAACGATTTAGAACTAGGGTTTTAATTAACTTTTAATTCCAATTTAATTCTCCTTAATTCCATAAATACAAATAAAACTCCAAAAAAAAATAAGTCCTTTCCTTTATTTAATTTAATTAATTTAATAATTTCAATTTAATTTCTTTAAAAGGGTCCAACGCCCTCGCATTCTCGATTTTATTTCTTTTCGCACATTTACTTTTATTTCCCTTTTTTAAATTTCATGTAATTGCCCCAAAGCTTTGTAATAGATAATTAGGATATTTACTTTCCGCATTTTATTTATTTCAAATCGGGTCTTGGTTTAATTTGGCGATGTGGACCCGCGCCTTTGTAATAGCGTAGGACTTTTATCTTCCCGCACTTTTTAACTGTTAATAACCACATGAAAGAATGAATGCCAAAAATAAAAACAAAGCGTAGATCACCAATGCATGACAAGATAAACATAATTGAAAATGACACACAATTCACACACCACCCCTAGGGTATGCCTCGCTGTTGCCTTGCCCCTCGAAACGTGGTCGTCGAGTAGAGGATGTTTTTGTAAGTCCTCATGTCCATGAACATGGCATGAGGGTAGCTTCTAAGGTGTCTTCCTATTGCTCTGGTGACCACAATGTCCCGAACCCTCGAATTGACCCGAATACCTCCAATGGTGGTGCTACCTATCTCTCAATGGTGGGATGGCACTACCTTAAGGACATTTACACAGATTAATTCCTTAGGGTAGGTAGATGACTCGTAGATACTTGCTCTAATTTCAAAACAAATCAAAAACTTCTTTTCACACCGACACCTTTCAAAAAGCTTTCAAAAGCAATTTTTCAAACACTCTTGAGGACTGATACAAGAGTCGAACTGAAACTTTCAAAGAAACTTTTTCAAACCCACTCACCTTGAAAAGCAAACAAACATTTTGAAAACACAAATGAGCAAGTATCTAAGAGCCCATGGATAACCATGGATAGAAAGGGTGCTAACACCTTCCCTTTCTATAAATCTACCTCCCGAACCGAGAGCTAATCTCAATAAGGAATTTTTCTGTGCTTTTGTCCTTTCCATTTGGAGAAAATAAAAGACGGTGGCGACTCTTGCTTACCGCGACATTTCGCGAACCAGCGTTAAACAGTCAGTTCCAGATCCACCGATCACAGTAGGGTATATCCATTCTTCAAATGCACATTCGTCATCAGAATCACCTACAGCGTTAACTTCATGACTTCCAATACAGAGAGGTGGTTTCCTTGTACGAGCGTGCCTCACTTCTTTCCGAGCCTTGATAGTGAAACCCAAACCACATTTGTTTGCTTTGAATGGGATCTCGAGGAGTTTCCCCCAAGTATCACAACTTCCTTCTTCGACTACGGCACGAGCATCTATATACAAAACCATCTTTGGTGCGACCTTAACAGCTTTGGACACATTAGAGGAAAATTTGGCGGTAGCAACCATTGGTGGCATGACTTCAAAAGCCTGACACGGGGTTTCTATAAATTCGCCATCCATATCTACATATTTGAAAGAGTTGAGGTGGCTTACCATGAATTCCTCCTCACCACAGATAGTGACAATACTTCCTTTGACCGGACGGATACTTGATATTTTGATGAAGGTCCTGAAAGTGCCTCCAAATGGGATTTCGATCTCACACTTTTTCTCGATTTTTTCAGATTTCATTCTTACTCATGCGCATGTTTCCAACCTGTTTTTAGGTCTGCCTCGCCTCCTTATGTACCAAGGACTGAATTAGGGTTGATAATTGTATCCAATCTTCCTCCATCAATGATTTTTGATTTGATTTGATTCACCTTTAAGATCTTTCCAAACATAGCTTTTTTAAATCTTTTTGTCCACTCTAGTGCCTTGCACGAGTTTGAATGTTTTCTAGCTGTATAATAAAGCCTGAAACAAGCATAAAATCTTTGGTTTTCAATAATTTGGATTTTATTTGATTTGTTTTGATTTAAATTGAATTAATTCAAATCAAAATCAAAATAAATAATAAAAATAAGATATGGACAAGTGGCAAAGGCTAGAGCTCGTGGACTATGTTTCCAACTCAAAACAAGTGAAAAAGATTAGGCTCATTTGGCAAAATTTGAAGTTTTAAGGATAGTTGACATTTGGCAATTTTGCAAAAAAGGTCAACTTCACCAATGCATAACTTCCTGAATTTTGACTCTTTGGAGGTTTTATTGGACTTTTTAGAAAGCTTGAGATGTCCTCTAATCAACCCTTTTGGTCTCATCTCAATTTGATATTCCATTATCAAGTATGAAGCTTTGAAAAAAAAGGTGTTTTTGTTGACTTTTCAAAATGACCTATAATGTCCAAATTCATAACTCCTTGTGAGTGCATATTTTGAACTTTGGAGATGAAGATGGATTGTAGGGCATTGCATCCTCTTCCAAATGAGATTTGGATGGGTCATTTATCATAAAGTATGAGAAAGTTATGCTTGGTCAAAGTTGAGTTGACTTTTCCTATAAAACCCTAATTTAGCAACTTTTGAGTCTTGATGAATTATGAGCAATCCTTGATGAATCATGATAAACCCTTGATAAAATGATTAAATATACTTCAAAATTAAGATGTTGACCAAAAATCTTGAAGTTTGACTATATGTGGGCCACTGTTGACTTTTGCCCTAGCACCGTCAATTTTCAGGCCTTTGAGCAATTGACTGAGCAAACTTTCTCTGTATGGCTTGAAACTTGATATGGATGATCTTGAGAACATATTAGGACATTGGTGAGAATTTGGGATCACTTGGACTCAAGTATCTTGATGCCACATGAAACCCTAATTTGAGATAGACTGCCTTAGAAGGGAGCTTGTCTGACCAGCCCTTGGACTTCCTTAAGCAATTTGAGGATCTTTCTTGAAATGTTTTGAGAAATATGGGAGGGAAAATTTTGGGGTACAACAGTAAGTGAGAATGCTTATGATGTTATGATGTTTATGATGTTATGTACAAGTAAGCATAAACACACAAGGCAAACAAGTCCTTTTGTTTAGGCTTGCATGGAGTCTTATAGGTAAGTACCCTCTTGAAGTTTAGTTGGCTCAACCTGTCATAGTAATAGTAACCGGGTTCTAAGGGATCTCAATATCACTGGTCTTTCTTATCGGGCATTGTTTCAGCGCAAGCCTCTTTAATGGCGACCGAAATATCCCGAGAAGTCTGATCTCAATGAGCATAGTATCGAGTATCAACCAACTTAAGACTGCACCAACAAGTGGTAGAGGTGTAAGTGTGCAAGTGTGTTTGATTTGCATGCATTGTTTATCTTGAATTAGGGTTCTCTAAGCATTGATTTTATCTTTCATACAAACCCTAATTTACTAGTATTGATATGAAAGCGGTAAATTGCAGAAAGTAAATTTACTACGCTATTACATCATTTGGGGACGGGGTATACAAATTTACAAATGGGGATTGCAAGAAATTAAACCTAATTATCTATTACAAACATATTGAAACTTGAATAATTTACAAGAATTGAAAGGAATATAATGTACAAGGATGTAAATGGAAAAGAGATGGATTTTTTTTTGTTTGGGTTTTGTTAAGAAAGAGCCTTGGTTTTAACCTAATTATCTAAAAGAAAATAATTAATTAAAATAAGTAAAATTAAACACTTGTTTAAAAGAAATAAAATTAATCAAGAAAGCATTTTTAGGTTTTTTTAGAAAAGGTTTTAAGTTTAATCAAAATAGTATGGAAATTAATTAATTAAAAGAAAACCTAAATTCTAAGTTAATTTTAATTAAAAAAGAAAATAACTAAACCTAAATCTAATTATTAATTTATTAAGAAAAATAAATTAAGTTTTTATAAGAAAAATGTTTTGTCTTTTTGTTTTTTTAAAAGGAATAAAATATAAGTATATAGAGTGCAAATAATAAATAAAATTTTTTTTTGGATTTTTTGATTTAATAAATAATAATAATACTAATAAAAATAAAGAAAATAAAGAAAATAAAACAAAAATATGAAAAAATAAAGTCAAGAGGTAAAAATGGAATTTAGAGTGTTTGTTAGGAAAAAACAGTTTTGGTCTATTAGGCATGGCCCAAGTTTTATTTTGTTTGGAAATCAGAATAAAAGAATAAAAATAAAATAAATGGGTTGTGTTGTAAATGGAGACATGGGGTCAGAACAAGAAAAAATGGTAAAGCCCAATGTGTAGGGCCCAAACGCGCTGGTTGCTTGCAAAACAGAAGAAAATGTTGAAAAATATGAAAAAATGCAGCGCTGGGGCTTGAACCCATGCCCTTGACCATAAATGTGCGCTGCCTTACCACTGGGGTGGCTATACATCTGTTAACTTAAACAAAACCATAAATATATATATTACAAATCCATTCCTATAAATGAACTTCATCTTCAACCTCAAGCCAGGGTCCTTGTATCTCATTCATTTCTCATCCATTCTCAAAACTTCCAACATCAAACCTGTTAGAAATTTTACCAGGATTTCAGAAATGTAAACAATTTGGACTAACAATCAAAGATGAGCATGTATTTCTAAAAGTACCAAATCCCAACCTAACTTTTTTTAGAGATTCAAACTTAAAATTCTCTAAGCTCAGGCAAAATAAATGAAAACTATGAATATGTACAGCTTTAGGGCAATGATATCTACATTTTGTCTTTGAAAATGCAAGCCTAACAATGCCTAAATGAAGAGATGAAAGTTCAGAAAAATACCTCAAAAACTGGAAATCGTGAAATGAGTTTGAGCTTCTTTCAAGTGATGGTGATGATCAAATTAGCTTCCTCAAGTTCCCAGGAAGCTAATACAACCCTTACTTAATACAACCCTTACCTAATGCAAGCTCTGTTTTTTGGTTATGGAGGAAGGTGATGGAGATGTTACAGTCGTGTAACAGGGTGTGGGATTGTTTGTAGATGATGTTTAGGAACTTTTGGAAGTGAGAGGCCAAGAAATGCACGAGTGGATTAGGTGTCTGGGATTTCTGGCTAGAAAGTACAACAATAGATGTTGTTTATGAAATCCTGACTTTGAGAGGGTTTGAGGGCTTAAACATTTTTTTCTTTTCTTGCAAATAGTGTATTTACTTATAGGCAAAAGATTTTGAGACTTGAAACAACTCAGAATTTGAAATCCCATGTTATGGCTTGGTTACTTGATTTTGAAGCAAAGTTGATAAACATGGTTTCAATGTGAAGTATAAGGATTTGTAGGGTGGTTAGCAGGCTATAGATATGTTTCTTCTTGGTTTTAAATGTTTTGGAGTCAGAAGAAACAATGTATGGGCTCAAGAAGAGTTGACATTGTGATTAAAGCCACTTTTCCAAAATGGAAGTGTGAACTTTCTTCCCAAAATGGCAAATTGGTTTGGACAAAGCTTGAAACACTTGGATAAGGGCATAATCAGTTGTGTAAGCCATTAATTATGGAGTGAAAAACAAGTTTTATGCCTGAAAAGTAAGGATTATGCAGCATGGCTATGGATTTAGTTCATGTTCATCACAAAATATGTCTTGCAAAACAAGTTTGAAACCCTAACTTCTTGCCTTTAATTCTCTTAGCTCAAGTATGGTCTTGATGAGTTCTTGGACATTTTGGAAAGCTTGTAACATCCTATACAACCTTTATGTTGTATATTTTGAATAATCAACTTGGAACCATGTGAAAAGTTACTATGAAGTTAGTACCAAAAATCTGCCTAACTAGGGCAAAATTTCACTAAGTCTTTTAGTTTCATGGACATGTCTTCATAAATTCATAACTTGAAATCCAAGCATTTATAGAAAAAGTTATTCCCTACAATGCTTTAGATATCATTGGGATATACAACTTTCATGTTGGAATTTTTCCTTGAATCATCTTGCATCATGGTGGAAATTTGGCACAAAGTTATGAGAAATGTTAACTTTCTAACACTTAGAAAAATTTCTAAGTCCTAGAATTTTGACTTTTCAAAGCTAATTTTGACTTTTTAATTTCTTGATGAACAAATTTCATATTTTGACATTTCTTGATGAAATATGATTTTTGAAACTTGATTTTGATCAAAAAGTCAAAGTTTGACTTTTCAGTGTACAATTGACTTTTCATCAGTTGACTGAAATTCATCTGTCAATCCAATGATCTTGAGAGGTGATTTGAACTATGAAATTAGGTCAATATGGTGCATTTGAGTCCTTGAGATCATGTCTTAAACCAATAATTCATTTTCTTGGTCAAAAGTCAAGAACTGAGTCTTCTCAATCAAAACCCTAATTTTGGCCATTTTGCCCTTTTGGTGTCCTGATCAAATTTCTATGAGGAATTATGATCCAAACTTGATCAATTGACATATATGAGTTAATAATGTTAATATGGATAAAAAATTATGAAGTTTGACTGCAAATTAACCACAGTTGACTTTTCCCTAATACAGTTGATTTTAGGTCAACTGATCAACTCGCTGAGCAAAAATGTGATTCAAAGCTTGAAACTTGACATGAGCAATCTTGGGGAAAAAATGATCCATGAAAGTCATATAAGGAATTAGAAGTTCAATTATCTTTGTATAAACTCAAACCCTAATTTTAAGTTGTCAGTGTTTGAGGAGGTGTCTTGAGCTGAACAAACCTTGTGTAGTCTTGAATCAATGGAGATCTTATGAGAGATTTCTTGAGAAATGAGAGGGCAAATTTTAGGGTACAACAAAATCCTTCCTGCAGCAATATACTCAGCCTCTGCAGTGGACAGAGACACACAATTTTGCTTCTTACTGAACCAAGATATGAGATTATTAAGAAGCATCCTTCTGATGTACTTTTTCTATCATCTTCACATCCTGCCCAATCAGCATCACAATAACCAATTAAGGCAGAACTAGATCCATGAGAGTATAACATATCATAGTCACTTGTCCCATTCACATATTTAAGAACTTTCTTCACATGGTTGGTATGGCTAACTTTAGGATCAACTTGATATCTTACACACACCCCTACAGTAAAGGAAATGTCAGGTCTGCTAGCTGTGAGATATAGAAGGCTGCCTATCATACTTCTGTAAAAACTTTGATCCACACTTACTTCTTTTTCATCTTTAGACAACTTCAAATGTGTGGGAGCAGGAGTTCTTTTGTGGATGGCATTTTCCATCCCAAATTTCTTTACTATATTCTTGGTATACTTACTCTGAGATAAAAATATGGAATCTTCCATTTGTTTAACTTGCAAACCAAGAAAATAGGTTAATTCACCAACAAGGCTCATTTCAAATTCTGACTGCATTTGCTTGACAAAATGTTGAACCATCTCATTTGACATCCCACCAAACACAATATCATCAACATAAATTTGTGCAATCATGATCTTCCCTTCTTCTTCCTTGACAAAAAGGGTTTTATCTATGCCACCTTTTCTGTATCCATTCTCACCAAGAAATTTTGTCAACCTATCATACCAAGCTCTTGGAGCTTGCTTTAATCCATACAGGGCTTTCTTCAGTTTGTAAACATGTTTAGGGAAACTTGGATCAACAAATCCCTTTTGTTATTCCACATAGACTTCTTCATTCAGATAGCTATTTAAGAAGGCACTTTTTACATCCATTTGAAACAACTTAAATTTTAGTATGCATGCAACTCCCAAGAGAAGTCTGATTGATTCAATTCTGGCCGCAGGAGAAAAGGTTTCACCAAAGTCAACTCCTTCAATTTGAGTGTACCCTTGTGCAACTAACCTTGACTTGTTTATAGTGACCACCTCATTTTCATCAGATTTATTCTTGTACACCCATTTAGTACCAATCACATTTCTCCCTTCATGTCTTGGAACTAGATCCCAAACTTCACTTCTACTGAATTGTTCTAGCTCTTCATGCATAGCATTAATCCGGAACTCATCAGTTAGGGCCTCTTTGACATTCTTAGGCTAAATTTTTGGCACAAAGCAAGAGTTTGATATCCCATCTCTTGATATGGTAGTAACTCTTTTATTTATATCTCCTATGATGAGCTCCTTAGGATGATCTCTTTGGGTTCTAATTGAAGGTCCTTTATTGAGATGAGTAGGCTCAGGATCTTCTTAAGGTGAATTAGAATCAATACTTCTATCATTTGATTCTGTTGGAATATTAGATAAAGATGTTCCAACATCTTCTGAGACATCTTCTGAGACATTCCATCCTCTATCATCCATAATAACATTTATTAACTCCATCATTTGGTTCTGGAGTTAAAAACTCTGTAAGCTCTGCTATTTGTAGAGTAACCCAGAAATATTCTTTCATCACACTTGGGATCCATCTTTCTCCTTTGTTCATGATCAGCTAAGATGTAACATTTACTTCCAAAAATATGAAAGTATTTAACAATTTATTTTCTTTCCTTCCATATTTCATACAAGGTGGATGAAGTGCCCTTCCTTAAAGTGACTGTGTTATGGATATAGCATGCAGTATTCATGGCTTCAGTCCAAAAATGGTAGGGTAACTTCTTAGCATGAATCATGGTTCTGGCAGATTCTTGAAGGGTTCTGTTCTTGCGCTCCACAATCCCATTTTGTTGAGGAGTAATGGGAGAAGAGAATTCATGGTTTATTCCTTCAGAAGAGAAAAAGTTAGCAAATTTGTTGTTCTCAAATTCCTTTCCATGATCACTTCTAATTCTGATGACATGACTATCTTTTTCCCTTTGAAGTTTTTGACAGAGATCTTTAAACACTTCAAAAGTTTCTGATTTTTCTCTAATAAAACTTATCCATGTGTATCTAGAGAATTCATCTACAACAACATAGGCATACTTCTTTCCACCAAGACTTTCAACCTACATAGGTCCCATCAAGTCCATGTGAAGAAGTTCCAAAACTTTTGATGTAGTAAGATGTTGGATCTTCTTATGTGCCATCTTAGTCCGCTTTCCAATCTGGCAGTCACCATATACCCTTCCTTCTTCTATTTTGAGCTTAGGAATCCCTCTCAATGCTTCTTTAGATATAATTCTTTTAATACCTTTCAGATGCAAGTTCCCCAATTTTTGATTCCATAGTTTAACTTCATTCTCTTTGGCTAAAACACGTGTTGAGGAGAAGTTCAACTCTTGAGGAACCCATAGATAACAATTGTCTTTATATCTGATTCCTTTCATAATAACTTCATTCTTTTCATTGCAGACAAGACATTCTTCCTTGGTGAAGTTAACTTTGAATCCTTGATCACGTAATTGGCTTATACTTATCAGGTTAGATGTTTACCCTTTAACAAGTAACACATCATCAAGCTTAGGGACTCCTGAACAATCAAGCTTGCCAACACCTTTGATTTTACCTTTTACTCCATCACCAAAAGTCACATAACTGGCGGAATGATATTTGACATCCACCAACAGATTCTTGACACCTGTCATGTGTCTAGAACAATCACTGTCAAAATACCAGTCATCTTTGGTTGATACTCTGAGGGAGGTGTGAGCTATGAAACTAGCAACATTAGACTTGGGAATCCACTGTTTCTTCTTTTTGCTATTTTGTGGAATCTTATCAATTTTTGGAGGAGGAGGAGTCTTAGGATACCCATACAACTTGAAAAAGAAGGGCCTTATATGACCAATCCTTCCACACTGATGGCATCTCCAGGGTTAGGGATTCTCCTTGGTGTGATTAAACTTTTTCTTTCCATGATGTCCTTTCTTGCCATAATGTTTACACATTTGATTCGACATCCTTGGTTCTTTATAATTTGGTTCCTTTTTCTCATTAAACCCTAGACCACTCTTGTCTCCTGTCACTCTTCCTGCTTGAAGAATTTCATCTAAAGTGTCAGACCCATTATTCAACATTTTGAGAGATTTGGCCATTCTATCAAGGTTTGAATTCAAGGAGGTCACTTCACTTTCCAGTTTAGAAATAGTTTTTAAATGCTCTTCTCTTTCTGCCTTTAGCTGAGTTATGAGGACTTTCTGTTTCTCCCCTTCAAGGCACACTCTTGCACTTCTGAGACACAATTCTTTGTATGAAGTAGCTAACTCATTAAAGGTTAGTTCCCCATCACCA
Organism: Vicia faba; assembly: GCA_948472305.1. NCBI lineage: Eukaryota > Viridiplantae > Streptophyta > Magnoliopsida > Fabales > Fabaceae > Vicia > Vicia faba. Next base: position 1,418,891,799 of record OX451735.1, read on the forward strand.
GATTCTTCATCAGATATATATTTCCTTGTCGATGCTTTAACATACTTGGCAAATTCTTCAAGACCACTATTTGAGTCCTCTTCAGACCAAGTAACAAACAGATTCTTCTTTTGTTTCTAAGATATGTAGGACATTCAGCTCTAATGTGACCAAATCCTTCACATTCATGAAATTTTACTCCCTTCCCTTGAGTGGATTTTTCTTCATCCCTTTTTCTTCCAAACTAATTTGACTTATGGATGTCAGATGAGATGTTCTTGACATTTGATCTTTGGTTCCTATCCATTCTTTTTATCACTTTGTTAAACACTCTTCCAAGCATAGCTAAGGCATTTGATATTCCTCCATATGTATCTAGATCAAAGTCTTCCTCTTTATCTTCAGTATTTGATACAATGGCTATGCTTTTGTTCTTCTTTTCAGATCTTTCATTGATGCTTAATTCAAATGTCATAAGGGATCCAACAAGTTCATCCACTTTCATTTTGTCAATGTCTTGAGATTCTTATATAGCAGTCACTTTCATATCAAATCTCTTGGGAAGAGACCTGAGCATCTTTCTCACCAATTTGTTTTCAGGTATTTTCTCTCCTAAAGCACTGGATGCATTAGTAATTTCAAGAATGTTCATATGGAAGTCATTGATACTTTCATCATCCTTCATTCTCAAATTCTCAAATTTTATGGTGAGCAACTGAAGTCTTGACATCTTAACTTTGGATGTCCATTCATGAGTAGATTGAAGAATTCCCCGTGCATCCTTAGCTACTTCATATGTGTTTACTAATCTGAAAATTGTCTTGTCAATTCCATTGAATATAGAATTTAAGGCTTTAGAATTTCCAAGAGAAATTTCATCTTCTTCTTTAGACCAATCTTCATCTGGTTTTAACTCAGAAGTAGGTTCTCCATTTTCTCCAAATTTGACAGGGTGTTTCCATCCTTTTAAAACAGCTTTCCAAGCCCTGCTGTCCAAAGAATTTAAAAAGGCAACCATACGTGGTTTCTAATAATCATAATTACTTCCATCCATAATGGGAGGTCTGTTCACAAATCCTCCTTCCTTGTCCATAGTACCAGAAAGTATCTTCTCTTGATCTCACCCAGATAAAGAGCATGATGTCTGCTCTGATACCAATTGAAATTATGGTATCAGATATGCGATGTTGAATGAGATGTCGTGACACAAATATATGAGGAACAAAGTAAAGTGCAACAATAATAAATGCAGTAAAAAATACAAGGGATTGTTAACCCATTTCAGTGTACAACTACACCTACTCTGGGGGCTACCAAGCCAGGGACAAGTCCACTAAATAGTATCAATTCATAGACCCTCAGTAAACAACCAGTTTACGATCTAATCACTTAATCATTACCCGTACTATAATTCTACCTAAGACTCACCTAGGTATGAGGCCCTCCTCAAATCCCTTTAATAACTTACAATGAAGAAACAATAGAAATAATAAGTTTAAAAACTTCAATCATTCAATGTTTAAAAGCTTGTGAATGATACACAATTAACAATCCAAATAATAACACAAGTATTAAATCAATACTAGAGTGTTTGACAATTAAAATACTTAGACTTCTAAAACAGAAAGAAAGTATTCTTCTTCAAAAGTTGTAGTGGTCTGAATAAGGAAGTGGGTCCTTATATATGCCCAACAGTGGGCTTGGGCTGAAAAACAAATATTCAAATCTTTTGAATATTTCCATGAAAACATGCCAAGATATAATCCATAAAGATAATTCAAATATAAAAATATTCCTCCATATTTTTCGCAACCTATGAGTCATAAATCCTGAATTATGGTGCGCAGGAAATCAGGAAACAGAAAACATGAACTGATGTTAGGCCGAGTTTAGTTCAGGAGGCAAATGTCAAGACATCTGCTTTGACATCATTCAAAACATTTTTGCTTCAAATGTTAAGACATTTAGCAAAACATTATCAGGTCATTGTTTTACCAAAATTGCTTCCAACAAACACTTATATCTTCCACCATACTAGCCAAACATTCATACATGCCATTTGTAACCTCATTATCAATAGTGAATCCCGTAGCATATTGCAAATGGGGTTCAAATAAAGGCCTGCAACATGTAATGTCCTATGAAGTTTCTTATCCCACCTTTGATCAATTATCTTCCAAAGAGGATTATAGCTAAAAAAGAGAGAATAATTAAATTACTACTCAAACTAGGTATATGATTATAAAAAAAGTGAAAGATAATTACCTCTTAGCAATTCCATTAAAGCTTGAATGAATCTTCTCTTTCGTCCGATCAATTTCTTCATAAATAAATCCCATGGAGGGCTTCTCATCAGAGTCCACCATACACTACACTCTAATATGTTGGAAAGCACCCCTCATACAATTCAAAACATTCTTCCCAAACAACTTATTCAACACAATCTCTTTCACAACGATTCCATCTTTACTCTTTGCGATTCTGCTAGTTTTCCACTCTTTCAAATTGAACATATTAATTAGTTCACTTTGATGATCATTCAAACACCCCAATGTCAAATAAGAAGTGGAAAAATGAGTCATTGAAAGGCGAATCAAATGAGCGTTATTAGTAAACCTAAGCAACAAAGAAATAAGACTTGTTCTTTCATAAATATAAGTTATGATCTTTTTACCCCTGAAAATTGTATCTTTGTGGAGAGGGATTTTCTTCTCAAAATCTTCCAACATCAAGTCAATGCAATGGTTAGCACAAGGTGTCCAATACAAATTTGTTCTCTTTTTCACCAACAATTCCCCGACTGCTTTGTAATTGGCAGCATTGTCGGTAACAACCTAGACAACATTTTCCTCCCCAGCCTCTTCAACAATATCATCTATCATCTTAAATTTTTTATCAGTTGTCTTAGTTATATGATAGGTATCAATAGACTTAAAAAAATAGTTTCTTTGGGACTATTCACCAAAAAATTCAGTATATTCCTTCTTCTCCTATCGGTCCAACCATCCATCATTATAGTGCATCCTAACTTCCACCAAACAGCCCTATGCCCCTCTAAATCTTTGTTAATCTAACCATAATAATAAACTAAATACTTCACTCTAATCTCATGATAGGTTGGTGGCTTAAATCATATACCATGTTTAATAGCAGATTCAAAAATTTTTTGAAACTCTTCAGACCCTGCAACATTAAATGGAATAGAATTATTGTAAAAAAAGAGAGCAATATCCTTACATGCTTTGTCCTACAGATTCTGCTTAAATTTACCCTTGATTGTGGTCTGTTTTAGGGTACTGTTGATTCCTCTTTTGAACATATCTGTAGGTGCTATATCCACCTGACTTTTCCTTTTCCACTTGAACAATCATTAGCAGTAGAATTATCACCTTCAATTCTAACTTCTTGTGACTTTTGCAGCAGCTTTGCTTGTAGTTTGTAAACCTTATCCACCATTTTACTCTTGACGTCATCTGGAAAAGCTAAACACACCTTCACATTATTATGGGTTTCGACCAAATGATGTTTAAAATGATAAATATCTCATGTAACTTCTTCACCCTCACAGAATTTACACTTCACTCTTCTAGCAATCGGGTCAAGTAAAATGCAGTATTCTCATTTGGGTCAGTTTTCATTCCAAGAGCATTTTTTTGCAGGAGATAGGAGAAGAAGCTCTACTTCCAGCAGTTGATGAAACATTATTTGAAGTCATTATAGAGAGAAAAACAATGGTAGATAATATAGGGAGAAGAATAAAGATGATAGCAGATGGACAAGAATGACAAAGATGATGGTGGAAAGTTTCAAATTTTTGTTGAAGGAAAGAGAGATGATCGTATGAGGAAAGAAAGATGATGGCAAAATACCCTTTTTAGTCCCTTAACTTTACCCCTGGGTCCATTATGGTCCCTTATCTTTAAAAAGTTCCATAGTGGTCCTTTAATTGTTCAAAAAGGACCACAGTAGTCCTTTCTGTCCAAAAGGCACAAACGAACGTTTGTTTTGTATACGTGGCCGCTGATGTGGAATGTTATAACACCTTCTTCATTCTCTTCAAGACTGCATCACCTTCTTGATTCTCTTCTACCCCAGACTCCCCCAAATTCTAGGGTTCAACAATTTTCTTCCCCTTTTGATTTTGTAATTGCTTGAGGAAAATGAAGCAATCATCATTAGCGTACTCAGGTCAGTGTTCATGCGATTTGAATGTCAAGAGCGGTGGATGTTTAGATGGAAATTTGTTATGGAAACCCATATGTGTTTGTGGATACACGACTGTTCTTCGAAGGGCTTCAACTCACATGAAATTTGGGAAGCAATTCTGGGGTTGTCGTCATCATAAGGTAAGAAAGAAATTAAATGGCTTATTTATATTATTTTTCTGATCTATCCAAATTTGGAATAACACAGGGTTCATCTGAAACTGGATGTGGATACTTTCAATGGTTCTATGATGATGTGGTGGATGAGAAAGAGCAATTTATAAAGAAGCAAAATAGTAGGTTGGAGAAGCTTCAAAATGACCTTGATGCAGTAAAATTGGAGATACTGTCTTTAAAGGAACGAAAGGATGGACTGAAACAAAAGATAAGGGGGTTACAAATTGAAATGAAATAGATGATGAATTCTGGAAAAAATGGAAAAGAATGTTTTGTATTTTGTTAATTATGGTCATTTGGATGACATGGTAAATTCCAATATCGTTTGTAACATTTTGAATTTGTAATATCATTTGAAAAGAAGAGGATGTTGTTAATTGATGAATTTGTATGTTTAATTTGTAACATTTTGTAATGAGTTTTGGTGTTTCCAAATGGAAAAAAGTATCATTTTGAATTAGTATGCAACATGTGTAACACTTCTGTTTTGTGTTTTCATTCACAGTCATACCATAACATATACAAAATCAATTGAATAAAGTCAACAACAATATATAATTATAAGGTGGTGGATAATATTCATAAATTACACGTCCAAAAAACCTAATATTACAGGTCCAAAAACCTGATATTACAGGTCTAAAAACCATACATTACATGTCCAAGAAACTTGATATTACAGGTCCATAACACCACTAGAAATTACAGGTCTAAAAAACCTGATATTACAGGTTCAAAACACCACTAGATAGTACAGGTTCAAAACACTTTAAAATAGCTTAACTAAAGTTAACATAAGTTAACATAACTATTACATTAAAGACATTAATCTAAGCTTTCCATTTTGTTGCGGCTCTCTTAGTAGGTGTCGTCCTTCTTGTTGTTAGACCTACAACAGTTTTTGATGCATTCAACCTAGTTGTTGGACCAGGTGGGACAAAAGGTGCATTTTGCCTTCTAATTTGCAACTTTTTGGATTTGGGATTCACTTTCTTAGATGATTGAGAAGTAGTTAGCTGAGATGCCTGAGTTGGCGGGGATGCTTGAGCTGGTTGAGATGCCTGAGCTGGATGAGATGCCTGAGATGGCTGGGATACTTGAGTTGGATGGGATGCTTGAGCTGGCTGAGATGCTTGAGCTGGTTGAGATGCTTGAGCTGGTTGGGATGCTTGATCTGGATGATATGCTTGAGTTGGCTGGGATGCTTGAGCTGGTTGGGATACTTCAGTTGGCTGGGATGCTTGACTAGTACATGGTACCTTGCAAGTAAGCTTGTTGTGTCTTGCTTTCTTACACCTGCTACACTTTATAATGAATCATGTCCTTCTCATCTTTTTATCAGAACCATCTATCTCACCTTGATCTAAATTCCTCCTTTTTTTGACCTTCCAGACATTTTCCTAAATTTACGGGGGCAGAATATCAGGATACTCTGTTCTCATCCACAGGTTTGAGCCATTAACAGGATATATTACAGGTTTGCTCACTTGTATATACCTTTATTTCCTGTAGTAATCAGGAATGTAGTCATTAATCTTGTGGTTACTACTTTTGATTGCTGCAAGTGAATGAACATAAGGCGGACCTATTAGCTCCCATCTTCTTCATGAATAGTACTTTTCCTTCAAGTTGACTGTGAATTTTTCAGCTGAGTTTTCCAGATGCCTCACTTCAAATATATGCTCACCATATGTCCTAACATATAAATATACATTCCAAATATAAATACACTTTAAATATATACACTTTAAAGAAATTTGTTTAAAGCAATTTACCTGATAAGTCACATGTTTGTGTATGAACTTGTTTTTTCAACCTTCTACATAATGTTAGGCAACACTTCAACATCTGCCAATTTCTGAAACCTCGTCTTGTTTGTAGCCCATCTTTCCATCATGTATATCCTAATTTCTTCCACCATGGTTATCAACGGCTTGGCCCTAGACTCCAGGATGACACTGTTAAATGTTTCTGACATACTATTGAGAACAACATCACATTTGTTATCACTCTTGAAGTATGATCTGCTCCAAAACCTTGGAGGGGTGCTCATCATGTGTTTGTATGCTTCTCCATTGAGCTCTTTCATTACTTTCATCTCTCTTTCCCAAGCTTGGTAGTAGTTGACTTGGAAGCTTTCCATATTATTTCCTTTAGTTTTTTTCCTGGATATCTTTTCCTGAAGTTATTGTAGAGATACCTAACACAGAACAATTGTTCAACTCTAGGCAACAATTCTTCCATTGCAGGCAATAATCCATAAGTCATCAAAAACGTAACATGAGAATTTGTAACATGAAATACCTATCAATGCAAAATTAAAAATGGAGTCGTGCCTTTTGTTGATCATAGATAAAAGTGTATGTGAGGCACTATTCTCTTCCACCAAGATCATCAACAAGCAGCTCTAAGAACCATGTCCATCTATCCTTGTTTTCACTCTCCACCACTGAATATGCTATTGGTAGCATTTGATCATTGGGATCTCTGCCTATGGCTGTAAGTATTTGACCCCCACAAAATCCTTTCAAAAAACATTCTTCAAGTCCAATGAAATGTCTGCTTAACTTAAAGTTTTCCTTACAAGTTGCCAAGCATATGTATATCCTTTTGAAATATAATTTATGAACACCACTTTCTTGTGCAGGTTCAACATTCACTTTTATAGTTGACCCTGGGTTAGCTCTTAATAACTCGTGTGCATAATCATATATCCTTGCATAATCCCCTAGGAATGACCCATCGATCATGTCTCTTGCTGCAAACTTAACCCTTATTTCCTTGGTTTTGTTGACCCCCACATTCCACTTATTTTGTAACTTCTCCTTAATGTCCTTAATTTTCATTCTAGGGTTGATTTTAAGTGAATTCTGCAACCTCTTGCTCAGCCATTTAGTCTTCATCAACTTAACATTATATTCTCTACTACAACTATGAGTGTATATTACCTTTCTTAGTTGCCAAGAATCCTCAGTAGACAATTTAGCACAATAATATTCCCATTCACATCCTTCCATACACCTAACCCTAATCCCGGTCTTGTCATTTTTAATGAACTTTAAATTTCTGCCAGATTGGACTGCATAAGAGGTAATAGCTTCCTTTAAAGTTTTTGCTGTACTAAAGTAGGTTCCCACTTCCCATTTATAATTGGACATATCCTTTTGAAGCTTGAAAATTGGATACTTCTTTCTCCTAACTTTATTGTTATCATCACTATCACAGTCACTTCCTAGATCATCACTTTCATTATCACTTCCTTTGTCATCTTCTTTGTTTGCTTCACACTTTTCTTTACTTTTTTTTATTTCCACTTGTTCATAGTTAATTAGGTTACCCTTTTCCTCTTACAAATCAGTGTCATACTCATCAGAGTCATCATCAAATACTACCTTCGTTGCACTATCATAATTGAAGGTGCTATCATCAGAATTATCATCATCATCAGTCAGTCTTACAGCATCATCAACCTCACCAGCCCTATGTCCAATATCATCACTTTCAACCTCACCAACCATTGGCACATTATCATCAGTTCCTACTGCATGAACACCATCTTCCCTAACATCATCTTCCCCAACATTATCCATGCTAACATCATCTTCCCTAACACCATCTTCCTTAACACCATCTTCCCTTCCATCAATTTCATTCAACATCTCCTCAAGCACAACTTCTTCCTCATCAACTATCACATTAAGGGGTACCTCATCTAACACAACTTCGGTCTCATTAACATAATCAGGCTTTAACAACGTGTGTTAAATAAAGACTTCAACACTAAGATGAACCCTATATAGATCAACAATCTCTAATGCCCCCTTGTCCTCAACCAACATATTCATCCCAGCAGCAGGATCCCTATAATATATATTCTCTACGTCTGCATAACCTAGCTCTTTAAAAGCACCTATCAATTCAAAATAGATCCACTTATCAACATCTACTCTCAAATCGACAATCTCACATCCTTCGTAAACACTCATGTCCTCAGTAACAAATTCTCCACTATGGTGTATTGTAATGTTCAAATATTCTTCCATTTCAGACTATGCCCTAAATGGACAGTGTGATACGGTGGGAGAACTGACTGTGAGTTTTGCATTTTGTATTCGCACTTGTTCTGTTGAGCAAGAGTCGCCACCGACTTTTTATTTTATCCTAAAGGAAAGGTTGAAAAAGCACAGCAAAAACCTTTTGAGATATTTCGTGGGTCCGGGGGGGTAGATTATGAAAAGGGAAGGTATTAGCACCCTTTTCATCCATGGTTATCTATGGGCTCTTAGTTACTTGGTTTTTTAGATCACTTGCCTTGATTTTCGATTGCTTGAAAATGGTGTGTGTGTGTGTGTGTTTTGAAAATGTTTTTGAAGAAGATGCCTTGTCTTAGGCTAACCTTGTAACAATTCTTTACTCGAATATTTTACAAAGGCGTGTATCTTTTCGAAAAGATGTTTCAAAATGTTTTGAGAGTTTGTTTTGAAAGTGCTTGTGGAATGTGGTTTTTGAAAAGAAGGCAAGTGTTTTTGCAAGTGGATCTCAAGTAACTAAGAGTTTTATCTACCCTATTGTACTCAAAGGTTTTTTGTTATGTTTTAACCCTTTTTAACAATTTTGTTCCACCATTGAATTTGGTGGACAATCTTGCATTTAGGAAGTTTGTTCGGGACGGGCGCGGGTCATAGTATGGACCATGAATGCAAATGGTGCCAAGTGTCTTGGGCAATTTGCTTTGAAGGGACTATGATCATTCTGTTTAGGCAACATTCGAAAGCGTCATCGAGGGACTTATGATCATTTTGAATTTGTTTTGCCAAAGATACTCGACGTGCAAGCATGGCCCATTTTGAAGGCAACATGTGGGATTACCCTAGAGGGTGCAAGTGTGATTGTGTATTGATTTCATGTATTTGTCTTGTATTAGGTTATCTAGCGTTTGATTTTATATACATGCGAACCCTAGGTCTAACCATGGTATAATTGAAAGCGGTAAATTACGAAAATGTAAAGTCTACGCTATTACAAAATAAGCATCCGGGAGTGGGGGTACAAATTTATGAATGGGGATGAGACTTAGGAATGTAATGTCCAATAAGTTACAACCAAATCGAATTTGCGATCAAATGTAAATGTAACAAATATACAAATGTAAGCAAATGTGTATAGGAGCAAGGCAAATGTATTGTGTAAGTGTATGTGCATACGTGTATGTAATTATTTACAGGTGCGACAATGTGAAATTAAATGTGTATTAAGTATTATTTAATTTAAAGAAAAGAATTAGGTATTTAGGTAATCCTTGAATTGTAATCTTTGTAGTTCTTTTAATATGTACAAAAAAAGAATGCTTTGATTAAATGTTCTAAGTTTTAATTATGTTATGTATAAAAATGTATCTTTATTTGTTTTAAATAAATATCAAGAATTAAATGAGAAAAAATGTATTTTTATTTGTTATGTACAAAAAGGGTGTTTTAAGAAAATATTCTAAGTTTTAATTATGTATATAAAAAAGTATTCTTTCATTTGTTATGTACAAAAAGAATGTTTATATTGTTAATAAGAATATTTGAATTAATTAAAAAAAGTGTTTTCAATTATATGGTGTAATAAAAATTGTTTCATTTATTATGTGCAAATTAGATATTAATCTTAATAAAAGAAAAGTATTATCTTTAAGGAAAACTTAATGTTCTATGTATAGAAAAAGAGAAAATATAAGTTTATTTATGGATCAAAATATATAAAAATATTGTTAGTAAAAAAAAGGGTTATATTTTGTTAATTTGTTTAACAAAAGAAAATGAAAAGAAGTTTCATACTTAAAAGAGGTCAGGTTTTTGAAATGGGCCTTGGAGAGGTTGAAACGGGTTAGGCCCACTGTACTGAAACAAATGTTTTAGGGTTAGATGGTTTTGTTGTTCAGTTGGTCATACGCTTAGGGTTTGTGTACAGCGGCGCTCATCTTGTCTTCTTCGTGCGCATTGTCTTCGTCTTCCTGCTTCTTTGCCATGGATTCAGAAATCTGAGCTTCTCGCCTTAGCCACCCGCGTTACCACCTCTTCTCCTCTCAGATGGCTTAGACAGCTCTCAAACATGGTAGCGTACTGTCTCAAACTTGTTAGGCATTTTCGATTTCGCATGTCATGATTTTATATTCTGATTTTTGTGTTCGTTTTGTTTGTTTAACGAGGTGGTGAAAAAAAAAGATGAGGAGGGTGTGATCGGTGGATCTGGAACTGACTGTTTAACGCTGGTTCGCGAAATGTCGCGGAAGCAAGAGTCGCCACCATCTTTTATTTTCTCCAAATGGAAAGGACAAAAGCACAGAAAAATTCCTTAAAGAGATTGCTCTCGGTTCGGGAGGTAGGTTATAGAAAGGAAAGGTGTTAGCACCCTTTCTATCCATGGTTATCCATGGGCTCTTAGATACTTGCTCATTTGTGTTTTCAAAATGGTTTGTTTGCTTTTCAACTGTGGGTTTTAAAATGTTTCTTTGAAAATTCCAGTTCGACTCTTGTATCGGTCCTCAAGAGTGTTTGAAAAATTGCTTTCGAAAGCTTTTTGAAAAGGTGTCGGTGTGAAAAGTATTTTTGATTTGTTTTGAAATTAGAGCAAGTATCTAGAGTCGTCTACCTACCCTAAGGAATTCGTCTGTGTAAATGTCCTTTAAAGTAGTGCCATCCCACCATTAAGAGGTAGGTAGCACCACCGTTGGAGGTGTTCGGGTCAATTCGAGGTTCGGGACATGGTGATCACCAGAGCAATGGGAAGACACCTTAGAAGCTACCCTCATGCCAGGTTCCCGGATCATGAGGACTTACTAAGACATCCTCTACTCGACGATCACCTTTCGAGGCAAGGCAACAGTGAGGCGTACCCTAGGGGTGGTGTGTGATTTGTGTGTCAGATTCAGATATTTTATCTTGTCATGTCAAGGTGATCTATGCGTTTGTTTTTATTTTATCATTCATTCTTGCATGCATTTATTAACAGTTAAAAAGATGCGGAAATTAAAAGTTCTAAACTATTACAAAGGCGCGGGTCCACATCGCCAAATTTAAAATCCAGGACCCGATTTGACAAAAAATAAAGAACTAAAGTGCGAGAAATATAAAATGTCCGAGTTACATGGCTTTGGGAGAATTACATAAATATTTAAAAGAAGGAATAAAGATGTGCGAATTGAATTGAAATTGAAAGCGAGGGTGTTGGACCCTTTTTAATGAAATTAAATTATATTGAGCAAATTAATTAAATTAAAATAAAAAAAGAAATTATTTTTGAGGTTTTTTGTATTTATGGTTTTTTATGAGAATTAAATGAAATTAAAATATTAATCCTAATTCTAATTTTTTTATTTATTAAGAAAAACATGTTAAAATTAAACCTAAAATTAATCTAATTATTTACATGCAATTTTGATTTATAAAAACAAATAATTAATTATTAGTAAAATTTATTTACAAAAAATATTAATTAAATAAGTATATTTTGATTTTTATGACTTTTCTGTTTTTTACTATTTTTTATATTTTATGAAAATAAGTTAAATTAAAGGAATTAATTAAAAAAAAGAAATAATTGAAATAAATAAAATAAGGAAAAGAAAGAAAATATAATACCTTGGGGGGGTTTCTGTCCCCTTTTTGGAGGTGAATTGGAGTGGTTTGGCCATGTATTGGTGTCATGCATAAGTTTTTCTACTTTGGCCATTTGGCTTTTGGCCATTTGTGTTTTGGCCTCAACGTTCCTTAATCTTCTAGGATGTCTGTCTCGCCATGTATTGGGGTCATGTGTAAAATGTTCTGTTTGGCTTTTGGCCTCAACGTTCCTTAATGAACCTGCATGGGATCCTGTCTAAATCTGCAGTGTTGAATCTCACGAACACATTAAATAAAATCATAAAATGCAAATAAAGCCAATATATGAAGAAATTTAATGTTTAAGCACAATATGGCATGTATGAATGATTATACCCTTTTGATCATGGAGATCAAATCGACCTTACCCTTACTGGAAAATTAGTGACCTGGATGCTTTTATGCCTTACTGGAAAATTAGGATCATGGAGATCAAGCCAGCCTTATCCTTACTGGAGAAGTAGTGAGGTGTTGGTTTGTAACTGAGATGACTTTGTTTGTAGTGAGAGAGGGATTTGTAATAAGGATTTCAAGGTTTTAGGGTTCTTGAAAGAATTTGATATTCTAACAGTGTTGTGGCAAGGTTTTTTTTTTCTCTTTTTCTCTTCTTTCTCCCTTTTTTTTTCTCTCTGGTTTGTGTGACAAGAAGGTGATTATATAGTAGAAATTAGGGTAAAGAAAATGGGCTTTGAATGTGCAATTGGGCCTCCAATATTCACTTGAATTCGTCACTTTCCAGGCTAAATCGCAGGGACTTAAGTGCATTTTTTGAAGTTGAAATGTGAAAACAAAATGTAGCCGACATCGATAACTAACTCCTGTCCGAAAATCGACTCAATCGGATAAACGGTGAATTAGTTATGAATTTTTGAAGTTTCAGCTCAGACAAACTTATTTTGGGCTTCAGTGTCGACTCTGACACGTTCTTCAATAAAAAACTGGTATTGATCGGTGCATAATTTGGTCTCGACTTTTGAAGCAAAGTTGTAGATCTATGAGTCAGTGACCTTGTGTAAAAATATGAGTCCAATCCGATAAAAATTGACCGAGTTATGAATTTTCGAAGTTTCGGCTCAGATGAAATAATATTCAGCATTCAGGATTTTCAGCGTGTCACGCACTCTGAGCAAAAAACGAAGGCCTTTTGAATACCTTTTGAACTCAATACCTTCTGTGAAAATGTAGCCAACTCAATTTGTGAAATTTTGGCACCGGAACCAGCTCGATACGATGAAAATCGACCAAGTTATGATTTTTTGAACATGACGCAAATAAACTTCTGTCACAAATTTTCTGCACGAAAATACTTGATAAATCCACATTTTTGAAGACCTTCTGATCGAAATTGGCTTCCAGCCGTGAGAGATGAAAACGTAGATAATGTCAAGACGGAATTTTGGCCACCGGAACGGGTTCAAAACGAGTCACGATCTTCAAGTTATGAATTTTTTAGCGCGTAAAAACTGCACTTTCAGCACACTTTTTCACCATATTTCTTCGAGAAAACTCACACATTCAGATACCTTCTTTAAAGAATTGACTCTTGAGCCGAACCTGAATTTGAGAATACGTTATCAGAGATATCTTGGCGAAAGAATACCTGAATATGACGCGCCGGGTTGGACTTGTGAATTTTTCTTGAAATGTTTTGAGAAATATGGGAGGGCAAATTTTGGGGTACAACAGTTGCCCCTGTTCAATCTTCTTAGACCTGAGGATGCAGATTGGCTGGCGTGCCTTTCGTAATCCGAAGGTGGAAGATGATTGAACACTAGAGTGCCCAGAAATTTGCGCTCACATAGTAGCAGTGTGATGGTGGAATGGGCTTATAGATGCCATTTGGAGATTGATGAATAGGATGATGGGCTTATAGATGTCATGCTAGGAGATAATGGAAGGTGGATGGGCTTATAGATGCCATCTGGGTGTTGATCGCGTAAGAGATTCCTTAGCGAGAACCTGCGTACCTGCAAAAGAAAAAATGAGTACCTGACATGTTGCAGGATCTGGTTTTCAGATGCTTTGTATAGATGTGTCCTGACTGGTTACAGGAATCAAATCTTCGAATTCTTCAGATGTGCCCTGGCGAGATACAGGAATCGAGTCTGGTAATGTTAGTCTTCAACAGATACACCCTGGCAAGATTCAGGTATCGGATCCTCGAACTCTTCAGACACACCCTGGCAAGATACAGGAATCGGATCTGGAATTCAGAAAGGTTGGTGAGTTGTCTCTACTGACATGTTATCCTCATGGACGAGTGGTCTTTAACGACGAGTGTCTATAACGACGAGTGTTTATAACGAAGAGTGTCTATAACGACGAGTGTCTATAACGACGAGTGTCTATAACGACGAGTGTCTATGACGACGAGTGTCTATGACGACGAGTGTCTATCACGACGAGTGTCTATGATGACGAGTGTCTATGACGACGAGTGTCTATAACGACGAGTGTCTATAACGACGAGTGAAGGGGTGAAAAACACAAGAAGGGGGGGTTGAATTGTAAAACTGAAATCTAAAGCAATTGACAAGATATTTTATCCTGGTTCGTTTGATCTCAAACTACTCCAGTCCACCCGTCAAGGTGATTTCGCCTCTCTCCAACGAGGTCTTAATTCACTATATTCAACTGAATATTACAGACTGCTTTAACAACTGCTAAAGCCTTCTTGATTCAAACCACAATCCGGTTTGTCAAGGCAACACTTTCTTACAAAGGTATAAAACAATGTGTGTGAATGTTTTCTACAAAACTTTATCACAACTGTGATGTATACACAAAATGAAGCTTAGAAACTAGATTGCTAAACAATAATGAAGTATCAGAGTTTGTGGTTTAGCAAAACTGGTAGATGAAGATTATTGTTCAGCTTTGTGCGTGTAGAGATTTGGAGAGCATTAGCCATTATAATCTTCAAAGCCTTGTTTATATAGCACTTGAGAAGATGAACGTTGAATGCAATATTCTTGATTCAATGCTAATAACAAGCTTTCCTTTTTGAGCAGATCTTGTCTAGAATGAGGCCGTTGGGATTAATTAACTTTCAATGCACAGTACCGTTGCTTCTTCAATGCACGTTCTGGCTTGGCTCATTCTGATTCTGCTTCGCTGCTGATGAACTATTGTGTTTCTGTATCAGAGTGTTTACGCGCAGTTCTGTTCATCAAGCTTCAGCATGTACGTGAGTTGATTATCTGATCTTGACATTCTGATGTAGCAACTTCTGATGCTGGCGTATGAAAACAAATTCTGATGCTGAAAAGACGTGATCTTGCTTATACCAATCAGAGTATCTGCAAGTCAGAACATAATAATTTTAGGCAGCATATAGTTCATTCATGAACCTTATAAATACTATATCTTTTCACTTTGTTATCATCAAAACTTAAATATAGGGTAGTAGATTCAAACATTGTTCTAACAATCTCCCCCTTTTTGATGATGACAAAAACTAGATATTTTAAATGAAAAATAACGTGAAAAGGTATCTGGATATGTATCAGAATAAGAAGTACGGAGAAGTCAGAGTTAAGAGATACTCCCCCTGAGTTTGTTACTTCCCTTTGATATACGTGTTCTTCAGGATCAGATCTTTTTCTTTCTTTGAACATCAGATTATAAGAGTCTTTGACTTATCAGAGAGCAGAGCTTCAGAGCTTTTCCTGTCAGAGCTTTGCTTTGGATCAGAGTATTAGGTCGATCAGAACTTCATATTGATCAGAGCAACATTGATCAGAGCTTCTACATTTTGATTAGAGCTTCTAGTCTTCAGAGTGTCCAGGAGCTTCCTTGTGCCTGTAGACTTTAAACAAAACAGAAAAAAAACATTTCAAGTAATAGAGTTAGAATGTTTGAGAATTTCTGTCTAGTTAGCCCGTTATTGATTTAAATATCATTCTTGTTCTCCCCCTTTTTGTCAGCAATCAAAAAGTGTTGGTGATGTGCTAAAACAATTTAGATCAGAAAAAAAAACAAATTATATTAAAATAGTTCAGAATCAGAGGAAGAAAATATTACAAAGCATAGTCAAAACAGTACATCAGAAAATGAAGAAAACATGAAAAAGTTATGCATGAAAAAGATTTAAGGTTGAGGAGGCATGCGTGAGAACAGGCTCTCCAGCATCGCTTGAATCTTTTCAGAAGTTTCATTCTGCTTCTGAACCATGTTGACAACAGTGTCAATCTTGCTGTCCTGCACATCCATTCGTGCTTTCATCTTCTGATCATTCTCTTCCATCCGCTGCTGTAGACGCAAGTCATTCAGCCTTAATTCTTCCAGAGTCTGCCTGTCCAAGGCAGCTTGAGAAGCATCAGAATAAGGAGGCTTCTCAGAACTTTCAGTGACATCTTCTGCTGGATTTTCTTCAGCCTGAATGGTCTTGTCTTCTTCTGATGGTTGCACCTGTGCAGCTTGCTGTTTCTCAGACCAAGATTCACTGTCCAGAGGGAGCACAACTTCCTGAGGCAGCTGACTTTCAACTTCCTTCAGCAGCTTGCTGAAGTTCTGTTGTGCCTGCTCATAGTTGACATCCTGCAACTTGAGGGCTTCAGCACGTACCCATAATCTGAACTGTGACCAGAGCTGATCAGAAGCAGCTGGGTCAATCATCCCAGGACAGACTTGCTTCAAAGAAGCAATCCATTGCAGCACACCTGTTTCAAAATTCAAAATACCAGAGCCAACATCTGGTTGCTTTGGTTTGGGAATGGCAATTTTGTGTCTTAAATCAGCAAGACGTTCAAGACTTGTTAAGTCAATGAAAGTTCTGCTGGGGTTTTCAGAGGTTTGCTGAGAGGCTGTTTGTTTTGGAGGAAGGGTATCAGAATCAGAGTCAGATATTTCGATTGGAGTGGATGGTGGTTTGGGAGTATTTGGAGGTGTTGATTCCTCTGAAGATGGTAACTGGGGCATGACAATAGTGGTTCCACATGGCAACTGGATTGCCAGCGGTGAAGGTTGAGGTGAGTGAGGGTCAGATTTATGAGGAGACGGGGTTTTGGAATGGTGAAACTCTGTTTGTGGTGAAGGTGGATTATTTTCTGGTTGAGGAGGTGGAATCTCTGATTGCTCAGGGATCAGAGGTTCTTCTGTGAGAGGTTGTTGTTGTTGTGGTTCTGGTTCTGGTTGTTGTTGTTGTTCTGGTTCAGGTTGTTGTTCTGGTTGTGGAGGAGGAATATTTGGTGGTTCAGAATTTGGTTGAGCAGAAGCATGTTCACGCTCAATATCAGCTAGCACTTGGTCAAGTGCTGGTGTTGTTGAAACTGTTGGTTGTTTGGGAATTTTGGTTCTGGGTCTTCTGAGTAGTAATGCCTCAGAAGGGTCTTCTGGTATGGTTTCATCAATGGTAGGGATTGGAATTGATATTCTGTGAGAGGTTTGAGAGGGGGCAGCAGATGTTGGAATAGTAAAAGATTTTGAGATAGGGGCAGCAGATGAAATACCTCTTTTCTTTGGAGTCTGATGAGATGATCCTTCTGCTGGCGCTTTCCTCTTCTTTGTCTTCTTCTGAGTCACTTCTGGTTGGATTTGACTCAGATCTTTGATCTTCAGCTTTGAACCTGTATCTTCTTCCTTGTACGCATCTGGATACCTGAGAAACATCTCTGGTTTGGATTCCATTTCAGAAAATACCGGAAAATCACTCAGAGGCACTCTTCTGCTGGAGATATCAGCAGTTGAAGTAGCTCTGGGTTCCTTCTGAATATTTTCTATCAGCTTCATCTTTTTCAGATTCTTAGCGTTCAGCGGTTTCCCAATAGTTGGTTCAATAGTGCTCATCTCCTGAGCTTCGATCAGATGTTCAATCAGCCTATTCTCTGTCAGAATATCTGATATAAGCCTTCCAAACGGTATCCAGTCTCTCTTGGTTCTTTCTTCTTCTCTTGTCTCTTTGACACTGGTCTTGAGATGGTTGAACAAGAAGTGTGCCAGATTGATCTTTACCCTCTGATCAATAAAGTAGATCAGAAACTGCTGATCCACGTTTATATAATCAGGAGAACTTGTTGGTTTCCTGTGGTTGAAGCATCCCAGAACAATCTTAGCCCATACTCTGCAGTGGTCCTTCAGATCCTTAATTTTGCTGCTGGGCATTCCAAGGGTGAAAATTCTGTTGGCTACCACACCTACATCAGGGCATCTTTCAGCCATGTCCACACAACGGACTCCACCACCACTTTGACCGATTAGCCTTGCAATGAGATCTTCATAAATCACAATCTTCTTTCCCATGACATAAGAGATGACTAGATGTTTAGAAACCTTGGCGTGAATCCAAAATTCCTTGACTAGCGCTGGGAATGTTGGTCCAACCAACCTATCGAAATACCTCTCCCACTTTTGAGCCCTAATTTCTTCAGTTAGGTCAAATCCATTTTCCTTCAAACTTTCGAAGTCAATGATTAACTCAGAAAGCACTTCAAGGTTCTTTACCGGAGTGAGAAGAGTTCTGAGAGGCACCTGATATTGTTCAGAGGTTGCTTTCTTCTGATTGCCTGCAGAAATGCTGGAGGATGCCATTGTTCACACTAAAAAAGCTTTGAGAATGATTTGAGAGAAAAAGGTTTGTAGGAGATGAACTCAGAAATATGCAGAAAAAGCTTGAGTGTTAATGAGAAAGCGTAAAGAATAAGAATGAAGGATTAATGTGCTTAAATAGAGTTTTTCAAGATTATTTTGAAAAAATAAACGTTTTTAAGAGAGAGAAAGAAATAATGATTGCCATTTAACAAGCGTGATTACTTTTCATTAAATGCTTGCTGATTTTGGGGGATTTGAGAAAGATACTTAAAAACGGTTACCAGACATGTGTCTCAATGCACCCAATCAGCGCTTTGCCTTCTCAGAAGCGTGCACGCGTTCTGCTTCAGAGATTTGCTGATGATTGGATGACACTTGTTTGATGTAGTGATCAGCACGTCTGTCTTTGAGATTAGACTCTCAGATCTTTAGACTTGCATCTGATACAATCTGCATGTTCTATCTTTCTGAAAGGAGATTGATCAGAAGTTCAAAGTAAAGTAATTACATTCTGAAGGTAAATATATGGAATTAAAACATTTTCACTCTGGGCATACTTTCATGCTGAGATGTTTCAGAATGAAATTGAACCTATCTTCTGAAAGGGGTTTAGTAAAGATATCAGCCCATTGATGGTCTGTATCTATAAATTTTAAGTTTAAAATACCTTTCTGAATATAGTCCCTAATGAAGTGATGTTTTATTTCTATATGCTTAGCTCTAGAATGTAAAATAGGATTCTTACTTAAGCAAATAGCAGAAGTATTATCACAAAGTATAGGAATGTTACTCTCAAAAATCTGGAAGTCTTCAAGCTGACTTTTCATCCAGAGCATTTGTGTGCTACATCCTGCTGCTGCTATATACTCAGCTTCTGCTGTTGACAGAGCAATTGTTGATTGCCTTTTGCTGGACCAAGAGATCAGATTTTCTCCCAGAAACTGGCAGCTTCCAGAAGTACTTTTACGTTCCACTCTGTCTCCAGCAAAATCAGCATCACAGTAGCCTACTAAGCTGTAATCACTAGATTTTCTATAAAACAAACCCAGATTAGTAGTACCTTTCAAATACTTGAAAATTCGCTTAACAGCTGTTAAGGGAGATTCTCTAGGATCTGATTGGAATCTAGCACAAATACATACGCTGAATAAGATATCAGATCTTGAAGCAGTCAGATAGAGGAGAGAACCAATCATACCTCTGTAGACTTTCTGTTCTACACTTTTGCTTACCTCTTCTCTTTCCAGAATGCACGTGGGATGCATTGGAATCTTTGATGGCTTACATTCTGAGAGGTCAAATTTCTTCAGAAGATCTCTGATGTATTTGCTCTGATGAATGTAAGTTCCTTCTGGAGTTTGATTGATCTGAATTCCTAGAAAGACTTTCAGTTCCCCCATGAGGCTCATCTCAAATTCTGCCTGCATACACTTAGCAAATTTTCTTCCAAGAGAAGGATTAGTAGAACCAAAAATGATATCATCAACATAAATTTGACAGACTAAAATGTCACTCTTAACTGTTTTACAGAATAGAGTAGTGTCCACTTTCCCTCTGGTGAATTCATTTTCAAGCAGAAAGTTACTTAGCCTTTCATACCAAGCTCTGGGAGCTTGTTTCATACCATACAGTGACTTCTTTAGTTTGAAAACATGTTCTGGATGTTTTGTATTTTCAAAACCTGGGGGTTGGTGAACATAAACTTCTTCTTCTATATAACCATTTAAGAATGCACTTTTGACATCCATCTGATACAGAGTGATGCCTCTATTAACAGCAAATGAGATTAAAAGTCTGATAGATTCTAACCTGGCGACTGGGGCAAAGGTTTTTGTATAGTCTATCCCCTCTTGCTGACTATAACCTTGTGCAACCAGTCGTGCCTTATTTCTGATGACTTCACCTTGTTCATTTAACTTGTTTCTGAACACCCATCTTGTTCCAATGACGTTGAATCCTTTTGGTCTGGGAACGAGATCCCATACGTCGTTTCTGGTGAATTGATTCAGCTCTTCTTGCATTGCCAGAATCCAGTCATTATCCAGAAGTGCTTCATCAATAGAAGAAGGTTCAATCAGAGACACAAGTCCCATAAGAGTTTCTTCAGAGTTTCTGAAGCTTGCTCTTGTTCTGATTGGATCTTCCTTTCTTCCTAGGATAGTCTCTTCTGGGTGATCCAAGCTGCTTCTGGGTAATCTCTTCTGAGGTTGATCAGCAGCTGTTGGAGGATTTCTAGCAGTGCTCCTTTCAGACGTTGAAGGAATGTCTGTGTTGAGAGCTTCTGATGACTTGTCTTCAGAACCTGCAAATTCAATTTCTATACCTGCAAAATTTTCATTCTGCTTTGACTTTTCAGAGTCAAGCTTATCATCAAAACGAACACTGATTGATTCTTCCACAATCTGTGTTTCTGTATTGTATACTCTGTACCCTCTTGAGCGTTCAGAGTATCCTAACATAATACACTTCTGTGCCTTAGAATCAAACTTGTTCAAATAATTCTTTGTATTTAATATAAAGCAAGTGCATCCAAATGGATGAAAATATGAAATGTTGGGCTTTCTGTTCTTCCACAATTCATATGGAGTCTTTTCCAGAATAGGTCTTATTGAGATTCTATTCTGAATGTAGCACGCTGTGTTTATTGCCTCTGCCCAGAAAGTCTTAGCAACGTTTGTCTCATTGATCATGGTTCTGGCCATTTCTTGCAATGTTCTGTTCTTTCGTTCTACAACTCCATTTTGTTGGGGAGTTCTAGGACAAGAGAAATCATGCAGAATGCCTTTGTCATCGAAGAATGACTCAAAATCTTTATTTTCAAATTCTCCACCATGATCACTTCTGACTTTAACGATTCTAAGATCTTTTTCATTCTGAACTTGGTTACAGAAGGTAACAAACACAGAGTGTGACTCGTCCTTGTGTCTTAAGAACTTTACCCATGTCCATCTGCTATAGTCATCTACGATTACTAACCCATACTTCTTACCACTGACTGAAGCAGTTTTAACTGGTCCAAATAAGTCAATGTGCAGAAGTTCTAATGGCTTAGAGGTGGAAACAACATTTTTGGATTTAAAAGAAGGTTTTGCAAATTTGCCTTTCTGACATGCTTCACACAGAGCATCTGAATTGAACTTCAAATTAGGAAGTCCTCTGACCAGATTGAGTTTGTTAATCTGAGATATTCTTCTCATACTAACATGCCCCAATCTTCTGTGCCAGATCCACTGCTCGTTGTTAACAGACAGAAGACATTTTACATTCTGACTCTTTAGTTCAGAAAGTTTGATTTTGTAAATGTTGTTTTTCCTCTTACCATTAAACAGGATAGTCCCATCTTTCTGACTAACAGCTTTACATGATTTTTGATTAAAGATTATATCATAACCGTTATCACTTAATTGACTTATGGATAACAGATTATGCATCAATCCATCTACTAGCAGAACATTATTAATAGAGGGAAGATTTCTATTACCTACAGTTCCAGAGCCAATAATATTTCCCCTCTGATTGCCTCCAAAGCCAACGTGGCCTCCAGGCTTAAGTTCCAGGCTTTGGAACATATGCCTTCTTCCCGTCATGTGTCGTGAGCAGCCAGAGTCCAGGTACCATGACTGGTGTTTCTGACTTGCTGCTAAAGATATCTGCAACATGTATTATTTTATCCTTAGGTACCCAGATTTTCTTGGGTCCTGACTTGTTAGTTTTACCAAAACTCTGGTTGAATTTTGGTTTCACAGAGTGCTTACTGCTAGTATATTTGATGTCGTGTGTGTGACCATACACAAAGTGTGAATTTAGAGGAGTGTGTTTAATGGTTAAATCCATGACATTCTTAGGTGTAGGAACCTTATCTTGGTATCCTATTCCTTTCCTGCCGTTTCTGCTAACTCCATAGATCATTGAAGCCATTCTGCTTCTATCTATGCTTTTAGCTAAGAACTTCTGGAAACTATGATTATACTCCTTGATGATCTCATCAGCGTTGCCGGGAGTTTCAGAAATTGGTTCCTTCTGAGAGTTTTGTAAAGAGTTTTCTAATTTTGAAATTTTATCTCTCAGCTCAGAGTTTTCCAATTTGAGACTCTCAGACTTATTAGAGTCAGATTCAAGATTCCTTTTCAGGTCTCTGAATTTAGCTCTAATCTGCTGATAGCGTTCCAGAATTTCATTGAGGCTTTCAGCAAGTTCAGCCTTTGTAAAATTAACAGCGAAGTTAGGAAATACCTCTTCTGTGTCTAATTCTGAGTCTGATTCAGAAGCTTCACTATCTTCTGAGATCTTAGCCATGAGCGCTATGTTTGCCCTTTCATCATCTGATTCTGAGTCAGCTTCAGACGAGTCAGAGTCATCCCATGTGGCCATGAGACTTTTCTTCTTCTCTCTTCCAAACTTCTTTTTGGGCTTTTCCCTCTGAAGCTTTGGGCAGTCACTCTTGTAGTGTCCTTGCTCATTGCACTCGTAGCAGATGATGTCTTTGGTGTTTGGCTTCTTGCTACTGGAGGAGCCTTCAGATCTTCTGTATCCAGAGGAAGAATCTGTCCTTCTGAATCTGGAAGAAGACTCGTTCTGATCAGATCTTCTGGGATTCCTGAACTTCCTTTGTCTTTGCTTCCACAGTTGATTTACTCTTCTGGAGATAAGGGAAAGTTCGTCTTCTTCTGATGAGGATCCATCAGATGTTTCTTCAACTGCCTGCAAAACTTTAGACTCAGATTTTCTGTTAGATTTTAAAGCTAAAGGCTTACCTTGCTTCTGAGGCTCGTCAGCTTCTAGCTCTATCTCATGACTTCTGAGGGAGCTTATAAGTTCCTCCAGAGTGATCTTGTTGAGATCTTTAGCTAGCTTCAGAGCAGTAACCATAGGCCTCCACTGCTTGGGTAAACTTCTGATTATTTTCTTGACATGGTCAGCAGTAGAGTATCCTTTGTCCAGAACTTTGAGACCAGCTACCAGAATCTGGAATCTAGAGAACATAGCTTCAATGGATTCAGATTCTTCCATTTTGAACGCCTCATACTTCTGAATGAGCGCCAGAGCTTTTGTTTCTTTGACTTGAACGTTGCCCTCATGCGTCATTCTGAGAGAATCAAAGATGTTCTTTGCTGTGTCTCTGTTGGAGATCTTTTCATACTCAGTATAGGAGATGGCACTGAGGAGGATGGTTCTGGCCTTATGGTGATTCTTGAAGTCACGCTTTTGTTGATCGGTCATTGATTTTCTATCAATCTTCTGACCAGTTGCATTCACAGGGTGCGTGTATCCATCAGTCACCATATCCCACAGATCAGCATCATGTGCTAGAAAGAAGCTTTCAATCCTGTCTTTCCAGTAATCAAAGTTTTCTCCATCAAAGACTGGAGGTTTGCCGCTGAATCTGTCTCTGTCCTCATTATTGTCATTGCTGAAGTGAGAATTGTTTCCTGCCATTGTGTTTTTCTGACGCTGGATCTTGTACTGACACGGTTAAGTGTTTTAGCTCAGAACCAGGCGCTCTGATGCCAATTGAAGGGGTGAAAAACACAAGAAGGGGGGGTTGAATTGTAAAACTGAAATCTAAAGCAATTGACAAGATATTTTTATCCTGGTTCGTTTGATCTCAAACTACTCCAGTCCACCCGTCAAGGTGATTTCGCCTCTCTCCAACGAGGTCTTAATTCACTATATTCAACTGAATATTACAGACTGCTTTAACAACTGCTAAAGCCTTCTTGATTCAAACCATAATCCGGTTTGTCAAGGCAACACTTTCTTACAAAGGTATAAAACAATGTGTGTGAATGTTTTCTACAAAACTTTATCACAACTGTGATGTATACACAAAATGAAGCTTAGAAACTAGATTGCTAAACAATAATGAAGTATCAGAGTTTGTGGTTTAGCAAAACTGGTAGATGAAGATTATTGTTCAGCTTTGTGCGTGTAGAGATTTGGAGAGCATTAGCCATTATAATCTTCAAAGCCTTGTTTATATAGCACTTGAGAAGATGAACGTTGAATGCAATATTCTTGATTCAATGCTAATAACAAGCTTTCCTTTTTGAGCAGATCTTGTCTAGAATGAGGCCATTGGGATTAATTAGCTTTCAATGCACAGTACCGTTGCTTCTTCAATGCACGTTCTGGCTTGGCTCATTCTGATTCTGCTTCGCTGCTGATGAACTATTGTGTTTCTGTATCAGAGTGTTTACGCGCAGTTCTGTTCATCAAGCTTCAGCATGTACGTGAGTTGATTATCTGATCTTGACATTCTGATGTAGCAACTTCTGATGCTGGCGTATGAAAACAAATTCTGATGCTGAAAAGACGTGATCTTGCTTATACCAATCAGAGTATCTGCAAGTCAGAACATAATAATTTTAGGAAGCATATAGTTCATTCATGAACCTTATAAATACTATATCTTTTCACTTTGTTATCATCAAAACTTAAATATAGGGTAGTAGATTCAAACATTGTTCTAACAACGAGTGTCTATAACGACAAGTGTCTATAATGACGAGTGTCTATAACGACGAGTGTCTATAACGACGAGTGTCTATGACGATGAGTGTCTATAACGACGAGTGTCTATAACGACGAGTGTCTATGACGACGAGTGTCTATAACGACGAGTGTCTATAACGACGAGTGTCTATAACGACGAGTGTCTATGACGACGAGTGTCTATGGCGACGAGTGTCTATAACGACGAGTGTCTATAACGACGAGTGTCTATAACGATGAGTGTCTATAACGACGAGTGTCTATAACGATGAGTGTCTATAACGACGAGTGTCTATAACAACGAGTGT
Organism: Vicia faba; assembly: GCA_948472305.1. Lineage (NCBI taxonomy): Eukaryota > Viridiplantae > Streptophyta > Magnoliopsida > Fabales > Fabaceae > Vicia > Vicia faba. The sequence continues at coordinate 1,418,917,131 of OX451735.1, forward strand.
CTATGACGACGAGTGTCTATAACGACGGGTGTCTATAACGACGGGTGTCTATAACGACGAGTGTCTATAACGACGAGTGTCTATAACGACGAGTGTCTATAACGACGAGTGTCTATAACGACGAGTGTCTATAACGACGGGTGTCTATAACGACGGGTGTCTATAACGACGGGTGTCTATAACGACGAGTATCTATAATGACGAGTGTCTATAACGACTAGTGTCTATAACGACGAGTTGTATCAGAGAAATCTTTAGGCATTGATTTAACTGGATTTGTATTCTTTGACTGGGTTGGTCTCTTTTGACTGTATTCGTCTACATAGCTGATCATTTAACTATATCCTTCCTGAAAGGTAAAGGTCAGTCATATGCAATGCATGATATGAATCAAGCAATGATGTTCTCAACACATGAGATTGTATTATATGATGCGTATATGCATGTATCATGATGTATAACAATGTGATGTTTATGAATGTATCTTCGTCTAGGAAAATAGATCCTTGACGGATGTCGGGAAGTCAAATCCTGGGCTGATGTTGGAGAATAGATTTTGCTTCCGCTGGGGATGATAATTGCAAGAATATCGGTAGGAGAAGATGACTCCATTGGGGAATAAACTTGGCGAATAGATTACTCTGCGGGGAAAGAGAGGTACTTTGCTGAGGTTGATGAGGATAACTCCGCTGGGGATACCGTTGTTGTGCTTTGTTGGAAGTTTTGATGAACTCCGCTGGGGAATAAGAAGAACTTTGCCGAGGACGATCTTTCCGTGGCTTTTAGCTGAGGATAATCCAGTTATAAGCTCTGGTGGAGAAATAACCTTTGAATAAAACCGGGGAGACGCGTTCGCTCTGCAGGGAGTGAAGGTATCTTGGTCGCATTCTTCAGCTGAACTTACCTTGGCACCTCGGTGGACAGGGCAACCGGATCATTTAGACAACTCATTATTGCCCCAGTTTCTGTTGGAGAAGAAGGTACCTGTGAAGGTGTTTGATGACTGCCGTTTGACAAATCTTCTTCTGGTAGGCAAGTGACAAGATACCGGGACATAGTTGTACGCTTTGATCCCTAATTTTTGCCTGGACCGCCCTTTTGGGTTTTCAGTCCACCGGGATACCCATTTTTGCCCAAGCCGCCTTTTCAGGTTTTCGACTTGCCGGGTGTACAGATTTTTTCATTTCATCCCTTATTTTTGCCCGAACCCTTTTGGTTCGCCGGGAAGCCCTTATTTTTGCCTAGGTGTGTCAACCTAGCGGGTCTTTGATTTTGCGTAGTATTTTTTTCGACTATGTCCACGTTCTCAGAATGTAGGGAGGTGCCCCTGTTGTAGCGTTGTATCGCCATACTAGAAGATCTTCGTTTGATCGTCCAATGCCCCAAGTGATCCAGATGGAGGTTTGCCCCTGGCTGTTTGGCCTTTTGAGAGATTCTCCGAATCTTGACTTAATTGCCCCAGATGATGGACAATAATCACGTCTGCCCCTTGATTGGAAGTGCTTTTGTTCACTAGGTATTCATCGTGTGAATTTCCCTGTTGTTCAAACAAATAGTCATATACAAACAATGTTATATCAAAAATGCAAAGCTTATGTCTGTCTTGAAGATTTTGAAAATGCATGCTTTTCATAAAACAAGTGATTGTTTGTAAAACGTGATGTCAACTCCTTCTTTATAGTAAGCCTTAAGGAGTCAGGATACCTTTCGTCACAGTATGCTTTCGAACTAACCCATGCTTCAGCTAGGACTTTTAAGGGTTATAACGTGGCCTGGTTCACGGTTTAAGAAACAAAGGATAAAGGCTCAAACTATTTGTACCCACCCGCTCTTCGTGATGTTCTCCAAACCTAAACTCAGTTGATCATACGTTAGACCTTGTTTGAGTCTTTGCTCTGATTTTCTGGTGATGATTCGGATGTTGATAACTTATTTTGAATAGGCAGTCATTCCTTTTTTTTTGTTGAGGGTTTGTAAGACCTCTTTCTTGTCTGATTTTTTTTTTGTTATCCCTATTTTTTGCCTGAGCTATTTCCTTTTTGGAATTACAGTCAGCGGGATGCCCCAGTTTCGTAAGTCCCCTTCGTAGGTTTTGACTTATTGGGCTTTTCATTTATGATTTTTGATAACGACTGCCTATCTTTATGATTGTAGGGAACCATCACTGTCTTTTGTTTTGTAAGGACTTTTTGGTGCCATTCGTTATGCACTTGGATCAACTGAGAGAACTACCCTGCCCCAGGTTATGATTATGGGTTTTGATTTTCGAAAATAAAAACTTCTACTTCTTTGGCTCAGAGGGGTTGACGAGGGATTATCTTCCTTATTACTCCAGTGTTTAGGAATTGAAACAATGCCTGTACTTCATAAGCGGGGTCTGTTCAAAAGCATACTGTAATGATCGCGGTATCATTTTCGTCATCCTCCCTCAAGAGGCTTAGCATTATTAACCAAGAGTTGATCATCAGAAAAAATATGAAAATAATTTGCATTTAGTGAATACGAATATATTGTTTCAGAATAGACATATGCGATGCATTAATGAAATAACAATGTTTAACATGAGTAAATGTTCGAACAAAAGAGAATTGCAACTTGAACATTCGAATGAACAAAAATTTCTCACTCCTAGCCATGTTTTGGCAAGGGAGCAGTGATCACATGGGGAGTCTTGGGTACTTTAAACTGAATCTCTCCAGCGTCGATCATGTCTTGAATCTTGTTTTTGAGAGGCCAGCAGTTGTCCGTAGTATGCCCCGGGCTATCAGAATGGTATGCGCACCTATCGTTGGGATGATAGTTAGGAGCAGAAGTGTTTGGATTCCGGAGAGGAGCCCTTAAGGTGATCAGCCATGCCTTCAACATTTGTTGTAGTGCTTGATCCAGCGACATGTTGATCTTGGTGAACTGCCTTTTAGGCTTGTCTGGTTTGCTCTGCTCAGCCCGTTGTTCTGGGCGAGGTCATTGTTAGACCTGTGAAGTAATAGCAGCTTGGAGAGGCCCAAACCTTTGACTTCTTGGAAGTTGATTAATGACTGGGTCCCTGACTTGGGCTGGTTGCTTCATGTCTTGATGAAGCTGACTGATCATGGACCTCAGCTCTCCTTGCTCCTGAGCTAAACCTTGAATGAGTGCCCTTTGCCCCAGCATCTGGGTTTTCAATGTGTCTACCTCAGCTTGTAGACGTTTCAGCTGTTCGTCCTTGTCATCTTCAGGACTCTTTCTGATCAGATTCCCCATGAGGAGTGTCCTCAACTCTTCCTGCCCCTTGGATAGGCTTAGGAAGATCTCTTTGAACTGAGTCTCTTGAGTGTGAAGGTCCTGGTTATCTTGTTGGGAAGCCATGGCTGAAATAAACAGCAGGGAGGGTAAGTGACCTGCAACAAGGGTACCTGTAATGCAATGATATGTATGATATATATGCAATGTTCTCAAGGATCTCGCGGGGTAAACAAAAATTGTTAGAACTAGGTAGCTTGATTGAGGGAACTTCATGTTTGCTGAGATTCCTTCTTCAAGGGTCAAAGTCTCACTATATCCAGTGGGTCATAGCCCCTGACTTTAATCATCATGTCTGGTTTTGGTTTCCAGACCACCTTGGTTAGGGGAACCTTCTTCAAGGGTCAAAGCTCACCATATCAAGTGGGTCATAGCCCCTGACTACCTTGGCTAGAGGAAAATAAATCCTCTTTCCCCCTTGCTGGGATAGTTGATTCACCATGACCTGCACCACAAGCCCTTGAGATCCTTGAAATGGGTTAGGATGTATGCAATGGTATGATGTTATGGTATGCATGGAGTAATGTGAGTAGCCCTGTTATGAGTCCCAATTAAGGACTGTAAACCAAAACCTGCAAGAAACTTAGTAAACCCTGTCATGAGTCCCAATTAAGGACTATAAACGAAACCTGCAAGAAACTCGGTAGACCTTGTTATGAGTCCTAATTAAGGACTACAAACAAAACCTGCAAGAAGCTCAAGTGTCAGACAACAAGCATGCAAATAGTCAAGTACGAAGGCACACAAGTCACACAAGAGAAACCCTTAGAGTTTAGGCCAGCATGGGGTCTGGGTATTACCCTCTTGAAGTTGGTGGGCTCAACCTGTCCTATTAGAAGTAACCGGGTTCTAAGGGACCCAATATCACTGGATTGCTTTCATTGTTCATCGTTTCGATTTAGCCACTGAACTGGCGACCAAAATATTCCAGGAAAGCAACCCTCAATTGAGTGTAGTATCGAGTATCAACCAACCTCGGACTGCACCAAAGTCAGTTATCTCACTACCCTAAAGAGGCCAAGATAGTTCAATTAAGGTTCCTAAGGTCTGTTGATGCTTCACGACACCATGCGGAGGCCCCGTACTCTCCTTGACTGAACTCAAGGGTTACCGGTACACACCAAAGTGCCACATCAACGTAGCAGACTGTTTCAACCATGTCGGTATACCCCGCACAGTTCCCTCACAGCCTTGTTGCTACTTTCTAAGAAGGTATCCCCAGATCCGGGTTAGGATCTATAGAACTCCCAAGACAGTCCCACAATTTAAAGCAAACAAGGAAAGCAATTGAAAACACAGTTATGAACTAACCCTAAGGTACACCTCACTTTAAGTTAAGTCCCCAGCAGAGTCGCCAGTTCTGTGATCGGTGGATCTGGAACTGACTGTTTAACGCTGGTTCGCGAAATGTCGCGGAAGCAAGAGTCGCCACCATCTTTTATTTTCTCCAAATGGAAAGGACAAAAGCACAGAAAAATTCCTTAAAGAGATTGCTCTCGGTTCGGGAGGTAGGTTATAGAAAGGGAAGGTGTTAGCACCCTTTCTATCCATGGTTATCCATGGGCTCTTAGATACTTGCTCATTTGTGTTTTCAAAATGGTTTGTTTGCTTTTCAACTGTGGGTTTTAAAATGTTTCTTTGAAAATTCCAGTTCGGCTCTTGTATCGGTCCTCAAGAGTGTTTGAAAAATTGCTTTCGAAAGCTTTTTGAAAAGGTGTCGGTGTGAAAAGTATTTTTGATTTGTTTTGAAATTAGAGCAAGTATCTAGAGTCGTCTACCTACCCTAAGGAATTCGTCTGTGTAAATGTCCTTTAAAGTAGTGCCATCCCACCATTGAGAGGTAGGTAGCACCACCGTTGGAGGTGTTCGGGTCAATTCGAGGTTCGGGACATGGTGATCACCAGAGCAATGGGAAGACACCTTAGAAGCTACCCTCATGCCAGGTTCCCGGATCATGAGGACTTACTAAGACATCCTCTACTCGACGATCACCTTTTGAGGCAAGGCAACAGTGAGGCGTACCCTAGGGGTGGTGTGTGATTTGTGTGTCAGATTCAGATATTTTATCTTGTCATGTCAAGGTGATCTATGCGTTTGTTTTTATTTTATCATTCATTCTTGCATGCATTTATTAACAGTTAAAAAGATGCGGAAATTAAAAGTTCTAAACTATTACAAAGGCGCGGGTCCACATCGCCAAATTTAAAATCCAGGACCCGATTTGACAAAAAATAAAGAACTAAAGTGCGAGAAATATAAAATGTCCGAGTTACATGGCTTTGGGAGAATTACATAAATATTTAAAAGAAGGAATAAAGATGTGTGAATTGAATTGAAATTGAAAGCGAGGGCGTTGGACCCTTTTTAATGAAATTAAATTATATTGAGCAAATTAATTAAATTAAAATAAAAAAAGAAATTATTTTTGAGGTTTTTTGTATTTATAGTTTTTTATGAGAATTAAATGAAATTAAAATATTAATCCTAATTCTAATTTTTTTATTTATTAAGAAAAACATGTTAAAATTAAACCTAAAATTAATCTAATTATTTACATGCAATTTTGATTTATAAAAACAAATAATTAATTATTAGTGAAATTTATTTACAAAAAATATTAATTAAATAAGTATATTTTGATTTTTATGACTTTTCTGTTTTTTACTATTTTTTATATTTTATGAAAATAAGTTAAATTAAAGGAATTAATTAAAAAAAAGAAATAATTGAAATAAATAAAATAAGGAAAAGAAAGAAAATATAATACCTTGGGGGGTTTCTGTCCCCTTTTTGGAGGTGAATTGGAGTGGTTTGGCCATGTATTGGTGTCATGCATAAGTTTTTCTACTTTGGCCATTTGGCTTTTGGCTTTTGGCCATTTGTGTTTTGGCCTCAATGTTCCTTAATCTTCTAGGATGTCTGTCTCGTCATGTATTGGGGTCATGTGTAAAATGTTCTGTTTTGGCCATTTGGCTTTTGGCTTTTGGCTTTTGGCCATTTAGCTTTTGGCCTCAACGTTCCTTAATGAACCTGCATGGGATCCTGTCTAAATCTGCAGTGTTGAATCTCACGAACACATTAAATAAAATCATAAAATGCAAATAAAGCCAATATATGAAGAAATTTAATGTTTAGGCACAATATGGCATGTATGAATGATTATACCCTTTTGATCATGGAGATCAAATCGACCTTACCCTTACTGGAAAATTAGTGACCTGGATGCTTTTATGCCTTACTGGAAAATTAGGATCATGGAGATCAAACCAGCCTTATCCTTACTGGAGAAGTAGTGAGGTGTTGGTTTGTAACTGAGATGGTTTTGTTTGTAGTGAGAGAGGGATTTGTAATAAGGATTTCAAGGTTTTAGGGTTCTTGAAAGAATTTGATATTCTAACAGTGTTGTGGCAAGGTTTTTTTTTTCTCTTTTTCTCTTCTTTCTCCCTTTTTTTTTCTCTCTGGTTTGTGTGACAAGAAGGTGATTATATAGTGGAAATTAGGGTAAAGAAAATGGGCTTTGAATGTGCAATTGGGCCTCCAATATTCACTTGAATTCGTCACTTTCCAGGCTAAATCGCATGGACTTAAGTGCATTTTTTGAAGTTGAAATGTGAAAACAAAATGTAGCCGACATCGAGAACTAACTCCTGTCCGAAAATCGACTCAATCGGATAAATGGTGAATTAGTTATGAATTTTTGAAGTTTCAGCTCAGACAAACTTATTTTGGGCTTCAGTGTCGACTCTGACACGTTCTTCAATAAAAAACTGGTATTGATCGGTGCATAATTTGGTCTCGACTTTTGAAGCAAAGTTGTAGATCTATGAGTCAGTGACCTTGTGTAAAAATATGAGTCCAATCCGATAAAAATTGACCGAGTTATGAATTTTCGAAGTTTCGGCTCAGATGAAATAATATTCAGCATTCAGGATTTTCAGCGTGTCACGCACTCTGAGCAAAAAACGAAGGCCTTTTGAATACCGTTTGAACTCAATACCTTCTGTGAAAATGTAGCCAACTCAATTTGTGAAATTTTGGCACCGGAACCAGCTCGATACGATGAAAATCGACCAAGTTATGATTTTTTGAACATGACGCAAATAAACTTCTGTCACAAATTTTCTGCACGAAAATACTTGATAAATCCACATTTTTGAAGACCTTCTGATCGAAATTGGCTTCCAGCCGTGAGAGATGAAAACGTAGATAATGTCAAGACGGAATTTTGGCCACCGGAACGGGTTCAAAACGAGTCACGATCTTCAAGTTATGAATTTTTTAGCGCGTAAAAACTGCACTTTCAGCACACTTTTTCACCATATTTCTTCGAGAAAACTCACACATTCGGATACCTTCTTTAAAGAATTGACTCTTGAGCCGAACCTGAATTTGAGAATACGTTATCAGAGATATCTTGGCGAAAGAATACCTGAATATGACGCACCGGGTTGGACTTGTGAATTTTTCTTGAAATGTTTTGAGAAATATGGGAGGGCAAATTTTGGGGTACAACAGAGAGAATATTCTACCTTGAGAGGAAGACGATGGAGGAGAAGAGGACGAGGAGGCGCTGAGGCGGCTTAATGGTGAAGAGGCTTTGCACGATGAAGCTAGCTTTAACTGGTATCTTTACTTTTTGCCAATTTAGGGTTTCGTGATGATGACTTGAAAACCTTTTCCTCTTCTTTATCTCTTCTCTTCGTTGGCTTGCCTTCTGTTTATGCTGCCTTGGATTTTCTCTCTTCTTCTGACTTGTTGCCTCGTTGTTTTACTTCTGTCGCCTCTGAGTTGCCTTTGAAACTGTTGAGCATGATAGTTGCCTTCTTTGCTCGTATGCTTATGTTGCTTTGAGTGTTGGCCTTTGAGCGTTTTGCCTGTGATGAGGAGTTTCTGAGGCTTAGGGTTTATTTGATTCTTTTCCTCTTCTCTTCCAGTTGCCTTGAGTTGCCTTATGAATATGCTTCTTCTGTATGCTTGCTTAATGACTTTCTCCTTGCCTTATGCGTTTGCCTATGAAGAAGATTTTCTGAGGCTTTGTGTTTCCTTTGTTGGATGCCTGGGTTGATTTGCCTGTTTGATTTGCTTGTTTGATTTGCTTTGTACGTTGGTTTGATGGCCCGATGATGAAGAGATTCCGAAGGTCTAGAGTTGGCTTGTTTTATGTTGGTTTTGACAGGTTTTAGCTTAAGTCAAAGCAGGTTCATACTGGCTTAAGGCAGGGAGGTTTGAACTAGTTGTTTCAGGCTTACAGGTTGTGAGGCTTTAAGGCATCTGATAGTTTTTGTGTTTATCAGTTCTGGCTTTGGGTTTTTTAGGCCATTTGCAGGTTTTGTATCTTTAGGCCTTTGATAAGGCTTAAGCAGGTTTTACTTGGGATTGTACAGTTTTTTGTTTAAGGTTTGGCTGGTTTATTGTGAGTATACTGGTTTAGCTTCAGGCAGGGTTGGGTTTGGTGTACATGCTGGTATGGCTTGGACTTGTTTCTTCTGCAGGTTTGTATATTGGTTTAGGCCATGTTTTTTTTCAGGTTTAGCCTTGGACTGGTCTTTTATGCTTCAGGTTTGAGGCTTTTGGAAGTAAAGATAATGCAGGTCTGAGGCTTTTTGGTGAGAGGGTTTATGCAGTAGTAGCTTGATGGTTATGTGTTTGTATATTTTGCTCTCCCCTCCTTCTACTGTGTTTTTGTTCTTTTTGTATATGCTTCTTATGCTTCAAGCCTTAAGCCTGCAAACCTGCTTCTTTTTGCTCTTCTCTCTCTCTAGTACACTTTTCATTATAATAATGTTTATGCTGTACTTTTAGTTCTGAAAGTGGCCACTTTTCTTTGGGAAATGATGAAAAAAATATAGCTTGCTTGCATAATAGTTTTGCTCTGCATTCTTGTCTCTTTTCTTTGACAGCTTGATATCTTTCCAAAATCTTCTTTATTGACAGCTTGGATCCTGTGACAGCAACTTGTACCTTTTGGCATTTTTGACAGAAAGTAGGAATTTGGATTTTTCAGTTTGGTTTGAACTTGGAGTTTGAGATTTTGAACTTATGCAGTTTGACACTTTGCATTTTTTCTCAACTTTGTATTCATGATTAGCAAATAAAATTCTTCCCTCTTTGTGAACCGGGAGAAATCCCGTGATTTGCAGAGAGGGTTAACTGATCCCAATCAGTGGCCCTTAATGATGACTGTAATTTTATCTGTCTTTTCAATTCAATTTAACTGTTATTTGACTTTTCTCTTTTCCTCTTGCAGATGAATAATTTGAATGGAGGGGAGCATCACTAAATGAAGAATGAAGAATTGGGGACTTAGGAATATTTAGAAAAATAGGATAGTTTTATTTTCAATTTAATCATTGTAACTATTATTATTATAAATACCTTGTAAATGAATACTTGTATCTAAATAATAATTGTAACAAATATTTAAATATGAAATAAAAATTCTATTGATCCATTTAATTCTTTTTTATCCCTTTTCAATTATTTACTTATTATTTATAGTTCCTTAAATTAAAATAAATGAAAATTAAATTCGAGATATTTAATCCTTAGAATAATAAATAATCAACTAAACATTGATTCTACGTTGATCAAAATAATAAACTCGGCGCTTCCAACATCCAAAGCAAAGCACAGTCAAATGCAATAACTGATCAGACGTATTCCTTTCTTACTGATTTCTTACCAAGCACTGTAAATCCAAACTGCATATATCTTTTGACTGGTTCAGTCAAACGAACGTGAATTCAAACTAACTGCCTTCTTTTACTGATTAAATCAAACAATGCGAATTCAACCCGAATCTCGGAATAACTTGCAAAGCACTGTAGAATTCAAATCCTTCTGAGAACGTGCCCAAAAACCCTAATTCCTGATTAAATTCCAAAGAGCGTTCGCCTGATCAAAGTCGAGCCAAAATCAACCAAAACCCTAAGCCAACTGCTTGAAGCATTCCAGAGCCCTGAAAATCAATAAAACCCTAATTTTGTTTGACTGACGAGAAAAGTCAGTTTGACCGATTCTTGAGCCAGTTTGAAAGATCAGGAAAAGCCTGAAGTTGTTATTTCTTGTGGAAAAATGCGAGGGCAAATTTTGGGGTACAACAGTTGCCCCTGTTCAATCTTCTTGAACCTGAAGAGTTAGATTGGTAAGTTTTCCTTTCGCGACTTGAAGGTAAAAGAAGATTGGACACTAAAGTACCCAGAAAATTTGCACTCGTCGATGTGATGGTAGAGGTGAATGGGCTTAAAGATGCCATTTGGTGATGGGCTTAAAGATGCCATCTGGTGCGACAGAATCTTGTCGGGGGATGGGCTTAGAGATGCCATCTGATAATGTTGAACTGTATGTCAATGGTGAGTTGACGAGTATCAGAAAGGCATCCGTGTTTTTGGAACATCTCTGAATTGGGGGTCCGAATAAGCAATAGATTGACATCCATGTCTGGAGAATCCGTAAACTATTTTCAGGAGTTGAGATTGAATAAGTAATAGAGCAACATCCGTTGTTGGGAAGCGTCTGTAAACTATTTTCAAAAATTGCATCTGAACAAGCCGATAGATCAACATCCGTTGTTGGGAAGAATCCATACACTGTTTTCAGAAGTCTTGAAGTTGAAGAGGAACTGGTGTAGGGTTTCCTGATGATGCGTCTGAATGGATCCGGAATAAGTATCAGAATGTCGTCGTGTCCGAGTCACATCTGAACTATTTCTAGATGAATCTCGGGAGGTGATCTTTGTCTGTCGACTAATCTTACCTGAAAAAGTAAAGGGTTAGTTGTATGCAATGTCATGATGCATGATGCAATGTATGTGACATCAATGTTTATGACATGAATGTGATGAATGCGCATGTAAGATGACGAGCTATCTTGCTGAGGATAAATGAATCTTGGACGGCTGAAGATAAAAGAATCTTGACCGCTGCCGGGAAAATAATTCTCTGGCTGCTGCTGGGGAAGAGAATTCCTGATGACCTCTACTGGGGAGTTCCAAGCTAGCAGACTCATGCTGGGGAGGTAAGATTGAGAATCTTCAGTTTGGCGGGAAGTAACTCTGGCGACTTCACTGGGGAATTCAAGATCTCCCCTCCTAAAACTTTGTGGGGAGAAGGTTCATTGGTCTGGCTCCGCTAGGGATTGATAATTTGAAGTTTTAGCTTCGCTGGGGATAATGAAGCTTGACTGTGAGTGGAGTTAGCTTGAGAAGAATCTGAACAAGCGATAGGTTAACATCCGTTACTTGGAGAACCCGTGAACTGTTTTCAGAAATCTTGAAGTTGAATAAGCAATAGAGCAGCATCCGTTGTTGGGAAGCGTCCGTAAACTGTTTTCAAAAGTCTTGAAGTTGAATCAGCAATAGAGCAGCATCCGTTGTTGGGAAGCGTCCGTAAACTGTTTTCAAAAATTGCATCTGAACAAGTTGGTAGATTAACATCCGTTGTTGGGAAGAATCCGTGAACTGTTTTCAGAAGTCTTGAGGTTGAATAAGCAATAGAGCAGCATACGTTGTTGGGAAGCGTTCGTAAACTGTTTTCAAAGGTCTTGAAGAGGAACCGGTGTAGGGCTTCCTGAGGATGAGCTTGTGTAAAACTGCATCGGGTTTTTGAACACTTTTGACATTCGAATGCCCTAAGTGGTGATGTAGATAATTTCCTGGCTTGTTACAGGTGTTGGTCTATAATCGGTCGTCCACAGATGTTTCCTGGCTTGTTACAGGTGTTGATCTGGAACTCTTCAGACGTGCCCTGGCTGGATACAGGAATCGAGTCTGGAAATAGTCGTCAACAGATATGCCCTGGCCGGATACAGGAATCGAATCCTCGAACTCTTCAGACGTGCCCTGGCTAGATACAGGAATCGAGTCTGGAAATGTGATAGTTGATAGATATGCCCTGGCTGGATATAGGAATCGAATCTTCAAACTCTTCAGACGTGCCCTGGCTAGATATAGGAATCGAGTCTGGAAATATGGTCAACAGATATGCCCTGGCTGGATACAGGAGTCGAATCTGGAATTGTGATAGTTGATAGATATGCCCTGGCTGGATACAGGAATCGAATCTTCAAACTCTTCAGACGTGCCCTGGCCAGATACAGGAATCGAGTCTGGAAATATGGTCAACAGATATGCCCTAGCTGGATACAGGAGTCGAATCTGGAATTGTGATAGTTGATAGATATGCCCTGGCTGGATACAGGAATCGAATCTTCAAACTCTTCAGACGTGCCCTGGCTAGCTACAGGAATCGAGTCTGGAAATGTGGTCAACAGATATGCCCTGGCTGGATACAGGAGTCGAATCTGGAATTGTGATAGTTGATAGATATGCCCTGGCTGGATACAGGAATCGAATCTTCAAACTCTTCAGACGTGCCCTGGCTAGATACAGGAATCGAGTCTGGAAATGTGGTCAACAGATATGCCCTGGCTGGATACAGGAGTCGAATCTGGAATTGTGATAGTTGATAGATATGCCCTGGCTGGATATAGGAATCGAATCTCCAAACTCTTCAGACGTGCCCTGGCTAGATACAGGAATCGAGTCTGGAAATGTAATAGTTGATTTGTTGAACACTTTCGACATTCGAATGCCCCAAGTGGTGATGAAGGAATCTTGAATCAGATTACTCTGCATATTGAGAGATTTCTTGAAATCTTGACTGGACTGCCCCAGGTTAACTGAACTTTGAAAGATCTGTTGGACCTTGACTGGACTGCCCCAGGTTAATTGAATGGTGACATGTCATGCCCCCTGTTGGTAGGAGATTTGATGAAAGTGTTATCCTCTTGAAGTGATTTTTACTTACTGAGAGAGTTTTCGTTCCTCCGAACATTCGCTGTATGAAATTCTTCGCTGTCAAACAAAAACCAAGTGTAGACAGTGATATTCAAACAATGCAAAGTTTATGTTTGTCTCGAAGTTTTGCAAAAATGCGTTTTTTAGCAGAAAACTTTTTATAAGACAGATCAACACAAGATTTAGAGCAAAGCCCTACAGGAGTCAGGATACCTTTTGTAACAGTATGCTTTCGAACTAACCCATGCTTCAATTAGGACTTTTGAAGGGTTGTAACGTGGCTTGGTTCACGGTTTAAGAAACAAAGGATAAAGGCTCAAAGTATATTTGTACCCACCCGCTCTTCGTGATGTTCTTCACACCTAAGCTCAGTTAATTGTGCGGCACACTCTGCTTTGAGTTTGGAACGACTTTTGGGCGATGGTTCACCAGTTGAATTTGGGGAGACAGTCATCATCTCCTTTTTCTTTTTCAACATTTTTCATGTTGTTGAGGATTTTGTAATGACCTCACTATTTTGATTTTGATTTGTTATCCCTAACTTTTGCCTGACTGTTACCATTTTCCGGGATTACTGTCAGCGGGATGCCCCAGCTTTCTTAAGCCTCCTTTACAAGTTTTGGCTCAGCGGGCTTTTTCTTTTTGAGAGATTGACTGTCTATGTGATAGGGAACCACCCTTGTCTTTTGATTCCAAAGGAATGCTTTCTTTTTTGACATCGTTCGTTGTATTACGAACTGAGAGTTTGCGACTTCAATGCGCATCTTCTTTTGAATTAACTGAGAGACTACCCTGCCCCAGGTTTATATCAAAGGTTTTGATTGTTCAGAACAGAAAACTCCTACTTCTTTGGCTCGAAGGGGTTGACTAGGGATTAACTTCCTTATAACTCCAGTGTTTGGGAATTGAAAGAAATGCCTGTACATCATCAGCAAGGTCTGTTCAAAAGCGTACTGTATAAGATCATGGTACTGTTTTGTCATCCTCCCTCTAAAGGCTTATAGCTTTTTATCAAGAGTCAAATATCATAAAGAAAAGCATAAGAGTAGTGAATGAATGGATGAATTTAAGACAAACATATGCAATGCATTAATGAAAACAGAGTTTAACATCAACAGATAATTGTTTGACAGCAAAAGAAATTACAACTTTTAAAAATTCAAAAAGAAACAAAAGTCTTTCAGCTTGAGCTTCGTCACTTCAAGTGGAGAACCCTTTAACGGAATATTTTCATCTCGCCGTCTGGCATGAATTCCAGCACCCCAGTGTCGATCAGATCTTGAATCTTGTTCTTCAAGGCCCAACAGTCGTTGGTGTCGTGTCCCGGGCTGTAGGAGTGGTAAACACAAAATGCGTCGGGATGATAGTGAGGAGAGGAGATATTGGGCTTCTGAGGAGGGTCCTTTAAGGTAAGCAAGTTGACCTCCATCAGGCGCTTCAGTATGAAAAATGATGGTATTTCAGTCTCCGTAAACTGTCTTCCCGACGTTTCTTGCTTACGCCGATTACCCCGTTGACGCTGGCGAGGTTGTTGATGGGTTTGTGACCCTGAAGCAAGCAAAGGAGCTTTCCCCTTGTCTTCTTGAGTGGCTGGAGGTTGGGCGGTGACTTGCTCTTCAACCTCAGATGTTTGCCCCAGTTGGTTGTTTGGAAGCAGTTGGCGGACAAGAACTCTGAGTTCCTCTTGTCTTTGAGATAGGTCTTGGATGAGAGCCATCTGGCCCACCAACTGTCCCATCACTTGGGTCCTCAAGGTTGTCAGATCAAACTGCAGCTCCGCAAGCTGATCACTCCTGGCATTGTTAGAATTCTCCAAGCTTTTTGTGAGGAGAGCTTTCATCTCTTCTTGCCCCAAAGACAAGTTCAGGAACATCTCCTGCAGCTGAGCAGTCTGATCTTGGATGTCTTTGACAGACCTTTCTAGAGCCATCTCTTACTGAAATAAATAGCAGGAGAGTAAGGAAACCTGAAAAAGGAAAGACTGTCAAAATGCCATGCATGATATGTGGATGCATGCTTTCAAGGATCTCTTGGGGTAAACACAAGAAAATGTTAGAGGTTGAACTTTGCTCTTGGATTGGAGATCTCCGCACCGGTGGACGTCTTTCCACGAGAATCAATCTCACCATGTCAAGTGGGTCATAGCCACTGATTCAAGTTGTTGCACTTGATCTTTGATTGGAGAACTTTGTATCGAGGAGAAACCTCTTGCCCCCTGGTCGATGTCTGGTTCAACGTAACCCTGCATCAAAAGAACCCTCGGGATCCATGAAATGGTTATTGAAAATGCCATGGTATGATGTTATGATGTTATGTACATGTATGCACAAGCAAGTGAGTGTATATACAGGCAAACATATTCACACAAAGCAAACAAGTCCTTCAGGTTTAGGCTTGCATGAGGCTCACGTACTACCCTCTTTCAGTTTGTTGGTTAAAACCTGTCCTATCAAAAGTAACCGGGTTCTAGAGGATCTCAAATCATTGGCTACCCTCGATCGGTCATAACTCCAACATCGCTATCTTTTCTTGCGGCCGGAACCATCGCGAGAGTTTAGCCTCAATGAGTGTAGCATACTGCTACTGTTCTAATGGCCAAGTTGGGTCAATTTAGGGTTCTAAGGTCGGTTGGTGCTTAATGACTCCTTGGAAGACCCATATTCTCCCCGTTTCAACACAAGGGATATCGGTACAGACCAAGGCGCCACACCAACGTAGCCACTGCTTCACCCATGTCGGTATACCCCGGACAGGTCCCTCGCAGATTATGCTACCTAAAAAAGGTTTCCCCCAGATCCGGGTTAGGATCTATGAACTCCGATACAAAGCCCACAAATGTAAAAGCAAACAAAGCAATCAATTGAAAATAAAGGTGATCTAAACCCTAAGGTAACCCCACTTTCATTTTCCCCAGCAGAGTTGCCAGTTCTGTGATACGGTGGGAGAACTGACTGTGAGTTTTGCGTTTTGTATTCGCACTTGTTCGGTTGAGCAAGAGTCGCCACCGACTTTTTATTTTATCCTAAAGGAAAGGTTGAAAAAGCACAGCAAAAACCTTTTGAGATATTTCGTGGGTCCGGGGGGGTAGATTATGAAAAGGGAAGGTATTAGCACCCTTTTCATCCATGGTTATCCATGGGCTCTTAGTTACTTGGTTTTTTAGATCACTTGCCTTGATTTTCGATTGCTTGAAAATGGTGTGTGTGTGTGTGTGTTTTGAAAATGTTTTTGAAGAAGATGCCTTGTCTTAGGCTAACCTTGTAACAATTCTTTACTCGAATATTTTACAAAGGCGTGTATCTTTTCGAAAAGATGTTTCAAAATGTTTTGAGAGTTTATTTTGAAAGTGCTTGTGGAATGTGGTTTTTGAAAAGAAGGCAAGTGTTTTTGCAAGTGGATCTCAAGTAACTAAGAGTTTTATCTACCCTATTGTACTCAAAGGTTTTTTGTTATGTTTTAACCCTTTTTAACAATTTTGTTCCACCATTGAATTTGGTGGACAATCTTGCGTTTAGGAAGTTTGTTCGGGACGGGCGCGGGTCATAGTATGGACCATGAATGCAAATGGTGCCAAGTGTCTTGGGCAATTTGCTTTGAAGGGACTATGATCATTCCGTTTAGGCAACATTCGAAAGCGTCATCGAGGGACTTATGATCATTTTGAATTTGTTTTGCCAAAGATACTCGACGTGCAAGCATGGCCCATTTTGAAGGCAACATGTGGGATTACCCTAGAGGGTGTAAGTGTGATTGTGTATTGATTTCATGTATTTATCTTGTATTAGGTTATCTAGCGTTTGATTTTATATACATGTGAACCCTAGGTCTAACCATGGTATAATTGAAAGCGGTAAATTACGAAAATGTAAAGTCTACGCTATTACAAAATAAGCATCCGGGAGTGGGGGTACAAATTTATGAATGGGGATGAGACTTAAGAATGTAATGTCCAATAAGTTACAACCAAATCGAATTTGCGATCAAATGTAAATGTAACAAATATACAAATGTAAGCAAATGTGTATAGGAGCAAGGCAAATGTATTGTGTAAGTGTATGTGCATACGTGTATGTAATTATTTACAGGTGCGACAATGTGAAATTACATGTGTATTAAGTATTATTTAATTTAAAGAAAAGAATTAGGTATTTAGGTAATCCTTGAATTGTAATCTTTGTAGTTCTTTTAATATGTACAAAAAAAAGAATGCTTTGATTAAATGTTCTAAGTTTTAATTATGTTATGTATAAAAATGTATCTTTATTTGTTTTAAATAAATATCAAGAATTAAATGATAAAAAATGTATTTTTATTTGTTATGTACAAAAAGAGTGTTTTAAGAAAATATTCTAAGTTTTAATTATGTATATAAAAAAGTATTCTTTCATTTGTTATGTACAAAAAGAATGTTTATATTGTTAATAAGAATATTTGAATTAATTAAAAAAAGTGTTTTCAATTATATGGTGTAATAAAAATTGTTTCATTTATTATGTGCAAATTAGATATTAATCTTAATAAAAGAAAAGTATTATCTTTAAGGAAAACTTAATGTTCTATGTATAGAAAAAGAGAAAATATAAGTTTATTTATGGATCAAAATATATAAAAATATTGTTAGTAAAAAAAAGGGTTATATTTTGTTAATTTGTTTAACAAAAGAAAATGAAAAGAAGTTTCATACTTAAAAGAGGTCAGGTTTTTGAAATGGGCCTTGGAGAGGTTGAAACGGGTTAGGCCCACTGTATTAAAACAAATGTTTTAGGGTTAGATGGTTTTGTTGTTCAGTTGGTCATACGCTTAGGGTTTGTGTACAGCGGCGCTCATCTTGTCTTCTTCGTGCGCATTGTCTTCGTCTTCCTGCTTCTTTGCCATGGATTCAGAAATCTGAGCTTCTCGCCTTAGCCACCCGCGTTACCACCTCTTCTCCTCTCAGATGGCTTAGACAGCTCTCAAACATGGTAGCGTACCGTCTCAAACTTGTTAGGCATTTTCGATTTCGCATGTCATGATTTTATATTCTGATTTTTGTGTTCGTTTTGTTTGTTTAACGAGGTGGTGAAAAAAAAAAGATGAGGAGGGAATATTCTACCTTGAGAGGAAGACGATGGAGGAGAAGAGGACGAGGAGGCGCTGAGGCGGCTTAATGGTGAAGAGGCTTTGCACGATGAAGCTAGCTTTAACTGGTATCTTTACTTTTTTCCAATTTAGGGTTTCGTGATGATGACTTGAAAACCTTTTCCTCTTCTTTATCTCTTCTCTCCGTTGGCTTGCCTTCTGTTTATGCTGCCTTGGGTTTTCTCTCTTCTTCTGACTTGTTGCCTCGTTGTTTTACTTCTGTCGCCTCTGAGTTGCCTTTGAAACTGTTGAGCATGATAGTTGCCTTCTTTGCTCGTATGCTTATGTTGCTTTGAGTGTTGGCCTTTGAGCGTTTTGCCTGTGATGAGGAGTTTCTGAGGCTTAGGGTTTATTTGATTCTTTTCCTCTTCTCTTCCAGTTGCCTTGAGTTGCCTTATGAATATGCTTCTTCTGTATGCTTGCTTAATGACTTTCTCCTTGCCTTATGCGTTTGCCTATGAAGAAGATTTTCTGAGGCTTTGTGTTGCCTTTGTTGGATGCCTGGGTTGATTTGCCTGTTTGATTTGCTTGTTTGATTTGCTTTGTACGTTGGTTTGATGGCCCGATGATGAAGAGATTCTGAGGGTCTAGAGTTGGCTTGTTTTATGTTGGTTTTGACAGGTTTTAGCTTAAGTCAATGCAGGTTTATACTGGCTTAAGGCAGGGAGGTTTAAAATAGTTGTTTCAGGCTTACAGGTTGTGAGGCTTTAAGGCATCTGATAGTTTTTGTGTTTATCAGTTCTGGATTTGGGTTTTTTAGGCCATTTGCAGGTTTTGTATCTTTAGGCCTTTGATAAGGCTTAAGCAGGTTTTACTTGGGATTGTACAGTTTTTTGTTTAAGGTTTGGCTGGTTTATTGTGAGTATACTGGTTTAGCTTCAGGTAGGGTTGGGTTTGGTGTACATGCTGGTATGGCTTGGACTTGTTTCTTCTGCAGGTTTGTATATTGGTTTAGGCCATGTTTTTTTTCAGGTTTAGCCTTGGACTGGTCTTTTATGCTTCAGGTTTGAGGCTTTTGGAAGTAAAGATAATGCAGGTCTGAGGCTTTTTGGTGAGAGGGTTTATGCAGTAGTAGCTTGATGGTTATGTGTTTGTATATTTTGCTCTCCCCTCCTTCTACTGTGTTTTTGTTCTTTTTGTATATGCTTCTTATGCTTCAAGCCTTAAGCCTGCAAACCTGCTTCTTTTTGCTCTTCTCTCTCTCTAGTACACTTTTCATTATAATAATGTTTATGTTGTACTTTTAGTTCTGAAAGTGGCCACTTTTCTTTGGGAAATGATGAAAAAAATATAGCTTGCTTGCATAATAGTTTTGCTCTGCATTCTTGTCTCTTTTCTTTGACAGCTTGATATCTTTCCAAAATCTTCTTTATTGACAGCTTGGATCCTGTGACTGCAACTTATACCTTTTGGCATTTTTGACAGAAAGTAGGAATTTGGATTTTTCAGTTTGGTTTGAACTTGGAGTTTGAGATTTTGAACTTATGCAGTTTGACACTTTGCATTTTTTCTCAACTTTGCATTCATGATTAGCAAATAAAATTCTTCCCTCTTTGTGAACCGGGAGAAATCCCGTGATTTGCAGAGAGGGTTAACTGATCCCAATCAGTGGCCCTTAATGATGACTGTAATTTTATCTATCTTTTCAATTCAATTTAACTGTTATTTGACTTTTTTCTTTTCCTCTTGCAGATGAATAATTTGAATGGAGGGGAGCATCACTAAATGAAGAATGAAGAATTGGGGACTTAGGAATATTTAGAAAAATAGGATAGTTTTATTTTCAATTTAATCATTGTAACTATTATTATTATAAATACCTTGTAAATGAATACTTGTATCTAAATAATAATTGTAACAAATATTTAAATATGAAATAAAAATTCTATTGATCCATTTAATTCTTTTTTATCCCTTTTCAATTATTTACTTATTATTTATAGTTCCTTAAATTAAAATAAATGAAAATTAAATTCCAGATATTTAATCCTTAGAACAATAAATAATCAACTAAACATTGATTCTACGTTGATCAAAATAATAAACTCGGCGCTTCCAACATCCAAAGCAAAGCACAGTCAAACGCAATAACTGATCATACGTATTCCTTTCTTACTGATTTCTTACCAAGCACTGTAAATCCAAACTGCATATATCTTTTGACTGGTTCAATCAAACGAACGTGAATTCAAACCAACTGCCTTCTTTTACTGATTAAATCAAACAATGCGAATTCAACCCGAATCTCGGAATAACTTGCAAAGCACTGTAGAATTCAAATCCTTCTGAGAACGTGCCCAAAAACCCTAATTCCTGATTAAATTCCAAAGAGCGTTCGCCTGATCAAAGTCGAGCCAAAATCAACCAAAACCCTAAGCCAACTGCTTGAAGCATTCCAGAGCCCTGAAAATCAATAAAACCCTAATTTTGTTTGACTGACGAGAAAAGTCAGTTTGACCGATTCTTGAGCCAGTTTGAAAGATCAGGAAAAGCCTGAAGTTGTTATTTCTTGTGGAAAAATGCGAGGGCAAATTTTAGGGTACAACAGACAGGAAGATATTAGATGTCAGAAAGATTAATTTCAAAAAACCCTAACTACGAAAATCATAATTTTGCAGAAACTTACCTATGATGAGCAGTGTTGTGGCCGCTTTCACCTTCAATAACGGAATGTGCCTTCACTTCGCTCGCAGCTTCTTCGCATAATAGAGCTACCAACAATGGTTGCGCTAGGTTTAACTTCAAAGTGTTGGAGATGTGTTCTGATACTTTAACCCATGCAATGCTTTAACCCATTAATTTTAAGATACTTTAATCCACTTGGACAGAAATATAAACACGTGCAATGCCACATATATGCCACATAAGCTCTACCATTGACTTTGACTAACGGTCCAGACAGAAAGGATAAATGTGGTCCTTTTTGAATAATTAAAGGACTACTTTGGAACTTTTTAAAGATAAGGGACCAGAATGGACCCAGGGGTAAAGTTAAGGGACTAAAAATGGTATTTTGCCAAAGATGATCATATGAGGCAAGAGATTTGATGCTGCAGTCGTTTGGTGTTTTATGTTTTAGGGTTAGGAAAGAGAGATCTGATAACACCGAATTGCACTATGTCTCTGACTCAAATATCACATGTTTTCCTTAGTTTTATTATTGTTTTTCCAGTATTACACCCTTGTTTCCTTTTTTTTCAGGTCACATGTCCTTTCAGAGCCTTCAGAGAAGAAACGAGCAAAAACGCCAGAAAAATAGGGTTTTTCCAAGAAAATACATACATGGCGTCCAGCTTCGCGCTGACATGGCGCACTTTCACCTAGGGGCCAACTGCCACGTTCCCATGATCTTTCCTTTTTCACTCACCGCGCCCGCGGGGAGGATGGCCACGCCCGCGACCTTCACAAACCTTTTCCCGCTCAGAAGGAGTTGAGGGGCATGCTCGTCTTTGCATAAATTTAGAATCTTCTATAAATAGCAAGTTCATTTCATTTTCGTTTTCATCCAAACTTAGATCCAGTCAAGTTACTGCTTAGGCATATATTACTACTTTGTAAAGTGATAATCTTCTCACATCGGGAAGTTATCACACTTGAGTGTGTGAGTTTGTATTCAAGATTGGAGCACTTTGGTTGAAGTTTATCATACTATCTTTTACATTTCCACGACTTGTATCAGATTCAAGCCTCCGATTGGAGCAAGGTTCTAATTTAATTGCTTTCATTTATTTTATGCTCTTACCATAGTCTACACGTTTTATAGACTCTAAATGCTCTTACCATAGTCTATACGTTTTATAGAATCTAAATACTCTTACCATAGTCTACACGTTTTATAGACTCTAAATGCTCTTACCATAGTCTACACGTTTTATAGACTCTAAATTCTCTTACCATAGTCTACACGTTTTATAGACTCTAAACGCTCTTACCATAGTCTACACGTTTTATAGACTTTAAATGCTTACCATGTCTAGCTAAATTTATTAGGGTTAGAATGTAAGGATCGAATCATAACTATGTTCTGCATGCCATGCTATTAGAAATACCTTTGGGATGTTTTAGTTTTTAATATTGGTTTAAATGTGTTTAAAAGTTCATGGGTAAGATCGAAAGCCGTCCATACTTGAGATTAAGCAAGATTAGTTCTTGACCAAACGAAAAGAGTGAAAGCAGTTCGTTTGGTTAAGTAGGATTACTTGATATAATTTTAGAAAACGATTTTGAAACTATTTGCAGATGCGTTTGTGGGATTAAAAATCTGATTCTTGGTCAAAAGCCAAGGATCTCTTTAAGTTAAGTTTTCCAAATTAAAACACTTTTTCACTAAGTCAAAATAACTTGTTTCTTAAAAATAGGTTTACTTCTTTAACGCGTTAGTCACCCTTTATAAGTGACAATAAAGGAATTTAATTTAAAGAGTAAACTCGGTTCTTAGCATGCGAAAGCTATAAGTTCCTATTAAACAGTTCTTTGCTATAAATGGAAAATATTGCCCAAAAAGTAAATACTATACATGCATGCTAGGACACTGTCTGATCTCGTGATTTACATTCGATCCCGTTTGTTTTATCTCTTTAATTTTATTCATTTATTTCTCTGTACTGAACTCAATCCCTTACTGATCTGCCTTAGATAAACACCTTAACAATAGAGTCGATAGATTGACAATTGGTCTCTGTGGTTCGATAATCTTATATATTACTTCGATAGTGTAGTTTTTTAGTTATTGGCTTGCATTTTTGGTAAAACCCAAGTGTATGTGTGAATGTCATGACTGATGTCATAACATTCTAGTTTAGTTTGTACTGATTCATTAGGTACCTTTGCAGAAAAATATTGTCATTCAGGTACTGATGTTTATAAGTGTGTATCTGAGCATTTTGCAAAATGATCACATTTTCCTAAATCAGTAGACAGGTTTTTTTCAGATGTCATAACAGATGTTAAGACATCCTGTTCTGAACTAACAGGTTTGCAGTTTGGTTAATTCTGAGTTTTTTCAGGAAAATGACTCAGTCTTTCCAGAACAGCATCCTGCGTTTTCTTTGGGTTAACCTAGCTCAACCTTAACCTGGTTGATAAAGTCTTGTGACCTAGTCTTAAGGTCAAATGGAATTAACCCTAGCTTTTTGTGGAAACCCTAACTAAAGATACAGCTGCTATATATTCAACAGAGCTGCTGTTTTGCAAGTAATCCCTTTTTGGTCAGAAGATCATTTGTAAAACTGTATAGGTTTAATTATTGTACTTCAAGCAATTATCATTGTGATAAGTGACTTGGAATAGGTTTTTAATTGTAAGGGTTGTGTAGCACTCAAAGCTTTGAAGCAAGAGTGTTTGAATGTTTCTTGACTAAAGCTGTGAAGCAGAGTCAAGTTAGGTGTGTGTATCACTCAAAGCTGTGAAGCAAGAGTGGTTGTGTTGCTTGATTAAAAAGCTGTGAAGCTTAATCAAGTGTATGTTTTTGAAGAGTGTCTTCATCAATTCATTAGTCAAATTGTTTTATGTATCACTGCTGTGATTGAGGGGGAGTGAGTAGGAACTCAGGTTTAAGTTGTACTTAGATTGAAATTGCATTGGGTAGGTCTTAAGTGAAGGAGATAAACTGGTTGGTTTATTCCTGAATTAACATCTCTTATAGTGGATTTCCTCCCTGGCTTGGTAGCCCCCAGAGTAGGTGTTGTTGCACACTGAACTGGGTAAACAATTGACTGTGTTCTTTACTATTTTTGTATTTACTGTCTTATAGAAAGTCAGATACGGTGTCATAACATTAAACGTGACATTGAGTATCTGCAGCCAGAATTTCAATTGGCATCAGAGCAGGCACCCTGCCTGTATTACTGGGTGAGATCTAGGGATATCACTTTCTGGCACTATGGACAAAGAAGGAGTTTTTGGAAATAGACCACCCATTCTGGATGGAACTAATTATGACTACTGGAAACCTCGTATGATTGCCTTTTTAAAATCTCTGGACAAAAAGGCTTGGAGAGCTGCTGACAAAGGATGGATCCATCCCACCATAACTGAGAAAGATGGGACAATCAGTCTGAAACCTGAGGAAGATTGGAGTAAAGAAGAAGATGAGTTAGCACTGGGAAATTCCAAAGCTTTAAATGCCTTGTTCAATGGAATTGATAGAAACATTTTCAGACTAGTTCATCAATATGAACTGGCCAAGGAAGTTTGGGACACTCTCAAAACTACTCATGAGGGCACTTCCAAAGTAAAAATGTCAAGGCTTCAAATGTTGACTACCAAGTTTGAGAATCTAAAAATGATGGAAGATGAAACCATTCATGAGTTTCACATGAACATCTTGGAGATTGCCAACACCTCAGGAGCACTGGGAGAAAAGATGTCAGAAGAAAAACTGGTAAGGAAGATTCTCATATCCTTGCCTAAAAGATTTGCAATGAAGGTAACTGCCATAGAGGAAGCCCAGGACATCAGCAAGTTGAAAGTGGATGAACTTATTGGGTCTCTTCAGACTTTTGAGATGGGGATCACTGATAATGGTGACAAGAAGAACAAGAGCATAGCACTTGTGTCCAACACTGATGTTGAAGAAAATATTTCAGAAGTTATAGCCATGCTTGGAAGACAGTTCAACAAACTCATCAAAAGAATAGATCCAAAGTCAAGGTCTAATGTTCATAACATTCCCTCTGACATTGACAGTTCCAGCAGAAGACCAAGGTCAGAAGAGAAGGGAAATCAAGGCAGAGGAATTCAATGCCATGGTTGTGAAGGATATGGGCAATTCGAGCTGAATGTCCTACCTTTCTTAAGAAACAAAAGAAAGGAATGACTGTTACTTGGTCTGACTGTGATTCAGAAAGTAATTCTGAAGAAGAATCTGCCAAACTAGTTACTGCTTTAACTGGTGTTTGTACCTCTGAAAGTGACATCAGTGATGAAGAGGTGACTTTTGAAGAACTGGCTGATACTTACAAGAAATTGTGTATCAGAAGTACTGAAGTCTGTGTGCAGAATGAGAAACAATCAAAACTCATCATAAAGTTGGAGGCTGAAAAAAGGGCAAACCTTGAAACTATAAGTCATCTAGAAGGAAAAGTTCAATTGCTGAACTCACAACTGAATCAAATGACCAAATCTGTCAAGATGCTGACAAATGGAACAGACAAATTGGAAGAGATCCTTCAGATTGGACAAAATGTGGGAAATAAATCTGGACTAGGATTTATGGAAGCAAAGAAATCTGGTACTGATAAGCAAATGTCAAAACAAATGTCTCAACACAACTCTCATCATCAGGAACAGAGACATATGAAGAAAAGGTACCAAAGATGGAGATGTCATCATTGTGGGAGATATGGCCACATAAAGCCCTTCTGCTTCAGATTGCATGGATACCCTAATCAGAACTCATGTGTCAAACCTAAGTCTAAAAAGGTACCACATGCTCCTAAATGGAAGAAAAAGGGTACTGCCCTGATAGCCCACACTTCCCTGAGGGTCTCTGCAAAGGAAGACTGGTACTTTGACAGTGGATGTTCCAGACACATGACTGGAATCAAGAACCTCCTCAATAATGTTAAGCCTCACACCACCAGTTTTGTGACCTTTGGAGATGGTGCTAAAGGTGAAATCAAAGGAGTTGGTGATTTGGACTGCCCTGGAGTTCCAAGTCTGAATGAAGTACTGCTGGTAAAAGGGCTGACTGCTAATCTCATTAGTATCAGTCAATTGTGTGATCTAGGATTCAAGGTCAATTTCTCAAAATCTGAATGTCTTGTAATCAATGACAAACAAGAAATAGTAATGAAAGGAGTCAGATCTAAAGACAACTGTTACTTGTGGGAGCCTGAGAACACTAATTTCTCATATGTGTGTTCCATTGCAAAAGAAGAAAAAGAGGTGAAACTGTGGCACCAAAAACTTGGCCATCTTCATCTAAGAGGTATGAAGAGGATTATCTCCTTGGAGGCAGTCAGAGGGATTCCAAGACTGCAAATTGATGAAGAAAGAGTTTGTGGTGAATGTCAGGTTGGTAAGCAGACTAAGATATCACATCCAAAGTCAAGACATCTGACCACCTCTAAGGTTCTAGAACTTCTTCATATGGATCTGATGGGACCAATGCAAGTAGAGAGTCTTGGTGGAAAAAGATATGCCTATGTGGTTGTGGATGATTTTTCCAGATTCACCTGGATTAATTTCATTAGGGAAAAATCTGATGTATTTGAAGTTTTTAAAGAATTGTGCAAAAGAATTCAAAGAGAAAAGGAAGGGTGTATTGTCAGAATCAGAAGTGATCATGGCAAGGAATTTGAAAACAGCAAGTTTGATGATTTCTGTTCTTCAGAAGGAATTAGTCATGAATTTTATTCTCCTATAACACCCCAGCAAAATAGAGTTGTGGAAAGAAAAAACAGGACCATACAGGAATCTGCCAGAGCAATGTTACATGCCAAAAGACTTCCTATGTATTTTTGGGCTGAAGCTATGAATACAGCATGCTATGTTCATAACAGGGTCACCTTGAGAAAGGGAACCTCATCCACCATATATGAACTCTGGAAAGGGACAAAACCAACTGTGAAGTACTTTCATGTGTTTGGCAGCAAATGCTATATTCTGGCTGATCGTGAACAAAGAAGAAAACTGGACCCTAAAAGTGATGAAGGCATATTTCTAGGATACTCCTCAAACAGCAGAGCTTATAGAGTATTCAATTCCAGAACCAAAGCCATGATGGAATCAATAAATGTTATAATTGATGATTATCATGAAGAAATAGATGTTCCTTGTACTGTTGAGACATTCTTTGAGACTTCAATCCAACAGAATGATCTACCCAACTCCACCACAACAGAATCTGAATCAAAGGAAGCTAGCAAGATCCCTTCCATCAGAATTCAGAAGGATCATCCAAAAGAGCTCATCATAGGAGATCCCAACAGTGGAGTCATTACAAGATCTAGAGAAATCATCTCAAACTCTTGTTTTGTGTCCAAAATGGAACCAAGAAATGTCAAGGAAGCTTTAACTGATGAATACTGGATTGGTGCAATGCAAGATGAACTGAACCAATTCAAGCAACATGAAGTTTGGGAACTGGTTCCTAGACCTGAAGGAACTAACATCATTGGGACAAAATGGATTTTCAAGAACAAGTCAGATGCTGAAGGAGTTGTCACCAGAAATAAGGCAAGACTTGTTGCTCAAGGATACACCCAGGTTGAAGGGGTTGATTTTGATGAAACCTTTGCACCTGTAGCCAGACTGGAATCAATCAGACTCCTATTGGCAATTGCTTGTCTTCTGAAGTTCAAGTTATTTCAGATGGATGTGAAAAGTGCCTTTCTAAATGGGTACTTAAATGAGGAAGCTTATGTGGAACAACCTAAAGGCTTTGTGGATCCAACCCACCCTGATCATGTCTACAAATTGAGAAAAGCTTTATATGGCCTTAAACAAGCTCCTAGAGCATGGTATGACAGGTTAACAAAGTTTCTCTCAGACAAAGGCTACAGAAAAGGAGGCTTGGATAAAACTCTCTTTGTCAAAACTGAAGGAGGGAAGTTGATGGTTGCCCAAATATATGTTGATGACATAGTGTTTGGAGGAATGTCAGAACATATGGTTAAACACTTTGCTGACCAAATGCAGGCTGAATTCGAAATGAGTCTCATGGGAGAACTAACTTATTTTCTTGGACTGCAAGTCTCACAGATGGAGGACTCAATCTTCTTATCTCAAAGCAAGTATGCTAAGAACATTGTAAAGAAGTTTGGTATGGAGAATGCAAGTCACAAAAGGACTCCTGCTCCTACTCATCTAAAGCTTTCCAAAGATTCAAGTGGGGTTAAGGTGGATCAAAGTCTGTACAGAAGCATGATAGGAAGCTTGTTGTACTTAACTGCCAGCAGACCTGATATTGCCTTTGCAGTTGGAGTTTGTGCAAGATACCAAGCTGATCCCAAAATCAGTCATATCAATCAAGTGAAGAGAATTTTGAAGTATGTGAGTGGAACTTACAACTATGGGTTGATGTATTCTCATGGCTGTGAACCAGCTCTGACTGGCTACTGTGATGCTGATTGGGCTGGTAGTGCTGATGATAGAAAAAGCACCTCTGGAGGATGTTTCTTCTTGGGAAATAATCTGGTTTCCTGGTTCAGCAAGAAACAGAATTGTGTGTCTCTTTCTACTGCTGAAGCTGAATACATTGCAGCTGGTAGTAGCTGCTCTCAAATGATCTGGATGAAACAGATGCTTACTGAGTATAATGTCACACAAGATGTTATGACATTGTACTGTGACAATCTGAGCACAATCAACATTTCCAAGAATCCCATTCAGCATAGTAGGACCAAACATATTGACATACGACATCACTTTATCAGAGACCTTGTAGAAGAGAAGACAATCAAATTGGAACATGTTGCCACTGAGCTACAGCTGGCTGACATTTTTACCAAGGCTCTTGATGCAAATCAATTTGAAAACTTGAGGGGTAAGTTGGGTATTTGCCAACATGAGGAATTTTAGCAATTAATTTTGCTTAAAACAAGGATTAAAGGAGTTATGCTTGTTCTGATTGGGTTAAAATTATATTTTTCCCATTTCCTTCAATTCTTTTAAGAAGTTGAATAGACACTCCTTTTCTTCCTTCCCCTCTCGTCTCCTCATCAAAACCCAGTCTCTCAATCAGAATTTTCTCTTCAGTTGCTGTTGGTCCTCTAAGACTGTCAAAATGTCTCAAACACCATCATCATCCAATACGACTATTTCAACCTCTTCCTCTGATCAAGATTCTAGGACAATCTCTTCTTGTCTGGACTCTGAAGTCCTGGAGATCTCTTCTCGTAGAAAAGTGGGAACTAACCCCACCAAGGTCAAAGAGTTGAGAACAAGACATGCAGGAAAGTCCCAAGCTTCTGCCTCTGGTAATCCATCTCATCCTTCTTCTTCAGTTCCCCCTGAAATTGCAAATAGGGAAGGGTCAACCTATGTTAGTCAAGCAATAGCTAAAATTGTTTCAAGAATTCTGAACGAGAACCACTCAGTCTCTGGCATTTCTGTTCCTTTGAATCAAGAAAGTTCAAATGCTGAAACAAATCCAGATGTCTCTAAGGATGTTGAGACATCAGACAAAGAGAAGAATGCTGACATTGCTCACAAGAAAAGGAAGAAGCCCGAATCCTCTGAGTCTGATGACAGTGCTTAAAGGTTGGTTGCTGTTTGGTGGTGTTGCTGGATAACTGTATAATTTTTATGAACATGTATCTTTGGCCCATTTGTGGCTAAAGAGGGGGAGAATATTTTGGTACTTGCTTAATTAGAAATTCTATTTTTCTGCAGTCATTTCTTTCTACTGCTATCTATCTCTGATTACTTAGGGTCTTTAGCCAAAAATCTGCCAAAGGGGGAGTTTGTAGTTGTTTAGTTATTGGCTTGCATTTTTGGTAAAACCCAAGTGTATGTGTGAATGTCATGACTGATGTCATAACATTCTAGTTTAGTTTGTACTGATTCATTAGGTACCTTTGCAGAAAAATATTGTCATTCAGGTACTGATGTTTATAAGTATGTATCTGAGCATTTTGCAAAATGATCACATTTTCCTAAATCAGTAGACAGGTTTTTTTCAGATGTCATAACAGATGTTAAGACATCCTGTTCTGAACTAACAGGTTTGCAGTTTGGTTAATTCTGAGTTTTTTCAGGAAAATGACTCAGTCTTTCCAGAACAGCATCCTGCGTTTTCTTTGGGTTAACCTAGCTCAACCCTAACCTGGTTGATAAAGTCCTGTGACCTAGTCTTAAGGTCAAATGGAATTAACCCTAGCTTTTTGTGGAAACCCTAACTGAAGATGCAGCTGCTATATATTCAACAGAGCTGCTGTTTTGCAAGTAATCCCTTTTTGGTCAGAAGATCATTTGTAAAACTGTATAGGTTTAATTATTGTACTTCAAGCAATTATCATTGTGATAAGTGACTTGGAATAGGTTTTTAATTGTAAGGGTTGTGTAGCACTCAAAGCTTTGAAGCAAGAGTGTTTGAATGTTTCTTGACTAAAGCTGTGAAGCAGAGTCAAGTTAGGTGTGTGTATCACTCAAAGCTGTGAAGCAAGAGTGGTTGTGTTGCTTGATTAAAAAGATGTGAAGCTTAATCAAGTGTATGTTTTTGAAGAGTGTCTTCATCAATTCATTAGTCAAATTGTTTTATGCATCACTGCTGTGATTGAGGGGGAGTGAGTAGGAACTCAGGTTTAAGTTGTACTTAGATTGAAATTGCATTGGGTAGGTCTTAAGTGAAGGAGATAAACTGGTTGGTTTATTCCTGAATTAACATCTCTTATAGTGGATTTCCTCCCTGGCTTGGTAGCCCCCAGAGTAGGTGTTGTTGCACACTGAACTGGGTAAACAATTGACTGTGTTCTTTACTGTTTTTGTATTTACTGTCTTATAGAAATTCAGATACGGTGTCATAACATTAAACGTGACATTGAGTATCTGCAGCCAGAATTTCAGATAGGCTGTGCACTTGCAGTTATAATTTAGACTATACAGTAAAATCCCATCAAGATCTTAAGTAAGAAAAAAAAGTCGGGTTCACTTAAAAATCCGACCCGGTTAGAAAGCTCAACAAAATAGGCGCAACACTATGATTTTTACGATCTTACTTGAAAGATCTCGATCTTGACTACAAAAGCCCACAAAAAAGATTTTTGCAAGATCTTAGCACTAAAAGGAAAATTCAGATCATAAGATCTTACGATCTTACGATCTAGATCTCGATCTTGACTACCTTGGATGGTTAGGCCAAATAAGAAAACTATGACATGCGTAAAATTTAAGATAAGAAGCAAGAATCAATAACATCTCAATCTGAAGAAAAAACTGTTGGTGAAGTTGAAGGCACACAGATTCAAAAATATAGTAAAAAAGAAGATTGTACATTGAATGTTGAATTTGATTATGAGGGTGGCTAAGTGAAGAATGATGATTCATTGACTAGTACTATTGAAGTAAATGTTTAGATAAGTGATGGAGAATTTGTCATTCCATCACAAGTAGAATATTGTTGTCGCGAACAACACCTTTAAAGGTTGGCGTGGAAATTTAGTCAAAGGAAACACCAGTAATGACAATAGAAGTTATAAGAAGAATGACCTTGTAAGAGACGTGAGGGACAAGGAAGGAGGATTACATGGTACAAAAATTATGGGTAAGGTGAATGCTTAAGTAGGAAGTAGTTTGTTGAGAGGTTGAGAGATAATTAGGTCAAAGAAGACATGTTTCCTATAAATAGAAATCATTATCTGATAGTTTGAGAGAAATAATGTCTTTTGGCATTGGGAGGTAGGCATACCTTAAAAGTGTTGTCACTGTTTGTAGACAAATGGGTTTGGTTATTGAAGTTGCTTTGCTTTCTCAGGTTTGTCCAAGTTTATGTTTTGTTGTTTCTCAATTTAGTCTTTTGATTTGTTTGTCGTAATTGAGTCTTCTCACATAGTTGTGCATTCTAGGATTGAGTGCTAAATCATTTTTATACATGCATAAATTAAATTATTTGCTTAAATTTGACCAAGTATGGCTCTAATCAATTAGTCAAAGGTCTGGATCAAGAAAAACATGAATGCATGATTCAAATCATACTTAGTCTCAATTTAAATAAGCACTTCATTTTTTTAAATCATAACTTTTTAAAGTTTAATTTGAATTAGAGAATTGGATGACTTGAATAAAAAATTGAATGCGAAAACCATATTTTTATTTTATATTTTTGATTCAAATCATGAAATAGTCTAATTCGAATCAAAATTTGAATATGAAAACAAGATTTTGCTTGTATTTCTAATTTGAATCTTACAAAAGTTTGACTAGAATCATGGAGATCTTGATTCAAATCACATAATAGCATGAATCAATTAAAAAATTACATGCAAATTTTGGATTTTGGTTATATATTTCTGACTCAAATAATGAGTTTGTCTAACTCGAAACACTTGTTCGAATCAAAGATGCAGTTTTTTGGATTTTAATTTTTGATTCAAAACATTCACTCTCTCGACTCAACCCATATCATTTGCTCTTGACTCGAATAAAATGGATAATTTCTCTCATTTTTTGTGCATTATATCCAACACATATACTTTTTTTTTTCATAATCTCTCAAACAATACTTGTGAAAATAATAACACACCACAGATTTTTTCTCAAAGTTTCAAAAATCAGTTTTAGTTTTTGTTTTGAGATTGCATTCGAAATTTCACTTATTCAACCTCTAGCTTATACCATTGATGTTTTTGGTTTAACTTCTAAATCTTGGGTGTGACATATGTGTGAGGAGGTTCATTTGAGTTTAAAGTTTTGTGAAGGTTTGGGAATTTTAGGTTGACAGTTCTTGTGTGGTTATGCTTGGGATTGACAATCCAACAGTGAAAAAGAAGTACTTTCTTTTCTTCAAGACTGCTTCGATAAAATTATGTGGAAGTTTCTACAGATGAAGCTCAAGTTTCTATTTCCTTCAAACATATCAAGGCTCATACAAGGAACCAATAGGACTTTGGAGAAGTTTCTTCGAAACAGACACTTGGAGAAGAATTCTTGAATTTGGAAGGTGGAAGTTAAGACCGAGTGAAGATCTTACAGAGATCAGTTTCAGACACTACATACATCCAACGAGAAGATTTAGATTAAAGATTGTTTAATTTTTTGTATTATCTTGAATCTTGTGATTGTATTAAATACTTTGTAAAACAATTGTCAAATCATAGAGGAAAAATATGAATTTTCATAGGCTTGCCAATAGAGAGTGGATTAAGCACAAATTAAGGGCGAACATGTTGAACCACTATAAAACCTATATACACTATGTCTTAGAAATTGCATGATGTTAGGTTTTATCGCCTTCATAGGGATATCTTATATAAAATCAGGTATGTGTTAGATCAAGATTCTAAATGATCTTACTTGTGATTAAAACTAGAATCTATATTCATAGATTTTTTTAATCAATTAAGTAACTTTGATTTACACATCTTATGTAAAAATAATTTAGGTTAATTGAGACATTGAATACTTTAGTTTCTTCATCTTTTATTCATTTTATTTTTGAGTATAATTATGTACGACAGAACCATTACAATCGCATGTACTGTACAAAATTTTGCTATGCCAAACGATTTTATAAAACTCAAATTTTAAAAAGCAAACATTTTTCAATTAAGTCTTTTTGGGAACTCTCTATGCAACCCCCTACTAGACCATTCGAGTCCATATTCTCCCCAATAGATATATCATAAACCTACCATGGCAACTGTATTTCCACAAGGAACTTCCTCCATGATTTCTTACTTTTTTCTCATCCAAATTATTTAAAAAATGAATAAAGTTAGTTGCAGTTAGTTAGCTTTCATTTTATTTTGTTAGAAAGTTTGTTACTTGCATTGTAAACAACTAATGAAGTTAGTTAGGTTTGATGCACACTCATTGGTTATAATGAGGATTCACATTCTAGTATAAATACTCATTTCCTCATTGATCAATGTAAGAAGAATCACTATTTTCATTCATTTTCTTCAAGATCAAGTTTATAAGCTTGTTAAGTTTCATACTCCTAATATGGTATAAGTCACAATTACTATGTGATTATCCTGTGAATACAACTTCATCATTAGATGTTTTGTATGATGTCAAAATTAGGAAAACTTAGCATTTCTGTATATTGGACAACATCTTTATGTCTTGTGGCACTTCTTTGCATTAGGGGTCTTAGGAACCATTAAAAAACAATTTGAAATTGACCAAAGTTTTGAAAAACAAGTTTTTGCATGATTTTTTATTGCATGTGCCGACACATACATATTTCAGGTCAACACATGCAACTTAGATTTGAAGCATGTAGCCTCTGGAGGACTTAGGCCCGACACGTGCATTCATATAGGTCGACACATACTGAAGCCTTTAAGTAATTGTAGAAATTCTTATTTTATGTGTCGGACGATTACTCAAGGAAAATGTATTAGCACCCATCACGTCCGTTATATTCTATGGGATCCACTTTTGTTGTCCTAATCAAAGGGTGTGTCAAGTCTAAAGCTAATAAGCTAAGGGAAAATGAATGAATGCAAAGTATATACAAAAAGAAAAGTTTTTATTTGTTGTGTCCGCTGCAGTTGCGAACCTTTGTGCCTACGTGCCACCTTTCATGCAATTGGGGATCAAGACACTCATAGTTCACTTAAAAAGGTGTTGTGGTGTTTTTTAGGCGAATAATGTTACATCTGCACTCTAGTAGTTGACATATTGCAACCCTACCTTTGGGGAGTTATGCGTCATATTGTGCAGACTGGAAATAACAAATCATTTTTGTGAAAAGGTTTTCAAAGAAAAGCCTGAAGGCAGCCCGAAGGCAAAAGGTTTGAATTGGTTTGTATTTTTTAACTTGAAAAAGGATTTGGTGATTTGAACCATATTAAAGATTATGATCGCAAAGGAAACACAAGGTCCGGGAATGCACCCTCCCATACTCCTCCCAATACTTAAGGCTCGTGACACATGGTTGCCTCTTTATTATTAGGTGTTTTGGAGTTTTAATAAAGAAAAAGAAGTTTTAGTTTTAAAGATGCAAAAGAGGAAAGAAAACAAAATTTAAAAGAGACTAAAGATCCTAATATTGTCACGCACACTAGTCTTAAAGTCAGAATAAAAGGGAAAAGTCTATCTTAAAATTATCATGCTTGGATTAAATGCTTAAGGTCTATTTAACTCAATTTAATCAAAGATTAAAATTGAATTAAAAAAAAATCCTAAGAGAACATGTTAAAGTACACAAGCAATCGACAAAATATAAACACTAAGAAGCTATGATAAATCGAAAGACGAGTCTCGAATAATTGCAAAGAATCTAAACAATTTAACTAAAAGAAGTTAATTAAACAATTTTAAAATCAAAATGTTAACTAACAAAATTTAATTATTCACAAAGTTTTCCTAAATTAATTTTAAAATTAAGCTAATTAAAAAAAATTATTTTATAAACTATATTTATTTTCTAATGAATTTAAAATCTTAACTAAAAATTAAGAAAATATTTAAAACTAAGATAAAAGATGTAAACAGAAAATAAAGGGTGGACATGAGTAATTAGTGTGGACTTAAGTCACAGGCCCAAGCAGATTATTGTTCAGGAAATAAGAATAATAATGATATTAAAAAAAACTAGCAAACCGGGTTGGGTTGTATGGTATTAAGCCCAACATAAAAATTGGAGAGAGACAAAACTCTAAAACTATCTACAATCACAAAATTATTCAACATTCATTTTTCTTATTTTTTACACTTCACGTTATATTCTCTCTCTTCCACCTAATAATTCAACACTCATTCAACTTTTAATCACTACAATAATTTTATTTAATAAAATTCAACATCTTACTCCACCACTTTTATTTCATATTTTTATTTTCTTTTTTATGTTTTTGTTTTTTTGATTATATATTAATAATAATTATCAATTGAAATTAAATTAAAATTGTTTAGAGCTACAAACAATAATTTACTGGAGGCTAAATAGAAACATTAGAGAGAAAAAATATTTTTTTTTCTTTGTTCAAATCAAATGAACCAAGGCTCTATTTATAGAAAAAAATGATAAATTTTGGTGAAAATAAAAAAAAAATAAAAAATGGATTTTCTATAAAATAATTGACTCTAAATAATTTAGGTGAGATAAAAATATAAACAATTACAACAATCAATTAATTATATTTGCAAAGTATTATAAATGATCTCACTCATTTCTCATTCAACATGTTGAATATTTTCAATACAAATTAATTCATGTCATATTCAACACCTTATTCAACAATCTATTTGAACAATTCAACTATTGAAAAATTTATTCAACACCTATATTACAAGTAATCTAAGAACCGATGGAACCAGCCGCAACATGTTATCTCTTTCTCATGCTTTTTCCATTGAAATTTCCTCTGCTTCTTTCTCTTAAACGAAATGTGAAAACTCCTTCTACTTTCATCGAACAACAAAAGCAATTGGAATGAATGGTGAGATTAGGATGATTTTGGTTTTGTTTGAAGCATGGAAAGTGTGAACTCTCAATGAATGGATAAGTGGGAATTTGGTTTGAATTTGAAAATTGGATTTGGGTGAATTGGTGAATATGCTTCAACAGAAATCGTGACCTCTTTTGTGTGTGGAAATCGTGATCCTGTAATGTGTATTGCTAGTTTGAAAGGTCCCACTTGCAATTCCACCTATTCTTGGACATCAATAAAAGTATAATAATAATAATAATAAATAATAATAATAATAATAATAATAATAATAATAATAAAAATAAATAAATTTATTAGTAATTAAAAAAATGATAAAATAATACTAATAGTATTTATAATAATTGATTAGTATCATAACTACAATAAAAATAAAAATGACTTAAATGACTTAAATGAATTATAAAAAATTTTATATTAAAAATTAATAATAATAATAATAATAATAATAATAATAATAATAATAATAGTAATAATAATAATAATAATTCAATTTGAATTAAAATTAAAATTAAAACTAAAAGTTAATATAAAATCATGCTGAGATTTTTTTGAATAAAAAGAAATAAAAATGAAAATGAAATATATTTTTTTGGTCTTTTAAATAAAAGAGAAATAAAAATAAGTAGACTAAAGAACCTGAAACCTTGACTTGAATTGGACTTTGGATGATCACAAGAATCGCGACATCATGAATTGCAAATCGATAGTTTATAAAGATTCCACGAATTTCATGGCCTTCTGAGCAGAATCTGAAATAAACTTGTAGATAACAACCTTTGTGATACTATGCAAACATAACCGTCTTAAAATGAAGAAAATTGATAAATTTATGATCCTTGAAAGTTGGGAAACAATCGACTGAAATTTGGTCAAACCCACAAAGCGACCTCTAAAGTTTTCGAATTTTTGATGATCTTCTACACATAATCAACTCTTGACTTGAAAAAAGAAATTGGAGAGGATGTCAAGTAGAGTCATATGCCCAAAGAATCACTCAAAATATTGAATAATGAAGAAGTTATGATCTTCTGCACTTGAACTTTGAAATGTTGATTTTGAGAGCAAACTGCTTTGAATCAACTTGAATTCTTGACCAATTCTTGTAATACAAGGCCTTTGATTGCACATGGGTAAATAAACCCAAATAGCTTGTAGTTTGAGGATAAAAGGAAATCCTGGTAATCATGAATCAAAACCCTAATTCCACATTTCACTGCTTGAAGGAGAAACAGAAGAATCGGGATAAATCAGTCCTTATTATACATGTTCACTTCAAACCACTGTGAAAACCTGATATTGTTGATCTTTTGAACCAAAGATGCTTTATGTGCATGCATGTTATGCAAATAGCCTAACGAAAAAATGCAAATGAATGCGAAGCCTAAGCCAGATAGAAGAGAAGATATGGGGGGTAAATTTTGGGGTGCAACATATATTAGTATTTGTATTGGAACATGATACTTCTCACGATTAGTTATCTTTCTTTTTGATATTGTCAAAGGGGGAGAAGCATATGCGAGATGAAGTTAGGAAGCACAAAGTCAGGGGGAGCCTTCGATAACTACATGAAATGCATCGTCGCAGGTTTTGTCATCATAAAAAAGGGGGAGTATGTGAGTATAACTTCACCATTAGATATTTTGCATGATGTTAAAACTAGGCAAACTTAGCATATATGTATATTGGACGGTATCTCTATTTCTTGTGGAACTCCTTTGTATTAGGGGTTTTAGGAACCATTAAAAACCATTTTAAAATTGACCAAAGTCTGGAAAAACAAGTTTTTGCATAATATTTTCTTGCATGTGCCGACACCATACATATTTCAGGTCGACACATGCAATTTAGTTTTGAAGCTTGTAGCCTCTGGAGGGCTTAGACCGACACATGCATGCATATAGGTCAACACATATTGAAGTCTTTAAATAATTGCATAAATTTTTATTTTATGTGTCAACATATACGAATTTCAGGTCGACGCATATATTACAATTTTTAAAACAAGTTGCTACTGCCATGCTTAGGTCGACACATCTGTTTTTCAGGTCGGCACATACAGTTTTTAAATACTTACTGCATTTGCTCTTCACATTCAACCTCCAATCTATATACACACACACACACACTGATAAATCACCCATAATCATCTTTTGTCAGGGTTCTATCTAGGCGAGTTTTGATAACATCCAATTAGGTTCTTGTGTATCCGAGAATATTAGATTGAGATTTGCAGGGGATTTCATCCGGAAAAACCACAGGTTTATCCTCCAAGATCGTTGATTGATTTGGAGTTTTTTCGTTCAAGATGTTTAAGAGAGGATTTCAGCCTAGGGAAAGCCTTTGAAGATAAAGAACGCAAAAGAAGTAGCGCAAGAACGACGAATCAAATTGAAATCTTGTGTGCAATATGTATAATTGATCGTGCGCGAAAGATTTGGAGATAAAGAATGCAAAGGAGTAGAAATATCAACAAGTAAATTGGTAGCTATTGTGTCTTGGTCTTTCTCAAAATTAAAAGAAGAGAAGGGGTTGAATCAACAACAAACGGTTAAAGTTTATAGGGTTGCGCTTATCAATTTTTTGTATAGTAAGAATTTATCCTAATTCTATAATTGGAATTGGGGGGAGACGTAGCCATAGCGAGGACGATTGGTGAACTTCCTAAACAAATCTGTGTCTCTTATTCTTTTTACTTTACTTGCTTTTATTTTCATCAATCAATTTGTCTAATAGCATTGAGTAATCGATCGGTTTGTAAGAATTTTTTCGAGGCTATTTTTGTTTTTAATTAGGTGTTGATTTTCTTATAATCACTTTTTTATCATAAGTTATTTTTTATCAACACAACTCAAAAGGAAAATTCTAAAAATTCGGTCGCACACCAAGTGTTCGACAAATTGTTTTGTTTGTTCTTTTGATTATTACCATTGGAAATAGTATTGCTATTAACTTGTTACAAACGATTAATACGTTGTTACTTGATTGAAGTTTATAAATTCAATGTTATATTGTTCATTCCATGTATCTCTTTATATTTTCATCTCTGACTTCCAATAGCTTGATTTGTATAGACGATAATTTTTAATCTATGTCAAAACCTTCCGCTTGCACTCTTTTTAACGACTTTTGAAAATCAGAATTTTTATCTAATTTTTTTGGCTTGGTGGTCTATTCACCCATCTAACATATCCTTCTTATTTGAATTTATTTGCAAATTCTTCTTTGATTCAACATCGTGACACCACAGGTTACTCCTGCTTAAAATCACATATCTAATGGAGATATTGATTTAGTTTTCTATATTCATCCTAGTGAAGGATCAACTTCATCTAGCATTACACCTTATTTTATTGGTTCTAACTACCTATTAAGGTCTCAATCAATGCAAGAAGCTCTTGGAGGCAAAAAGAAATTAACTTTCATTGACAAATCTATTTTAGTTTCTGATATTACCGATCTTAATAAATCAACATGGGAACGATAAAATTATCTAGTTTATTCGTGGATTTTGAATTCTCTTAATGCACCAATATCCCAGACAATTGTGTTCTTGGATAATTCTATTTATATGTCGATTGATCTCATGGAATGCTTTGTAAAAGCTCACATGATCAATGTTTCAAAGTTTCATGCTGAAATCAATAATCTCAATCAAGGTCCTAGTATGTTCTTGATTATTTCACATAGATGTCTGAACTTTTGGAAGAACTCAATTCATATAGACTTATGCCACTTTGTATCGGCATTCATCAATGCAGATGTGAAGCAATGTGTTATGCGCACGAATTTCGACTTGAAAACCAGATAATTTAGTCCTTGACAAATTTGAATGAAACTTTTTTAGTAGTTAAAACTCAACTATTGAAAAATTCATCTCCGTAGAAGTAACACCAACGATTTCCAGGAGTGGAAGTCTATACTTGGTTGTTATGTATGTTGAATCAATTATGAGCATAACAAAAAATGTGTTAAATAACTTGATGGAATCGGGATGACTCCAAAATGTATCTCGAACAGTGACTTTATTCTCACAAACTCTATACCTATAAACATAGTCTTCATCCTCTAAAAGTTTTAACAGTTGTTGCATCTCAGATCTTGGTCCTCTTACCGCCTTATAGTCTCGAGCACACACGTTGTATATTTGCTTGATATTTGAAATATTTAGAGGTCTTTTCCATTTCAAAGATGTGAGTATGTTTTTTGGTGCCATCATATTTAATGTCATGTCCGAAATAAGTTCCCTCTTCTCTGAAATAGACGACATACAATGGGATGTCCGACTAGCTTGTCAGTTAAGACATGGTTATTATACTGGAAAGCAAATTAAATTTCCATGTGCCATCCATCATACGGTATCCGCGGAATTTAAACGAACACTCACATTTTCTCAATCTAGTGTCGTCTCGTTTTAACTTCCTAATATGTGGTTGGTACCTCCCACTTCTTTCGCATCTCATTGTTATAAATGCTTGTCTTCCATCTGAATCATTGTTGGACCTTCCAATTACAATGCCAAACCTCAATTTCCCGGCCTCCCTGCGAGTCCATTGCAGGATATGTTCACGAACTATAAACTCTTGTTTATTTGTAAATTGTACACATACATCTACCTCGACAACAATTGATCGAACATCCGATTTAACATCATCATTCACTTCATCCAGTTTAATATCATGCTTCACTTCGATCGGTTTAACATCCACAATCACAAAAACTTTGGGAAACATATCCGGGTGCACCATATCTAATACCACCAATAAAAGAAAAGCAATGTGAAAATTCTAACTAACATGACAATCTGGATATGCATATCCGGACCACATCAAAGTTCGTCTGGAGATGCATATATGGATGCAACGTTCATTTTTCTACTAAAAAAAACACTTTAATGCAAAGAACGAGGAATGAAACGAATGAACTTTACCTGCAATTCCAGTTTGTTTTACTCCATTTGAAGTGATGAAATACAAGAATGATGTTTTGGTGCTGAAAAATTTATTGAGAATGAAAGATACTTTTTTGAGGGTTTTAAAACTGAAGTTGTTTTTGAGTATGAAGAAGAAGATCATGCAAGGTGGTGTTTTATTCAATTTCTTTGCTAGACATTTCCGGATATGCGTCTCCGAAATCATCACTGAGTTGTTTGTTATATCAGTTTAGTGAATAAAAATATCATAAATGAGTACAAGAGATAATTTGGAGATGCATCTTCATATATATATATATATAAATAATATACGAAGATGCATCTCTAGATCATATTTTGTTCAAAATAGAGTGGATCTCAGAAAAACGAAAATTAATGTGATTTTGAATGCATTCGTAGATACGTCTCCGAATGTCTAAATATTTTTTTTAATTTTCAAAATTTTGAAACGTACGTTCAATTAGATTTATCACAATAGACAAGTCAATACTTGCAATAAAAGCAACTAACCAATGCCTAATTAATTCAGCCTAACAAAAATATGCTATTGAAACCAAAAGTCTGGAACACGTGAATAAGAAAAATCTCATTTCAAAGTATCAAAAAGCCTTTTTAGTATGCATTAATTTTTCTCTTGACATTTTCTATATTAAATTAAATTAAATTATATAGAATTGGATTAAATATTTTTTTTTGTCCTTACAAATATTTTATATTTTATTTTTAGTCTCTATAAAAAAATAATATATTTTAATTCTTATAAATTTTTTTATGTATTCAATTTTAGTCAATGCTATTTTCTAAAATTTTAAAAACAGTTTATTTATCCTTAAATTTTTAAATTTTTGAATAATTTTTTTCATACATATTTAGAATAATATAAAATATTTTTCTATTAAATTTTCGAAATTTTAAAATGAAAATAATTAAATATAAAATTTTTAAAATTTATAAAATAATGATAAAAGTAATGAAAATTTCAACTTAAAAATTAAATTTGATTTCTTTTTTTTGAGAAATTTTTTATAACGTTTTAAACATATTTGCAAAATAATCATTTAAAAATAAATATTAATTTAACTTAAGAAATTAAAATTACATATAAAATTTATAAGAATTAAAATATTTAAATTTTTTATAAGCACCAAAAATAAACTTTAATAATTATTAACCCTTTAGAATTTTAAGTAGAAACACCGATAGGTATATCAAATTAAGTTGCATTATGAAAATGAAATAAGCATATCCATAGTCGTGTTGAAGATATGTCTGTTGAAATATTATATTAGATTTGTTAAAATATTAGATTAGATTAGATTTAATATTTAAATATAATTTAAGTTGTATAGACTCAAACTCAATTAGAGTTGTATATAAATAGTACTAGTCTGTATCATTATTTGTACAATTCAATAATATAAATCTTTATTTCCTTTATTATTCTCACTTTCTCGCCTCACTAAAAGTGTCTCATGCACTAACAAATTGGTATCCAGAGCTTCCGGTTATTGTTCTTGATAGAGTTTCTCAGTTGTCATGAAATATGGAGTTTTGAAATTATTCAATACCAAGAACAATTTGATCTTAAAATCTTCGTTGTTGACATTTAAGACTATGATCAGTTTGACTGAAGTTCAATGTTTGAAAATTGTTGTTGACCACAATGTCGATGAAGAAACTGATGAAGTAGAGGTCGAAGGAATTATTGAGAATTCAGTCGAAGTCGAAGAAGAAGCAGTTGCTGACATTCCTGACACAGTCGAAGTTGAAGAATAAGCAGTTGCTGACATTCCTGACACAGTCGAAGTCGAAGAGGTTGTGGCTGAAACAAGCCAAAGACCTCAAAGAAATAGAGTTCTTCCAACAAGACTTTATGATTATGAAGTGGTGGGTGATGATGAAGTCACACCAGATGGAGAATTATTTCATAGAGAAGATTTGAAGACTAAACAATGGAATTTAGCTATGGTCGCAGAGTTACATGCAATCGGAAGAAACAACACATGGGAGTTAGTCGAATTATCAGCATATACAAAAGCTATCGAAGTAAAGTGGGTATTCAAGTTGAAATATAATGCTAATGGATCGATAGAAAGACATAAAGAAAGATTAGTAGCTTGAGAGTTTCTTCAA
The DNA here is from genome assembly GCA_948472305.1 of Vicia faba. Classification (NCBI taxonomy): domain Eukaryota; kingdom Viridiplantae; phylum Streptophyta; class Magnoliopsida; order Fabales; family Fabaceae; genus Vicia; species Vicia faba. Next base: position 1,418,960,452 of record OX451735.1, read on the forward strand.
AGAGAAGGACTCGACTACTCTGAAGTATTTGCTCCAGTAGCAAGATTGGAGACTATTCGACTACTGGTAGCATTGGCATGCAATCAAAGCTGGTTGACATTTCATTTAGATGTGAAATCAGCATTTCTGAATGCTCCTTTAGATGAAGAGGCCTATGTCACACAACCTCCAGGGTTTGTGATTCAGAAGGAAGCAAGTAAAGTATATAAGTTGCACAAAACTCTCTATGGCCTTAAGTAGGCACCTAGGGTATGGAACAAGAAGATTGATTCATACTTAGTCAAATTGAGATTTGTCAAATGAAAATATGAGTATGGTGTCTATGTTCAGGTTGTAGCACAAGATATAACAACCACCTGCTTATATGTTGATGACTTGCTAGTGACTGGAAATAGCTTGGAGAACTTTTCGAAGTTCAAAGAGCTGATGATGAAGGAATTTGAAATGTCTGATCTGGGAAAATTGTCTTATTTCTTAGGTATGGAATTTCAAATGTCGAAGCAAGGTATGGTGCTACATCAAAGGAAGTTTGTTAAATAAATACTCCAGAGATTCAGAATGGATGATTCGAATCCTGCATCCTCACCTGTCGAACCAAATGTAAAATTGGAGAAGAATGGAAAGGAAGACAAAGTCGAAGTAACTTTGTTCAAGCAAATTGTGGGATCTCTGAGGTATGTGTGCAACAGTCGACCTGATATAGGTTTCGCTGTAGAAATAGTAAGCAGATATATGAGTGAACCAAGAGTATCACATATGAAGGCTGCAAGAAGAATCTTGAGATATTTGAAGGGTTCGATAAACTGTGGAATATTATTTCGATGAGATTCTAAAGACAAAGAAGAAATAGTTAATTGTTTTTCAGATGCTGATTATGAATTTTTTTTTGGAATAACCAAGTATTAAAAAAAATCGCAAATAACCATGTTTCAGAAAAAATTACGCAAATAACCATATTTCAGATGACTCCCCAAAGGAGGATCCATCTCACTTGGCGCCTCCACTATGCATTTAGCCCTAGGAGCCATCTCACTTGGCGCCTCCTCTCTTTTTTATCCAAGTGAGATGGCACATGCACTACAAAAGTGAGAGGAGGCGCCATCTCACTTGGCTCCTAGGGCAAAATGCTGTTTTTTATAAATAATCTGTCCGTTTCTCCGTCATTTCTCACACTTTCTCGCACTATTTTTTTATTTTTTTACTCTGTTATTTGCGTCATGACATCGCCCATGATTTTTACCAGAGATGGTTACGTTATCTTCTCCGCCACAAAACCTGCGATGAAAATGAAATTCTGGCACATTCACTCCATGGAGCGTCTGAAGCGGGAGTTGATGTGATGGCTAGATGGAAACATCGTGGAGGGGGAAAAATTTGAAGGATCCAGCGAATACGAACAACAACCTCACATGCGACAGGAAGACCTAATGTTTGGTTGGAGGAAGTCAAAACAGACAGCGACGTAATGTTAATGATGCATGGGTCAGATGATATTGTTTTAACAGTTGTAATTTCGTAGACGGAATATCGTGTTTTTTTTCTTGTACGTGCAATGTTTATTGTAACAAATACTGTTAACGAAAAATCCTAATGTTTACAAGATAATAAAGGAAAAAGTTTATGTAATACAATTTTTATGTGGTCGATGCAGTAGCCCGATTCGGACAATTTTTGCGATTGTGTCCGACCTGACGACATAAAGCACACTTTCTTTCCAGCTTGTCAAGGGAGTCCATTTCGGTTGTGATGCGCTTACTTTTTGGATGACCCTTTTTGTTTCTTCGCATTTGTTCATTGTGCCATACTATTTCGCCGTCGTATGCAGGCCAATAATCTAGTTTTGCTACCAAAGGGAAGTTGTTGTTGTAAATGTTGAGCAACGTTTCAGATTTGTAAATGTGTGACAGAAGTTGTAGCGCGTCTTGATGAGTATAGGCACACGCGACAATGACATGAGAGCAAGGCATACGAAAGGCTTGAAACTTGCCACAATCGCACCAACGAAAAGGTAGTACAATCCTATATTCTTGTCTTGGAAGGCCCTCGTTGTGGTCGATTGTCTCTTTCACAATAAAGTTGTGGATGTGTCATTCAAACCATATAACCATATGGGTGTTGGCTTTGGCACTTTCTGCCTTAATGTACTTCATGCAGCTTTCACTCCACAGTTGTCCAGATTGCAACACCGCATTCCATATTTCACCTCTTTTGGAAAACAACGAAGCCATCCTAAAATACGTAGATTTTACCAAAGCAGTGACCGGGAGGTTTCGTATGCCTTTTAATACCCCATTCATCGATTCAATTAGATTTGTTGTCATGTGCCCCCATCTTTGGCCATTATCGTATGACCTAGTCCATTTTTCTACCGGAATATTGTCGATCCACCTACCGGCTTCCGGATTTGAAAAGTGGATCTCGTTGCGGTAATATTTGAATGTAGGTTATGTCAATGCATATCCCGCATTCATAGCCGCTTTCCTTAGTGTTTTGTCTTTGATCTCCCTCATGAAATTTTGGACGATATGTCTAACACAATAGACATGCGTAGAAGGAGGGTCATGCCAACTGTTTGCAGGATTATTATATGCACTTTCAATGGATGCATGTCTATCCGAGATCAAATAGAGATCTGGTTGAGGAGCCACATGTGTTCGCAGATTTTTTAGAAAAAAGCTCCAAGCACCACCAGTCTCCCCCTCGACTAGGGCAAAGGCAATTGGGAAAATGTTGTTGTTTCCATCTTGTGCAACTGCCATCAGTAGCGTGCCTTTGTATTTCCCATACAACCAAGTCCCATCAATTTGTATAATTGGTTTGCATGATGCAAACCCTGTGATGCAAGGTTGGAATTCCCAAAACACTCGACTGAATATTCCATTTCCGTTGAGTTGACTACCATCCGGGGCGTATGCTGGCACTGTTTCCAGAATCTAAACACTACCCGGAGAATAAGTCTTGAGTGCATTCAGGTAGCGAGGAAGTTCTTGGTATGACTCCTCCCAGTTTCCGTATACCTTTTCAATCGCCTTGGTCTTTGCTAACCACGCCTTATGGTAAGACGTAGTATAGTTAAAAACCATAGTGATGTGGGAGATGATGGTTTTCACCTTCAAAGATGGATCATTGTTGACGAGTGGTAGGATTTCTTGACAAATGAGATCGTAATTAAGTTTTCGATGATCCTGTGATTGAGTAGAACTGACACAAGTGTGGGTAGACATGGAACCTATGACCCAACAATAACCTCTTAATTTGTATGATGCTGTGAGCTTGAACATACAATCAGGGTGGACACACTTGATCTTGTACCTTTCTGGGTTTACACGGTCCACCTTAAAATCGATCGAGTTGAGCATGTGGAATTTTTTGATGGCTCTGATACATTCTTCTCTGTTACGAAACTTATCTTTCTCTTTTAAGTTTTCATCCGACTGCATATACGGATTGAAAAATAAATCAGAAGACGGTTCATCTTCGTCCATGTTGAAGTTTGTCATGTGCAAAGGTGGTGTGTAGATTTCGTTTGCAGGAATACCAGGTATCCCATCGTCTTCGGAATCATCATTGACCATTTCGTCAAACTCTAACTCATCATCTTCTTCTTCATCAACTGCATCTACCTCTGCTTGTTCGGTCTCCAAAGGATCAACCACTTGTGTCACCTCAGGCTCTCGCAGCATAATGTACAACTCAATAGAGTTGTACCCAGAATACTCATGACTGGAAAACATATTCTGAAGATCCTCGTCATCTTGAACCTCAACCTTATAAAATATTATTTGGTTGTTACAAAAAAAACTGGATCCTGATAAAATATTTGTGTCACCGGGCCTCGTCCAAGTTTGGCCTCCAATCGTTTTTTAAAGTACAAGAAATTGGCTTTCCTGTTTAAACAAAACCGGATGTTGTCTGTGTCTCTAAACAAAAACCCAGAGATGGGACAAATGTATGTCTCACCGTTGAAATGTGCACTGATGACATATTGGGGTGCAGAGGCCATTGCGTATGATTGTTTGAAGGTTTGAAGGTTTGAAGTTTATGAGTTATTTGAAGGTTTTAAGGTTTGATTGTTTGAAGGTTTGAAGGTTTGATTGTTTGAAGGTTTGAAGGTTTGAAGGTTTGAAGGTTTGATTATTTAAAGGTTTGAAGGTTTGAGAGATTAAGTGAATCAGTGTTTTGATAAATGTAAGACTAAATAGGTCATACTGAATTCGAATTAACCAAGGTTGTAACCTCTAAGGCTCCTCCCATCACGTCCAATAGTGTTACCTAGGCTGTCACCTAGCCTGCGCCTACTCTGCAACCCATGCCACCTCTTATTCGCCAATGGGGATGGCGACACCTTTCATTTTTGTACTCTCTCGCCAAGTTCAATGGCGCCTCCCTTCATGTCCAATCGTGTTACATGCATGCAGAGATGCATTCTCTAAGGCTGCCACCTAGCCTGCGCCTACTCTGCACCTACACTGTAACCTCTAAGGCTCATCCCATCACGTCCAATAGTGTTACATGCATTCAGGGATGCCTTCTCCAAGGCTGTCACCTAGCCTGCACCTACTCTGCAACCCATGCTACCTCTTATTTGCCAATAGGGATGGCGACACCTTTCATTTTTGTACTCTCTCGCCAAGTCCAATGGCGCCTCCCTTCATGTCCAATCGTGTTACATGCATGCAGAGATGCATTATCCAAGGATGCCACCTAGCATGTGCCTACTCTGCACCTACACTGTAACCTCTAAGGCTCATCCCATCACGTTCAATAGTGTTACATGCATTCAGGGATGCCTTCTCCAAGGTTTTCACCTAGCCCGCGCCTACTCTGCAATCCATGCCACCTCTTATTCGCCAATGGGGATGGCGACACCTTTCATTTTTGTACTCTTTCGCCAAGTCCAATGGCGCCTCCCTTCATGTCCAATCGTGTTACATGCATGCAGAGATGCATTCTCCAAGGCTCCCACCTAGCCTGCGCCTACTCCGCACCTACACTGTAACCTCTAAGGCTCATCCCATCACGTCCAATAGTGTTACATGCATTCAGGGATGCCTTCTCCAAGGCTGTCACCTAGCCTGCGCCTACTCTACAACCCATGCCACCTCTTATTCGCCAATGGGGATGGCGACACCTTTTATTTTTGTACTCTTTCGCCAAGTCCAATGGCGCCTCTCTTCATGTCCAATCGTGTTACATGCATGCAGAGATGCATTCTCCAAGGCTGCCACCTAGCCTACGCCTACTCTGCACCTACACTGTAACCTCTAAGGCTCATCCCATCACGTCCAATAGTGTTACATGTATTCAGGGATGCATTCTCCAAGGCTGTCACCTAGCCTGCGCCTACTCTACAACCCATGCCACCTCTTATTCGCCAATGGGGATGACGACACCTTTCATTTTTGTACTCTTTCGCCAAGTCCAATGGCGCCTCCCTTCATGTCCAATCGTGTTACATGCATGCATAGATGCATTCTTCAAGGCTTCCACCTAGCCTGCGCCTATACTGCAAGAGTGACACTTATCATGCATGCATGCACTAGCTACCACCTCACTTACTCTATAATACAGAGCATAACATACTTCTCTTGCACCCACAATCATCTCACTCTCTGCTACAAACTCTTTCATAATCCCTTACAATTTCAAACTTTCACAATCTCAGGAATTTTCAACAATGGCTCTTCTCACAATGGGCGATTCTCACAGAGGCACAAGGGACAACATTGCAGCATTTATAAGTTTCTTTTATAGTTATACATTTTTCATACTTCTGTTAATGCTTTGTTCATCTTACTTACTCTTACACCTTTTACATTTTTAACTCAGGATACCAAAAGATTCAGAATCCGGTCTCACAACTACCTTGCTCCCGACCCATTGATCGTACCATATCTGGAATACGCAAGTTTTGGACACGTTATAAAGATCTCAAACTGCACAATTGATTCAAATTTCATACTTGCAATGTTGGAAAGGTGGAGACCAGAGACCCATACATTTCACCTACCAATATGTGAATGTACAGTCACGCTAGAGGACGTGTACATGTTACTAGGTCTCCCTATCGACGGTAAGGCCGTTAACGGATAGGTTCAACAACCCAATTCTCTGTGTGAAGAATTGTTGGGCAGGGATATGGTTGAAGGTGGTGGTGCGAGAGGTCAGGGTATACTACTAACTGAGCTTAAAAATCATTATGCGACTTTGGAATTAAATGAAAATTCCTCCGAGCTAGCCAAGGTAATAAAAGCTAGAACTTATATAATGATACTATTTGGAACCTTTTTATTTCCCGAAAGTACGGGAAATAGTGTAAATTTTATGTATTTAAATTTACTTAGAGACTTCGAAAAAACTAGAAAGTATAGTTGGGGTTCTGTTGTTTTAGCCCACCTATACAGTTCCTTGTGTAAAAATGCAATCAAGGAAAAATGTATATTTTATGGATGCGCTTTTTTACTTCAAGCCTGGGGTTGGTGGAGGATGAAATCCCTAAACCCCGTCAACAACAACACATTCGTTTTCCCGTACGCAACAAAATAAGTCATCAAGTTATATCATTTATTACTATTCATCTCTTCACCAAATATATGATAAAAATAAAATATTTTTCATTTCCTTTAGGTATTACGTGAGGGGTATGGATTACGGCAAGAATCCAAGATTCAATGTCGCACTATACCGCAATCTATTGGATCACCTTGGCCCGGATGATGTACGTCGTACCTTTCAACTTTTCTACTTCTAAAATAATTTATATATTACGTTTTCATTAACCTGATTTAATTTTATGCGCAGTTTGTCTGGAGACCATATTTGGGTTTGGGCCATGAACCAAACCCCGAGGATGTAGCAATTTGGAGCGCCAAGACTGCAATCATACGGTTCAATGTCGTGGAGATGCACCACAACGGCCGTGTGAAGATGCGGTTTAGAATGCATCAAGAGATACCCAGCGATCTGACTTGTTTGTCCCCGTGGCATCTCAAAAGGGTCGACGCCCAATATGGACTTACCAACTGGAAAGACTTTGCTCTAGAATGGTGTAATATGTGGCATAGGCGTCACCGACATGTCTTACAATTCCCAGTTTTTCTCAATCATGGTAATATGCGACACACGGATCAGTATTTATCTTAGTACAGATCGGTTAGTAACCCCGAAATGCACGTGTCTCATCCAAGGTATTTGGTTGACCCACGAACACAATGGGCACAACCCTCATTTTCCCAACAACAAACCCAACACACATCAACCTCCCACCAACCCCCAAACGAAACAGAACCACAAACACCCAACCACAGTCGCCACCACAATACAATTACACCCACATGCCCCACAACCAACCACAATCACCACCTCAGTACCCATACCCCCATATGCCTCACACTCAACCGCAATTTCAATCACAATACCAACACACCCGCATACCCCACACACAATTTCAGTCTTCTGCATATCCCAATATGGGCCCCTCAACATCCAACCTTAGCCCTGATCTGTAAATGTCAGAAGATTATGAACCAACCGACCCAACTTACCATCAACCACAATATCACCAAACCACCCAACATCCTCAATACCAAACACCCCAAGATCCATTTTCTTTCTACCCCCCGTACTCAGACGACCAATGCTACAGATCAACCACGGAACCCCACCCACCGCCAACACGACCAAACTTTGAAGATATGGGCAACCGACTCTACCAAAGCGGATCTTCTAGATATAATACTCCCATTAACAGTATATAATACTCCCATTATCTCAAATTATATATCACTTTATCAAAAAATATTTATTTATAATTTATTTTACAATTTCAATATATTATGAATAATTTTTATTTAATATATCTTCTACTATTTTTTTCCCTCTTCTTTCTATTCTTTTAATTTTACTTTCCAATATAATTATTGAAGAATATTTTTATGAAACTATATATATTATTTCACTTTTTTATAAATTAAGAATTATATTTTTTAATTTGTGTAAAATTCGAAACATCTTAAAGGGATGGAGTATATAGTTACTAACTTACACACTTTATAACATTATAAAAAAACTTTAATCATTCTTTATAACTTTCTTAAAATATATGCTATCATGATCTCAATTCACAAAAAGAAATACTTCACTATTTTCTTATGTAAGAATATCAACAAAATAAATCGAATGAAATGCCAATGAAAATTTTCAACGAAAGAATTGTATATTTTAATAGAAGAGAAAATGGAGATGTAATTCAAATTTTTCCCGTGTAATTTACTCAAATTAATTTTGTATAATAAATCATCTCTAAATCATATTTTAGTTTTTTTTCTTATACAAACTACTCATAAATTATATCAAATATTAATGTTGAATGAAGTTTTAAAATCTTAAGTGAAAGAAGAGAAAGAAAATATATTTTGAGATTATTAAAAAAATTATAAATCAAATTAAGCACCAAAATTGTCTGATTCAGACTATTTGTGGATATCAGGTTTGATCAGTTCAGTTTACAAATCCGTTCATTAATATTAGAATGCTGAATATATATTTTATATTAACTAGAAGGATACTCATACGTTTTGTACGAGTACTGATTTGAACCGGACTGAATATACCAGACAAATTTAATATTTATTTTTAAATAAAAATAATTTTTATGTAAAATCAATAATAATTATATATATAAGAAAGAAAGTATTAAATACCATTTTTATACGACATAAAAAAACAATAAAAAGAGTAAAAGATACATTTGAATAGTTTATTTGAAAACTATAATACTAATTTAATGAAATGGGGTAGGTAGTTTTAAAAAAAGTAATAAAGATATAAAATTGTTATGATTTGGTTAGGTTAAACCATGGAAATAAAAATATATGACAATAAAAAAATGCTTCATTTTAGTAGAATATGTTTTCTTGTCATATAAAGTAGTAGAGACATAATTAAATGTATATATATGTAAGGTATGATAGTCATTCTTCTACCATCCTTTCATTTTCCCTATGCAAAAGGCGATTCTATATAAACCCTTGAACTACTATTCCGCAAGATCTTCCGCCGCTCAGCAAGAATGGAAGGAGAGTCGAAGTCAAAGAAATCACCAATCATCGTAGACAATGAGTCAAGGTAACAGTTTATTGTTTATCGTTGTTTATTATCGTCTGGTTTTGCTACACGTGTAGTACAAATTTCATCGTAAGAAACAGTTGCATGCGACTTGATCGCCATTGTTCATGTTTTTTTCTTCAAACCGCCGGAGGTTCATGGTGGTGTTAAAGTTATATAAATGTTGTTGTATTAACTAAAAACGTTTTGTTATCTGCATCGTGTGAGTTAGGGTTCAGTTGTTTTTGCACGATGTTATCATACAATTAATCTTAGTTTCTGACAATCCAAATATCATTTTCCAGTCGTCGTGAAGGACATGAGCTCTACAGGAAACACACGTGAAACTACATGTCATATTTGGCTTACCAGGAGTGGAAATTTGTGAACCATTGCAATACCAAGTTAAAAATTGGTCATGAGCCAACCCGCTACAACAACAAAGCTGGAGATTTGGTTACTAAACTTAAGGGGAAGACAAATGAAGGAGGTTACAATGTTGACACATGGGTAAAGGTTGAGAAAGGCAAGCCCAACTTGACGATTGGTCGTGACGCAAGTTACAGGAACATTAAGGTTGTTGTGTTGCATAATAATTGGAATGGGACGACTAAAGAAGGTGGTTACGGTGTTGGCACAAGAGCAAGGGTTGGAAATGGAAACGCGAAGATGATAGTTAACATGGGGGAAAAGGTTGAAAATGGAAAGGCCAACTAGACAGTCTGCCGTGAGGCAAGTTATGACAACACCAAGGCAGTTGTAGTGCCTGACTATGGCAAGGGGAACACAAAAGAAGCTTCCTGTGGTGTTGGCGCAGTAACAAGGGGTGATTCGGGCAAGCCTAACATCACGGTTGGTCGTGAGGCATGTAATGGCTTGATGAAGGCTGGCTTAGTGCCTCATAACAAGAAGGGAATGACAAAAGCGCCTCATAACAATGTAGTATGCCTCATGATAAGGGCAAGGCTAAGATTTCAGTTGGTCGTGAGGCATACTACAATGAGATCAAGGCTTCTTTAGTGCTTGATAATGCGAAGGGGAACAAAATTGTAGGGCGATATGGTGTTGAAGCAGGGTCAAGCGGTGGGAAAGGCAAGGGGACATCCAATGGTCTTGGATGTTCTGTTGAAGTGGAAGGGAGTCCTCGTCATGAATACATAAGCATATCATCGGATAAGGTGAGGTAATGGTTCTTTCATTATTCTTTAACCTGAATAGTTAGTGTAAGAGGTATCAAAGTTTGTCAAGTAACTCAGTTTGATTTAGAATGTTCTTCTGATTGTGTGCAAAAGTGAATGACCTTTACTTCGATGTATGAGGAAGAGTTTGAAGAGAAATGGACCAAGGTGGTCACTGATGCCAAGAAGATGAGGAGAAATGTGCTTGAAAGTCCAGTAGGCATCCGTTTGTAGGATAATATATAGTTCATAATATAAATCTGTAACTGATTTCGATGTTAACATGTGCAGCAAATACCTCGGGGGGAAATCAAGAAATGTCTCCGTGGAAGAATTGGAAACATTGTGCTTTGGGTTGGCAACAAAGTTGTCCCATATTACCTCTACTTGAAGAAGAGGCCAAAGGTTTAGGAGAAGTATCTGTTAGTCGAGTTGTATGATTTTTCCAGCGACATGCTTCTAAAGGAAGCAGACAAGTTGCATTTCCGCATTCGTCATCTGTCGTTGGACAAAGTTATGGTTTCCGTGGAGCGTCACAAGGCTCGTTGAGGACAGGGAAGGTGGGTTGTTGCTATGGTCCATTTTGGAGAAATGCTTGAAGACTTTTTAGCAGACATGTTGATGGTGTATGTTATATTTTGTTGTAGTTATATTCCTATGTAGAAGTTTAACTTCAGGTGCTGTTGCAATGGTGTAGGTTAGATAATGTTAGTAGTACAGTTGGATGTTATGATATGGATGTAATTTTGGATACAGTAGAAGTTGTTTGAGATGTATTTTAATGGCCACTATAGGCCTTGTATGTAAAACTGAATGCATTTTCTTATTAACTAATTAGTTTGGTCCTGTTGGATATATTTACTAATTGGCTGGAAACTGGTGTGGAAGTTGTATGCATCATGTTATTTGAGTAAGATAATCCATAGTTCAAGAGTTTATTATCCTTGTTAAAGTATTGAAACATGTAATACCAGAAGATAGCAGCAGTGGTTCAGTAGCATTTGTACAATTTTTGACAATTGAGCTTATTATAATATTTGATACTTGTGGTATCAATCAAGTGGTACAACATTAACGTGGAACCATTTTAACACTTTTATAATGTTGTGTGGAAATAAATGTAATAAAATTATATGCAAAACAACTTTACACGTGCACGAATAATGGGATAAGCACCAAGGTAATCTTAAATGTGGCATTAAAATACAAAATATTGGTGGATGTGATAAATGTTTGCACCTCAGCTGTACACACATGAATAAAAATAGGTAACAAATAAATATCCTATCTTTAAGTGTAGTACCAGATCTGGAAAAACAATAACACCTCAAGTGCTACAAAGCTCGACCTTATTTTTCAATGGGCAGTTGTGCAAAAGTAGTTCTGCCAGAGCTTGTTGACACCTTAGCAATTGCAAAGATAGGCGTTTAAGTAAGGGTTATTTATAGTTATATTACATTTGCATGGTTATCATGTTAAAGTAACTAACTATATATGCATAAGTTTGAAAGTTAACTCTACAATTTTCATATGATTTGTAGCCATTTGCAGAGATAGAGCCTATGTTTGCGAGAACTCACAGAAGTGATCTAGGAAAAAGGTGGAGGGTTGTAAACAACGATGGCGGCCATCATGAAATAATGTTTAACGAAGATGAGGATCTACCACTTGTTGTAAGTGGCTGGAAGGAGCTGCAGGGATTTGACGAACTACCAAATGATGTGTCTGTCGTTCTTGGCTATTACGGTAACAACACCTTTGATGTTGTCAGGATTAAAGAGAAAACATCATTCAAGAAATTACCAACTTTTCATAGCAGGTTCTTCAACTAGAAAGGGATATATGCCTTTGATATCGATCTATCAACAAATACTTGTAGCGGTAGAAATGTTGAGACTACGCCATTAGATTGACTTGACTCACACAGATCAAATAAAAATCGCCACCACACTTTATTGTTTCCAGAGGAATGGGAAAAGAGAAAATAACCCAAAAAAGAGGGGGAGAGAATCTAGATACGGGAGTTGATTATGCAAAGGGAAGGTATTAGCACCCTAAACATCTAGGGTACTCCGCAGGAACCTCTTTGAAAATTTGTGTATTTTGGTTATATGTGTTGTATAAAAATAGATGGTAGAGATGAGAAAAGAAGTATTTTTTTATACAATTTTTGCATCTTCCGCGGTTGCAAACCTTTAGTGCCTATGTACCACCTTCCATGTAATAGGGGATCATGATACTCGTAGTTCACCTTTTAAAAATTTTAAAACATAAGTGTGTTGGTTAATTTTAAGAGAAGGGACATCATCGTCATATCCGAGTGTAAAACATACTTACTACCCACGATTATGAGAAAGGAGAATTTGCATCATCTCAAATTGGAGGATATAGCTTGGATTTTAAAATCAACAAAGCCTCACTCAACACCCAAGTGGAAAATATCTCACTTCACTATATATCGTAGAAGTGTAGTAACTCGCATCACTATAAGAATCGACAAGAGTTTAATATTTTTGAGAAAAGAGTTTTAAAGTAAAAAAGCCAAAGTGGAAAAAATGGTTTCAATGAGGTTGATTGACTTTTAGTCTTCTCACAAAAAATGTTAAAGTATGATTAAGTTGGTTAAAGTTAGATTAAGAAAATATTTTTGAAAATGCATGGACCTAAGTCCAAGTTTATTATGAAAGCGGTTCAAGTTAGAAAACAAGAAGAGTTTTGAAAAAGAGGGAGAAGATTTTTGAAATTAAAGAAGACGGAAGGAGATGAAGGGACTACCCTAAAGCATAAGGTAAAAGCTAAGGAAAAGAACCGTCTAACCAACAAGAAAAACACTTGACATAAATAGTCAATATAGAATTCTCATCCTTTGGATTGAAACCAAGAAAGCAAAGATACTAAACCTCTTAAGGATACCAAGATTCAGATGCATTAAGTCTTCTAAAAAATTAGGTTGAGTAACAACTGTATACAAAGGAATTCTCAATCACAGACAAAGCACATAATCATAATAACCTGCACACAAAGGAAAGTCAACCCAATGTCTTAGGATAAACCCCAAGAACTTCAGAGAAAATAACAATAGTGTCACAAGGTCCCAAGGGTATCAAATGCTTCTAATCCTAAGTCCAAGAGATCCACAACTTCATAATGCCAAAGATAATAACCAAATAGTCTAAGTAGCCTTAATTTTTTTATGTTTAAGTTGGTTATTAAGTGTATTTAAAAAGAAAAGGAAAGTTCAAGTGAGCAAAATAAAAATGACATAAAGATAAATGCTCAAGTGAGCAAAGATAAAAATAGTATGAAATGTAAATGTTAAAGTAAATGATGCATAAAAGTAAAGGCATAAAGTAAAAGCACAAAGTAAAAGTCAATTGTTAGTGAATTAGAAGTTAGAGAATCGTTGAATGACCATCTTGAAACTTGCATTTGAAAACTAATTAGAAGATTGATAAAATCAAAACTTCTCATCAACAAGTGTCATTTTCTTTTTGTCAAGTATATCATTCATTTATAATACTCAAGACGACCTCACATGATCAACGATGTTTAAATGATTCACTTAGACCAAATTTTATGAAGGTTAATTAGATGATTACAGCCTCCTAACAATGAACCGTAAGGTTATTAGATCCAAGGTTTCAAATTAAATATACTTGGGCTTACAAACAAAGGTTTGAGCCACAAATGATCATTTTTTGAATCAGGACAAATTTAACGCTATGTTAAGCAATCGTAAATGGACTTATGTAGAAATTACACCAATTTTGAGGTCGGTCAATAGCAATCTATGTACCACATGTTAGAGAAATGATATGTAGATTATTCTCCAACAACATGTAGCACAAGTAAGAAAGGGATAAGATGAAAAGGGGGGGGGGGATGTATCGGATGAAATTAGGGTTTCAAATATCATCAACATCATTCATCTATTTTGGTGGATTTGGTTTTTCAACCTATCAACATCCAAGATCCAATGAGATTGAGGAACTTGTCCCAAAATATCATCCAAATCAGGACCAAACAAAAATAATAAAATAATATTTAATAAAACAATATTTAAGAGATTAATAAAAGGGAAATAATTGGTAAAAATACACAAACTATACTAAAACACCAAATAAAAATCTAAAAAAATAGTTAACAGTCAAACATGATTCAATAAGTGTTGACAATTTTTTTTAGAAATTTCTAAAGTTAGAAAATATTTTTAGAATTTAAAGAAATAAGAAAAATAAACCAAAATTTGTGAAAAAATAGTAAAATAAAAAATAAAAATAAAATGAGGTCACCAATATTTGTCAAGAGGTCATTGGATCCTTCGATAATTTTTCTAAAATTTTAAAATCAAGAAAAATATTTTTAAAACAATTAAAACAAGGTAAACAATACAAAATTATAAAAAATATCAAACATCAAAATAAAAATATGAAAAAATATTCACAAAGTCAGAAACAATTCAAAGTATATTTGTGTGTTTTTTCATAATTTTTTGAATAAAAATAAGAGAGTTATGAATTTTTGAACTTAAAACAAATCAAATATAAAAATCAGAAAATAAAATAATATCAATATAATAAGGGCCATCTGATCATAGTCAAAATGCATTAGTAAACAAATCCAAAGGATCAGGCGCGCTGTGCTTGATATGGACCTTAGTGAGAAACACACAGAATCAAACAAATTCAGGCTAATCAAAATAAAATAATTTTCACGCTATCATTGGTTGAAGAACGACACGTAGGTCGTCTTCAACCTCCAAACCTCTGGGCATTAGGTTTTTATGAGTTTTTTCAAATGGAAAAATCAGAAGCTAGTAGTGGTATAATTGGATTCGCCTCTTCAAGAAAATCCTAACCCTACCCTCGCGAAAAATTTCTTTAAAAGACAACTCAGTCGATTTGAAGAAAACCATAAGAAAAAAGTTGGAAAGGGATTCAAAAATTCATGAGTAAAACTCACTTCCAGTTAAAAACTAATGATGCGATCAATATCAGAGTGATGAGAGCTACATTATAGCAACAAATTTAGAGAGAATTGATGGAGAAATCTACTTGTTGAAGATCAAATTTAGTGCTCTAAAACATGACTTGGCTAGCATGATTCACGACACTTCAAGACTTGGTACTTCTTCTGTTAGCTTCAGTGAAGTTCAAGGATGAAGAATCATCAAAGAAATTGGGTCGAAAGAAGTTTTAGAATTGAATTCGAAGTTGCAGAATTATGAGTTATGGAGGGAGTTAAACATAGGTTCTTTGGCTCTCTAAAGCTTGTCTAATAAATTAGATATCATCCTCTACTTATAGGGAAGTGACTGGAATCAAGAGGATGGGTGAATGATGCAATTTGAGCTGAATTCGTACACATCCTGATCATGACAAAAGTCTGACTTGCAAGTTGTCAAAACTCAACCATTCCTTGCGTTTTGATTCTTAATCCAGCATTAGAAACTTGGTTAAACATGTTTAAGTGGAAAGCGCACACAAAATTGCTGATTAGAGGTCACATTATGGAAATCAGATTCTAACTTCAAGAGAAAACTTTAGTTCCAAGGTATTGACTTTGCAGCCATGTTGTAAGCAACTCAGGGACCTTTATGGAATGATTCTTGAAGAATTTGAAAGATCTCACCACAAAATTCACATTGTGCCAAGAAAAAAATCATTTAGAGATATGAGCAAAAAGTTATAATCAATTGAAATCGTTCAAAACACACAGATCTTTGTACTTAGAAATATTTCTAAGTGTTGAACTTCAAAATGACCTATAATGTTCTTCAAAATTACATGACCTTCCACTCAAAATTTAATCTTGATATATGAAGATGGAATGAAGTATACTTCTTGAATTGAATTGTGGAATTAAGATCACTCAAAAATCATAAAAGTTGAAAAACTTGTGGTCTTTAGAAGATGATGAACAAATTTGGGTAAATTGACAAAAGACCTATAATATTTTCAATTCTTTAACCGATTTCAAAGAATCTTCAAGTCTTGCACATAAAAACAAAGTTGTAGTATACATACCAAATATTATTGTTGAAAAAGAATGGGCTCAACGAGATAAAAATTAACCAAGTTATGATCATGTGAAATCAAACCCTAAAATTCAAAAGCCTTTCAAGGAGACTTGTAATCTTTATCAACTTTTAGTGATCTTTAATTCAAAATTAGACTTAGACTTCTGAAGAGAGATTGTTAAGGAACCTTTAAAGAGAATCATGGATTTGAATTCACTCAAAAATCTCAAAAAATGAGCAAGATATGGCCCTTGGAAGTCAAAAAACCCTAACTCAGAAAGTGTCAAAATGACTTGAAACCCCTTTTAACTTTTGATGATTTTTCTTCCACAATTGGATCTTGTCATGTGAATAGAGGTTATTGTAGATGATGATAAGAATCCATAGAAAAAATAACCAACTGAAAATGCACTTGTGATTACTGAATCTAGTATTTGCTCAATTAGATCAAACTTATTGAGTCAATCTTGAATACTTTTGAAATTTCTTGGAAAAATAAGCATGATAAGCCATAAGAGGCCTTGAAATGATGTTGTCTTGAAGCAAACTCAAAGATGGAGCTTAAGTCTCAATGAAGCTTGTTGAAGAAGGCATGGAAATAAACACATGAACCCATGAATTTTCTTGATGACTTCCACCACCAACTTTGAGGAGATCTTGACCTAAATAAAGTGAGAGGGCTCCTTGAACCACAAATCTTTAATGCCATAGACATGACCTTGAAGATTGAGCTCTTGAAATCCATTAGAGAACCATCTGATTGAGAATCACCCCTCAAAATCTAGATAAGATGGTGAGATGAATGCAATTGTGATCACCTACAATATGGACATTCGAAGGAATATATATACACATATTGATGTCAGTTAAAAGAAAACATGTACAAGATACACAATTCAAGGTGCTTGGTAACCTCTCAAGATCAAACTAAAATATGGGATAAAGTATAAAGAGAGAACTAACCCTAATGTGGGATCTTGATGCATTGTGACATGAGATGATGAGGAATCTTAGGGGAAAAAATTAGGGTATAACAATACTGTGTCAGGACGAAAATTGGTTGAGTGTTGTTATGCTTAAAATTAATACACATGATTAATTGTTAAGTGTTACCTGAGTTATAGATCTAATATGCACTTTGTAATACATAAATTGACACCGGAATTTGGATGTGTGCTGAGAGATTACAATTATGAGGTTCTGACACTGTGCGTGACAATGGGAGGAGTCAAATGCTTTTGATTTTGAACATATATAATTCACAACATACAAAATTAGGTTATGAATGGGATGAGTTTAGAGAGTCAAACCAGTTCAGAGAGGGAGACAAAATTATATTCAGATTGGATGTAAGTGACGCGAACAAAACATGCCACGTTTATAAGGTTTATTATCTAGAAAAGCCATGGTTATTATATATTGTGTTTTAGGTTAATAACAATCAGGATACATTGTGGTGTATCTTAAATTCCTGCTATTTTTAATTAAGAACCGCATTGTATTCCAGTTGGTGTTTATCATGCCATAAGTTGGTCAAATATTTTATGTCATGTTTTACAATGAGCTGTGTGAGTTAGCATGTTATGTCATTATATTAATTACAAAGAGCCGTCTAAGTTAACATTTACACCATAACAGGAAAACTGATAAATTTCATTATGCATAATAAGAATTTTGTAAAATATAACCAACATAGGATAGGGTAATAATGGGTCCTGTAATATGGAATCAAAGTGACCCCATATGCTTGGTTCAAAATATTAACGTTACATGTTGTTAAGAAGACGCCACAGTCATACTTTATGGAAAACCTCCTTGTAAACGATGTTTGTTGTAGATACTTTGGTGGCATTGTTGTCGTCGTGTACCAAAACTTTAATTCCCTTCTTGTTGGCAACCCTTGATAGTGCCACATAGATTTGGCCATGAGTAAAAACGTCGCGAGGAATGTAAATATCCACCCAATCTAAGGACCGACCTTGTAACTTGTTAATCGTCATTGCGTATGACACAATTACTGGGAATTGTCTTCAGCTTGGATTGAAAGGCCAAGGAGATTGGGAATGGGACATATTTATTCAGGGAATATAGACGATGCTTCCATGTCTTTCTTCCCCATAATATGTGTCTTTAGTACGTGTGACACCATTTTTGTCACAATAAGCCGTGTACAATTAAATAATCCTTCGGATTGATCAATGTTCCACATTAGAATAATGGGTGTTCTAATCTTAAGTTTAATGTGATAGTTTGGAAAACTAGAAGTTTTTAAAGAGCTCAAAATTTATGGAGTGAGAACATCAAGCATCTCCCTATCATGAATCTCAGACCGACCGACAAAATTAGAGCTATAGTAATCCCTCAAGTCACCTATAGAAAAAAGTGCAAAATATGTAGGCGCCAGTTTTATATTGTAGGATGCACGAAGTAAAAATTGACAGCCTGTAAAAATATCTGGAATCATGGCTAAAACATGACCATTTATTTTGTCTATCGTATCGATGGTTGATGCGGAGATAGCCCTGCTCTTGAGGTTTTTATAGTCACGAAAAATTTCTAGGAATTCTGGATAAGTGCTTGTCACGATGACAACAATAGGATCTTTGTACTATTTGATCAACATTTCTTGTGGAAATTCTATCTCAATCGTCCCATCATTTGGACCTCAAAGTCTGCCTTCTCCAATTTTGAGTATCCAATCAAAGGATTATGCTATTTCCTTCCGCTCGTTTTCCATTGAACCACAGTTCAGACGCACATTTTTGGTTAAGGTCAAGACCTGTATTGAGTGCCAAATGTAGGATGCGTTAATTGTTTCGTGCACAATGTCAGATCTTGATCCTCTCGGTATTACCGAGAAAATCTGTCTAAAGTCCCCACCAAAGACAACAACCTTTCCACCAAAAACCTCACATGAGTTACCAACCACACTCATAAGATCTTTCAATTTCTTGTCAAGTGCTTCAAAGCACCATTTGTTTCCCATAGGTGCCTCGTCCCAAATAGTTAACTTCGCATGCCGAAGAAGTTATGCGGCATCATCTTTGTAAGGAATATTGCAGGTTGAGTTATCCAATGTTGGAATAGGAATTTTGAACCTCGAGTGAGCATTTATCCCACCTGGTAGTGTAGTAACTTGTTTTAAATATAGAGTGGTCACCCTTAACTTTTATTCTAAGGAAGGGAATATAAAGGATAACCCTAAAAAGTTAGAGATTCTAGGTTTTTTGGACTCAGTTTTAGATGTAGAGAAGGTGTTAGGCACCCCTTATCAACCTTGTTCACAAGGATATTAGGGTTAGAAGCACGATCTTTAAGAAATAGGGTTTTAGTTTTTTATTAGGGGAACTCGCCACTATTTTATTCGTATGCCTACTATCCTCTTATGAGGAATCAGAGTCCCAATTCGTAGTTTGCGGCTCAATTGGTGTTTTTTATGGATTGCACAGAATTGATTTCGAATTATCCTTGAAGCTTGTCTGGGTTGTAAATTGAGTGATCGTAGACGCATTTCGTAGTTAATTTTGAAATCACTCGGCGTACTGACGACCATCATTTCATAATAAAATGATCCAAGGGTTTTCAAGAATACTTTGGTCATTTCTTGTTCTCCCATCGGGGGTACCACCTGAGCAGCTATCTCGCGCCAAAGTTACGCATATTATTTGAACGACTCCTTTTCTCTCTAAGCCATGACCCTCAATTAGTCACGGTCAGGCGCCATGAATATATTTTACTTATACTGCTTAATGAAGGCTTCCCATAGATCATTCAAGGTGTGGATATTGCTGTTATACCCAAAAATTTTCCCTCTCATTTCATCAACATTTTCTCATCACAAGACTCATATATTCAAGATCAAGTTAGGGTTTGCTCTGCTCAAGACTCCTCCTTGCACTGTTGACTCAAATTAGGGTTCGAATTTGCACAAAGATGTTTTGACCTAAAATGCCCAAAATAACTTTCATGTTTCATGTTGGACTCACAAGTTTATCCATACCAAGTTCAAGCCTTGATTCCAATTTTTGCCCAGTCAATTGGACAATTGACCTAAAATCAACTGTATTGGGGAAAAAGTCAAATGTGGTCAATTGACAGTAAAACCTCATGAAATTTGACCCACATCAACATAATGAACTCATATGAACCATTTGGTCAAGTTTGGATCACAATTCCACAAGAAATTTGATCAGATCACCAAAAGGGCAAAATGGTCATTTTTAGGGTTTTGACTGCACAAAGGCAATTTTTGACTGTTTGACCTAACCAATGGCAAACCAAGATCACATATGGACTCAAGGAATCAATGGTATTATCTTGACCCATTCAACAAGTTCAAAAGATCCCAACTGCACAGGATTGACAGATGAATTTTCCAGTCAACTGATCAAAATTTGGCTGTATACTGAAAAGTCAAACTTTGACTTTTTGGTCAAAATCAAGTGCCAAGATTCATTTTTCATCAAGACATGTCAAATTATGAAACTTGTTCATCAAGAAATCCAAAATTGCAAATTAGGGTTTAAAATGAAGAAATTTCATAACTTAGAAATTTTCTAAGTTATGAAATTCCCTTATTTTTCCCTAACTTTGTCCCATTTTTTCATCAAGATACAAATGGATTCAAACAAAACTCAAAACATGAAAGTTGTAGTCCATTGCAAAATCTAAAACTTTTATTCACAAGGTTTTCTCAAAGGAAGCTTGTAGCTCAAGTTATGATTTTTGGAACAAGGGTGCAAAACATTTTTAACTTAGAAAAATTTTGACCTATTCTAGGCAGGATTTTTGTCCAACTTCTTGGACATTTTTCACATGATTCCACTTGGAGTTTCAACTTGCATTACAAAGATGGATTGTAGTACACATTCCAAGATTTCTAAATTGTCCAAGAACTTCTCAAACACCCTTGTGGTTAGGGAGAATCGAATTTGCAAAGTTGGGCAAAACTCACTTTTGTTCATAACCAAATGCATGTTCATACAAGTTCCATTTTCAAATCAGCATGCTTGGTACTTGCTTGCAGGCCTCTAAACCAAGTTTGCACTCCATAATTAAATGCCTAACCATTGTGTTCAAGCATTGTTTTGTGCATTTGGTCATTACACAAAGAATTATCCCTTAAGTAGAAAAAGCAAACTTGCTATTTTTGAAAAGTGGTGCTTTATGTCAAGTTCATGATCTTTGAAGTACAAGCCAGATCTTTGAGGCCAGATAGAGTCCACAAATTTGTGTTACCAAGGGCAAGATATGCAGCATACATAGAGTGTGGTACAAGCCTGCATTGACACTTACATTATCCTTGCTTACATTTGAAGAAACTTGGCAAACTGATACCAACCTCTCATTCCTGTCAACACAGCAAAACACAAACTTTGCAAACATCTTTTATACATCCAAGCAAGCCTAAAGTACGACTAAACCACCCCTTATCCCTCCTCATACATAAAATCACAGTTTTTCTGCAAAACAGGGCATCTGTTGCATTTTAACTTCCACAATCCATTCCACTCATGCACTTTGGCTAAAACCAGTTCAAATACATTCCATATCATCCATTGGAACTATCCCAAGCCTTAAACCCAAGCTGTAACATCCCTACATTACTTGCCATTTTCATTTTTCAGTTTTGCAGGTGGACTTCCATAGCACGATTCAGAGTGATTCAAAGCAACCTAAGTGTTGGAGAAGCATCCTTGGACTTCAGGCAAGTTGTACCAAAGCTCAAACTCCATTGAAGATACCTACATTGCTCTGTTCAAGTCAAGCTGAAACAGGTAAAACCATGAACTTCTATCTCTCAATCTAGGAAGAGTTAGGCTTAGGTTTGTGAATGAGACATGCTCTACACATAGCCCTGAAACCATACATATGATTACTTTTCATTTATATTGAGTATGCTGTGAGAATTTTGGCCATGAACATTGAAGAAAAATTAGGTCAGAAATTGGGGATGAAGAAATTCTCCCTCGTTTCTTAGAGTTAGGTCAAGTGTTTTATATGTCTGAATTCGTCTCTTGATGCTCTATAATGTTTGTGTTATGAGTTTTTGTTAAAAGTCAAAGAATCAGGAGATGATGATTGCATAGGAGGCGTGCGCGTTTTCTGTTTGAACATTGCTGGAGGTTGAAGACAAAGCTGGCTTGGGCTGGGCCTGAGTTAGCTTGCTGTTCACACCCCTTTTTTCCATTTACACCCCCTGGCCCATTGTGTGAAATATTTATTATTTTTGCATTTTTCTTTTTGTTTCTGACTTATTATTTTTTGTTCAAACATAAAAAACTCCAAAAATATTTTTCCACCTTTTTTTGCATTTATTTGGCATTTATTTGTTTTATTTAACATATGCATGTAAATAAATATATATACTTTTTATTTAAAACCCTAGAAAATAATACAAAAATATTTATTTTTCAGTTATTATTTCTTGTTTACATTTTGAAAACATTTGCTAAAATATACTTTTTTTTTGTAAATAATTAATATCTTATTTTTGTATATATTTAGTATATTTAATATGTAATATAAATATTTGTATATTTTATTAGAATACTTAGGATAAAAATATGAAAATAATACATTTTCATTTTTATTAATATATGACACTAAAAAAATACTCTTTTTTTTTTTACAATATACTTCATTTTTTCATTTTTTTGTATATAATTAACAAATATTGTATATAATTAATAAATAAATACTATTTATTCAAAAAACTAGGGTTTTGCCCTAAATAACAAAAATATTCAAAATTTGACCCTTTTATTTTGTTTATATTTTACATTGAAAAATACTTTCACATATATAAAAATCATTTTGTGCATAATACATTTTGCATATTTATTGTGTTTACTTTACATTGTACAATTAAATATTTGTATATTCGATATGGATGTAATAGTTTAGATTTAATTTCTTGTCAAATATCCCCCCATTCAAACATTTGTACCCCCATCCCCATAATCATGTTGTAATAATGTAGGACTTTAAATTTCTGCATTTAAAAGTTTTCAAATTATGCCATGATAGACCTAGGGTTTGTATGCAAATCAAATAACAAATAGTTTGACTAATACAAAGACAAAAAAAGCATGAAAATGGACAACACAATGCACACTTGCACCCTTAGGGTTACTCCACTTGTTGCCTTCAAAAATGGGCCATGTTGCATGTTGAGTGTCTTTGGAAAAACAAAAACAAATCAAATGATCATAGTCCCTCGATGACGCTTTCTCAAGTTGCCTAAAAAATGATCAAGTCCCTTAAAGAAAAATTGCCAAAGACACTTGGCACTATTGCATTCATGGTCTAAACGATGACCCGTGCCCGTCCCGTTAACATCCTAACACAAGATTGTCCACCAAATACAATGGTGGAACAATACTGTTAAAAGGGTTAAAACATAGGAATGATCTTTGAGAAATTTAGGGTAGATAGCTCTTGGTTACTTGACCAAACTTGCAAAACACACTTGCCTACTTTCAAAACACACTCCACAACACAACTTTCAAAAACAACTTTCACAAACATTGAAACATCTTTTTCAAAAAGACAAACACCTTTGTAAAACATTCGAGTAAAGAATTGTTACGATGGTTGCCTAGACAAGGCATCTTTTTCAAAACATTTTCAAAACCACACACACAAAGCACCATTTCAAACAATTGAAAAGCAAAGGCAAGTGATCTAAGCAAGTAACTAAGAGCCCATGGATAACCATGGATAGAAAGGGTGCTAATACCTTCCCTTTCTATAATCTACTCCCCGAACCCAAGAAAACATCTCAAAGGTTTTTCCTGTGCTTTTTAACCTTTCCTTTGGATAAAATAAAAAGTCGGTGGCGACTCTTGCTCAACCGAAACATTTGCGAAAACAAACGCAAAACCTCAAGTCAGTTCTCCCACCGTATCACAGAACTGGCGACTCTGCTGGGGAAAAATTTAAAAGTGGAGTAACCTTAGGGCCTAGATCACCCTTTTGCATGACTAATTGTTTGCTTTGATTGCTTTATATTTTGGTTCTCTTGTTTGGGCTTGAAATCCTACACCCGGATTTGGGAAACATTCATAGATATCAATACGTTGTGGAAACTGTGTGGGGTATACCGACACGGTTGAAGCAATAGCTATATTAGTGCGACATATTTGTGAGTACCGGTAACCCTTGAGTTCAATCAAGGAGAGTACGGGGCCGCTGAGTGATGTCACTAAGCACTAATGACCTAGAACCTTACTTGACCATCTTGGCCTTTTGTTAGGGTAGTGAGATGACCGGCTTTGGTGCAGTCCGAAGTTGGTAGATACTCAATACTACACTCATTGAGGGTTGTTTTCTTGGAATATTTTGGTCGCTAGTTAAGTGGCTAAACTAAAACAATGAACATGGAAAACAATCCAATGATATTAAGCTCCTTAGAACCCAGTTACTATTTATAGGACAGGTTTTTAAGCCAACTACACTCAAGAGGGTACTTACCTATAAAACCCCATGCGAGCCTGAAACTAGGGTTTTGTGTGACTTGCTTGTACATATGTTTGTGCATACATCATGAACATCATAAAGCATCATATGCATCCACTAACCATTTCAAGGGTTTGGATATTCATCTTTGTTCTTGTTTTGTAGGTCATGGAAATTCTTCACAGGAAAACTATCCAAGTCAACCTTGTGAGAATCCCTCCTCAACTCAAGGAGCTTACATCCAGAATTCCAGAAAGCTCTCTCTTCAGTGAAAGACATGGTAGACTGCTCATCCTAGTCAACACCGACATTGAAGAAGACATGGTGAAAGTGTTGTTCCAATTCTTTGACCCCCTTCACCACTGTTTCACATTCCCCGACTACCAATTGGTGCCTACTTTGGAGGAATTTTCTCAACTCCTGAGAATTCCTATTCTTAATCAACTACCCTACAACGGTACATAAAAAGAACCAAATCCTGAAGATGTTGCTCAAGCACTACGCTTGCAACCATCTGACATCAAGGGGCATTGGGAGACTAGAAGTGGTGTCAAAGGCTTCTTGGCAAAATTCTTGTTTGAGAAGGCACAAGAGTGTTGGAATTCTTTGGATCTGCAAGCCTTTGAAGAGATTGTGGCACTCCTCATTTATGGGTCGGTCTTGTTCCCAAATCTTGACCAACTTATAGATGTCAATGCTGTCAAGATTTTCCTATCCAAGAATCCCATACCTACATTGCTTGGGGACATCCTCCGCTCATTTTACACACGAACAATGAGGAAGAGAGGTGTTCTCATATGCTGTACCCCTCTCCTTGCAAGGTGGTTTATTTCTCACCTTCCACAATCTGTTTTGAAGGATGGGCAGGGCTTAAGGTGGTCACAACGATTGATGACCCTCACACATTCTGATGTACATTGGTGTTCTCGGTCCAGAGAAAATGTCATCATTATCGACCGCTGTGGAGAGTTCCCTAATGTTCCATTACTTGGCATTAGGGGAGGCATTACCTACAACCCTTGTCTAGCTTTGAGACAATTTGGATATGCACGGAGGGATGGCCCTCATGACATGCTGATTCCTGACCTAGTTTTTGACTTCGACAACGATGCGCAAGGACTTCACCAAAGATTCATCAGAGCTTGGAGGATGCCTAATAAGGTAGACAGTAAGACACTGGGGCACAAGAACTCCATCCCTCTTGAGCCTTATCTCAAGTGGGTACGAACCCGCGCCCAGAGTCTTATGATGCCTTACCCTCACATTCTCCCTTTGATTAAAGAGCCTGTTAAGGAAGGAGAGGTTCCTTACACCATCCTACATCCTGACATGCCTACATCATGGGAGGAGATGCAGAAGAGTTGGATCCAACTCAAGGAAGAAAGGTATACTTTTGAAGCCAGCTTCTACGCCAGTGAGAAGAAGGTTTTGGAGCTTACCCGCCGACTTCATGAGGAGGAGACCCTCAACACTTACATTGCACCAAAGAGGATGCACAACGTCTTTTTACCTTAAGAAGTTTTTGTAATATTTGGCCCATGGGGCATTTATGTACTGACAAAATTTCTTCTTATTAATATGACGTGTGTTCTTTTTGTCTACAACAATTTTGAATTTCTAAATCCTTGAATGCATTGCATGAATAAACATATCATTCATCATATGCATAAGCAGGTCTTCACACCAGGTTTCCTTATCTTTCTGCTGTTTATTTCAGTAAGATGGATCTTGAACAGATGGTTAAAGATCTACAGGCACAAAACTTACAGTTTCAACAGCTCCTTATGACCTTGGCAAAGGGTCAGGAGGATCTTAAAGCACTGTTAGGGAACAAAGAGCAAGAAAAAGGAAAAAAGAAGAAGAAAAGAGTTGGGGTAGCTACACTGGGAAGAAGATTTGAGAATGAAGCTAGGAGAGTTCTTGAATTCCCCTCCACATCTGATGAGGGGACCGGTAAAGGAAAAGGGGCTGCATTACCTTCTGAGTCCGAGGCTGAAGAGGAATAGGTTGAGGAAGATGAAGACTACTCAGAGTAGCAATACCCTCCAGCGGACGACAAATACAAAAACCTGGAGGATAGACTGGCAGCTATGGAGCTGCAAAGGGTTCCTGGGTTAGATTTTGAAGAATTGGGATTGATTGCTGGGATTGTGATCCCTCCAAAGTTTAAGGTGCCAATTTTTGCAAAGTATGACGGGCTGTCTTGCCTGAAGATGCACCTGAGGTCATATGTCAGAAGAATTTAACCTCATACATCCGATAGAAATCTTTGGGTACACTTCTTTCAGGACAGCTTGTCCGGTACACAGCTAGACTGGTTTTACCAGCTTGAGAGGTCAGAAGTGCATAACTGGGAAGACTTGGCAGCTGCCTTTTATCGCCAGTATCAATATAACGCTGACTTGGTGCCAACCCATACTCAGCTACAGAGTATGGGGATGGCCTCAAATGAGGGATTCAAAGAATACGCCCAGAAATGGCGCGACTTGGCCAGAAGAGTGCAGCCACCTCTTTCAGATAGGGAACTAGTTGATATGTTCTTGGGGACCCTATCTGGTCCATTCTTCAACCATTTGATCGGGAGCTCTTCCGCAGGGTTTACTGAATTGATTCTGACTGGCGAACGGGTGGAAGCTGGTATTAAAAGTGGGAAGATTCAAAGGGATGCCTCTGCATCCACAACTGTTAAGAAATCATTTCTGGCCAAGAAGGAAGCAGATGTTATATACTCTCAGAAAAGATTGGGAAGAACGGAGCGTCGGCCGACTGTAGGGGCCGTGATGATTCAAAATTTGTCAAATGATCAGCCTCGTAACAATCAGTCCAGACCTAACCAGTAACAGGTAGAACAACAACAACGGCAGTTCACCCGCATCAACATGACGCCTGCACAAGTTCTTCCCCATTTGTTGAAGCTAAATCTCACCACAATCAAAGAGGCACCAAAAAATGTGAATACAACTTCCCCATATTATCATCCCAATGCTAAATGTGCCTATCATTCTGACAGCGTCGGGCATGACACCAATGATTGCTGGGCGCTTAAGCATAAAATTCAAGATTTAATAGATGCAAAAGAGGTTGAGTTCGATGCCCCAAAGAAGCCGAATGTAATATCCGCTCCGATGCCAAAGCATGGTCGCAATGTCCATGCTGTTGAAGAATATCTATTTGTTTCTACTGTTGATGATCTGATAACTCCATTACTGACAATCAAGTTGAATCTGTTGAAGGCTGGGATTTTCCCAGGATGTAAAGAAGATTTCTACTTTTGTTCCTCCCTACCGATCGACTGTCCATTGCTGAAGATATGCATCCAACGCCTAATGGACAACCAACAAATTCTTTTCGAAAAGACTCCCGTTACTCCAACTCCTATCAATGAAGTTTCAATAATCACCATTTCCACCAATCTTTCCAAGGTCCCCAAAAGGCCTGTTAAGATTACATCCGCTACGAAGATTGTTCCTCTGAAAATAACCATGCCTGGGCCAGTCCCCTACAAATCTGACAAATCGATACCGTGGAATTATGGTGGAGAAATCTACTACCACGGTGTTAAACAAATTGAGATAACTGAAGAGAGCTCTGACGAAGAAACTACCGACATTGGAAACATTGCAGGTACGAGCAAGATTACCCGAAGTGGGAGAATTTTCTCTCCAGAGATTGCCCCTCCAAAAGCAATCTTTGGACCCTCAGCTGCTGCCAAGGTTACTCCTGCACCGATAAAACTTTTTGCAAGAACTCCGTTGATTGAAGAAGCTGTTACTCCTGTGGTTGTCCCTCTTACTTCTGCTGATAAGGGGAAAGGGATCCAAGAAGAGTTCGTCAGGACGAGGGCTCAACCCTTGGTCATCCCCGAAACCTCTAAGAAAGAGATGGAGGAGATTCTGAAAATAATTAAGAAGAGTGATTACGATGTGGTGGAGCAACTGGGGCAAACCCCCTCGAAGATCTCCATGTCAGCTTTACTGCTTTGTTCGGAGGCTCATGCCAAGGCCTTGATAAGGTTTTTGAAGACAACCCATGTTCCCCAAGAAACCTCAGCCGACCAATTCCAGGATTGTGTAGCCAGCCTTACCGCCGACAATGGCCTGGGTTTCTCTGATGCTGACCTGACTCCGAAAGGAAGAAAGCACAATGACGCATTGCATGTGTCAGTTGAATGCCGAGTAACCACTCTCTCCCATGTCTTGGTCGACACTGGTTCTTCTCTAAATGTGCTGCCTAAGAAGGCTCTCGACCGGTTGGATTGTGAAGGCTTGGAGCTGAAACCAAGTAATATCATTGTCAGGGCATTTGACGGGTCTAAAAGATTGGTGCATGGGGAGGTCGACATTCCCATCAAGGTAGGCACTGAAGTGTTCCACTCAACTTTCTATGTGATGGACATCCGCCCATCACACTCTTGCTTGCTAGGGAGACCTTGGATTCATAATGCTGGGGCAGTCACCTCTTCTCTACATCAGATGCTGAAATACCCTGTTAAGGGTAAAATCATAAATGTACACGGTGAAGAGGAGTACATGATCAGTCATCTGAACTCCTTTAAGTATGTGGAAGTGGAGGGAGAATCCATCGAAACACCGTTCCAACACTTCGAGGAAATTGCTCTCGAGGTTGCAGTAGCAAAGGCAGTAGCTGAGGTACCCAAGCAGGTGGCCAGGATGGCATCTCTAAAATACACACAGGCTGCAATGAAGGAGGGGAAGAGCTCAACATGGGCTCAGTTACCTGACTTTCCTCACAAGACTGACAAGTTTGGATTAGGATTCACCACTGCGGGGCAAAAAGCTATGCGTCGCTCAAAAATTGAAAAGACACCCATCAAGATTTCTCCTCATGGAATCAATGCTTTGGAAGACGAAGACGAAGAGGCCAACATTGAAGATTGGATCTTCCCAACCATCGAAGGGGGACTACACAACTGGGAGGCGAAAGACTTCGTCCCCATTACTTTCATCAATCAGTAATTTATCTTTTGAACATTTCCTGTTGGTCTGTAATAATTACTTTTAAACAATCTGCACACTACTTTTCACCTCATGCCTTGCCCGGGGCATGTAGGTCCATTTGTAAGGGCTTGATTTTCCTTCATAATTATATGCCATGTTTAATGAATCATTGGACGTTTTTCACTTATAAACTGCTGTGTTCATTTTCTTTCCTTTTGCATTTTTGTTTGTTTAAGGATGGCTATCCCTTACACACACCCACACTCACAAATGCAGGTACCCATCCGCTCCGGATTCCATGGGTGACTATTCTGTTGTATCCTTCAATAACTCTGAAGATTTGGTCAATCAGGCTGAGTGCGAAGACGACGAATATTGTGAAGTACCGGGAGAGCTAGCCATACTTCTACAGCAAGAAGAAAGGGCCATCTTGCCTCATGAAGAGTTGTTGGAAACAGTCAACTTAGGAACAAAGGAAGACAGGAAAGAAATACAAGTGGGTGCCAATCTGGAACCAAGTGTCAAGGAGCGTTTAATACAGCTGTTGAATGAATACGTTGAAATCTTCGCCTAGTCTTATGAAGCCATGCCGGGTTTAGACACAGATATCGTGGTTCACTGTCTCCCTACAAGAGAGGATTGTCCACCGATCAAGCAAAAAGTTCGCCGAATGAGGCCCGACATGTCTGAGAAGATTAAAGCTGAAGTAATGAAGCAATTCAACGCTGGCTTTCTGGCTGTTACATCCTATCCATAATGGGTTGCTAACATTGTGCCAGTACCTAAAAAAGACGGCAAGGTCAGAATGTGTGTGGACTACCGGGATTTGAACAGGGCCAACCCTAAAGTTGATTTTCCGCTACCGCATATCGACATTTTGATTGACAACACAACTCAGCACAAGGTGTTTTCCTTCATGGACGGATTCTCGGGCTACAACCAGATCAAAATGGCCCCCGAGGACATGGAGAAAACAACCTTTGTTACACAATGGGGTACCTTCTACTATTAGGTGATGCCGTTCAGGCTGAAGAACGCAGGGGCAACTTATCAGCGCACCATGGTAGCTTTGTTTCATGATATGATACATCATGAGATCGAAGTTTACATAGACGACATGATAGCTCGATCACAAACAGAGGAGGAACACCTTGAACATTTGCAGAAGCTGTTTGCCAGGTTGAAGGAGTACAAACTCAGGCTGAATCCAAGTAAGTGCACTTTTGGAGTTAGGTCTGGTAAACTTCTGGGATTTATTGTCAGCAACAAAGGCATTGAGGTCGATCCAGCAAAAGTAAGAGCTATACAAGAAATGCCGGCCCCTCGTACTGAAAAGGAGGTTAGAGGGTTCTTGGGGCGCTTGAACTATATTGCCAGATTCATCTCTCATCTGACGTCTACCTGTTAGCCAATTTTCAAACTATTGAAGAAAGATCAGGTAGTCGAATGGAACGACGATTACCAAGCTGCTTTTGATAAGATCAAGGAGTATTTGCTAGAACCCCATATTCTGATGCCACCCGTTGAAGGAAGGCCGCTGATCATGTATCTGATTGTTTTGGACAACTCAATGGGGTGCGTACTAGGCCAACATGACGAGTCTGGTCGAAAAGAGCATGCCATTTATTACCTTAGCAAAAAGTTTACCGACTGTGAGACTCGCTACTCACTGCTCGAGAAAACTTGCTGTGCTTTGGTATGGGCTGCTCGCCGACTAAGACAGTATATGTTGACTCATACCACTCTGTTGATTTCCAAAATGGATCCTATCAAGTATATCTTCGAGAAGCCTGCTTTATCTGGAAGAATCGCTAAATGGCAGATGATCCTGACTGAGTATGACATCCAGTATGCCACCCAAAAAGCTATAAAAGGGAGTGTACTAGCTGACCATCTAGCTCATCAAGCTATCGAAGATTATCAGTCCATGAGATTCGACTTCCCGGACGAGGACATCATGACTTTGGACAACATTGAAGGTAACGGACCGTATGACGGACCTGAAAATGGATCCCGATGGACCCTGTACTTTGATGGTGCTTCAAATGCACTTGGAAATGGTATCGGTGCGGTACTCATTTCCCCGGAAGGTTGCCATACACCTTTCACGACCCGACTTTGTTTCAGCTGTACCAACAACATGGCCGAATATGAAGCTTGCATCTTTGGTCTCAAGGATGCTATAGACTTGGGGATCAAATCTTTGATCGTATTTGGGGACTCGGCTTTGGTTATCAGTCAAATCAAAGGAGAGTGGGATACCAAACATCCTAATCTTATCCCATACAAAGAACATGTTTTGACATTGCTGCCTCATTTCGAGCAGATCACCTTCGAGCACTTCCCGCGAGAAGAAAATCAGCTTGCAGATGCTCTGGCAACAATATCCTCCATGTTTAAACTCAACTGGGATAACGAGGCTCCCCAAATCACCATCGAGCGAATGGATGAACCTGCGCATTGTCATGAGATTAATACCGAAGAAGTAGTGGAACAACCATGGTTTCACGAAATCAAAAGGTATCTCCAGACTAGAGAATATACCGAAGGAGCTTCCGTAAATGACAAGAAGTTCCTAAGGAGATTTGCTGCCAAGTTCTTCCTAAGCAACGACATCCTCTATAAACGCAGCCATGATTGTGTTTTACTCCGATGTGTAGACAAAGCTGAAGCAGAGTTGATCATGACTGAGATACACAGTGGCACATTTGGCACCCACTTGAGCGGGCATACGATGGCTAAGAAGATTCTAAGGGCAGGCTATTACTGGTCTACCATGGAAGCTGATTGCCATCAACATTCCCGTACTTGCCACAAATGTCAAGTCTATGCTGACAAGATTCATATTCCTCCTGTTCCTCTCAACGTTCTGACAACTCCTTGGCCATTCGTAATGTGGGGAATTGACATGATTGGAGAGATCAAGCCCACGGCATCCAATGGACATCACTTCATCTTAGTCGCTATTGACTATTTCACCAAGTGGGTCGAAGCAGCTTCTTTTGCCTCCGTCACAAAAAATGTGGTTGCCCGCTTCATTAAACAAAACCTCATATGCCGGTATGGTGTCCCCGACAGGATCATCACAGACAACGGAACCAATCTGAACAATAATATGATCACCGCTTTATGCGAACAATTCAAGATTTATCATCACAATTCATCTCCCTATCAGCCGAAGATGAACGGTGCTGTTGAAGCTGCGAGCAAAAACATCAAGAAGATCATTCAGAAAATGACAGTTACCTACAAGGACTGGCATGAGATGTTACTGTTTGCTCTGCATGGATACCGTACCACGGCACGTACTTCGACAGGGGCAACCCCATTTTATTTGGTATATGGCATGGAAGCTGTCCTACCCATGGAAGTTCAGATTCCTTCTTTAAGGATTATGAAGGACTCTGGTTTGAATGAAGACGATTGGATTCAGACCCGGCTTGATCAACTTAATTTGATCGACGAGAAGCGACTCACTGCTGTTTTCCATGGTCAGACATACCAAAAGTGGATGATCAAGGCTTTCAACAAGAAAGTCAGACGTCAAGTATATCAAGTCGGAGATCTCGTAATCAAGCGGATTATCTTGCCATAAAGTGATCCCAGGGGCAAATGGACTCCTACTTACGAAGGACCATTTGTAATCAAGAGCATCTTTTATGGTGGTGCAATGATTCTGACCACCATGGACGGCGGCGATTTGCCGCACCCTGCGAATGCAGACATAGTCAAAAGATACTACGCATAAAATCACCCGACAAGTCGAAAACCCGAAAGGGCGACTTGGGCAAAAATGGGCATCCCGGTGAACCGAAAACCCTAAAGGGCGGTTCAGGCAAAAATTAGGGATAAAACAAAAAATCTGTACACCCGGCAAGTCGAAAACCCGAAAGGGCGGCTTGGGCAAAAAAGGGTTTCCCAGTGGATTGAAAACCCGAGAGGGCGGTCCATGCAAAAGTTAGGGAATTAAAGCATATGACTATGTCTCGTCGGATCACTTTAAAGAACAATCTCTTCATCAACAAGCTCCGAGCTTCTGATCAATCCAGTCATCGGCGGACGAAGCATTGAATGGACAAGATATTCAGAGTTGTGAAGGCTATAATAGAATGGGATCCCATGGAATTGTTACACATAGCCATCTTTCGTTTGTATAAAATTTTCAATTTTTTACGGTAATATCCTCTTACTAGGATGTTTGTCTCCTTTGTACAAAGATACTCATAAAAAGTTAATACAAATACTTTTCCAGATACAGAAATTTGCTTTGTCTTCCTTTTTCTTTTTTACACTTATGTTTTATTTGAAAAACGTCAAATGTTTTGTTAAATAGGCATATGCATTTGAACATAATCATTTCCTTACAAATCAAGAAAGATGAGTGCTGATAGGTTGAAGGTACAAATAGATATCTTGATGCCCTTTCAGAAGAACTCCCCAGCGGAATTAAACTCCAAATTCCTCAAACAAGGTTAAAATCCAGAACTTAATTCCCTAAACAGAGTTAAACTTCAGGATCCTCAACAGAACAAAAGCTTTCTCCAAAACTGATTTCCCCAGCTAAGAGAGCCTTCCAGAACTTAATTCCCCTCAGAATTAAATTTCAGTATCCCCAGTGGAGCCTTAAAAATATGAAAATCTTATCCCCAGTGAAGTCAAAGCTGGTAAACCCCAGTGGAGCTAAAACTTCCAATTATCAATCCCCAACAGAACCAGACTAGTGGACCTTCTCCCCACAGAGATACTTCCCATCAGATTGAAGATTCTCAATTTTACTTCTCCAGCTTAAGCCTACCAGGTTCTGGACTCCCCAGTAGAGATCATCAGAATTCTCATTCCCTACAAGTCACCAAGGAGTTCCAATCCCCAGCAGTGGTCCTAAGATCCCTCAACAATTAAAGATCTTGTTCCCCAAGCAGTCAGCAGTCAACAAGGATGTCTCATCTTCAGCAATAAAAAATTCTTACACTCCCCTGCAGCAGCAAGGATTCACTTTCCCTGGAATCAGTTAAGATTCTATTATCTCCGGCTATCCAGGATTCCTCTATTCGCAACAAGACAACTCATCAGCTTGCATGCGCATTCATTACATTCATATCATAAACATTGATATAACATATATTGCATCATACATTTCATGCAACATAACTTTGTGTTTAGCCAACATTTTGTCCTTTTCAGGACAAGAATAAAAGGCTATCATTAACAATTATTCATATACAGTTCTACACGGACTCATCATCAGGCAACCCTACACCGGTTCCTTATTCAACTCCAAGACTTCTGAAAACAGTTTACAGGTTCTCCAGACACAGATGTTAACCTATCGCTTGTTCAGATTCTTCAACTTCTGAAAACAGTTTACGGATTCTCCAAACACGGATGTTAATTTATCGCTTGTTCAGACTCAACTTTTGAAAACAGTTTACAGACGCTTCCCAACATGGATGCTACTCTATTGCTTATTCAATTTCAAGACTTCTGAAAACAGTTTACAGGTTCTACAGACACGGATGTTAACCTATCGCTTGTTCAGATTCTTCAACTTCTGAAAACAGTTTACGGATACTTCAAACATGGATGTTAATCTATCGCTTGTTCAGACTCAACTTTTGAAAACAGTTTACGGACGCTTCCCAACATGGATGCTGCTCTATTGCTTATTCAATTTCAAGACTTCTGAAAACAATTTACAGGTTCTGCAGACACAGATGTTAACCTATCGCTTGTTCAGATTCTTCAACTTTTGAAAACAGTTTACGGACGCTTCTCAACATGGATGCTGCTCTATTGCTTATTCAATTTCAAGACTTCTGAAAACAGTTTACAGGTTCTCCAGACACGGATGTTAACCTATTGCTTGTTCAGATTCTTCAACTTCTGAAAACAGTTTACGGATTCTCCAAACACGGATGTTAATTTATCGCTTGTTCAGACTCAACTTTTGAAAACAGTTTACGGACGCTTCCCAACATGGATGCTGATCTATTGCTTATTCAACTTCAAGACCTCTGAAAACAGTTTACGGGTTCTCCAGACACGGATGTTAACCTATCGCTTGTTCAGATCCAAGACTTCTGAAAACAGTTTACGGATTCTCCAAACACGGATGTTAATCTATCGCTTGTTTAGATTCAACTTTTGAAAACAGTTTATGGATTCTCCAAACACGGATGTCAATCCATTGCTTATTCAAGATCCCCAGTTCAGAGATATTCCAAACATGGATACCTTTCTGATACTCGCTCAATCATCAACGACATACAGTTCAACAAGCATTCCAGATGGCATCTTTAAGCCCATCCCCCGACAAGATTCTGTCACATCTCCAAATGGCATCTTTAAGCCCATTCCCGCATCCGTGTTTTGACGAGTGCAAATTTACGGGCATTCTAGTGTCCAATCTCCTTTTACCTTCGAGACGCGAAAGGCAAACCTGTCAATCTAACTCTTCAGGTGCAAGG
Organism: Vicia faba; assembly: GCA_948472305.1. Lineage (NCBI taxonomy): Eukaryota > Viridiplantae > Streptophyta > Magnoliopsida > Fabales > Fabaceae > Vicia > Vicia faba. Next base: position 1,418,996,636 of record OX451735.1, read on the forward strand.
AGATTGACAGGGGCAACTGTTATACCCTAAAATTTGCCCTCCCATTTCATCAACATTTTCTCATTACAAGACTCATATATTCAAGATCAAGTTAGGGTTTGCTCTGCTCAAGACTCCTCCTTGCACTGTTGACTCAAATTAGGGTTCGAGTTTGCACAAAGATGTTTTGACCTAAAATGCACAAAATAACTTTCATGTTTCATGTTGGACTCACAAGTTTATCCATACCAAGTTTCAAGCCTTGATTCCAATTTTTGCCCAGTCAATTGGACAGTTGACCTAAAATCAACTGTATTGGGGAAAAAGTCAACTGTGGCCAATTGACAGTCAAACCTCATGAAATTTGACCCACATCAACATAATGAACTCATATGAACCATTTGGTCAAGTTTGGATCACAATTCCACAAGAAATTTGATCAGATCACCAAAAGGGCAAAATGGTCATTTTTAGGGTTTTGACTGCACAAAGGCAATTTTTGACTGTTTGACCTAACCAATGGCAAACCAAGCTCACATATGGACTCAAGGACTCAATGGCATTGTCTTAACCCATTCAACAAGTTCAAAAGATCCCAAATGCACAGGATTGACATATGAATTTTCCAGTCAACTGATCAAAATTTGGCTGTATACTGAAAAGTTAAACTTTGACTTTTTGGTCAAAATCAAGTGCCAAGATTCATTTTTCATCAAGACATGTCAAATTATGAAACTTGTTCATCAAGAAATCCAAAATTGCAAATTAGGGTTTAAAATGAAGAAATTTCATAACTTAGAAATTTTCTAAGTTATGAAATTCCCTTATTTTTCCCTAACTTTGTCCCATTTTTTCATCAAGATACAAATGGATTCAAACAAAACTCAAAACATGAAAGTTGTAGTCCATTGCAAAATCTACAAATTTTATTCACAAGGTTTTCTCAAAGGAAGCTTGTAGCTCAAGTTATGATTTTTGGAACAAGGGTGCAAAACATTTTTAACTTAGAAAAATTTTGACCTATTCTAGGCAGGATTTTTGTCCAACTTCTTGGACATTTTTCACATGATTCCACTTGGAGTTTCAACTTGCATTACAAAGATGGATTGTAGTACACATTCCAAGATTTCTAAATTGTCCAAGAACTTCTCAAACACCCTTGTGGTTAGGGAGAATCGAATTTGCAAAGTTGGGCAAAACTCACTTTTGTTCATAACCAAATGCATGTTCATACAAGTTCCATTTTCAAATCAGCATGCTTGGTACTTGCTTGCAGGCCTCTAAACCAAGTTTGCACTCCATAATTAAATGCCTAACCATTGTGTTCAAGCATTGTTTTATGCATTTGGTCATTACACAAAGAATTATCCCTTAAGTAGAAAAAGCAAACTTGCTATTTTTGAAAAGTGGTGCTTTATGTCAAGTTCATGATCTTTGAAGTACAAGCCAGATCTTTGAGGCCAGATAGAGTCCACAAATTTGTGTTACCAAGGGCAAGATATGCAGCATACATAGAGTGTGGTACAGGCCTGCATTGACACTTACACTATCCTTGCTAGAAACTTGGCAAACTGATACCAATCTCTCATTCCTGTCAACACAGCAAAACACAAACTTTGCAAACATCTTTCATACATCCAAGCAAGCCTAAAGCACGACTAAACCACCCCTCATCCCTCCTCATACAGAAAATCACAGTTTTTCTGCAAAACAGGGCATCTGTTGCAGTTTAACTTCCACAATCCATTCCACTCGTGCACTTTGGCTAAAACCAGTTCAAATACATTCCATATCATCCATTGGAACTATCCCAAGCCTTAAACCCAAGCTGTAACATCCCTAACATTACTTGCCATTTTCAGTTTTCAGTTTTGCAGGTGGACTTCCATAGCACGACTCAGAGTGATTCAAAGCAAGCTAAGTGTTGGAGAAGCATCCTTGGACTTCAGGCAAGCTGTACCAAAGCTCAAACTCCATTGAAGATACCTACATTGCTCTATTCAAGTCAAGCTGAAACAGGTAAAACCATGAACTTCTATCTCTCAATCTAGGAAGAGTTAGGCTTAGGTTTGTGAATGAGACATGCTCTACTCATAGCCCTGAAACCATACATATGATTACTTTTCATTTATATTGAGTATGCTGTGAGAATTTTGGCCATGAACATTGAAGAAAAATTAGGTCAGAAATTGGGGATGAAGAAATCCTCCCTCGTTTCTTAGAGTTAGGTCAAGTGTTTTATATGTCTGAATTCGTCTCTTGATGCTCTATAATGTTTGTGTTATGAGTTTTTGTTAAAAGTCAAAGAATCAGGAGATGATGATTGCATAGGAGGCGCGCGCGTTTTCTGTTTGAACATTGCTGGAGGTTGAAGACAAAGCTGGCTTGGGCTGGGCCTGAGTCAGCTTGCTGTTCACACCCCTTTTTTCCATTTACATCCCCCTGGCCCATTGTGTGAAATATTTATTATTTTTGCATTTTTCTTTTTGTTTCTGACTTATTATTTTTTGTTCAAACATAAAAAACTCCAAAAATATTTTTCCACCTTTTTTTGCATTTATTTGGCATTTATTTGTTTTATTTAACATATGCATGTAAATATATATATATATATATATATATATATATATATATATATATATATATATATATATATATATATATATATATATATATATATATATATACTTTTTATTTAAAACCCTAGAAAATAATACAAAAATATTTATTTTTTAGTTATTATTTCTTGTTTACATTTTGAAAACATTTGCTAAAATATACTTTTTTTTGTAAATAATTAATATCTTATTTTTGTATATATTTAGTATATTTAATATGTAATATAAATATTTGTATATTTTATTAGAATACTTAGGATAAAAATATGAAAATAATACATTTTCATTTTTATTAATATATGACACTAAAAAAATACTCTTTTTTTTTTACAATATACTTCCTTTTTTCATTTTTTTGTATATAATTAACAAATATTGTATATAATTAATAAATAAATACTATTTATTCAAAAAACTAGGGTTTTGCCCTAAATAACAAAAATATTCAAAATTTGACCCTTTTATTTTGTTTATATTTTACATTGAAAAATACTTTCACATATATAAAAAATCATTTTGTGCATAATACATTTTGCATATTTATTGTGTTTACTTTACATTGTACAATTAAATATTTGTATATTCGATATGGATGTAATAGTTTAGATTTAATTTCTTGTCAAATATCCCCTCATTCAAACATTTGTACCCCCATCCCCATAATCATGTTGTAATAATTTAGGACTTTAAATTTCCGTATTTAAAAGTTTTCAAATATGCCATGATAGACCTAGGGTTTGTATGCAAATCAAATAACAAATAGTTTGACTAATACAAAGACAAAAAAAGCATGAAAATGGACAACACAATGCACACTTGCACCCTTAGGGTTACTCCACTTGTTGCCTTCAAAAATGGGCCATGTTGCATGTTGAGTGTCTTTGGAAAAACAAAAACAAATCAAATGATCATAGTCCCTCGATGACGCTTTCTCAAGTTGCCTAAAAAATGATCAAGTCCCTTAAAGAAAAATTGCCAAAGACACTTGGCACTATTGCATTCATGGTCTAAACGATGACCCGTGCCCGTCCCGTTAACATCCTAACACAAGATTGTCCACCAAATACAATGGTGGAACAATACTGTTAAAAGGGTTAAAACATAGGAATGATCTTTGAGAAATTTAGGGTAGATAGCTCTTGGTTACTTGACCAAACTTGCAAAACACACTTGCCTACTTTCAAAACACACTCCACAACACAACTTTCAAAAAAAACTTTCAAAAACATTGAAACATCTTTTTCAAAAAGACAAACACCTTTGTAAAACATTCGAGTAAAGAATTGTTACGATGGTTGCCTAGACAAGGCATCTTTTTCAAAACATTTTCAAAACCACATACACAAAGCACCATTTCAAACAATTGAAAAGCAAAGGCAAGTGATCTAAGCAAGTAACTAAGAGCCCATGGATAACCATGGATAGAAAGGGTGCTAATACCTTCCCTTTCTATAATCTACTCCCCGAACCCAAGAAAACATCTCAAAGGTTTTTCCTCTGCTTTTTAACCTTTCCTTAGGATAAAATAAAAGGCCGATGGCGACTCCTGCTCAACCGAAACATTTGCGAAAACAAACGCAAAACCCAAGTCAGTTCTCCCACCGTATCACAATTGCTACTGCCCAAACTCATATACCACTTCAAAGTGGCGCCAATTAAACTATCTTGGAAGAAAAGAATAAGAAAATACTAACCATCAGTATGGGTAGATATCCTTTTGATATACATCACTAGGTGGTCACGTGGACAAGAGTTACCCTTGTACCTCTCAAATTCTGGCACTTTAAACTTCGCTGGCACCTTTACGTTAGGAACTAAGAAGAGTTCACTGACATTCTGCCCGAATAATTATTTTCCTCGAACAACATTCATTTCCCTCCACATCTCATTGAACTGATCTTGAAAATTATCCAATCGGTCATACAAAACCACACTTTCACTCGATAGAGGAACAGGACGATAAAATTCATCATTAACAAATGACATAACATTCACCGTAGGAGGTGCAGTATAATGAATCTCATTTCTAGCCACAGGTGTAACATGCACCACAAGAGGTGCAGAAGTAGCAGCAACTTGAACAATTGGAGCAACTTGAGCGTGAAGATTTTAACCTTCTGGCATGAAATTTTCAGACATTCCCCACAGGTAACCTTGAGGCATACAGTTCTGAGCAGTAGTAATGGGAATGGGAACTTTCAGAGCATCGGACATGACCGTTGTTTGTTATGGCGTAGCAAACGGAGGAACAAGTGGTGACTGATTCTGAGCAGCCACCAACGGTTCCATCAAACCAGTCAGATTAGCCATACCTTCCTTCAAACCATTAACCTCTTCGCGCAGCTCGCGGTTCTCTTGTTTAAGATTTTCCACTTTCTTCCTGGAATTAGCCCGAGTATTATACCAGTGAGACAACTTGTTAAACAAAGTAGATAAATACAGTAAGACACCTGGGTATGAACAGAAATGCAAGAAATATATGCAAGATGATGCATGATATGCAATGCACATGATTTATTTATCGTTATTAATATTTCAAGAGACTCAAAATTATAGACGATTTGCAATTATTAAAGTACTAATACATTTTGAAATACTGAAAATTTCATTATAATAACTTCAGAATGGATTACAAGTTTCAACAATCCTAAGTACAAGAGAACGTAGAATATGAAATCCTAAGGAGGCAAAGCTGAGGAAGATCTCTCCACTCATTGGCACTTTCCCGTGAGTCTTGCAATCTGAGCCTTCAACTTCTTGTTCTCTTTTACATACTGGTCATCGACTTCTTTCCAATCACCAGAGTCAAGAAATGAGCAATTAAGTCCTGATTGAGCTCTAGAGGAAAATGAATCCTCTTGCTTCTCCATCTCCTCCATAACATGACTCTCAAGAATCTCGATCAAGTCATCCTTCTCTTCTAATTCTGTCTGATAATACATCTCTAGAGTTTGACACTTGTTCTTCCATGCTTCCTTCTCCTGCTGCATCCTAACCAAGGCAAGTTGAAATTCTTCCAAATCATCTAAAAGGAGAGGAGTGGTCTTCACAAACATATCAAGTATAGGTTCTTCACAGGAATATGGCATCTTTAACTGAATTTCCCTCTGTGATACGGTGGCAGAACCGATTGTTTAATACTGGTTTGCATTTTGCGTTTTTTGTTCACAAAATGTCGCGGTAAGCAAGAGTCGCCACTGACTTTTATTTCACCCAACCGGAAAGGAAAAAAGTACAGAAAAAAAATCCTTTTTCGAGATTTTGAGTACGGGGGGTAGATTATAGAAAGGGAAGGTGTTAGCACCCTTTCTATCCATGGTTTTCCATGGGCTCTTAGGTACTTGCTCATTTTTAAATTGCTTGTGTTTGTGTGCTTGTTTTTGAAAAATGTTTTTCTTCATGATAACCCTTGTATCAGTCCTCAAGGGTGTGATGAAGTTGTTTTGAATATTTATTTGAAAAGTGTAAATGTGAAACGTTTTCATTGAGCAAGTACCTACTAGCATCTACCTACTCAAAAAAAGATTGTTTCAATTCTTGTTTCCTTTAGACAGCGCTATCCTACTATTGAGAAATAGGTAGCACCGTCGTTGGAATTTGTAAGGGTCAATTCGAAAGGGACGTACGGTCACTAAAGCAATATTAGGACACCTTAGTAGTAACCCTAGAGTCTTAAGATCTTTTTCGAGGCAACATTTCCGAGGCAACATTTCCGAGGCAACATTTGAATGGGACATTTGATCTTTTTAGACGGGAGGGCAACCACTAAGACACCCTATGCTTAATGATCGTTTACTGAAGGCAACCGAAGTGAGAGTATACCCTAAGAGTGAATATGTGCGAGTGATTTATTTTCAGTTTATTATCTTTGCACATTAGGGTTTTCTAACCATTTTAATTTTGTCATGCATTCTTGCCATACAATCTTAAACATACATCTAACAATTAAGAGCTTTGCGGAAAGTAAAAATGCTAGAAAATAAACCTAGCTATTACAAGGCTTCGGGGAGGGGGATTAATTACATAACCAAAAAATCGGGGAAAAGCAATAAGTAAAAACCCTAGTTAAAACTATTACATCCTCAAAACAGTTACAAAAATAATAAAAGAATTAAATGCGTGCGGTAAGTTAAATACGAGACGATTAGGGTTTTGACCCTTTGACTAATCCTACTTGCGATTGATTAAAGAGAAAAAAATGTTTTTTGTCATGTTTTTTTATTTGAGAAAATAATGAATAATTAAATTAAAAGAAAATCCTAAGTTCTAATTAATGTTAATTTTTGAAAATAAGTTAATTAATTCTAAACAACCTTTTTTTTTTGTATTTTTTGCTTTATTTGAGAAAAAGAGAAAAAATTAAATCAAGAGTTAACCTAATTTTCTAATTTATTTTTATTATGGAAAATAAGTTAAAGTTACCCTAAATTAAATTAAGTTAATTAATTAAAAATAAATAAATTTGATAATAAAAACTAATCCTAAATTTGTGAATTCTTGATTTTGTGATTTTATGAAAAAATTGATTTTTAAAAATAAAATAAATAAATAAATTGAAAAGAATAAAGAAAAATAAGAAAATAAAAAATTTAGGAATGGGCCTGTTGAATAGCAATACTGGGGGGTGTGGAACTGAAATCCTTGGCCCATTAAGCTCTAGGCCTGGTCAACCTTGGATCTGGTGCATCGTTGACTTTGAGGAATACCATGGACCTTCATTGCTGGCACGTTGGATCTGACTAGCTGGGCATCTAGTGGCCAGGCGTTGAGGATGTATGGAAGGCGCATGATGATGTATTGCATTGGATCTGCAAAGGTAAAACAAGAAAATGCATTTGTTGGGACCTGGGATCGAACCCAGCTCCTTGTACTTCCTACCAATGATGCGTTGCCAACTGAGCTGCATTGTTAACTTGTTATTACAATAATAATAAAACATAATATAAGAAAAGTAAAAGGGCTGATTCCAAAGCGCGCGATTTTCAAATGTCCCAATGGCTGGCTGATACGCAAGTGTCTTTTTCCTTGCAACTGTCGTTTTAGAAAAAGAGACTTTTACCTACAGACGTCCACTGTAGGTATAACCCTGCACATTTCAAAAATGTTGTACACGTAAGATAAATGAAAGGTAATGGTACCAATCAACTCGTCTTACCCTCACGAGCATCATGGTATCTGATTCAAGGCCCAATTGTTCATGTACAAAAAGTCCCTAAAAATAACACATACCTAGCAATGGAAACATCATGTACAGGCATCAAAAACGCAATTAAATGACATGGTTAGCTTGCAAACATGATGAAAAACACGAATATAACAATCAAAAGTGCTAATGATGCGAGAATTGTGATAATCAAATTGAAAAATTATGTCAAACCGTATGAAGTGTAGCGCGTGTTTTTGGGTGTTTCAGACCTTGCAAACGATTGGGACAGCTTCCTGGGACGTCCAATAATGGATTGGGATAGCTAGGATGGCTTGATATGACCTGTGGAGTGAAAACCAATTCACACTTTTGCCAACTTTTTTTGAGTTTTGTTCTATGCTTCTCACGACCTCTAACCCTTGTTTTTTGATCTGGCATTGCTCATTATATAACCTAGAGTGAATTAGGTTAACAAACTTGGACTAAATCTTAGCATTTATCCAAGATTTGATTTGATTTGCAAGCTATATGATATGTTGCTATTTTGAGCCAAAACATGCCTTTCTTGTACCAATTGTCCATGATGCAATTTGATCTTGTTTACTCAGCATATCTTGATTGCCAATCTGTCAAAAAACAAACCAAATCATATCTTTGTTAATTTTCATCATTTATTTGATTTAATTAACTTTTTAATTAATAAAAAATCAAAATAAATTGAAAAATGAAGCACATAATGGGTGAGTGAACATTTGAGTCGTGGACCACATTATAATTTAGGTGAGAGAATAAAAAGTTGGGCCCATTTAGCAAAAATGCAAATTTGAGCATATTTGACTTTTGACAATTTTTCAAAAATGGTCAACTTGGCCAATGCATAACTCTCTCAATTTCGACCCTAGAGAGGTGTTATTGGACTTTTTAGAAAGCTTAGGATGTCCTATAAACAACCCTTTTGGTCTCATATCAATTGAGTCTTCCATGTTCATGTATGAAGCTTGGACCCAAAAGGTGTTTTTGTTGACTTTTCAAAAGGACCTATAATGTCAAAATTCATATCTTTTTGTGAGTGCATATTCTGGACTTGGGAGATGAATATGAGTTGTAGGGAATTGCATCCTCTTAAAAATGATCTTTGGATGGGCCATTTATGATAAAGTATGAGAAAGTTATGCTTGGTCAAAGTTGTTGACTTTTCCTATAAAACCCTAATTTAACAACTTTTGGGTTTTGATGAATTGTGAGCAATCCTTGAGGAATCATGATCAATCCTTGATAAAATGATGGATAATACATCAAAATGAGGATGTTGACCAAAAATATTAAAGTTTGACTATATGTGGGCCACAATTGACTTTTGACCTAGTATAGTTGATTTTCAGGTATTTGAGCAATTGACTGAGCAAACTTCTTCTGCAAGGCTTGAAACTTGACATGGATGATCTTGAGAACATATTAGGACAATGGTGAGTATTTGAGTCCTTTGTGGTTCACACATCTTGATTAAGAGGGAAACCCTAATTTGAAGTATACTGCCTTAAGAGAGAGTTTGTCTGGTCAACTCTTGGGCAACCTTGAACAAATTGGGGACCTCACTTGACATGTGTTGAGAAATATGGGAGGGAAAATTTTGGGGTACAACAGCTTCCCCTGTTCAATCTTCTTAAACCTAAAGATGTAGATTGGCTCATCTGCCTTTCTTGATCTGAAGGTGGAAGATGATTGAACACTAGAGTGCCCAGAAATTTTCACTCGCATGAAGTGGCACCTGATTTGTGATATCTGGAATGGGCTTACAGATGCCATTTGGAGGTCGATGATGGAATATTATCGGGGATGGGCTTAAAGATTCCATACGAAGAGGTGTCGATCATATAAGAGATTCCTTTGCAAGAACCCGTATACCTGTTGTTGAGGAGGACTTCGCTGGGGAATGTTGGTCTCTGTCTTGGGAGAAATAGAGTTTTAGGACCTTCAGTTATCCGTTACTCTACTGGGGAATAACTCCGGTTTGGGGAAACGGAAGTGAACTACGTGTCTGGTCGGGGTATATGCTGCACCGCAACTTACTGGAGAGATGTGAAACCAATCGTGTTTGATCGGGTCTCGGCCTTACAGTGTTGTGGCCTGCTGTCTGGGGATAAGAGAGGAAGGAACCAGATAGTAAGGTTATAAGAAGTAACCTGGATAGTCAGGTTGCTTAGATATGAAAGCCTGGATAGTAGGGTTGTGAGAAGGAACCTGGGTAGTAGGGTTACTTCGATATGAAAGCCTGGATGGTAGGGCTGTGAGAAGGAACTTGGATAGTAGGGTTACTTCGATGTGAAAGCCTGGATAGTAGGGCTTGAGAAGGAACCTGGATAGTAGGGTTACTTCGACATGAAAGCCTGGATACTATGGCTGTGAGAAGGAACCTGGATAGTAGGGTTGCTTCGACATGAAAGCCTGGATAGTAGGGCTTGAGAAGGAACCGGGGTCGTAGGGTTACTTCGATATGAAAGCCTGGATAGTAGGGCTGCAAGAAGGAACCTGGATAGTAGGGTTATTTGATGTGAAAGTCTGGATAGTAGGGCTGCAAGAAGGAACCTGGATAGTAGGGTTACTTCGATGTGAAAGCCTGGATAGTAGGGCTGTCAGAAGGAACCTGGATGGTAGGGTTACTTCGATATGAAAGCCTGGATAGTAGGGCTGTGAGAAGGAACCGGGGTAAGGTTGCTTGGTGATAAGTTCATGTAAAACTTCAGAATGAACCGGGGTAAGGTTATAAGTTTGTGTAAAACTTCAAGAGGAACCTGGGTAAGGTTACTTTTGTCACACCGATGATTACTCTGCTTAGTTTCGAGTGTTGATCATGGACCTGCTGGAAATTGTTGATAATGACTGTCTTTCCTGAAAGAAATACATGGTTAGTTACGTGCGATGCATGAGATGCATTGTGACGAGGTTCTCAAAATAACTGAGATTATGTTATATGAAATGTATGCACATGTCATGATGTATGAACATGAAATGCTGACGTAATAATCGGAGTCCGGGAAAATAAATCCCTGACTACTGTTTGGAGAGTATGAGAAATGGTATTCTTGACTGCTGTAAAAAACCATAGTTCTTCTACTTCTGTTGGGGATGGTGAACAAAGATGACTAGCTGGGGATTCACATCCATTCGGCTGGAGAATATTCTGCCGGAAGAGACCCTGTCCGAGGATAACTCTGCGGGGATAACTCTGTTAGAGAGGAGATACTCTATTGATAGATCTACTGATTTGGAGATATAAACTCGGCTAGGGATGAATTTCTGTTGCTGGTGATAATGAATTTTGTTGGAGATTGAATTTCTGCTTATGAGAGAAATAAACTCTACTTGGGGAAAAATTTACTGACTCACTCGCGATTGTGAATCTCAGCTGGGGAGAGTTATATCCTGTTCGGGAAAGCTAACATCACTGTCTTTGGATACTTTTTACTTTGTGGGGAGTGTACGTACCACTACTCCTGTTCTCAAGTTGGCTCTATCCCGGTACCTGATGGGCAGAGTAACTGTAAGGTTTGGGCACTTCTGTTTTCCCTGTTTTTGGCATTACGAGTAATCGTCTTTTGTTTCTTGTGTAAATATTTATGAGCATCCATTATTCTCAAATGCATATATAAAAAATGAATCATTGGACGTTCTTTCAAAACAAAACAGAAAAAGAAAAACAAATTGAAATTTCTTATGAAAATGAATTGTATCGATTTTTTGCAATTGGCCCGTAATAGGCATTTTTGTATAAAGAGGCTGACGTCCTAGTAAGAGAACACCGTCGAAAGAAATTACAATTTGTGCAAAAGAAATAAAAACAGCTATGTGAAACAACCCCATTGGGTCCTAACTCTGCTATTGCCTTTATATCTTCAAGCGTCTCATCACCTTGCTACTTGGCTGAAGGTTGATCAGATTGATTGGCATTGTCCGAGCTTGATAGTTGATACCGAAGTCTGGTTGTGATATGATCCAATGAGACATAGTGTTACGCTTTGATCCCTAATTTTTTTCCTGGACCGCCCTTTCGGGTTTTCAGTCCACCAGGATACCCTTTTTTTCCCAAGCCGCCTTTTCAGGTTTTCGACTTGCCGGGTGTACGGTTTTTCATTTTCATCCCTTACTTTTGCCCGAAACATTTTGGTTCTCCAGGAAGCCCTTATTTTTGCCTAGGCCAGTCAACCTAGCGGATCTTTGATTATGCGTAGTATCTTTTCATTATGTCTGCATTGACGGGGTGAGGAAGGTCGTGACCATCCATGATGGTTAGAATCATAGCTCCTCCCGAGAAAATGTTCTTAACCACAAATGGCCCTTCGTATGTGGGGGTCCATTTGCCCTTGGGATCACCTTGCGGTAGTATGATGCGTTTGATCACTAGATCCCCGACTCGATATTCTTGACGTATGACTTTCTTGTTAAAAGCCTTGATCATTCGCTTTTGATACATCTGACCATGACAGATAGCAGTAAGTCTCTTTTCATCGATTAGATTCAGCTGATCAAGTCGGGTTTGGATCCAGTCGCATTCGTGCAAACCCGCATCCTTCATAATCTTGAGAGAGGGTATCTGAACTTTGATGGGTAGGACTTCCTCCATGCCATATACCAAAGAGTAGGGTGTTGCCTCTGTCGACGTCTGTGCTGAGGTACGTTACCCATGAAGAGCGAATGGTAACATCTTGTGCCAGTCTTTGTATGTCACCGTCATCTTCTGTACAATTTTCTTGATGTTCTTGTTAGCCGCTTCAACAACACCATTCATCTTCAGACGGTAGGGAGAAGAGTTATGATGTTGAATCTTGAACTGTTTGCAGAGCTCGGTAATCATTGTGTTATTGATATTTGTACAATTTTCAGTAATAATTCTCTCTGGGACACCATATCGACAAATCAGATTGTGTCGGATGAACCGTTCCGCGACGTTCTTGGTTACTGTAGCAAAGGGAGTTGCCTCAACCCACTTCATGAAGTAATCAATTGCTACCAGAATGAAGTGATGCCCATTAGACGCAGTAGGTCTGATCTCGCCGATCATGTCGATGCCCCACATTGCAAAGGGCCAAGGAGCCGTCCAAACATTCAGGGGAACCGGAGGTACATGCACCTTATCAGCATAGACTTGGTACTTATGACAGGTTCGAGAGTGCTGATAACAATCGGCTTCCATAGTGGACCAGTAGTATCCTGCCCGTAGGATCTTCTTAGCCATGGTGTGTCCACTAGAATGGGTTCCGAAAGTGCCTTCATGTAGATCCGTCATGATCCTTTCCGCTTCGCTCTTGTCTACACACCGTAGTAGTGTGGAGTCATGGTTACGCTTATAGAGGATTCCATTGCTAAGAAATAATTTTGCAGCGAACCTTCTCAGAAACTTCTTATCGTTGACAGATGCCCCTTCGGGATACTCCTGAACCTTGAGATACCTTTTGACTTCATGAAACCAGGGTTTGTCTACCACTTCTTCGGTATCGATCTCACGCAGTGTGCAGGTTCATCCAACCTCTCAATGGTAATCTGGGGAGCTTCATTGTCCCACCTAACTTTAAACATAGAAGACATGGTAGCTAGCACGTCCGCTAACTGGTTCTCCTCTCGTGGGAAATATTCAAAGGTTACCTCCTCAAAGTGTGGGAGCAATGTCAGTACATACTCTTTGTAAGGAATAAGATTCGGGTGCTTCGTATCTTACTTGCCTTTGATCTGACTTATTACCAGAGCGGAATCTTCGAATACACTCAAGAACTTAATCCTCAGGTCAATAGCGGCTCGAAGACCCATGATACACGCTTCATACTCCACCATATTGTTGGGGCAGTTAAAACATAATCGGGCGGTGAACAGAGTATGACATCCCTCAGGGGATATAATTATAGCGCCAATGCCGTTACCCAGTGCGTTTGAGGATCCCTCAAAATACATAGACCATCGGGATCCCTTCTCAGGTCCTTCATCCGGTCCAGGTTCTTCGCAGTCGGCTACCAACATGATATTCTCATCCGGGAACTCAAAATTCATGGACTGGTAGTCATCCACGACCTGATGTGCCAAATGATCCGCCAATACACTCCTCTTGATTGCTTTTTAGGTTGTGCATTAGATGTCGTACTCGGTTAATATCATCTTCCATCTTGCTATTCTTCCGGATAAGGCGGGTTTCTCGAAAATATACTTGATCGGATCCATCTTTGATATCAACAAGGTAGTGTGAGTCAGCATGTACTGTCTCAGTCGGTGAGCACCCCATGCCAAAGTGCAGCAAGTTTTCTCGAACAATGAGTATCGAGTCTCACAGTCGGTAAACTTTTTGCTAAGGTAGTAAATTACATGCTGTTTTTGACCAGACTCATCATGCTGCCCCAACACACACCCCATTGAATTGTCTAGCACTGTCAGGTATAATATCAAAGGTCTTACTTCAACTGGAGGCATCAAAATTGGTGGTTCTTGAAGGTATTCCTTGATTCTTTCGAAAGCGGTCTGACATTCATCATTCCACTTTACCACTTGATCTTTCTTCAGCAGCTTGAAGATTGGCTCACAAGTAGCAGTCATATGTGAAATGAACCTGACGATGTAATTCAGACGTCCCAAGAAACTTCTAACTTCCTTCTTTGTACGGGGAACCGGCATCTCTTGTATGGCTTTTACCTTTTCAGGGTCCACCTGAATACCTTTGTCACTGACAACGAAACCCATAAGCTTACCAGATCTTACCCCAAAGGTGCACTTGTTCGGATTCAACCTTATCTTGTACATCTTCAACTTGTCAAACAGTTTCTAGAGATGATCAAGGTGCTCTTCCTCAGTCTGGGACCTGGCTATCATGTCATCAACATAAACCTCGATCTCATGGTGAATCATATCGTGGAACAAAGCGACCATGGCGCATTGATAAGTTTCCCAAACATTCTTCAACCCAAATGGCATTACCTTGTAACAGAAGGTTCCCCACTGTGTAACGAAGGTTGTGTTCTCCATATTCTCAGGAGCCATCTTGATCTGGTTGTAGCCACAAAAATTATCCATGAAGGAGAAGATCTTGTGATTCACGGTGTTGTAGATTAGAACATCAATGTGAGGAAGTGGGAAGTCATCCTTGGGGCTTGCCCTGTTCAGATCTCTGTAGTCCACACACATCCGTACCTTACCGTCCTTCTTAGGTACCAGAACGACGTTGGTAACCCAATGCGGATAAGAAGTGACAACTAAGAATCCTGCGTCGAACTGTTTCATGACCTGTGCCTTGATTTTCTCTGACATTTCAGAGCGCATACGATGAACCTTCTGCTTTACCGGAGGGCAGTCTTCTTTAGTCGGCAGTCGATGTATCACAATATCAGTGTCCAAACCAGGCATGTCTTCATAGGACCAGGCGAAGATCTCAACATAGTCGTGTAGCATCTGTATTAACCGTTGTTTGACACTAGTCTCCAGATTCGCACCTATTTTAACCTCTTTCCTGTCTTCCTCTGTACCCAAATTCACTGACTCAACTGGCTCTTCATGAGGCTGTATGGCCCTTTCTTCCTGATGTAATAGTATATCAAGTTCTCCAGGCACCTCACAATTATTCTCACCTTCGTCCTCGGCTTGTTTGATCGGATTTTTGAAGTCATAACTGGCAGTAGCAGAGCTGTTATCAATGGGATCCAGAGTGGATATGGATCTGCAGTATGATACGTGAGTGTGTGTAAGAGAATAGTTGTTTTGATAAAGTGAGAGACAGAAAAGAAAAACAAGGAGTGAAAAATTTGTATGCAAGAAACGTCCAATGCTTTATTAATGATATATGAAATGACAAATAATAGCCCTCACAAGTAAAGCCAAGGTACCTCGGGCAAGGCACCAGGCCGTAAAGTTTCAAATTGTTTATTACAAATCTTAAAACAAATGAGTCAATTACTGCGGAATAAAAGAAACAGGTATGAAGTACCTAGCCGTCCAGTTATTCAGTCCATCGTTGGTTGTTGGGTAGATCCAGTTGTCGTTGTCTGAATCCTCTTCACTGTCATCAATTGCATTAATTCCCCGATTGTTGATGTGTAGAGGAGGCCTTCCAGCCCGAGCGTGCCTAACAACTCTTTGAGCCCTTGTAGTAAAGCCCAAACCAAATTTGTCAGTTTTGTGAGTGAAATCAGGGAGCTGACCCCAATTGGTACACCCACCTTCTTCAACCACATCCCTGGCGTCCTTGAGAGAAGCCATCTTCAATGGAGGTTTGTTGGTAGTAACTTCAGTTGATGCCAAGATCTGAGGGACCTCTTCGAAATTCTGACAAGGAGTTTCTATGAATTCCCCGTCCATCTCTATGTAGCAGAAGGAATTGAGGTGACTCACCATATATTCTTCTTCACCTTGCACTGTGACAATCTTTCCCTTCACCGGATACTTCAGCATTTGATGGAGTGTGGAGGTAACTGCCCCAGACTCGTGGATCCAAAGACGACTCAACAAGCAAGAATACGACGGCCTGATATCCATTACGTAGAAGGTGGACCCAAAAGTCTGAGAAACCACTTTGACAGGCATGTCCACCTCCCCGTGCACCATTCTCTTCGATCTGTCAAAAGCCCTTACCACAATGTTACTAAGCCTTACAGTCAAACCCTCACAATCCAAACGGTCCAATGATTTCTTCGGAAGAACATTCAGCGAAGACCCGGTATCTACCAGCACATGAGCCTTAGTGGTGCCCCTGCACTCAATCGAGACATGCAGAGCATCATTATGATTCCTTCCTTTCGATGTCAGATCTGCATCTGAGAAACCCAACCCATTGTCAGCAGTCAGGCTGGCCACACAATCTTTGAACTGATCTGCTGAAGTTTCCTGCGGCACATGCACAGTCTTGAGAAATGCAATCAAAGCCTCCGCATGGGCTTCAAAACACAACAACAGAGACACCATGGATATCTTTGATGGTGTCTGCCCCAACTGCTCGACCACATTGTAGTCGCTCTTCTTAATGATTTTCAGTATTTCCTCTATTTCTTGTTTAGAGGCTTCCACAACGATTTTCTTAGGTGCCTCCGTCCGGGCAAGCTCACCTATAATTTCCTTTCCCCGAGTCCCAGATAGCTCACCAGCAGGGGTAATAACTGGAGTAGGAACATGAGATATGTCAGGAGTGCTGGTTGGAGCAGCAATTGGAATAACAGTAGGCTTGATGATCTTTGGAGCAATCTCAGGAGAGAAAACCCTTCCACTTCGGGTAACCTTACTAGTCCCGACAATATTACTAACATTAGTATCATCTTCTTCATTCTTCAGATCTTGCTTAATGCCATGATAGTACACATCAACACCATAATGCCATGGGACAGCCTTGTCTGGGGTGTACGGGATGGGACCAGGAACAATGATTATCAGCGGAGAAATTCTTTGAACAGGTGTAATCCTAATATTTCTTCTCGAGGAAACCTTGGAAGGATTGGAGGAAATGGTTATAATAGCGACGTCTTCAATGGGAACAACAGGGATCACAGTGTTCTCGAATAAAATCTCTTTATTATCCATCAGGCGCTGAACACCTGACTTCAACAAACCGCAACCAAAGGGTAGAATCAAACGCATGTGGAAACCTTCACCACAAACCGGAAATAAACCGGCCAACAACAAATTCTTCTTAACATTCATAAGAGGAGTATAAATTTCTTCAACAAAGGTCACAAACAAATCAGTGTCAACAACATTAACTCCACGACCATGTTTGGGCATGGGAGCAATTATAACATTCAGATTTTCTGGAGCATCGAACTCAATCTCCTTGGCTTCAAGTAAGTCTTGTACTTTGTTTCTCAGAGCCCAACAATCATTTGTATTGTGGCCGGGACTCTCAGAATGGTAGGCGCACCACGCGTTGGGATTGTATCTGGGAGAGGTAGTGTTTGGATTCTTGGGAGCCTCTCTCAAGGTTGCCAAGTTGGATTTTAATAAATGAGGTAGAACTTCAGCCAAAGTCATGTTGATGCGGGTAAACTGTCGTTGTGGTCTTTCCACCCTTTGTTGATTATTGCATTGTGGAGCAACTGCGGGTCTTGGTATCACTACAGCATTTACCGTTTGACGGTTTTCATATCTGCTTTGGCCCCTCGGGCTATAGACTGCACTGGCTTCCTTCTTACCAGTGAAAGGCTTCTTAGTTGAACTTGAGGAGGCATCCTTCTGTATTTTACCACTCCAAATTCCAGCTTCTACTCTTTCTCCAGTTAAAATCAGCTCGGTGAAACCAGATGACGAGCATGACCAAATTGTTGCAAAGCTAGACAAGGATTGTAAGTTATACCCCCTCTGATACCAAGTAATGGAACATTAGGGTACTCCCCACAGCGGTCAATAATAGCAATGTCTTCCATAGCTCGGGAACACCAAAGAATATCCATATGTGCGAGTGAGATTATCCTTTGCCACCAACCCAAACCTTCTTCGTTCTTCGATACAGACTTAGGGAGGTGAGAAATAAACCACCTTGACATCAACGACATGCAGCACATAAGAGTCCCTCTTCTCTTCATGGTATGAGTATGGAGAGTGTGAAAAATATCTCCAAGCAAGGTAGGCACAGGGTTGCGAGAAAGGAAAATCTTGATAGCATTCACATCTACGAAGGAGTCCGAATTAGGGAAGAGAACTAAACCATAGATAAGAAGAGCCAAGACCTCCTCAAAAGTCTGAAAATCCATATCATCCCAAAATAGATGAGCCTTATCTATCATAAATTTGGCTAGAAAACCCTCGACTCCGCTTCGAGTTTCCCAATTAGATACCACGTCGGCCCATTTCAAATGCAGAGCTGAGGCAATGACTTCTGGCTTAGGAACTTCTTCTATACTTGTGAAGGGTACCTGTTCAAGAATGGGTATGCCCAATAGCTGAGAGAATTCTTCCAAGGTGGGTACCAACTGATAATCTGGAAAGGTGAAGCAGTGATGCTTGGGATCGAAGAACTGAAAAAGTACGCTCATCATCTGTTCATCAAAGTTTGAAGTAACTAGGCTGAGAAGTTGACAGTGTCTCTTAATGAAAGTAGAAGTTTCATAAAATCTTGATACTAGCTCTTTGAGTTGGGAAGGTATCTTCACAAACTGATTCAGATAGTATTTCTACGCACGGAAGCCATGATCTGCAAAACAGAACAAAGATAAATTCCCTTGGTCTTTGAAATAGTTAGTGTAATGAAGCATGAATGCCATATTATGATGCATGATGTCATGATAAACCACAAGTATAGAAAACACAGGTATTGCAAACATAGTCAAATCACACAAAGCTCTTAGGTTTAAGGCTTGCATGAGGTCAAAGGTAATACCCTCTTGAAGTTAAGTTGGTTTCAAACCTGTCCTAGAAAAGTAACCGGGTTCTAAAGGATCTCAATATCACTGACCATCCTTTATCGGTCATGGTTTCAGCTCATGCAATCTTTTCTTGCGGCCGAAATATTTCGAAAGTATGATCTCAATGAGTGTAGCATCGAGTATCAACCAATTCTTAGCTCTACACCGAGGCTGGCTATCTCACTACTTTCTAATGGACCAGTTGTTCAACTAAGGTTCTAAGGTTCGTTAGTGCTTCACGACACCACGCAGCGGCCCCGTATTCTCCTCGTTTCACGACAAGAGATACCGATACCAACCAAAGTGCCACACCAACATAGCTACTGCTTCAACCGCATCGGTCTATGCTGTACAATTCCCTCACAGTCTATTGCTACTTACCTAATGAGTGCCCCCAGATCCGGGTATAGGATCTATAGTAACCCCAAACAAAACTCTCCAAAATAAAGCAAACAAAGCAATCAAGAGAAGCAATTTTAATGACCTAGATCCTAAGGTATACCCCACTTATTACTCCCCAGCAGAGTCTCCAGTTCTGTGATACGGTGGCAGAACCGACTGTTTAATACTGGTTTGCATTTTGCATTTTTTGTTTGCAAAATGTCGTGGTAAGCAAGAGTCGCCACCGACTTTTATTTCATCCAACTAGAAAGGAAAAAAGTATAGAAATAATCCTTTTTCGAGATTTTGAGTATGAGGGGTAGATTATAGAAAGGGAAAGTGTTAACACCCTTTCTATCCATGGTTTTCCATGGGCTCTTAGGTACTTGCTCATTTTTAAATTTCTTGTGTTTGTGTGCTTGTTTTTGAAAAGTGTTTTTCTTCATGATAACCCTTGTATCAGTCCTCAAGGGTGTGATGAAGTTGTTTTGAACATTTGTTTGAAAAGTGTAAGCATGAAAAGTTTTTATTGAGCAAGTACCTACTAGCATCTACCTACTCAAAAAAAGATCGTTTCTATTCTTGTTTCCTTTGAACAGCGCTATCCTACTATTGAGATATAGGTAGCACCGTCGTTGGAATTTGTAAGGGTCAATTCGAAAGGGATGTACGGTCACTAAAGCAATATTAGGACACCTTAGTAGTAACTGTGATACGGTGGCAGAACCGACTGTTTTGAAATGCTGATTTGCGTTTTGCGTTTGTGTTTGCAAAATGACGTGTTAAGCAAGAGTCGCCACCGACTTTTTATTTCATCCAACCGGAAAGGAAAAAAGTACCCAAAAAAATCCTTTTTCGAGATTTTGGGTACGGGGGGTAGATTATAGAAAGGGAAGGTGTTAGCACCCTTTCTATCCATGGTTTTCCATGGGCTCTTAGGTACTTGCTCATCTTTTTAAATTGCTTGTGTATGTGCTTTGTTTTTAAAAAGAGTTTTAACTTCGTGATAACCCTTGTATCAGTCCTCAAAGGTGTGACGAAGTTTGTTTTGAATTTTTTTTTAAATGTGCAAGTGTGAAAAGAGTTTGTTTTGAGCAAGTACCTACTAGCATCTACCTACTCGAAAAAAAGATCGTTCCTGTTCTCGTTTCCTTTAGACAGTGCTATCCTACTATTGAGAAGTAGGTAGCACTATCGTTGGATTTGTAAGGGTCAATTTGAAAGGGACGTACGATCACTAAAGCAATGTTAGGACACCTTAGTAATTACCCTAGAGTCTTAAGATCATATTTGAGGCAACATTTCCGAGGCAACATTTCTGAGGCAACGTTCGAATGGGAGATTTGATCTTTTTTAGACAGAAGGGTAACCACTAAGACACCCTGTTGTACCCTAAAATTTTCCCTCCCATATTTCTCAACACATGGCAAGTGAGGTCCCCAAATTGCTCAAGGAAGTCCAAGGGTTGGCCAAACAAACTCTCTCCTAAGGCAGTCTACCTCAAATTAGGGTTTCATTTTTCATCAAGATGCTTGAGTCCAAAGGATACCAAATGCTCACCATTGTGCTAATAAGTTCTCAAGATCATCCATTTCAAGTTTCAAGCCTTGCAGAGAAAGTTTGCTCAGTCAATTGCTCAAAGGCCTGAAAATCAACTGTGCTAGGGCAAAAGTCAACTGTGGCCCACATACAGTCAAACTTCAAGATTTTTGGTCAACATTCTCATTTTAAAGTATTATTCATCATTTGATCAATTGTTGATCATGATTCCTCAAGGATTGCTCACAATTCATCAAAACCCAAAAGTTGCTAAATTAGGGTTTTGTAGGAAAAGTCAACTCAACTTTGACCAAGCATAACTTTCTCATACTTTGTTAGAAATGACCCATCCAAATCTCATATTGAAGAGGATGAGATGCCCTACAATTCATATTCAGATCCCAAGTTTAAAATATGCACTCACAAGAAGATATGAATTTGGACATTATAGGTCCTTTTGAAAAGTCAACAAAAACACCTTTTGGGTCAAAGCTTCATACATGAACATGGAAGACTCAATTGAGATGAGACCAAAAGGGTTGCTTATAGGACATCCTAAGATTTCTAAAAAGTCCAAGAACATATCTCTAGGGTCAAAATTGAGAGAGTTATGCATTGGCCAAGTTGACCCTTTTTGCAAAATTGCCGAAAGTCAAATGTGTCCAAAATTGCATTTTTGCTAAATGGGCCCAACTTTTTATGCTTGCACTAAGTTTGTAATGTGACCCAAGACCCATGAGCCCTTCCACTTGTCATTATTTTATTTTTGTTATTTATTTTGATTTTATTTCATTTAAATCAAATAAAATCAATATAAAATAATGAAAATATCAAAAACCAATTAAATCTTGAGATTTTGTGCATGATTAGAGTCAATATACAGTTGGAGACAAAATCAAATCATGCAAGGCTTCATATGGACAAAAAAAGATTGAATTTTCTTGTTTTGGAAAGATTCGGTGCAAGGATTAAATCATTAATCAATCTTCATAATTGGAAAATATTTGATACAAACTTTAACCCTAATGCACTCTATTATACATAAGAAACAGAGGCAGACCAAAGGGAGGGGCTGGAGGCATGCAAAGGCAGAGAAATAAATTCAAAATTTCCAAGGAAAAAGTGTTGATCGAATCGTTCTCCACAGGCTGTTTCAAAGGTTTCAAAGGATCAATTCAGATTCTTGGATCATCCCTGAAGCCAACAAGATCGTTTGCAAGGCCTGGGACACTCAGAATCACCTTGTAACGTTCACACGGTTTGCCTATTTTCTTGAATTCAAATATATTGATTCTGGCATATTTAGCATGATTGATTGGCATATTTATAATCTTTGAGATGTTTGCAAGCTAATGACTATATTCAATTGAATTTTTATTGACTGAACGTAAAACTTCCATGGCTAGGGTTTGTTCTTTGTTTTTAGGGGTTTCTTATACAGGAAAAATTGGACATTGATAATGGTACCATGATGCTTGTGAGGTTGAAACGAGTTGATTGGTACCATTGGTTTTCATTTATCATGCACGTACAGGATTTTGGAATGAACATGGGCTATACCTACGCTTGATGTCCGTAGGTAAAAGTCCTTTTACCTAAAATGACAGAGTCAATGGAGAAGACAATGGCGTGGCAGTGTGTGAATGGCTCGTTTGAATTTCCGCGCATTTTGGGAGGCGTGGAACGTTGTTTGCATTATATTCCATTTATTTCATTATTATCACAATTGACATGTTAGCGCAGATGGTGAGGATGTTAGCCTTTGATGCACACGTCCTGAGTTCGATCCCAAGCGTGTGCATTTTATTTTCTCAACAATTTCAGGTCAATCCAGTGCTTTTCATTCTCAAGCGTATTCCATGCACTCTCAACATCAGCCATATGATGTACTCCTGGCCAGATCCAATATGCCCACAATGAAGGAACATCATACGCCCCAGTCAAACGTGCACATGGGATTGGGCAAAGTCAACAAGGCCAAGAGCTTGTTGGGCCAAGAAATTGCAAACAGCACCCTCCTTTTGCTAAGCATCAGGCCCATTACTAATCCTCTTTATATTTTTTTTTTCTTATTTCTTTTTATTCTTTTAACTTTATTTATTCATTTAATTTACAAACTGTTTAATTTTTCACTAAAGTCATAAAATCAAGAGTTTTTTTTACAAAAAAAATAGAATTAGGTTTTTTATCAAAATTTAATTTAACATTAGTTTAATTTAATTTAGGGAAATTCTAACTTTTTTATATAATTAAAATCAATTAGAAAAATTAGGGTTAGACTCTTGATTCAATATTTATTTCTTTCTCAAAATAAAAATACAAAAATAGGTTAATTTAATTATTTTTCTTAATTAAAATTAATTAGTAATTAGGTTTTTTTTTATTATTCAATTAAGCTTTATTTTCTCAAATAAAAAAAACAACAAAAATGATTTTCCCTTTAAATTACAAATAGATATAGTCGAGGGTCAAAACCCTATTTGTCTCGTATACGATTCATCGCGCGTGTTTGTTATTTTTTGCAATATTGATGTAACTGCCCACGGTATGTAATAGTTTAAACTAGGAATTTCTTTATTTATCATTTTTTACGGGTTTTAAGGCTATGTAATTAATCCCTACCCCGAAGCCTTGTAATAGCGTATGTTTATTTTCTCGCATTTTAATTCTCGCAAATATTAACTGTTTAGATGTATGTTGATAGGATTGTATGACAAGATTGAATGATAATTTAAAACGGCTAGAAAACCCTAATATGCAAAGATAATAACTGAAATCAAATCATTCGCACATATGCACTCTTAGGGTATACTCTCACTTCGGTTGCCTTCGGTAAACGATCATTAAGTATAGGGTGTCTTAGTGGTTACCCTCCTGTCTAACAAAGATCAAATGTCCCGTTCGGAATGTTGCCTCGGAAATGTTGCCTCAAAAATGTCGCCTCAGAAATGTCGCCTTGAATATGATCTTAAGACTCTAGGGTTATTACTAAGACGTCCTAACATTGCTTTAGTGATCGTACGTCCCTTACGAATTGACCCTTACAATTCCAACAACGGTGCTACCTATTTCTCAATAGTAAGATAGCACTGTCTAAAGAAAACGAGAATAGAAACAATATTTTTTCGAGTAGGTAGATGCTAGTAGGTACTTGCTCAAATCAAACTTTTTACACTTACACTTTTTCAAAATAATTTTCAAAAACAACTTCGTCACACCTTTGAGGATTGATACAAAGGTTATCACGAAGTCAAAACTTTTCAAAACAAAGAACGTACACAAGCAATTTTAAAGATGAGCAAGTACCTAAGAGCCCATGGAAAACCATGGATAGAAAGGGTGCTAACACCTTCCCTTTCTATAATCTACCCCCCGTACTCAGAATATCTCGAAAAAGGATTTTTTTCTGTACTTTTTTCCTTTCCGATTGGATGAAATAAAAGTCGATGGCGACTCTTGCTTACCGTGATATTTTGCAAACAAAAAATGCAAAACGCAAACCAACATTTCAAAACAGTCGGTTCTATCACCGTACCACACACCTTATACTTAATGATCGTTTACCGAAGGCAACCGAAGTGTGAAGCAATAGCTACGTTGATGTGGTACATTGGTTAGTACCAGTATCCCTTATGGAGAAACGAGGAGAATACGGGGCCACTGCATGGTGTCGTTAAGCATCAACTGACCTTAGAACCCTTAATAGACCAACTTGGCCATTAGAAATTAGTGAGATAGCCGGCCTCGGTATAAAGCTGAGAACTGGTTGATACTTGATGCTACACTCATTGAGACCATACTCTCGAGATAGTTCCGGCCGCAAGAAAAGATTGCGTGAGCTGAAACCATGACCGATGGAGGATGGTCAGTGATATTGAGATCCTCTAGAACCCGGTTACTTTTGCTAGGACAGGTTGAAACCAACTAAACTTCAAGAGGGTAATACCTTTGACCTCATGCAAGCCTTAAACTTAAGGGCTTTGTGTGACTTGTTTGTCTTTTCCATGTCTGTTATCTGTTATACCTGTTGTTTTTTTATCATGACATCATAACATGGCATTCATACTTCACTACACTAACCATTTCAAAGACCAAGGGAATTTATCTTTGTTCTGTTTTGCAGATTATGGCTTTCGTGCGCAGAAATACCATCCGAGTCAACTTTGTGCAAATACTTGCTCAACTTAAAGAGTTAGCCTCAAGAGTTTCTGAGACTTCCATGTTCATTAAGATACATGGTCAGCTTCTTATCCTAGTCACCTCAAATCTTGATGAGCAGATGGTGAGTGTACTTTTCCAGTTCTTCGATCCTGTGCATCATTGCTTCACCTTTCCAGACTACCAGTTGGTCCCCACCTTGGAAGAGTTCTCCCACCTATTGGGCATATCCATCCTTGAACAGGTACCCTTCACAGGCATGGAAGAAGCTCCTAGACCAGAAGACATCGCCTCAACTCTACATTTGAAACGGGCTGATGTAGTATCCAATTGGGAAACACGAAGTGGGGTCGAAGGTTTCTTAGCAAAATTTATGATAGACCAGGCTCATCTATTCTGGGATAGTTTGGATTTTCAGGTTTTCGAAGATATCTTGGCTCTCCTTATCTATGGTTTGGTTCTCTTCCCGAATCCAGATTCCTTTGTAGATGTAAACACTGTCAAGAATTTTCCTTTCTCACAATCCTGTGCCTACCCTGCTGGGTGATATCTTGCATGCCCTTTATACTCGTACCATGTAAAGAAGATGAACTCTCATGTGTTGCATGCCGTTGCTGTCGAGGTGGTTTATTTCGCACCTCCCTAAGTCTGTGCTGAAGAACGAAGAAGGTTTGGGATGGTTCTACAGAATAATGTCACTTGCCCATACAAATATTCTTTGGAGTTCCCGGATTATGGAAAACACTGCTGTTATTGATCGTTGTGGGGGATACCCTAATGTCCATTGCTTGGAATCAGAGGGGGTATAACTTACAATCCTTGCTTAGCTTTGCGACAATTTGGTCGTGCTCGGAGGGATGGTCCCCATGAGCTACTTCTTAAGGATATTGCATTTGACTACAAGGAAGACGTTGAGGAGCATCGCCAGAGGTTTATACGAGCTTAGGGCATGGTGAACAAATCTGACCCCCAAGAGCTAGGACTGAGGACTTCCCTTCCTATGCAGCCTTATCTCCAGTGGGTCCGAGCTCGTGCCCAGAAGCTTGGAATGCCCTATGAAGCCATATTTCCAGTAATTGTGAAGCCCACCAATGAAGAGGGCGTTCCTTACACAGTTCTTTATCCTTACATGCCCACTGATCATGGGGAGTTGCAGAGGTCCTAGATTCAGCTGAAAGAGGAGAGGGATACTTCCCGAGAAAAGTACCACGAGCAAGAAAGGAAGATCTTGAAGCTTACCAGGAAGCTCGAGGAAGAAAGAGTGATCAACGACTACATCAGAACAAAGAGGAAGCGTCCATGGGACTTTTGATTTTGTTTTCCTAGTTTTATGAGTGTGTTCTATTTTACTTCTTTGTAACGCCTTAAAGGCATTTTTTAACCTTTTACAAGTTAATCTAATAAAGTTTGTTTATTTTTGGTTTGAAAATTTAAATCTCACAAAGTCTTTGAAATCATTACACGCGCATCCCATTATCATGCACACCATTACATGTACCATTACAGGTTTCTCATCTTCTTCGCTGTTTATTTCAGCAGAAATGTCTTCTGATCAAGCCATCAAAGATCTTCAGGCACAGAACACCCAATTCCAACAGATGTTCTTAAGTCTGGCTAAAGGGAAAGAGGATCTGAAGACTCTGATTCTTAAAGAGAAGAAGAAAAAGAAGAAGGTCGGTATTCTGAACATGGGTAGAAGATTCGGAGAAAGGATAAGACAATCAACTGATCTGACCTCCTCATCCAAAGACGGGGAGAACCAAGAAAGGACAAAGGACCCTAGTCCAACAGTTTCTGATAACGATACGGATTATGATGATGAGCAATATTCTCCTGCCGAAGATAGGTACAAGCAGCTAGAAGACCGTCTGAGTGCTATGGAGATTCAGAAGATCCCTGGGTTGGATTTCAGAGAACTAGGACTGGTATCGGGAGTGGTGATCCCTCATAAGTTCAAAGCTCCGAGTTTTTCCAAGCACGACGGAGTATCCTGTCCAAAACTCCATCTCCGCTCGTACGTCAGAAAAATCCAACCTCACACTGCTGATAGAAATTTGTGGGTACACTTCTTTCAAGATAGTCTGTCAGGGAGTCAGCTTGAATGGTTTTATCAGTTGGAAGGAGCCAGTGTCCAAAACTGGGAAGACCTTGCTGCTGCTTTTTACAGGCAGTATCAGTATAATGCCGACCTTTCTCCCACTCGTACTCAGCTCCAGGGTATGTCTATGGGTGCAAGTGAAGGTTTTAAGTACTATGCTCAAAAGTGGAGAGACTTAGTTGGGAGATTCCAACCCCCTTTGTCTGATAGGGAGTTGGTCGACATGTTTCTAGGGACGTTATCTGGTCCATTTTTCAATCACTTGATCGGTAGTTCGTCATCTGGGTTTACTGAGTTGATTTTGACTGGAGAGAGAGTAGAAGCTGGCATTCGAAGTGGTAAAATATAGAAGGATGCTTCATCAAGTGCAGTAAAGAAGCCTTTCACCGGTAAGAAAGAAGCTAGTGCAGTCTACGGCCCGAGGAGCCAAAGCAGGCCTAAACACTATCAAACGGTAAATGCCGTGGTGATATCAAGATCCACAGTTGCTCCACAATGCAACAATCAACAAAGAGTGGAAAGACCACAACGGCAGTTTACCCGTATCAATATGACTTTGGCTGAAGTTTTGCCTCATCTGTTAAAGTCCAACTTGGCAACCTTGAAAGAGGCTCCCAAGAATCCCAACACTACTTCTCCCAGATACAATCCCAACGCGCGGTGCGCCTACCATTCAGAGAGTCCTAGCCACGACACAAACGACTGCTGGGCTCTGAGGAATAAAGTGCAAGATTTGCTGGAAGCTAAAGAGATTAAGTTTGATGCCCCAGAAAAGCCCAATGTTATAACTGCTCCTATGCCCAAGCATGGTCGTGGAGTCAATGTTGTGGACACCGATTCGTTTGTAACCTCTGTGGAAGAAATCTCTACTCCTTTGATGACGGTTAAGAAGAATTTGTTGTTGGCCGGTTTATTTCCGGGTTGTGGTGAAGGTTGCCACATGTGTTCAATTCTGCCTTCTGGTTGCTGTTTATTGAAGACAGGTGTTCAGCGCCTGATGGATAATAAGGAAATTTTGTTTGAGAAGACTATGATTCCGTTTGAAGATGTTTCCATTATCACCATTTTCGCCAACCCTTCCAAGGTTTCCTCGAGAAAACCTATTAGGGTTACACCCGTTCCAAGAATTGCTCTATTAATAATCACCGCACCGGGTCCCATCCCATATACCTCAGATAAGGCTATCACATGGCATTACAGTGCCGATGTATATTACCATGGTGTTAAACAAGATTTGAGGGTTGAAGAAGCCAATTTGGACATCAGTAATATTTTTGGGACAAGCAAGGTCACCAGAAGTGGAAGACTCTTTTCTCCTGATATTTCCCCTCCGACTGTCCATAAACCTGTTGTCATTCCAGCTGCTAGTATATCAACTACTATCCCAATTTCTACTCCAGTTATCACCCTTGTCGCCGAGCCATCTGGGACTCGGGGAAAAGAAATCGTAGGTGAGCCTGCCCAGACGGAGGCATCAAAAAAGATTATTGTAGAAACCTCGAAACAAGAGATAGAGGAAATATTGAAGATTATCAAGAAGAGCGACTACAACGTAGTCGAGCAGCTGGGGCAGACCCCGTCAAAGATTTCCATGTTATCCTTGTTGTTGTGTTCTGAAGCCTACGCAAAGGCTCTAATTGCATTCCTCAAGACTGTGCATGTGCCGCAGGAAACTTCAGCCGATCAGTTCAAAGATTGTGTGGCTAGCCTAACTGCTGACAATGGGTTAGGATTTTCAGATACGGATCTGACTGCTAAGGGGAGAAATCATAATGATGCCCTACATGTCTCGATCGAGTGCAGGGGCACCACTATGGCCCATGTACTGGTAGATACCGGGTCTTCATTAAATGTTCTACCAAAGAAAGCATTAGACCGTCTGGACTGTGAAGGTTTGACTTTAAAGCCGAGCAATATTGTGGTCAGGGCTTTCGACGGGTCAAAAAGAATGGTGCACAGGGAGGTGGACATCCCTGTTAAAGTTGGCTCTCAGACTTTTGCATCCACCTTTTATGTGATGGATATCAGACCATCATATTCTTTCTTGCTGGGTCGTCCTTGGATTCATAAGGCTGGGGCAGTAACTTCCACGCTTCACCAAATGCTGAAATACCCGGTGAAGGGAAAGATTGTCACGGTGCAAGGTGAGGAAGAGTATATGGTGAGTCATCTCAATTCTTTCCACTATGTGGAGATGGATGGGGAATTCATCGAAACCCCTTGTCAGAACTTTGAAGAGGTCCCTCAGACTTTGGCGTCAACTGAAGTTGCTACCAACAAACCTCCGCTAAAGATGGCTTCTCTCAAGGACACCAGGGCTATAATTGAAGAAGGTGGGTGTACCAATTGGGGTCAGCTCCCTGATTTCACGCACAAAACTGACAAATTTAGTTTGGGCTTTACTACAGGGGCTCAAAGGGCCGTTAGGCACGCACAGATTGGAAGACCTTCTCTGCACATCAACAATCAGGGAGTTAATGCAATTGAAGACATTGAAGAGGATTCAGACATCGACAGTTGGATCTATCCTACAACCAATGGTGGACTAAACAACTGGACGACGAAGGACTTCATACATGTTTCTTTTATTCGCAGTAATTTACTTTTTGTTTTAAGATTTGTAATAAACAATTTGAAACTTTGCGGCCCGGTGCCTTGCCCCAGGAACCTTGGTTTTGCTTATGAGGGCTTATTGTTTGTCATTTCATATATCATTAATAAAACATTGGACGTTTCTTGCATTACAAATTTTGTGTTCCTTGTTTCTCTTTTCTGTATCTCACTTTATCAAAAACATATATTCTCTTACACGCACTCACGTATCATAATGCAGATCCATATCCACTCTGGATCCCATTGATAACGACTCTGCTACTACCAGTTATAACTTCGAAAATCCGATCAACCAAGCCGAGGACGAAGGTGAGGATGATTGTGAGGTTCCTGGAGAGCTTGCTAGACTGTTACTGCAGGAAGAAAGGGCCATACAGCCTCATGAAGAGCCAGTTAAGTCAGTGAATTTGGATATAGAGGAAGACAAGAAAGAGGTTAAGATAGGTGCGAATCTGGAGCCTAGTGTCAAGAAACGGTTAATACAGATGCTACACGACTATGTTGAGATCTTCGCCTGGTCCTATGAAGATATGCCTGGTTTAGACACTGATATTGTGGTACACCGCCTCCCGACTAAAGAAGACTGCCCTCCGGTAAAGCAGAAGGTCCGCTGTATGCACCCCGAGATGTTTGAGAAAATCAAAGCTGAGGTCATGAAACAGTTTGACGCGGGATTATTAGTTGTCACTTCTTATCCGCAGTGGGTTGCCAATGTTGTTCCGGTGCCTAAGAAGGATGGTAAGGTACAGATGTGTGTGGACTATAGAGATCTGAACAGGGAAAGCCCCAAGGATGATTTCCCACATCCTCACATCGATGTTCTGGTCGACAACACCGCGCAGCATATGATCTTCTCCTTCATGGATGGTTTTTCTGGCTACAACCAGATCAAGATGTCTCCTGAAGACATGGTAAAGACAACCTTCGTACACAATGGGGCACCTTCTGTTACAAGGTAATGCCTTTCGGGTTGAAGAATGCTGGGGCAACTTATCAATGCGCCATGTCGCTATGTTCCACGACATGATTCACCATGAGATCAAGGTTTATGTTGATGATATGATAGCCAGGTCCCAGACTGAGGAAGAGCACCTTGATCATCTCCAGAAACTGTTTGAAAAGTTGAAGACGTACAAGCTGAGGTTGAACCCGAACAAGTGCACCTTCGGGGTAATGTCTGGTAAGCTGTTGGGTTTCATCGTCAGTGATAAGGGTATTCAGGTGGACCCCGCCAAGGTAAAAGCCATATAAGAGATGCCGGCTCCCCGCACAAAGAAGGAAGTTAGAGGTTTCTTGGGACGTCTAAATTACATTGCCAAATTCATTTCACATCTGACTGCTACTTGTGAGCCAATCTTCAAGCTGCTGAAGAAGGATCAAGTGGTAAAATGGAATGATGAATATCATACCGCTTTCGAAAGAATCAAGGAATACCTCCAAGAGCCACCAATTTTGATGCCTCCAGTCGAAGGAAGACCTTTGATTTTATACTTGACAGTGTTGGACAATTCAATGGGGTGCGTGTTGGGGCAGCATGACGAGTCTTGCCAAAAAGAGCATTCCATTTATTACCTTAGAAAAAAGTTTACCGACTGTGAGACCCGATACTCATTGCTCGAGAAAACTTGCTGCGCTTTGGCATGGGCTTCTCGCCGGCTGAGACAGTATATGTTGACTCATACCACCTTATTGATATCCAAAATGGACCCAATCAAGTATATCTTCGAGAAGCCTGCCTTGTCCGGAAGAATAGCGAGATGGAATATGATCCTAACCGAGTATAACATCTAATACACAACCCATAAAGAAATCAAGGGGAGTGTATTGGCAGATCATTTGGCGCATCAGGCCGTGGATGACTATCA
This sequence comes from Vicia faba, assembly GCA_948472305.1. NCBI lineage: Eukaryota > Viridiplantae > Streptophyta > Magnoliopsida > Fabales > Fabaceae > Vicia > Vicia faba. Next base: position 1,419,028,390 of record OX451735.1, read on the forward strand.
GTCGATGAATTTCGAATTCCCGGATGAGAACATCATGTTGGTAACCGACTGTGAAGAACCTGGACCAGATGAAGGACCTGAGGAAGGATCCCGATGGTCTATGTATTTTGATGGAGCCTCGAACGCGTTGGGTAATGGCATCGGTGATGTAATTATATCTCCTGAGGGATGACATACTCCATTCACCGCCCGATTATGCTTTAACTGCACCAACAATATGGTGGAGTATGAAGAATGTATCCTTGGTCTTCGAGCTGCTATTGACCTAAGGATTAAGTTATTGAGTGTATTCAGAGATTCTTCCCTAGTGATCAGTCAGATCAAAGGCGAGTGGGATACGAAGCACCCAAATCTTATTCCTTACAAAGAATATGTACTGACATTGCTCCCACATTTTGAGGAGATAACCTTTGAACACTTCCCGAGAGAGGAGAACCAGTTAGCCGACGCGCTAGCTACCATATATTCTATGTTCAAAGTCAGGTGGGACAATGAAGCTCCCCAGATTACCATCAAGAGGTTGGACGACCCCGCACATTGCTGTGACATTGAGACTGAAGAGGTAGAAGATAAACCCTGGTTTCACGAGGTAAAGAGGTATCTAGATGATCAAGAATACCCTGAGGGGGCATCTGTTAATGATAAGAAGTTTCTGAGAAGGTTCGCTGCGAAGTTCTTCGTCAGCAATGGGATCCTTTATAAGCGTAACCATGATTCAACCTTACTGCGATGTATGGACAAAAGCGAGGCAGAAAGGATCATGGCAGAGTTACATGAAGGTACCTTCGGAACTCATTCCAGTGGAAATACCATGTCAAAGAAAATCCTACGGGCAGGATATTACTGGTCTACTATGGAAGCCGATTGTTATCAGCATTCTCAAACCTGTCATAAGTGCCAAGTCTATGCTAATAAGGTGCATGTACCTTCAGTTCCTCTGAATGTTTTGATAGCTCCTTGGCCTTTTGCAATGTGGGGCATCGACATGATCGGCGAGATCAGACCTACTGCGTCCAACAGGCATCGTTTCATTCTGGTAGCTATTGATTACTTTACAAAGTGGGTCGAGGCAACTTCCTTTGCTACAGTAACCAAGAACGTCATGGCGAGATTTATCCGACACAATTTGATCTGTCGATATGGTGTACCAGAGAGAATCATTACGGACAATGGTACAAATCTCAACAATACGATGATCGCCGATCTCTGCAAACAGTTCAAGATACATCATCATAACTCTTCTCCCTACCGGACGAAGATGAATGGGGCTGTTGAAGCGGCTAACAAGAACATCAAGAAGATTGTGCAGAAGATGACAATGACATACAAAGACAGGCACGAAATGTTACCATTTTCTCTTCATGGGTACCGTACCTCAGCACAGACGTCGACAGGGGAAACACCCTACTCTCTGGTGTATGGCATGGAGGAAGTCCTACCCATCGAATTCTAGATACCCTCTCTCAGGATTATGAAGGATGCAGGTTTGAGTGAAGACGACTGGATGTAGACCCGACTTGATCAGCTAAATCTAATTGATGAAAAGAGGCTTACTGCTATTTGTCATGGTCAGACGTATCAAAAGCGAATGATTAAGGCATTTAACAAGAAAGTCAGATGCCAAGAATATCAAGTCAGGGATCTGGTGATCAAATGCATCATACTGCCATAAGGTGATCCCGGGGGAAAATGGACCCCCACATACGAAGGGCCATTTGTGGTTAAGAATATTTTCTCGGGAGGAACTATGATTCTAACCACCATGGATGGTGACGACCTCCCTCACCCCGTCAATGCAGATATAGTGAAAAGATACTACGCATAATCAAAGACCCTCTAGGTTGACTGGCCTAGGAAAAAATAAGGGCTTCCCTGTGAACCAAAAGGGTTCGAGAAAAAGTAAGGGATGAAAATGAAAAAACTGTACACCCGGCAAGTCGAAAACCTGAAAAGGCGGCTTGGGCAAAAAAGGGTATCCCGATGGATTGAAAACCCGAAAGGGCGGTCCAGGCAAAAATTAGGGATTGAAGTGTAACACTATGTCTCATTAGATCATCTTACAACCAGACTTCGATATTGACTATCAAGCTCGGATGGCGCCAATCAACCTGATCCACCTTCGATCAAGCGGCAAAGTGATGAGATGCTTGAGGATATAAAGGCAATAACAGAGTTGGAACCTAATAGGATTGTTTCACATAGCTGTTTTTCTTTCTTTTACACAAATTGTATAATTCCTATCTTTCGGCGCCGTCCTCTTACTAGGACGTCGTCCTCTTTGTACAAAACGCCTATTATGGGTCAACTTCAAAATCAATACAATTCATTTTACAAGAAATTTCGATTTGTTTTTCTTTTTCTTTTTTGTTTTGCAAAGAACGTCCAATGATTCATTGTCGATATATGCATTTGAGAATAATTGCTGCTCATAAATGTTTACATGAAAAAACAAAAGACAATTACTCGTAATTCCAGGAGCAGGGAAAAGAAGAAGAGCCCAAACCTTACAGTTACTCTGCCCATCTAGTACCAGGATAGAGCCAGCTTGAGAACATGAGAAGTGGTACATACACTCCCCACAAAGTAGAGAGTACCTAAAGATGGTGATGTCAACTTCCCCAAGCAGGACGTGATTCTCCCCTGCTAAGGTTCACAATCGCGAACGAGTCAGTGAATTTTTCCCCAAACAAAGTTTATTTCTCTCACAAGCATGAATTCAATCTCTATCAAAATTCATTATCACTCGCAACGGTAATTCATACCTAGATGAGTTGTTTCTCCAAGTCAACAAATTCTATCAATAGAGTATCTCCTCTCTAACAGAGTTATTCCCCGAAGAGTTATTCTCAAACAGGGTCTCTTCCAGCAGAATATTTACCAGCCAAGGGGCAAATCCCCAACATGGTCATCTTTGTTCACCATCCCCAACAGAGGTGGAGGAACTATGGTTTTCACGGCAATCAAGGATTTATTTTCCCCGATTCCGATTATCACGTCAGCATTTCATGTTCATACATCATGACATATGCATACACCAAACTTAACATGGTCTCATTTATTTTGAGAACGTCAACACACAATGCATCTCATGCATCACATATAACGAACCCTGTATTTATTTCAGGAAAGACATTATTATCAACAATTTCCAGCAAGCCCATGATTGACACTCGAAGCTAAACAAAGTAATCATCGGCGCGACAAAAGCATCCCTACTACCCAGGATTTCATATCGAAGTAACCCTACTATCCAGGTTCCTTCTCACAGCCCTACTACCCAGGATCTCATATCGAAGTAACCCTACTATCCAGGTTCCTTCTCATAGCCCTACTACCCAGGCTTTTATATCGAAGTAACCCTACTATCCAGGTTCCTTCTCACAACCCTACTATCTAGGCTTTCATATCGAAGTAACCCTACTATCCGGGTTCCTTCTCATAGCCCTACTATCCAGGTTCCTTCTCACATCCCTACTATCCAGGCTTTCATATCTAAGTAACCCTACTATCCAGGTTCCTTCTCACAGCCCTACTATCCAGGCTCTCGTATCGAAGTAACCCTACCATCCAGGTTTCTTCTCATAACCTTATTATCCGAGTTCTGCCTCTCTAATCCCCAGACAGCAGTCCACAACACTGTAAGACCAGGACCCGATCAAACACAACTGATTTCACATTTCCCCAACGAACTCCTCCCCAACAACAGGTACACGGGTTCTCAAAAAGGAATCTCCTATGAGATCAACACTTCTTCTGTTGGCATCTTTAAGTCCATCTTTCGTAATTAACTTCCAAATGGCATCTATAAGCCCATTCCTGATATCGCAAGATAAGTATCACTTCACGCGAGTGCAAATTTCTGGGCACTCTAGTGTTCAATCATCTTACACCTTCAGATCATGAAAGACGGACGAGCCAATCTACATCCTCAGGTTTAAGAAGATTGAACAGGGGAAGCTGTTGTACCCCAAAATTTTCCCTCCCATATTTCTCAACACATGGCAAGTGAGGTCCCCAAATTGCTCAAGGAAGTCCAAGGGTTGGCCAGACAAACTCTCTCCTAAGGCAGTCTACCTCAAATTAGGGTTTCATTTTTCATCAAGATGCTTGATTCCAAAGGATCCCAAATTCTCACCATTGTCCTAATATGTTCTCAAGATCATCCATGTCAAGTTTCAAGCCTTGCAGAGAAAGTTTGCTCAGTCAATTGCTCAAAGGCCTGAAAATCGACTATGTTAGGGAAAAAGTCAACTGTGGCCCACATACATTCAAGATTTTTGGTCAACATTCTCATTTTGAAGTATTATTCATCATTTTATCAAGGGTTGATCATGATTCCTCAAGGATTGCTCACAATTCATAAAAACCCAAAAGTTGCTAAATTAGGGTTTTGTAGGAAAAGTCAACTCAACTTTGACCAAGCATAACTTTCTCATGCTTTGTTAGAAATGACCCATCCAAAGCTCATTTTTAATAGTATGCAATTACCTACAATTTATCTTCATCTCCCAAGTTCAAAATATGCACTCACAAGAAGATATGAATTTGGACATTATAGGTCCTTTTGAAAAGTCAACAAAAACACCTTTTGGGTCAAAGCTTCATACATGAACATGGAAGACTCAATTGAGATTAGATCAAAAGGGTTGCTTATAGGACATCCTAAGCTTTATAAAAAGTCAAATAACACATCTCTAGGGTCAAAATTGATAGAGTTATGCATTGGCCAAGTTGGCCCTTTTTGCAAAATTGTCAAAAGTCAAATGTGTCCAAAATTTCTTTTTTGCTAAATGGGCCCAACTTTTTATGCTTTCACTGAGTTTGTAATGTGACCCACGACCCATGAGCCATTCCACTTGTCATTATTTTATTATTTTTATTTATTTTGATTTTATTTCATTTAAATCAAATAAAATCAATATAAAATAATGAAAATATCAAAAACCAATTAAATCTTGAGATTTTGTGCATGATTAGAGTCAATATACAGTTGGAGACAAAATCAAATCGTGCAAGGCTTCATATGGACAAAAAAAGATTGAATTTTCTTTTTTGGAAAGATTTGGTGCAAGGATTAAATCATTGATCAATCTTCATAATTGGAAAAGATTTGATACAAACTTTAACCCTAATGCACTCTATTATACATAAGAAACAGAGGCAGACCAAAGGGAGGGACTGGAGGCATGCAAAGGCAGAGAAAGAAATTCAAAATTTCCAAGGAAAAAGTGTTGATCGAATCGTGCTCCACAGGCCGTTTCAAAGGTTTCAAAGGATCAATTCATATTCTTAGATCATGCCTGAAGCCAACAAGATCGTTTTCAAGGCCTGGGACGCTCAGAATCACCCTGTAACGTTCACACGGTTTGCCTATTTTCTTGAATTCGAATATATTGATTCTGGAATATTTAGCATGATTTATTGGCATATTTATAATCTTTGAGATGTTTGCAAGCTAATGACTATATTCAATTGCATTTTTATTGACTGAACGTAAAACTGCCATGGCTAGGGTTTGTTCTTTGCTTTTAGGGGTTTCTTATACAGGAAAAATTGGACATTGATAATGGTACCATGATGCTCGTGGAGTTGAAACGAGTTGATTGGTACCATTGGTTTTCATTTATCGTGCACGTACATGATTTTGGAAGTAACAGGGGCTATACCTACGCTTGATGTCCGTAGGTAAAAGTCCTTTTACCTAAAACAACAGAATCAATGGAGAAGACAATGGTGTGGCAGTGTGTGAATGGCTCGTTTGAATTTCCCCGCGTTTTGGGAGGCGTGGCATGTTGTTTGCATTATATTCCATTTATTTCATTATTATCACAATTGACATGTTAGCGCAGATGGTGAGTATGTTAGCCTTTGATGCACACGTCCTGGGTTCGATCCCAGGCGTGTGCATTTTATTTTCTCAATAATTTCAGGTAAATCCAGTGCTTCTCATTCTCAAGCGTATTCCATGCACTCTCAACATCAGCCATCTGATGTACTCCTGGCCAGATCTAATGTGCCCACAATGAAGGACCATCATGCGCCCCAGTCAAACGTGCACATGAGATTGGGCAAAGTCAACAAGGCCAGGAGCTTGTTGGGCCAAGAAATTGCAAACAACACCCCCGTTTTGCTAAACATCAGGCCTATTACTAATCCTCTTTATATTTCTTTTTTTTTCTTATTTCTTTTTATTCTTTTAACTTTATTTATTCATTTAATTTACAAACTAATTAACTTTTCACCAAAGTCATAAAATCAAGAGTTTTTTTTTTTACAAAAAAATTAGAATTAGGTTTTTTATCAAATTTAATTTAACATTAGTTTAATTTAATTTAGGGAAATTCTAACTTTTTTATATAATTAAAATCAATTAGAAAAATTAGGGTTAGACTCTTGATTCAATATTTATTTCTTTCTCAAAATAAAAATACAAAAATAGGTTAATTTAATTATTTTTCTTAATTAAAATTAATTAGTAATTAGGTTTTTTTTATTATTCAATTAAGCTTTATTTTCTCAAATAACAAAAACAACAAAAATGATTTTCCCTTTAAATTACAAATAGATATAGTCGAGGGTCAAAACCTTATTTGTCTCGTATACGATTCATCGCGCGTGTTTGTTATTTTTTGCAATATTGATGTAACTGTCCACGGTATGTAATAGTTTAAACTAGGACTTTCTTTATTTATCGTTTTTTACAGGTTTTTTGTCTATGTAATTAATCCCTACCCCGAAGCCTTGTAATAGCGTATGTTTATTTTCTCGCATTTTAATTCTCCCAAATATTAACTGTTTAGATGTATGTTGATAGGATTGTATGAAAAGATTGAATGATAATTTAAAACGGCTAGAAAACCCTAATGTGCAAAGATAATAATTGAAATCAAATCATTCGCACATATGCACTCTTAGGGTATACTCTCACTTAGGTTACCTTCGGTAAACGATCATTAAGTATAGGGTGTCTTAGTGGTTACCCTCCTGTCTAACAAAGATCAAATGTCCTGTTCAGAATGTTGCCTCGGAAATGTCGCCTCGGAAATGTCGCCTTGAATATGATCTTAAGACTCTAGGGTTATTACTAAGACGTCCTAACATTGCTTTAGTGATCGTACGTCCCTTACAAATTGACCCTTACAATTCCAACGACGGTGCTACCTATTTCTCAATAGCAGGATAGCGTTGTCTAAAGGAAACGAGAATAGAAATAATCTTTTTTCGAGTAGATAGATGCTAGTTGGTACTTGCTCAAATCAAACTTTTTACACTTACACTTTTTCAAAATAATTTTCAAAAACAACTTCGTCACACCTTTGAGGACTGATACAAAGGTTATCACGAAGTCAAAACTTTTCAAAACAAAGCACGTACACAAGCAATTTTAAAGATGAGTAAGTACCTAAGAGCCCATGGAAAACCATGGATAGAAAGGGTGCTAACACCTTCCCTTTCTATAATCTACCCCCCGTACTCAGAATATCTTGAAAAAGGATTTTTTTCTGTACTTTTTTCCTTTCCGATTGGATGAAATAAAAGTCGATGGCGACTCTTGCTTACCGAGACATTTTGCGAACAAAAAATGCAAAATGCAAACCAGCATTTCAAAACAGTCGGTTCTGCCACCGTACCACACACCCTATACTTAATGATCGTTTACCGAAGGCAACCGAAGTGTGAGTATTCCCTAGGAGTGATATGTGCGAGTGATTGGTTTTCAGTTATTTGTCTTTGCACATTTAGAGTTTTCTAACTGTATTAAATTATCATGCAATCTTGTCATTCAATCCTATTAGCATACATCTAGACAGTTAAATATTTACGAGAATTAAAATGCGAGAAAGTAAATCTAAGCTATTACAAGGCTTCAGGGGGGGATTAATTACATAGCCAAAAAAAAAATCGGGAAGCTCGATAAATAAAAGCCCTAAATTAAGCTATTACATACCAATGAGCAGTTACAACAATATTGACAAAAACAAATAATCAGCGCGCGGCGAATTAAATGCAAAGCAACTAGGGTTTTGACCCTTGACTAAACCTAACTGTAATTGATTAAAGTAAACATATTTTTTTTGTCATTTTTTATTATTTAAGAAAGTAATGAAATAATTGAATTAAAAAAGAAAATCCTAAGTTTTAATTAATTTTAAATGTGAAAGAAATTAGAATTGTCTTAAATTAATTAAACTAATTAAAAAAACACATTTATTAAGAAAATAAGTCTTCTTTTTTATTGGTCAGTTTTTAGGAAAAAAAAATTTGGTGCTGATAAAAAAAGAATAATTAAAGAAAAGAAATTAAAAGAGGAAAAAAAAGAAGAAATAACCCAAGGGCCTGCTGTCAGTGGTTCTGATCAGAGGATGACGGTCTAGAAGATGGTGGCCCTCAGAAGATGGGGACACCGGATCTGGCTCCTGGCTGGTGGGTCCAGCAGATGATGACCCTCAGAAGATGGGGTGCGTTGGATTTGGCTCTGACTGATGGATACAGAGGATGATGGCCAGAGGATGCTTGATCTGGTCTTGGCTAATGGAACCAGAAGATGTCCAGAGAATGCTTGATCTGGTTCTGGCTGATGGAACCAGAAGATGACTCTCAGAAAGTGCAGGTGCTGGATCTGGTGAAAACAAAGGGGAAAACGCCAAAAGCTCACGCCTGGGATCGAACTCAGAATCATGAGCTTCTGTCTTCCTTCTTCTTACCAACTGCGTTGGATGTTAGTTTATCAATATAATAGGAACAAACAAATATATCATAAATACAGGTTTCTGGCCAGAACAATGCGCCAGAATTTGAACCAACCAATCAGGTTGTGGCACGCTATCATCTTCTTCCCTGGAACCGTCGTTTAAAACTCTGAACCTTTACCTACAGACATGGCACTGTAGCTATAACCCTGTGTATTTCAAAAATTGCATACAAGCAATATAAATAAGTTTCAAGACCATGGATCAACTGGGTTTGACCCTCTGATCACAATGGTATCCTTCATTAGGGCTAATTGTTCCTGTATTTGAAAGCCCCAAAACCACAAGGAAGACCCTAGCTATGGCAGTTTGTCATACAATCACCAAAAACATAATTGAATATGATGATTACCTTGCAAACATGTTAAGGAACAAGAATATGCAGTCAAAATGTGCAAATGGCGTATAGATTGATGAAAACGAAAACGAGTTTAGAAACCAATTGTGATACCTGCAACTTACGATCCTATGCGTGAAAAGGCTTGAATTTGATTGGAATGTGCTCCTGGAACGTCCAACAATCTTTTTGGCAACGTGAGAAGGTATGAATTGACCTCTAACACAGAAATTGGATCACCACTTTTATTGTAATTTTTTCCTTTTTCTTTCACTTTTGTATGGTAGCTTCTCCCCTCCTTTTTTGGTCTGCCTTTGTTAACTATCTATAATAGAGTGCATTAGGGTAAAAATTTGCATCAAATCTTTGCCATTTATGAAGATTGACCATTGATTTATTCCTTGCATCAAATCTTTCCAAAACAAGAATTTTCAATATTTTTCTGTCCACATGAAGCCTTGCATGATTTGATCTTGTTACCAGCTGCATAATGACTCTAATCATGCACAAAATCTCAAGGTTTAATTTATTTTTGATATTTTCATTATTTTATATTGATTTTATTTGATTTAAATGAAATAAAATCAAAAATAAATAATAAAAATAAAAGAATGACAAGTGGAAGGGCTCATGGGTCTTGGATCACATTACAAACTCAGTGCAAGCATAAAAAGTTAGGCCTATTTAGCAAAAAATGCAATTTTGGACACATTTGACTTTTGGCAATTTTGCAAAAATGGTCAACTTTGAAAAGGCACATCTCTTTCAATTTTGACCCCATGAGGGTGTTCTTGGTCTTTTTAGAAAGCTTAGGATGTCCTCTAAGCAACCCTTTTGGTCTCATCTCAATTGAATCTTCCATGTTCATGTATGAAGCTTTGACCCAAAAGGTGTTTTTGTTGACCTTTCAAAATGACCTATAATGTCAAAATTCATATCTTTTTGTGAGTGCATAATTTGAACTTTAGGTATGAAGATGGATTGTAGGGAATTGCATACTATTCAAAATGAGCTTTGGATGGGCCATTTCTGATAAAATATGGGAAAGTTATGCTTGGTCAAAGTTGAGTTGACTTTTCCTACAAAACCCTAATTTAGCAACTTTTGGGTTTTGATGAATTGTGAGCAATCCTTGAGGAATCATGATCAACCCTTGATCAAATGATTAATGATACTTAAAAATGAGGATGTTTACCAAAAATCTTGAGGTTTGACTGTATGTGGGCCACAATTGACTTTTGACCTAACACAATCGATTTCTAGGTATTAGAGCAGTTGATTGAGCAAACTTCCTCTGCAAGGCTTGAAACTTGACATGGACAACCTTTAGAACATATCAGGACAATGGTGAGAATTTGGGATCCTTTGGACTCAAGCATCTTGATGCAAAATGAGACCCTAATTTAAGATAGACTGCCTTAGGAGAGAGTTTGTCTGGTCAACTCTTGGACCTCCTTGAGCAATTCGAGGACCTCCCTTGACATGTATTGAGAAATATGGGAGGGCAAATTTTGGGGTACAAAAGCTTCCCCTGTTTAATCTTCTTAAACCTGAGGATGTAGATTGGCTTGTCTGCCTTTCATGATCTGAAGGTAGAAGATGATTGAACACTAGAGTGCCTAGACATTTGCACTCGCATGAAGTGATACTTGATTTGGGATATCGGGAATGGGCTTATAGATGCCATTTGGAAGTTAATGATAAAAGATAGGCTTAAAGATGCCATCCTAAAAAGTGTCGATTGCATGAGAGATTCCTTTGCGAGAACCCGTGCACCTGTTGTTGAGGAGGATTTTGCTGGGGAATGTTGGTCTCTGTCTTGAGAGAAATAAAGTTTTAGGAACTTTAGTTGTCTGTTATTCTACTGGGGAAGGATTCCGGTTTGGGAGGCGGGAGTGATCTTATGTTTGGTCGGGGTATATGTTGCACCGTGACTTTCTGGGGAAATGTGGAATCAATTGTGTTTGATTGGGTCCCGGTTTTACAGTGTTGTGGACTGTTGTCTGGGGATAAGAGAGGAAAACCCTGGATAGCAAGGTTATGAGAAGGAACCTGGATAGTAGGGTTACTTCGAGATGAAAGCCTGGATAGTAGGGCTGTGAGAAGGAACCTGGATAGTAGGGTTACTTCGAGATGAAAGCCTGGATAGTAGGGTTGTGAGAAGAAACCTGGATAGTAGGGTTACTTCGATATGAAAGCCTGGGTAGTAGGGCTGTGAGAAGAAACCTGGATAGTAATGTTACTTCGATATGAAAGCCTGGGTAGTAGGGCTGTGAGAAGAAACCTGGATAGTAGGGTTACTTCAATATGAAAGCCTGGGTAGTAAGGCCGTGAGAAGAAACCTGGATAGTAGGGTTACTTCGATATGAAAGTCAGGGTAGTAGGGCTGTAAGAAGAAACATGGATAGTAGGGTTACTTCGATATGAAAGCCTGAGTAGTAAGGCTGTGAGAAGAAACCTGGATAGTAGGGTTACTTCGATATGAAAGCCTGGGTAGTAGGGTTGTGAGAAGAAACCTGGATAGTAGGGTTACTTCAATATGAAAGCCTGGGTAGTAGGGCTGTGAGAAGAAACCTGGATAGTAGGGTTACTTCGATATGAAAGCCTGGGTAGTAGGGCTGTGAGAAGAAACCTAGATAGTAGGGTTACTTCGATATGAAAGTCTGGGTAGTAGGGCTGCTTTTATTATGCTGATGATTACTCTGTTTAGCTTCGAGTGTTGATCATGGGCTTGCTAGAAATTGTTGATAATAATGTCCTTCCTGAAAGAAATACAAGGTTATCCATGTGCGATGCATGAGATGCTTTGTATGATGAAGTTCTCAAAATAAATGAGACTATGTTATATGTGATGTATGCACATGTCATGATGTACGAACATGAAATGCTGACGTAATAATTTGAATCCGAGAAAATAAATCCCTAACTGCTATAAAAAACCATAGTTCCTCTACTTCTGTCGGGGATGGTGAACAAAGATGACTGTGCCGGGGATTTGCCCCTTGGCTGGTAAATATTCTACCGGACGAGACTCTGTCTGAGGATAACTCTGCGGGGAATAACTCTATTGAAGAGGAGATACTCTGTTGATAGGTCTGCTGACTTGGAGAAATAACTCAGCTGGAGGATGAATTTCCGTTGCTGGTGATGGTGAATTCTTGTTGGAGATTGGAATTCTGCTCGTGAGAGAAATAAACTCTGCTTGGGGAAAAATTTACCGACTCACTCGCGATTTCGAACCTCAGCTGGGAAGAGTTATGTCATGTTCGGGAAAACTAACATCACTGTCCTTGGATACCTTTTACTTTGTGGGGAGTGTATGTACCACTACTCATGTTATCAAGCTGGCTCTATCCCTGTACTTGATGGGCAGAGTAACTGCAAGGTTTGGGCACTTCTTGTTTTTCCCTGTTCCTGGAATTACGAGTAATTGTCTTTTGTTTCTTATGTAAATATTTATGAGCAACAATTATTTTCAAATGCATATATCAAAAATAGATCATTGGTCGTTCTTGCAAAACAAAACAGAAAAAAAGAAAAAAAAGTTGAAATTTCTTGTGAAAATGAATTGTATTGATTTTTGAAGTTGGCATGTAACAGGCATTTTTGTACAAAGAGGCTGACGTCCTAGTAAGAGAATGCCACCGAAAGAAATTATAATTTGTAAAAGAAAGAAAAAGAGCTATGTGAAACGACCCAATTGGGTTCCAACTATGCTATTGCCTTTATATATTCAATCATCTCATCACTTTGCTACTTGGTAGAAGGTGGATCAGATTGATTGGCGTCGTCTGAGCTTGATAGTCGATATCGAAGTCTGGTTGCGAGATGATCCAATGAGACATAGTGTTACGCTTTAATCCCTAATTTTTTCCTGGACCTCCCTTTCGGGTTTTCGGCCCACCGGGATACCCTTTTTTGCCCAAGTCGCCTTTTCAGGTTTTCGACTTGCCGGGTGTACAGTTTTTTCATTTTCATCCCTTACTTTTGCCCGAACCCTTTTGGTTCGCCGGGAAGCCCTTATTTTTGCCTAGGCCAGTCAACCTAGCGGGTATTTGATTAGGCGTAGTATTTTTTCACTATGTCTGCATTGACGGGGTGAGGAAGGTCGTCACCATCCATGGTGGTTAGAATCATAGCTCCTCCCGAGAAAATGTTCTTAACCACAAATGGCCCTTCGTACGTGGGGGTCCATTTTCCCTTGGGATCACCTTGCGGTAGTATGATGCGTTTGATCACTAGATCCCCGACTTGATATTCTTGACGTCTGAATTTCTTGTTAAAATCCTTGATCATTCGCTTTTGATACGTCTGACCATGACAAATAGCAGTAAGTCTCTTTTCATTTATTAGATTCAACTGATCAAGTTGGGTTTGGATCCAGTCGTCTTTGTTCAAACCCGCATCCTTCATAATCCTGAGAGAGGGTATCTAGACCTCGATGGGTAGGACTGCCTCCATGCCATACACCAAAGAGTAGTGTGTTTCCCCTGTCGAAGTCCATGCTGAGGTACGTTACCCATGAAGAGCGAATGGTAACATCTCGTTCCAGTCTTTGTATGTCACCGTCATCTTCTGCACAATCTTCTTGATGTTCTTGTTAGCCGCTTCAACAACCCCATTCATCTTCGGCCGGTAGGGAGAAGAGTTATGATGATGTATCTTGAACTGATTTTAGAGCTCAATGATTATCGTGTTGTTGAGATTTGTACCATTGTCCGTAATGATCCTTTCTGGTACACCGTATAGACATATCAGATTGTGTCGGATGAACCGCGCCACAACGTTCATGGTTACTGTAGCAAAGGAAGCTGCCTCCACCCATTTCGTAAAGTAATCAATAGCCACCAGAATGAAAGGATTCCAGTTAGATGCAGTAGGTCGGATCTCGCCGATCATGTCAATGCCCAACATTGAAAAAGGCCAAGGAGCTATCAAAACATTCAGGGGAGCCGGAGGTACATGCACCTTATCCGCATAGACTTGGCACTTATGACAGGTTCGAGAATGTTGATAATAATCGGCCTCCATAGTAGACCAGTAATATATTTCCCGTAGGATTTTCTTTGCCATGGTATGTCCACTAGAATGAGTTTCGAAGGTGCCTTCATGTAGGTATGCCATGATCCTTTCTGCCTCGCTCTTGTCTATGCACCGCAGTAAGGTTGAATCATGGTTACGCTTATAGAGGATTCCATTACTGATGAAGAACTTCGCAGTGAACCTTCTCAGAAACATCTTATCATTAACAGATGCCCCCTCGGGGTATTCTTGAGCCTCAAGATACCTCTTTACCTCGTGAAACCAGGGTTTATCTGCTACCTCTTTAGTCTCAATGTCACAGCAATGTGCGGGTTCATCCAACCTCTCGATGGTAATCTGGGGAGCTTCATTGTCCCACCTGACTTTGAACATAGAAGACATGGTAGCTAGCGCGTCCGCTAACTGGTTCTCCTCTCTTGGGAAGTGTTCAAAGGTTATCTCCTCAAAGTGTGGGAGCAACGTCAATACATATTCTTTGTAAGGAATAAGATTCAGGTGCTTCGTATCCCACTCGCCTTTGATCTGACTGACCACCAGAGCGGAATCTCTGAATACACTTAAGAACTTAATCCTCAGGTCAATAGCAGCTCGAAGACCCAGGATACATGCTTCATACTCCGCCATATTGTTGGTGTAGTTAAAACATAATCGGGTGGTGAACGGAGTATGACTTCCCTTAGGAGATATAATTACAGCGCCAATGCCATTACCCAATGCGTTTGATGCTCCATCAAAATACATAGACCATCGAGATCCCTCTTTGAGTCCTTCACTCGGTCCAGGTTTTTCGCAGTCGGTCACCAACATGATATTCTCATCCGGGAATTCGAAATTCATGGACTGGTAGTCATCCACGACATGATGCACCAAATGATCCGCCAATACACTCCCCTTGATTGCTTTTTGGATGGTGTATTAGATATCGTACTCGGTTAGGATCATCTTCCATCTCACTATTCTTCTGGATAGGGCAGGCTTTTTGAAGATATACTTGATTGGATCCATTTTTGATATCAATAGGGTAGTGTGAGTCAGCATATACTGTCTCAGCCGGCGAGCAGCCCATGCCAAAGCGTATCAAGTTTTCTCGAGCAGTGAGTATCGGGTCTCATAGTCGGTAAAGGTAGTAAATAGCGTGCTCTTTTCGGCCAGACTCGCCATGCTAACCTAGCACACACCCCATTGAATTATCCAGTACTGTCAAGTATAAGATCAAAGTTCTTCCTTCAACTGGAGGTATCAGAATTGGTGGCTCTTGAAGGTATTCCCTTATTCTTTTAAAAGCGGTCTGGCATTCCTCATTCCACTTTACCACTTGATCTTTCTTCAGCAGCTTGAAGATTGGCTCACAAGTAGCAGTCATATGTGAAATGAACCTGGCGATGTAATTTAGACGTCCCAAGAAACCTCTGAATTCTTTTTCTGTGCGGGGAGTCGGCATCTCTTGTATGGATTTTACCTTTGCAGGGTCCACCTGAATACCCTTACCACTGACGATGAACCCAACAGCTTAACAGACCTCACTCCGAAGGTACACTTGTTCAGATTCAACCTCAATTTTTACGTCTTCAACCTGTCAAACAGTTTCTGGAGATGATCAAGGTGCTCTTCCTTAGTTTGAGACCTGGCTATCATGTCATCAACATAAACCTCGATCTCATGGTGAATCATATTGTGGAACAAAGAAACCATGGCGCGTTGATAAGTTTCCCCGGCATTCTTCAACCCGAAAGGCATTACCTTGTAACAGAAGGTGCCCCATTGTGTAACGAAGGTTGTCTTCTCCATGTCTTCAGGATCCATCTTGATCTGGTTGTAGCTAAAAAAACCATCCATGAAGGAGAAGATCTTGTGCTGCACGGTGTTGTCGACCAGAACATCAATGTGAGGAAGTGGGAAGTCATCCTTAGGGCTTGCCCTATTCAAATCTCTATAATCCATACACATCTGTACCTTACCGTCCTTCTTTGGTACCGGTACGACGTTGGCAACCCATTGCGGGTAAGAAGTGACAGCTAAGAACCCTGCTTCGAACTGTTTCATGGCCTCCACCTTGATTTTCTCTGACATCTCAGGGCGCATACGGCGGACCTTTTGTTTTACTGGAGGGAAGTATTCTTTAGTCGGTAGGCGATGTACCACAATATCAGTGTCCAAACCAGGCATGTCTTCATAGGACCAGGCGAAGATCTCAACATAGTCGCGTAGCATCTATATCAACCGTTGTTTGACACTAGGCTCCAGATTCGCACCTATCTTAACCTCTTTCCTGTCTTCTCTGTACCCAAATTCACTGACTTAACCGGCTCTTCATGAGGCTGTATGGCCCTTTCTTCCTGCAGTAACTGTCTAGCAAGTTCTCCAGGCACCTCACAATCATTTTCACCTTCGTCCTCGGCTTGGTTGATCGGATTTTCGAAGTCATAACTGACAGTAGCAGAGTTATTATCAATGAGATCCAAAATGGATATGTGTGATCGGTGGAAATAAGAACTGACTGTTTTTAAGCTGGTTCGCAAAATGTCGCGGTAAGCAAGAGTCGCCACCGTCTTTTATGTTCTCCAACATAGAAAGGACAAAAGCACAGTAAAATTCCTTTTTCGAGATGTCTCTCGGTTCGGGAGGTAGATTTATAGAAAGGGAAGGTGTTGGCACCCTTTCTATCCGTGGTTATCCACGGGCTCTTAGGTACTTGCTCTATGTTTTCAAAAATTGTTTGCTTTTCAAGTGTGTGTGGGTTTTGAAAAAGTTTCATTTGAAAAATTTCTAAGTAACTCTTGTATCTGTCCTCAAGAGTGTATGAAATATTTGTTTGAAAACCTTTTGAAATTGTAGGTGCAAAAAGTTGTTTTGTTTTTTTAGAAAGAGCAAGTACCCAGGAGAAATCTACCTACTCTAAGGAATTAGGCTGTGTAAGAGTCCTTTAGATAGTGCTATCCCACCATTGAGAGGTAGGTAACACCATCGTTGGAGTTATTCGGGTCAATTCGATTATAGGGACAATGTGGTCACCAAAGCAATGGTAGGACGCCTTAGTGGTAACCCTAATGTCCTAGATCCTTTTTATCCGAGGCAAGCGTTTCGAGGTAACTGGATCTTAGACAGGAGGGTGACCTCTAAGACACCCTATACTTGACGACCACGTCGAGGCAACCAGTGAGGCGTACCCTAGGAGTGGCATGTGCATGTGTGTTGTTTTTCAGTTTACGTTTATCTTTGAACATGCATTTGTGAGCTACGGATTGATTTTATTTTTCATACAAGTCTTTCATGCATTTTTTAACAGTTAAGAGTGCGGAAAATAAAGTGCGGAAAAGGTAAATCTAGCTATTACAAGGCGCGAGTATATACATCTCCAAAAACATAACCCGTTTGGAAAATAAGTGCGAGAAACTAAAAGAAAGCGATAAAAGCCTAATTAACTATTACATTTCTGAGCAGATACATAAATAATAATCAAATAATGAATTAAAAATATGCGCGCGAAAGAATTGAATCGGGACGTCCTTAGGGTTTTGACCCTTTTTTGAGAAAAGAATTGAATTGGTCCTTTTTGCAATTAATGAAATTAAGCCTAATTACTAATTAATTAATTAAGAAAAAAATGTTTTTGTGTTTTTTGTGTTTTTTAAGTTTTTAATAAAAATAAAAATAAAAGGAATTAAAAGTTAAAAGAAAAAAAACTAATTCTAAGTTTGTTTTATTTATTGTAGAAAGATTAAAATTAAACCTAATTAACAAAACACTAAATTAATTGATTTGCATTTATTTACAAAAAGTAATTGAAATTAATAAAAATGTTTTTTTTTTGGTTTTCTGAATTTTATTGTGAAAAATTAATTATGTTAATTTTAGTGATAATAATAATAATTAGAAAAAATAATTAATAAATAAACTAGAAAATATAAAATAAAAAGAAACAAAAGGAATGAACCAAAGGGGGGGTCTTGGCCCAGAATGGAGGTGTATTGGCAATTTTGGGCCCAAGAACATCAAGCCTTCGTTGACTTTCTGGATCAAGTGCCTGTTGGTTGACTGGAGAATATGGTGTGCTTCCATCCTGACC
The DNA here is from genome assembly GCA_948472305.1 of Vicia faba. Taxonomy (NCBI): domain Eukaryota; kingdom Viridiplantae; phylum Streptophyta; class Magnoliopsida; order Fabales; family Fabaceae; genus Vicia; species Vicia faba. The sequence goes on from OX451735.1 coordinate 1,419,046,586, forward strand.
ATTGGATTGATGATGGTGGCCACTTGGCAGGCTGATGCCTAGAGCGCATGGTGGACTATTCTTTGAAGCCTGCATGAGATTATATAGGAAAAAATGGAAACAAATTATTTGGGGGACCTGGGATTCGAACCCAGGTCCCAGAGGTCATATGCACGCGCGCTTTCCACTCAGCCAAGCCATTCCATTCGTTACAATAATAAACAATTAATATTATATGAAATAAACAAACAGTATCCTGGAAATTAAAAACGCGCGCATTTTAGTTTGAACGGACCAATCAAATGCTAACACGCCTTCGTCTTCTCCAATAGTCCCTGTATTTTTTCCTGCGGATTCAGTTCCGTAACAGAATCCGTTGCCTTCTCTTATACTGAGCTCTAGGCCACGAAAATGTCAGTCAGAGCCATCATCCTGTTCGTCTCATTCTCCTGAATCCGTCCATGGCTATGGTTTGTATCAATTATTCCTGTAAAACAAAACCCCAAATTGCAACCCCCAAAACCCTAGGTTCGGGTAGGGAGATCTAGGCTACAACAATACAATTGAATAATACAGGATGCCTGGAAATTGAATGGTGAACACAAATATGCCAAAATATTAAAGAAAAGGCGCAAGGATTAGGGGTTGAGATGCCATGTTCAGAGTAAGGTTCGAGACAACTTACAGCGCTTGGTAGGTGGTCTTAGGACGTGGTTGTGATCGCCTTAGCTTCAGGGGATGGCAAGGAAGAAGGCCACGTTCTTATTTTGATCTGAAAATGCTTGCAACACTCTTTTTGATCTCACACTTTTTTTGACAATTTTCCACTTTTGCTCTGGCCGTTTTAGCAATCTCTAGGTCGTTAATGTTGTTGCTACTGCTTGCTTATGTATGTATGAACGAAATTAGGTCAGCAACTGAGCCTGTATCCTTGTGTATTGAAGTCTTGAGATCTTGTTGACCACCATTGAAGAACTTTCCATGTTTGGAGCAAATCTTGGATTTTATGCACAAAAAGGCTTGGCACGAATTTGGTAGCTGGCATATGACATATAAAAGCTATTCAAACCATAAAGATGCTATTCCATTAATTTTTAGATTTTATTTGAATTATTATGGATTTAAAATGAATTAAATCAATAAAAATTAAATAAAAATGGAAAAATAAATGTTTGATCTTGAAATTAATCATGGGACACTTGTATGGCATGACAAGGCTGAATCAAGTGGAAGAAAGTGGGCCCTTTTGTCAAAAATTGAAGTTTTAAGGATAGTTGACTTTTGCAAGTTCATGAAAATTTCCCAACTTCTCCAATGCATATCTTGCTCAATTTTGATAATATGAACATGTTCTTGGACATTTTGGAAAGGTCTTGAAGTCCTCTAACCAATGCCTTTGGTCCCATGTCATTTGGATTTACCAATCTCAAGTTATGGTCTTTGACTTAAAATGCCTTTTTGTTGACTTTTGAAATTGACCTATAATGTAGAAATTGATAACTTTTTGTGAGAGCATTTCTTGGATTTCGAATGTGAATATGAGTTGTAGGAAATGTTATCCCCTTCAAAATGAGCATTGGATGAGATTTTTCTGATGAACCATGAAAAAGTTATGCCCTGGTCAAGTTACAGTTGACTTTTCAGCTATCCCAAAATGGAAACTTTTGCATCTTGATGATTTTTGAGCCATTCTTGTGGAATCATGATCAAGACTTGATCAAATGATGATTGTGTGCTCAAAATAAGATGTTTACCAAATTTTTTGACTTTTGACTGTAAAATGACCATTTTGCCCCTGTAGTTGGTTGTGGAGCAACTAGGGCTTTTGACTGTGCAAACTGGCATTGTGACCCTTGAAACTTGACATGTAGATGCTTGAAAATGTATATAGGCCTATGGGACTTGATTGAGCCATTGAAAACCTCAAATTCTTTGCAAGAACCAAAACCCTAATTTTGACTGGCTTAGGAGGCCTTTGGATTGTGCCATCCTTGAGAGATCTTGAACCATTTGGAGATGAATTCTTGATAAACTTTGAAGAATATGGGAGGGAAAATTTTGGGGTACAACAATTGCCCCTGTTCAATCTTCTTAAACCTGAGGATGTAGATTGGCTTGCGTGCCTTTCGTGATTCGAAGGTGGAAGATGATTGAACACTAGAGTGCCTAGGAAATTGCACTCACATAGTGGAATATCAGCAATGTTACGTAGGGAATGGGCTTACAGATGCCATTTGGAGAATGGTGGATAGGAGGATGGGCTTATAGATGCCATCTGGAGATGCGACAGAGTCTTGTCGGGAATGGGCTTATAGATGCCATTTGGAAGTGTAATGGATAGTTGTGGAGATGGGCTTAAAGATGCCATCCGGGAGTGTCGATCGCGTCAGAGATTCCTTAGCGAGAACTTGCATTCCTGAGAAATAAAGATAATTTCCTGGCCTGTTACAGGGGTTGATCTTCAAACTCTTCATGCAGATAACTTTCCTGGCTAGATACAGGTATAGATCTATAATCAATCGTCCACATATATGCCCTGGCTAGATACAGGTGTCGAATCTGGAATTAGTCGTCTACAGATGTACCCTGGCTGGGTACAGGTATCGAATCTTTAAACTCCTTACGTAGATATGCCCTGGCTAGATACAGGTATCGAATCCACAATCAAATCACTCACAGATATGCCCTGGCTAGATACAGGTATCGAATCCGGAACTGGTCGTCTACAGATATGCCCTGGTTGGATACAGGTATCGAATCTCCAAACTCTTCATGTAGATATGCCCTGGCTAGATACAGGTGTCGAATCCACAAACAAATCACTCACAGATATGCCCTGGCTAGATGCAGGTATCGAATCTGGAATTGGTCGTCTACAGATATGCCCTGGATGGATACAAGTATCGAATCTCTAAACTCTTCATGCAGATATGCCATGGCTAGATACAGGTGTCGAATACACAATCAAATCACTCACAGATATGCCCTGGCTAGATGCAGGTATCGAATCTGGAATTTGTCGTCTACAGATATGCCCTGGCTGGATACAGGTATCAAATCTCTAAACTCTTCATGCAGATATGCCCTGGCTAGATACAGGTGTCGAATCCACAATCAAATCACTCACAGATATGCCTTGGCTAGATGCAGGTATTGAATCTGGAATTGGTCGTCTACAGATATGCCCTGGCTGGATACATGTATCGAATCTCTAAACTCTTCATGCAGATATGCCCTGGCTAGATACAGGTATCGAATCTACAATCAATTGCTTACAGATATGCCCTGGCTAGATACAGGTATCGAATCTGGAACTAGTCGTCTACAGATATGCCCTGGCTGGATACAGGTATCGAATCTCCAAAATTTTCATGTAGATATGCCCTGGCTAGATACAGGTGTCGAATCCACAATTAATTGCTCACAGATATACCCTGGCTAGATACAAGTATCGAATCTGGAACTGGTCGTCTACAGATATGCCCTGGCTGGATACAGGTATTGAATCTCTAAACTCTTCATGCAGATATGCCCTGGCTAGATACAGGTGTCGAATCCACAATTAATTGCTCACAGATATGCCCTGGCTAGATACAGGTATCGAATCTGGAATTGGTCGTCTACAGATATGCCCTGGCTGGATACAGGTATTGAATCTCTAAACTCTTCATGCAGACATGCCCTGGCTAGATACAGGTATCGAATCTACAATCAATCACTCACAGATATGCCCTGGCTAGATACAGGTATCGAATCTGGAATTTAGTCGTCTACAGATATGCCCTGGCTGGATACAGGTATCTAATCTCTAAACTCTTCATGCAGATATGCCCTGGCTAGATACAAGTGTCGAATCCACGATTAATCGCCCACAGATATGCCCTGGCTAGATACAAGTATCGAATTTGGAACTGCGACAGTTGATGGTAATCGTCTTTTGATTGACCTTTTTCTTGAAAAGGCAAAACATTAGTTGTATGCAATGTCATGATGTATGAAATGCATGTATGCACTTTATCATGTATGTAAGCAGGATGTATGAAATGTGAAATGTCCATGAATGTATTTTCGTTTGGGAAAATAAATCCTTGACGAATGCCGGGAGCTTGTTGAATCCTGGGCTGATATTTGAAGAGTGGAGTTCTTTATTTCCGCTGGGGATGATGGTTGCAAGAATAAACCGGTAGGAGAAGATGACTCCGTTGGGGAATAAACTTGTTGGAGAGATTACTCTGCGGGGAATTACTCTGTGGGAAGAGATACTTCGCTGAGGTTTTGATGATAACTCCACTGAGGATTCCGTTGATATGTTTTGTTGGGAATTTGATGAACTCCGCTGGGGAATAGGAAGAACTTCGCTGAGGACGATCTTTCCGTGGTAATTAGCTGAGGATAACCCAGTTATAAGCTCTGGTGGGGAATAACCTTTGAATATGGTCGGGGAGAGACGTACATACTCTGCAGGGGACCGGCTTCCAGACTCTACTGGGGATAAGCTTCCAGAATCTACTGGGGATAAGCTTCCAGAATCTACTGGGGAGGGTGATTCAACTCTCCTGGGGAAAATTTTTGGACTGCACTGGGGAATAGCTCCACTGAGGTGTCTGTATTCCGCCGGGGAACAATCTTATATTTCCGTCGAGGAATATTAAGACTGCCGGGGATGCTTGCTTAGGAACATCTGTATACTCCGCTGAGGAATATTGAGATTTTATGGGAATACCCAACTTCCTTAAGGCTGACAGTAGGCTAACTCTGCTTGGAGAGAGTATCGCTGACTTGCTGGAGATACTGTGCCTTTTCGGGGCTGATGGGAGACCAACTCTGCTCGGGGGAGAGTATTGCTGAACCTTGTTTTACTCTGCGGTGAGTGAAGGTATCCTGGTTACGTTCTTCAGCTGAACCTTCCTTGGTACCCTGGTGGACAGAGCAACTAGATCGCTTAGACAACTCATTATTGCCCCTGTTTCTGATGTCACCTGTAATTAGTCCTTTGTTTCACATGCAAATATTTATGATTAGTAATTAATGTCAAATGCATATATCAAAAATGAACATTGGACGTTCTTTGCAAAACAAAACAGAAAAAGAAAAACAGTTGGCAATTTGTCTGGAAAAGTGAGTTTGTATTGATTTTGAAATTTGCCTGTAAATAGGCGTTTGTGTACAAGAGGCTGACGTCCTAGTAAGAGAACGCCGCCGAAAAAAATACAGTTTGTACAATTTTTAAAAGGAAATAAAACAGCTATGTGAAAAATAATCTCGCTGGGTTCCAACTCTGCTATCGCCTTTATGTCTTCAAGCGTCTCCTCATTTTGCTGCTTAGTTGGAGATGAAGCTGATTGCTTGATGCCGTCTGAACCTGATAGTTGATACCGAATTCTGGATGCAAGGTGATCCAATGAGACATAGTATTACGCTTATCCCTAACTTTTTCCTGGACCGCCCTTTCGGGTTTTCAGTCCACCGGGATACCCATTTTTGCCCAAGCCGCCTCTTCAGGTTTTCGACTTGCCGGGTGTACAAATTTTTTTCATTTCATCCCTTGTTTTTGCCTGAACCCTTTTGGTTCGCTGGGAAGCCCTTATTTTTGCCTAGGTGTGTCAACCTAGCGGGTCTTTAATTCATGCGTAGTATCTTTTTACTATGTCTGCATTGGCGGGGTGAGGAAGGTCGTCACCATCCATGGTGGTTAGAATCATAGCTCCTCCTGAGAAGATATGTTTAACCACAAATGGCCCTTCGTACATAGGGGTCCATTTGCCCCTGGGATCACTTTGAGGAAGAATGATACGCTTGATTACCAGGTCTCCAACTTGATACTCTTGTCGTCTGACTTTCTTGTTAAATGCCCTGATCATCCGTTTTTGGTACGTTTGACCATGAAAAATAGCGGTGAGTCTCTTTTCGTCGATTAGGTTTAACTGATCAAGCCGAGTCTGGATCCAGTCATCTTCGCTCAAACCTGCGCCCTTCATTATCCGGAGAGAGGGTATCTGGACTTCAATAGGCAAGACTGCCTCCATGCCGTATACCAAGGAAAAGGGTGTTGCCCCTGTTGACGTCCGTGCTGAGGTACGGTACCCATGAAGAGCAAACGGTAACATCTCGTGCCAATCTTTGTAGGTCACTGTCATCTTCTGCACAATCTTCTTAATATTCTTATTTGCCGCTTCGACAACCCCATTCATCTTCGGCCGGTAAGGAGAAGAGTTGTGGTGTTGTATCTTGAATTGCTCGCAGAGCTCAGTGATCATCTTATTGTTAAGATTGGTACCATTTTCCATAATGATCCTCTCTGGTACACCGTATCGACAGACCAGGTTGTGCCGAATGAACCGTGCCACGACGTTCTTGGTTACGGTGGCATAGGAAGCTGCTTCAACCCACTTTGTGAAGTAATCAATCGCTACTAGGATGAAGCGATGCCCGTTAGATGCCGTAGGTCTGATCTCACCGATCATATCAATGCCCCACATTGCAAAAGGCCAAGGTGCTGTCAAGACGTTCAAAGGAACTGGAGGAATGTGCACCTTATCAGCATAGATCTGGCATTTGTGACACGTCCGAGAGTGCTGGTAACAATCAACTTCCATTGTGGACCAGAAATATCCTGCCCGAAGGATTTTATTTTCCATAGTATGCCCACTGGAATGTGTTCCGAAGGTACCTTCATGTAGCTCTGCCATGATCTTTTCTGCTTCAGTCTTATCCACACAACGTAGTAAGGTTGAATCATGGTTTCGCTTGTAGAGAATGCCATTGCCGAGGAAGAACTTCGCTGCGAACCTTCTCAGAAACTTCTTGTCATTAACAGATGCACCGTCGGGGTATTCTTGATCTTCCAAGTACCTCTTCACTTCATGATACCAAGGTTTTTCAGTTACCACTTCAGCCTCAAGATCACAGCAATATGCAGGTTCATCCAATTTCCAGATAATGATCCGGGGAGCCTCATTGTCCCATTTGACTTTGAACATAGAAGACATCGTAGCCAGCGCGTCCGCTAACTGATTCTCCTCTCTTGGGAAGTGTTCAAAAGTTATCTCCTCGAAGTGGGGAATCAACGTCGACACATACTCCTTGTAAGGAATAAGGTTTGGGTGTTTCGTATCCCACTCGCCTTTGATCTGATTGATCACGAGAGCGGAATCTCCGAAGACACTCAGAAACTTGATCCTTAGGTTAATTGCTTCTTGAAGACCCATGATGCATGCCTCATACTCCGCCATGTTGTTAGTGCAGTTGAAACATAGTCGGACAGTGAGTGGAGTATGAGTGCCTTTAGGGGATATGATCAAGGCGCCAATACCGTTACCCAAAGCGTTTAAGGCTCCGTCAAAGTGCATAGACCATCGGGATCCTTCCTCAGGTCCTTCATCTGGTCCAGGTACTTCACAATCAGTCACTACCATGATATTCTCGTCTGGAAATTCAAAGTTCATCGACTGGTAATCGTCCACTGCCTGGTGTGCCAAATGGTCTGCCAATACACTTCCCTTGATTGCTTTCTGAGTCGTGTACTGGATGTCATATTCTGTCAAGATCATTTGCCATCTTGCTATTCTTCCGGACAAGGCAGGCTTTTCGAAGATGTACTTTATTGGATCCATTTTTGAAATTAACAGGGTAGTGTGAGTCAACATATGCTGTCTCAGCCGGCGAGCAGCCCATACCAAAGCGCAACAAGTTTTCTCGAGTAGTGAGTATCGGGTCTCACAGTCGGTAAACTTTTTGCTAAGGTAATAAATAGCGTGCTCTTTTCAGCCAGACTCGTCATGTTGCCCCAGCACACACCCCATTGAACTGTCCAGTACTGTCAAGTATAAGATTAGAGGTCTCCCTTCAGCCGGTGGCATAAGGATGGGTGGTTCTTGGAGATACTCTTTGATTTTGTCGAAAGCGGCCTGACATTCATCGTTCCAACGTACTACTTGATCTTTCTTCAGCAGCTTGAAGATTAGTTCACAGGTAGCAGTTAGATGCGATATGAATCGGGCAATGTAGTTCAGCCGTCCTAGAAAGCCTCTGACTTCTTTCTCTGTCTTGGGAGTTGGCATCTCTTGTATGGCTTTCACTTTGGTAGGGTCCACTTGAATACCTTTGTCGCTCACGACGAAGCCTAGCAGTTTTCCAGATCTCACCCCAAAGGTGCACTTGTTCGGGTTCAACCTTAGCTTGTACAACTTCAGACGGTCAAATAGCTTCTGCAGATGGTCAAGGTGTTCCTCCTCGGTTTGGGATCTTGCAATCATATCGTCGACATATACTTCAATCTCGTGATGGATCATGTCATGAAACAAAGCAACCATGGCACGTTAGTAGGTTGCCCCAACATTTTTCAACCCAAAAGGCATGACCTTGTAGCAAAAGGTGCCCCACTGAGTAACAAAAGTGGTCTTCTCCATGTCTTCAGGAGCCATCTTGATTTGATTATAACCGGAGAACCCGTCCATGAAGGAGAATACCTTATGCTGAGCGGTGTTGTCAACCAGAACGTCGATATGAGGCAAATGGAAATCATCCTTAGGGCTCTCCCTGTTCAAATCCATGTAATCAACACACATTCGGACCTTACCATCCTTCTTCGGCACTGGAACCACGTTGGCAACCCACTGAGGGTAAGAAGTCACTGCTAGAAACCCGACATCAAATTGTTTCATAACCTCAGCTTTGATTTTCTCGGACATCTCTGGACGCATACGGCGGACCTTCTGTTTTACCGGAGGGCATTCTTCCTTGGTAGGCAGATGATGAACCACAATGTCGGTATCCAACCCAAGCATGTCTTCGTAGGACCAGGAAAAGATTTCCACATAATCATGCAGCATCTGAATCAACCGTTGTTTCACACTGATCTCTAGATTGGCACCAATCTTGACTTCCTTTTTGTCTGTCTCAGTACCCAGATTTACCGTTTCCACTGGCTCTTCATGTGGCTGAATGGCCCTCTCTTCCTGGAGCAGCAGTCTTGCCAGCTCACCAGGCACTTCGCAATCATCTTCACCTTCATCTTCGGCTAAGTTGATCGGATTTTCGAAGTCATAACTGGTAGTAGCAGAGTCGTTACCAGTGAGATCCAGAGTGGATTAGAACCTGTATGAGTGAGTGTGTGTAAATATATCTGTTTTGCAATATATAATAAAGAAAGGCAAGGAGCGCAAGATTTGAAATGTAAAAAACGTCCAATGCTTTTATTAATGATATATGAAAGTGACACACAAAAGCCCTCACAAATGAAGCCACGGTGCCCCGGGTAAGACACCGGGTCATAAAGTTTCAAATTATTGTTTGTTACAACTTTAAAACAAAGGAGTTCATTACTGAGTGACAAAAGTAATAGGTATGAAATCTTTCGCCGTCCAGTTGCTTGATCCACCGTTGGTCGTTGGGTAGATCCAGCTGTCGAACTCAGATTCTTCCGCTTCGTCTTCAATAACATTTACTCCCGGGTTGGTGATGAATACAGGAGGTCTTCCAATCCTTGCTTTACGCACAACCCTCTGAGCCTCTACAGTGAAACCCAAACCAAATTTCTCAGTCTTCGGAGTGAAATCAGGAAGTCGGCCCCAGTTTGCACACTCACCCTTCTCAATCACAGCCTGGGCATCCTTTAAGGAGGCCATCTTCAAAGGAGAACCCTCTTCAGTCACAGTCTCTGCTGATGCCAATGTCTGAGGCACCTCTTCAAAGTGTTGAAAGGGGGTCTCAATGAACTCCCCATCCATCTCTACGTACCGGAACAAGTTGAGGTGGCTGACCATATATTCTTCTTCCCCTTGAACTGTTACGATCTTCCCTCTGACCGGGTACTTAAGCTTCTGATGTAATGTGGAGGTCACAGCTCCAGCCTTGTGGATCCATGGACGACCCAACAAACAAGAATAGGATGGCCGGATGTCCATCACATAGAAAGTTGAATCAAAGACCTGTGAACCAACCCTGATTGGAATGTCAACCTCACCATGTACCATCCTCTTCGACCCGTCAAAGGCCCGGACAACAATATTACTAGGCTTGAGCTCTAAACCCTCACAGTCCAACCTGTCTAGGGCCTTCTTGGGTAATACGTTCAACGAAGAACCGGTGTCTACCAACACATGGGCAAGAGTAGTGCCCCTGCATTCAATGGAGACATGCAGGGCGTCGTTATGGTTCTTTCCTTTGGCAGTCAGATCGGCGTCAAAGAAACCCAACCCATTATCAGCAGTCAAGTTGGCTACATAATCGGTAAATTGATCAGTAGACGTTTCTTGTGGCACATGGGCCGTCTTCAGGAAGGCAATCAGGGCCTTGGCATGGGCCTCTGAACACAGTAACAGTGATAGCATAGAGATCTTAGATGGGGTGTGCCCCAGCTGCTCAACTACGTTGAAATCACTCTTCTTGATAATCTTGAGAATCTCTTCCATCTCTTGCTTGGAAGCTTCGACAGTGGTTGTCTTTGGTGCCTCCGTCCGGGCAGGCATATCAGTAGCAATCCCTTTTCCCCGAGCGTCAGATGACTCGGCAGCAGGGGTAGAAACAGGAACTTGGTCAGGAAGGGAAACAGGCACACTTGCATGTGTGATGACAAGAGGTCTCTGAATAGCTGGTGGCGCAATATCAGGTGAGAAGAGCCTACCACTACGAGTGACTTTAGCAGGCCCGGTAATATTGCTGATGCCGGTACTAGTATCAAACTCTTGTTTAATTCCAAGAACATAAACATCTGCCCCATAGTGCCATGGGACAGCTTTGTCAGATTTATAGGGGATGGGCCCCTGAACAGTGATGATGATAGGAGAAATCTTCTGAGTAGACATGATTTTGACAGACTTCTTTGAGGGAGCCTTAGGAGGGTTGTTAAAAATAGTGACAATGGACACTTCTTCAGCAGGGACAGCCGGAACATCAATCTTCTCGAACAAGATCTCTTTATTATCCATCAGGTTTTGGATACCTGACTTCAACAAAGGACAACCAGCAGGTGAAACAGAACACAGATGGCAACCTTTACTACATCCCGGAAATAAACCGGCTAGCAACAGGTTCCTTTTGACAGTCAACAACGGAGTAACAATCTCATCCACAGAGGCTACATACCGGTCTTCTTCCACAACATTCACTCCATGCTGGGGCATGGGAGCAGTTACAACATTGGGCCTTTCAGGCGCCTCGAACTGTATTTCCTTAGCATCAATAAGGTCCTGAACCTTATTCCTCAGAGCCCAGCAATCATCCGTAGTATGCCCCGGGCTGTCAGAGTGATAAGCACAACGGGTGTTGGGATTATACTTCGGAGATGTGGTGTTCACTACCTTCGGAGCTTCTTTGACAGTTACCAGATTGGTTGACAGCAGTTGCAGCAATATCTGAGACAAGGTCATACTGAGCCGAGTGTACTGCCTTTTAGGTCTCTCACCCCTTGGTTGGTTATACTGCTGAGGAGCAGCAGCAGGCCTTGAAATTACCACCGCGTTGACAGCTTGGCGGCGTTCCGGTTTGTTTTGTCTCCTTGGACCATAAACAACACTAGCTTCCTTCTTGAAGGGCTTCTTTTCAGTACTCGAGGAGGAACCTTTCTGTATCTTCCCTGACTTGATACCAGCTTCTATCCTCTCACCAGTCAGAATGAGGTCTGTAAACTCTGCAGAAGAATTACCAATCAGATGGTTGAAGAATGGACCAGACAGGGTCCCCAAGAACATGTCCACAAGTTCACGGTCAGTCAACGGTGGCTGCACCCTGCCAGCCAGGTCTCTCCACTTTTGCGCGTACTCCTTAAAACCTTCACCCGTCCCAAGTGACATACCCTGGAGTTGGGTACGCGTGGGAGCAAGGTCGGAATTATACTGATACTGCTTATAAAATGCAGTAGCCAAGTCCTCCCAATTTCGAATACTGGCTCCATCCAGCTGATAGAACCATTCGAGTTGAGCCCCTGAAAGGCTATCCTGGAAGAAATGGATCCATAGGTTCTTGTCTGCAGTGTAAGGTTAGATCTTCCTTACATATGATCTGAGCTGCAGTTTAGGGCAGGAAGGCCCGTCGTACTTCACAAAGGCAGGCGCCTTGAACTTGTGAGGGATCACCACCCCAGAAGATGAGCCTAGGTCTCCAAAGTCCAACCCGGGCACACGTTGAATCCCCATAGCATTTAACCGGTCCTCCAGCTGTTTGTACCTGTCCCCAGCAGGAGGGTACTGCTCATCATTGTAATCTGTCTCGTTATCGGAGACCACGGGACTAGGAACCTCTCCTTGTGGGTTGTCTTTCCCAACAGATGGGGTAGCCAGCTCAGCCTCATTTTGCAGCGCATTCCCGAATCTACGTCCAGTGTTAAACAGCACAATCCTCTTCTTCTTCTTCTTCTTCTTTTCCTTCAAGAGCAGAGTCTTCAACTCCTGTTGACCCTGGGCTAAGCTCATGACCAGCTCTTGAAACTGGGCGTTCTGGGCCTGGAGGGCCTTGATAGCTTGTTCAGTAGTAGGTTTAGGATTCATGATGATCGAGTGCTGAAATAAACAACGAAGAAGATTAAGCAACCTGTAGAAAAAGAGTACATGTTATGCACATGATGCATGATATGCTATTTATGCAATGCATTCAAGGGTTCGAAAGTTCAGATTCGTTGTAGACAAAAAGGAACACACATTGTATTAAGAAATAATATGTTCAGTACATCAAGGCCTCATGGGAAAAACATTACAAAATACTTAATCCCAAAAGACACTGCGCATCCTCTTTGGAGTGATGTAAGTGTTGAGAGTCTTTTCCTCGTGCAGTAGGCGGGTGAGCTCCAAGACCTTCTTCTCACTGGCATGTAGACTAGTTTCAAGAGAATTCCGTTCTTCCTTGAGTTGGATCCAGCTTTTTTGCATTTCTTCCCAAGATGTTGGCATGTCAGGATGTTGAATGGTGTATGGCACCTCTCCTTCCAAAACAGGTTCTTTGATCACGGGGAGAACATGAGGATATGGCATTACCAGCTTCTGGGAGCGGGCTCGTACCCACTTGAGATAAGGCTCCAGGGGGATGGAGTTCTTGTGCCCCAGTGTCTTACTATCTACCCTGTTGGGCATCCTCCAAGCTCTGATGAATCTCTGGCGAAGTCCTTGTGCATCGTCGTTGAAGTCAAAAACTATGTCAGGAATCAACATGTCATGATGGCCATCCCTCCGAGCATATCTAAATTGTCTCAAAGCCAGACACGGGTTGTAAGTAATGCCCCCTCTAATTCCAAGTAAAGGAACATTAGGAAACTCTCCGCAACGATCAATGATAGTGACATTCTCTCTGGACCGAGAACACCAATGTATATCAGCATGTGTAAGAGTCATCAATCGTTGTGACCATCTCAAACCCTGATCGTTCTTCAAAACTGATTGTGGAAGGTGCGAAATAAACCACCTTGCCAGGAGAGGAGTGCAGCACATGAGAACACCTCTTTTTCTCATGGTTCGAGTGTAACATGAGTGGAGGATGTCCCCAAGCAACGTAGGTATAGGATTCATGGACATGAAAATCTTGACGGCATTGATATCTATAAGCTGATCCAGATTCGGGAACAACACCAACCCATAGACAAGGAGTGCCACAACTTCTTCAAAAGCTTGTAGGTCAAGGGAATTCCAACATTCTTGTGCTTTCTCAAACAGGAATTTTGCCAAGAATCCTTTGATGCCACTTCTAACTTCCCAATGTCCCTTGATGTCAGATGGTTGTAGGCATAATGCTTTAGAAACCTCTTCAAGTTTTGGTTCCCTTTCCGTACCGCTGTAGGGTAGTTGACTAAGGATAGGAATCTTCATAAGTTGAGAAAAATCTTCCAAAGTAGGCACCAATTGATAATCCGGGAAAGTAAAACAGTGGTGCAAAGGGTCAAAGAACTGGAAGAGAACTTTTATCATATCTTCTTCAATGTTGGTATTGACCAAGCTGAGGAGTCTACCATGCCTTTCACTGAAAGAAGAGTTCTCGGGAATCCTGGATGTAAGCTCCTTAAGCTGAGGAGAGACCCTTACAAGGTTGATCTGAATTGTCTTTCTGCGGATAGTTTCCATGTCCTACAAAACAAGAACAAAGATGAAGATTCGAACCCTTGAAGTGGTTAGTAAATGCATATGATGCTGTATGATGCTATGATGTTATGATAAGGACACACCACAAGTATTCACAAAAAGCAAACATGAGAAGGCACACAAGTCACACCAGACAGCCCTTAGAGTTTAGGCCAGCATGAAGTTTGGGTACTACCCTCTTGAAGTTGGTGGGCTCAAAACCTGTCCTATCAAAAGTAACCGGGTTCTAAGGAGCTCAATATCATTGGGTTGTTTTCTATGTTCATTGTTTTGATTTAGCCACTGAACTGGCGATCAAAATATTCCAAGAAAACAACCCTCAATGAGTGTAGTATCGAGTATCTACCAACTTCGGACTGCACCAAAGTCGGTCATCTCACTACCCCTAAAGAGGCCATAAGGGTCAAGTAAGGTTCCTAAGGTCAGTTGATGCTTCACGACACCACGCGGCGGCCCCGTACTCTCCTTGACTTGACTCAAGGGTTACCGGTACTCACCAAAGTGCCACATCAACGTAGCAAACTTCTTCAACCGTGTCGGTATACCCCGCACAGTTCCCTCACAGTTTATTGCTACTTTCTAAAAGGTATCCCCCAAATCCGGGTTAGGATCTATGAAACTCCAAAACAAGACCACAATATTAAAGCAATCAAAGCAAGCAATTGAAAACAAGAGTGGTATAATCCTAAGGTACACCTCACTTATTAAAATCCCCAGCAGAGTCGCCAGTTATGTGATCGGTGGAAATAAGAACTGACTGTTTTTAAGCTGGTTCGCGAAATGTCGCGGTAAGCAAGAGTCGCCACTGTCTTTTATGTTCTCCAACATGGAAAGGACAAAAGCACAGTAAAATTCCTTTTTCGAGATGTCTCTCGGTTCGGGAGGTAGATTTATAGAAAGGGAAGGTGTTAGCACCCTTTCTATCCGTGGTTATCCACGGGCTCTTAGGTACTTGCTCTATGTTTTCAAAAATTGTTTGCTTTTCAAGTGTGTGTGGGTTTTGAAAAAGTTTCGTTTGAAAAATTTCTAAGTAACTCTTGTATCTGTCCTAAAGAGTGTATGAAATATTTGTTTGAAAACCTTTTGAAAGTGTAGGTGCGAAAAGTTGTTTTGTTTTTTTAGAAAGAGCAAGTACCCAGGAGAAATCTACCTACTCTAAGGAATTAGGTTGTGTAAGAGTCCTTTAGATAGTGCTATCCCACCATTGAGAGGTAGGTAGCACCATCGTTGGAGTTATTCGGGTCAATTCGATTATAGGGACAATGTGGTCACCAAAGCAATGGTAGGACGCCTTAGTGGTAACCCTAATGTCCTAGATCCTTTTTATCCGAGGCAACCGTTTCGAGGCAACTGGATCTTAGACAGGAGGGCGACCTCTAAGACACCCTATACTTGACGACCACGTCGAGGCAACCAGTGAGGCGTACCCTAGGAGTGGCATGTGCATGTGTGTTGTTTTTCAGTTTATGTTTATCTTTGAACATGCATTTGTGAGCTACGGATTGATTTTATTTTTCATAAAAGTCTTTCATGCATTTTTTAACAGTTAAGAGTGCAGAAAATAAAGTGCGGAAAAGGTAAATCTAGCTATTACAAGGCGCAGGTATATACATCGCCAAAAACACAACCCGTTTGGTAAATAAGTGCGAGAAAGTAAAAGAAAGCGATAAAAGCCTAATTAACTATTACATTTCTGAGCAGATACATAAATAATAATCAAATAATGAATTAAAAATATGCGCGCGAAAGAATTGAATTGTGACGTCCTTAGGGTTTTGACCCTTTTTTGAGAAAAGAATTGAATTGGTCCTTTTTGCAATTAATGAAATTAATCCTAATTACTAATTAATTAATTAAGAAAAAAAATGTTTTTGTGTTTTTTAAGTTTTTTAAGTTTTTAATGAAAATAAAAATAAAAGGAATTAAAAGTTAAAAGAAAAAAAACTAATTCTAAGTTTGTTTTATTTATTGTAAAAAGATTAAAATTAAACCTAATTAACAAAAGACTAAATTAATTGATTTGCATTTATTTACAAAAAGTAATTGAAATTAATAAAAATGGTTTTTTTTGGTTTTCTGAATTTTATTGTGAAAAATTAATTATGTTAATTTTAGTGATAATAATAATAATTAGAAAAAATAATTAATAAATAAACTAGAAAATATAAAATAAAAAGAAACAAAAGGAATGAACCAAAGGGGGGGTCTGGGCCCGGAATGGAGGTGTATTGGCAATTTTGGGCCCAAGAACATCAAGCCTTCGTTGACTTTCTGGATCAAGTGCCTGTTGGTTGACTGGAGAATATGGTGTGCTTCCATCCTGACCATTGGATTGATGATGGTGGCCACTTGGCAGGCTGATGCCTAGAGCGCATGGTGGACAATTCTTTGAAGCCTGCATGAGATTATATAGGAAAAAATGGAAACAAATTATTTGGGGGACCTGGGATTTGAACCCAGGTCCCAGAGGTCATATGCACGCGCGCTTTCCACTCAGCCAAGCCATTCCATTCGTTACAATAATAAACAATTAATATTATATGAAATAAACAAACAGTATCCTGGAAATTAAAAACGCGCATGTTTTAGTTTGAACGGACCAATCAAACGCTAACACGCCTTCGTCTTCTCCAATAGTCCCTGTATTTTTCCCTACGGATTCAGTTCTGCAACAAAATTCGTTGCCTTCTCTTATACTGAGCTCTAGGCCACGAAAATGTCAGCCAGAGCCATCATCCTGTTCGTCTCATTCTCCTGAATCCGTCCATGGCTATGGCTTGTATCAATTATTCCTGTAAAACAAAACCCCAAATTGCAACCCCCAAAACCCTAGGTTCGGGTAGGGAGATCTAGGCTACAACAATACAATTGAATAATACAGGATGCCTGGAAATTGAATGGTGAACACAAATATGCCAAAATATTAAAGAAAAGGCGCAAGGATTAGGGGTTGAGATGCCATGTTCAGAGTAAGGTTCGAGACAACTTACAACACTTGGTAGGTGGTCTTAGGACGTGGTTGTGATCGCCTTAGCTTCAGGGGATGGCAAGGAAGAAGGCCACGTTCTTATTTTGATCTGAAAATGCTTGCAACACTCTTTTTGATCTCACACTTTTTTTGACAATTTTCCACTTTTTCTCTGGCCGTTTTAGCAATCTCTAGGTCGTCAATGCTGTTGCTACTGCTTGCTTATGTATGTATGAACGAAATTAGGTCAGCAGCTGAGCCTGTATCCTTGTGTATTGAAGTCTTGAGATCTTGTTGACCACCATTGAAGAACTTTCCATGTTTGGAGCAAATCTTGGATTTTATGCACAAAAAGGCTTGGCACGAATTTGGTAGCTGGCATATGACATATAAAAGCCATTCAAACCATAAAGATGCTATTCCATTAATTTTTAGATTTTATTTGAATTATTATGGATTTAAAATGAATTATATTAATAAAAATTAAATAAAAATGGAAAAATAAATGTTTGATCTTGAAATTAATCATGGGACACTTGTATGGCATGACAAGGCTTAATCAAGTGGGAGAAAGTGGGCCCTTTTGTCAAAAATTGAAGTTTTAAGGATAGTTGACTTTTGCAAGTTCATGAAAATTTCCCAACTTCTCCAATGCATATCTTGCTCAATTTTGATAATATGAACATGTTCTTGGACATTTTGGAAAGGTCTTGAAGTCCTCTAACCAATGCCTTTGGTCCCATGTCATTTGGATTTACCAATCTCAAGTTATGGTCTTTGACTTAAAATGCCTTTTTGTTGACTTTTGAAATTGACCTATAATGTAGAAATTGATAACTTTTTGTGAGAGCATTTCTTGGATTTCGAATGTGAATATGAGTTGTAGGAAATGTTATCCCCTTCAAAATGAGCATTGGATGGGTTTTTTCTGATGAACCATGAAAAAGTTATGCCCTGGTCAAGTTACAGTTGACTTTTCAGCTATCCCAAAATGGAAACTTTTGCATCTTGATGATTTTTGAGCCATTCTTGTGGAATCATGATCAAGACTTGATCAAATGATGATTGTGTGCTCAAAATAAGATGTTTACCAAATTTTTTGACTTTTGACTGTAAAATGACCATTTTGCCCCTGCAGTTGGTTGTGGAGCAACTAGGGCTTTTGACTGTGCAAACTGGCATTGTGACCCTTGAAACTTGACATGTAGATGCTTGAAAATGTATATAGGCCTATGGGACTTGATTGAGCCATTGAAAACCTCAAATTCTTTGCAAGAACCAAAACCCTAATTTTGACTGGCTTAGGAGGCCTTTGGACTGTGCCATCCTTGAGAGATCTTGAACCATTTGGAGATGAATTCTTGATAAACTTTGAAGAATATGGGAGGGAAAATTTTGGGGTAAAACAATATGGATATGCAATATGATACGTGAGTGTGTGTAAGCGAATATATGCTTTGATAAAGCGAGAGCCAGAAAAAGAAAAACAAAGAGCGCAAAATTTGTAATGCAAGAAACGTCCAATATTTTATTAATGATATATGAAATGAAAAATAATAAGCCCTCACAAGCAAAGCCAAGGTGCCTTGAGCAAGGCACCGGGTCGTAAAGTTTCAAATAGTTTATTACAAATCTTAAAATGAAAAGTCAATTACTGCGGAATAAAAGAAACAGGTATGAAGTCCTTCGTCGTCCAGTTGTTTAGTCCACCATTGGTTGTAGGGTAGATCCACTTGTCCATGTATGAATCCTCTTCACTGTCCTTGATTGCATTAACTCCCTTATTGCTGATGTGTAGATGGGGTCTTCCAATCCGTGCATGCCTAACAGCCTTCTGAGCTCCTATAGTAAAGCCCAAACCAAATTTGTCAGTTTTGTGAGTGAAATCAGGGAGCTGACCCCAATTGGTACACCCACCTTCTTCAATTACAGCCCTGGCGTCCTTGAGAGAAGCCATCTTCAATGGAGGTTTACCGGTGGTAACTTCAGTTGACGCCAAAGTCTGAGGGACCTCTTTGAAATTTTGACAAGGCATTTATATGAATTCCCCGTCCATCTCCACGTAGCAGAAAGAATTGAGATGACTCACCATATACTCCTCTTCACCTTGTACCGTGACAATCTTCCCCTTCACCGGATATTTCAGCATTTGATGGAGCATGGAAGTCAATGCCCCAACCTTATGAATCCAAGGGCGTCCCAGTAAACAAGACTATGATGGTCTGATATCCATCACGTAGAAGGTGGATGCAAAAGTCTGAGAGCCAACTTTAACAGGGATGTCCACCTCCCCGTGTACCATTCTCTTTGACCCGTCGAAAGCCCTGACCACAATATTGCTCGGCTTTAGAATCAAACCTTCACAGTCCAGACGGTCTAATGCTTTCTTTGGCAGAACATTCAATGAGGACCCGATATCCACCAGTACATGGGCCATGGTGGTTCCCCTACACTCGATCGAGACGTGCAGAGCATCATTATGATTTCTCCCCTTAGCAGTCAGATCCGCATCTGAAAATCCTAACCCATTGTCAGCAATTAGGCTAGCCATACAATCTTTGAACTGATCGGCTGAAGTTTCCTGCGGCACATGCGCAGTCTTGAGGAATGCAATTAATGCCTTTGCATGGGTTTCAGAATACAACAACAAGGACAACATGGAGATTTTTGACGGGGTCTGCCCCAGCTGCTCGACTACGTTGTAGTCGCTCTTCTTGATAATTTTCAATATTTCCTCTATTTATTGTTTAGAGGTTTCTACAATGATCTTCTTAGGCGCCTCCGTCCGGGCAGGCTCACCTATGATTTCTTTTCCCCGAGTCCCAGATGGCTCGACGACAGGGGTGATAACTGGAATAAGAACTGGGATAGTAGTTGATGTACTAGCAGATGGAATGACAATAGGTTTGTGGACAGTCGGAGGGGAAATCTCGGGAGAGAAAAGTCTTCCACTTCTGGTGACCTTGCTTGTCCCAACAATATTACTGATATCCATATCGGCTTCTTCAGTCCTCAGATCTTGTTTGACACCATGGTAATATACATCAGCATCGTAATGCCATGGGATAGCCTTATCTGAGGTATATGGGATGTGTTGTACCCCAAAATTTTCCCTCTCATTTATCAAAATTTTTCTCACAAGACTTCTTGGACTCAAGACAAGATTAGGGTTTGGTCAGCTCAAGACACCTCATCTTGCACTGATTAACCTAAAATTAGGATTTGAGTTTGTACAAGTATTTTTGGACCATCAATGCTTCATGTGACTTTCATACATCATCTTGGACCCCTAAGATTACTCATGTTAAGTTTCAAGCCTTGAATCACATTTTTGATCAGTCAATTGGACAGTTGACCTAAAAATCAGCTGTATTGGGGAAAAAGTCAACCATGGCCAATTTACAGTCAAACTTCATAGTTTTTGATCCACGTCAACATTTTAGACTCATATATACCATTTGATCAAGTTTGGATCACAACTCCTCAAGAAATTTGATCAAATCATCAAAAGGGCAAAATGGTCAAAATTAGGGTTTTGATTAAGAAAGGGCAATTTCTGATTTTTGACCTAGCCAATGACCAATTGGGTTCAAACATGATTTCAAGGGTTCAATGGAATCATCTTGACCTAGTTACATGGTTCAAAATATCTCAAGTTCATTGGATTGACAGATGAATTTTGTAGTCAACTGATCAAAAGTCAACTGTACACTGAAAAGCAAACTTTGACTTTTTGGTCAAAATCAAATGCCAAGGGTCATAATTCATCAAGATATGTCAAAATGTGAAACTTGTTGACCAAGAAAACCAATTTTTAAAATTAGGGTTTTGAATTTGAAAAAATTTCATAACTTAGAATTTTTCTAAGTATGGAAATTTTCTTATTTTTTCCCAACTTTTCACCACTTTTTCACCATGATGCAATTTGATTCAAAGAAAACTTACAACATGAAAGTTGTAGTTCTCCATGCAATCTACAACTTTGCTTCACAAACTTTTCACAAAAGATGCTTGGATCTCAAGTTATGAATTTGTGAACATAGGTCCATGAACTAAATAACTTAGTGAAAATTTGCCCTAATTTAGGCAGTTTTTTGACCCAACTTCATGGACATTTTTCACCTAGTTCCAAGAGGTATCTCAAAATGCATTTCAAATATGGATTATAGAGCACATTACAAGCTTTTCAAAATGTCTAAGAACTCTCCAAGATCATTTTTGGTTAGGGAGAATCGAAGAAGCGAAGTTGGCATTTTATCACTTTTGTTCATGCCATTTTCACAAAGTATCTAGTTGCAAATCAGATCCATGATGCTTTTACCTTGCATTACAGGTCCTAAACTCATTCTGCACTCCATAATTAAATTCAAACTCATAGGTTAAAGGCTTTATTTTCACTTTTGAAGCATTGTACAAAGTTACATTTCCATTTTAAGCATAAAGGTTACAATGCCATTTTCATAAAGTGAGCTTTTGTAACTTTATCAACCTTGAGCCTTGGACCTGTTCCTTTGGTACAAAAAATTTCCACAGGCCACAAGCAATGTATACCAACTCTCTGCAGCTCACAAGCCAGCCAGTACAAGCATGTTTGCATTGGTCACTTCACTTTTCTTAAAATGAAAGAAAAGTTGCAAAAGAGGTCAGAACTTGTACAGCTGATAAGGAGTGGACTTTGTATCATTCTATACAAATATACAAACTCATTGCAAGGCTGAACACGAATGCTTGACATCTAAAACATTCCAAAACTCCAAAACTTGATTTTTCTGCCCAAAACATCCAGTTTCTGCAAAACCATAACAAACTCATTTTTTGCTCGTGCGTTTTGTGGCTTGGAACTTGAAACATCTTATCCACATCATATCAAAGTTATCCAAGACCTTACCTTGCATTTGTAAGCCCTGTTTCAACCATTTCCATTTTCAAATTTGGAGCTTGCAGCTTGACTTCTACAGAGAGTTTTGGCCATCCACAAAGCAAGCTAGGCATTGGAATAGTTTTAAGGAAGTTCAAAGAAGATCACATGATCCTCAGGCCTCACTCAAAGTCCCCACATTTTCATATCCAAATCCAACTGAAGGAGGTATTTTTCAAAACTCTATTTCTCTATTTAGGCATCCTCAAGCCACGATTTGTGAAGAAAAGATGTAGTCTATAACATGGTGAAGCTATACATATGCATACTTTCCATTTATATTAACTGAGCTAAGAGAATTTGAAGCTTGAAGTTGATGAAATAATTAGGTCACGAATTAGGGCCATTAAAATTCTCCTTGATCTTTTAGAGTTAGGTTACAAATTTTATATGGTTGGAATCGTGAGATTAAATGCTACATGTTTCATGTTACAAGATTTTGTTTTTGTGCAAGCATCTGAGAGTTGCAGGTTTGTACTAAGCGCGCGAAGAAGGAGAAGCTGAAGGACAGGGACGAAGCTTTGTCTTGGGCTTTTTGGCATTTCTGGCCTTTTTGCTTTTACCATTCACACCCCCTTGACCACTATTTGCACCCCCTGACTTATTTTGTTATATTTTTCATATTTTCTCATATTTTTATGTTTATTGTTTTTAATTATTTTTTTTTTGAACATTAAAAAATCATAAAAATAATTTCTTTATTTTTGCAATTTTTATTTTATTTTTTTATACTTTTTGCATAAAAAATAATTTATTTAATAGAATAGAAATCATTTTCTTAAAATAACTTGTAAATAATAAGAAAATACTACATATTTTTACTATATTATTTATACACATAAAATATTTATTTTCCATACATATTTAATTTTTTAATATTTGCACATAATATTATTTATTATTTCTTGTACAAAAAATGGACAAAATATTAATATAGAACATATATTTTCTTCTAATTGAAAATTAGGGTTTCAACCCTCCCAAAAATAACAATATTTTTTCTCTTATTTCTAGGGTTTAAATTAATTTATTTTCTCATACATTAAACAAATACAAAACATTTTTAGCATAAATACATTTGCATTGCATTTTTAATATTTGTATATTTATTTAATGCGCACAATATTCAATTGGGTTGTAATAGTATTTTTAGGGTTTATTTTGTGCAATATCCCCATTCAAAAACTTGTATCCCCCCTCCCATAATAATTGTTGTAATAGCTTAGTTTATTTTATGCAATTTATTGCTTTCATATACCATGTTTAGTAAACTAGGGTTTGCATGACAAGCACAAAAACCAAACAAATAGGAAAGACCTAATCCAAGACAAATCAAATGCATGAAAATGACACACATTGCACACAAACACCCTTAGGGTTTCATCCACTTGGTTGCCTAAATAAAAATGGCCATGTTACGCACACGAAGTATCTTGGCAAAACCAAAACAAAATAAGATCATAGTCCATCGATGACGTTATCAAAAGGTTGCCTAAACAAAGATGATCTTAGTCCCTCAAAAATGCTAAGATACTTGGCAATATTGCTATCATGGTCATACGATGACCCACGCCCGTCCTGTTTACATCCAAAGATAGGGTTGTTTATCAAATCAATGGTAAATCAACAATGTCAAAGGAATAAAAATACACAAGAAAGACATTTGAGTAGGTAGATAGCTTCTAGTTACTTGATCAATTTCAAAATAATCCTTGCTATTTTCAAAAAAACAAACACACACACATTTCAAAACATCTTACAAAACATTGAAACATTTTTCAAAAGACAAACATCTTTGTATACATTCTTACGAACGAGAATCATTACAAAGATTGCCTAGACAATGGCCTCTTTTCAAAATACTTTCAAAACCACACCAAGCACCATTTCAAACAATTTCAAAGCAAAGCAAGTGATCTAAGCAATTAACTAAGAGCCCATGGAAAACCATGGATGAAAAGGGTGCTAGCACCTTCCCTTTTCATAATCTACCCCCCGAACTCAAGAAAACATCTCAAAGGTCTTTCATGTGCTTTTTTACCTTTCCTTTTGGATAAAAGAAAAGTCGGTGGCGACTCTTGCTAACCGCAACATTTGCGAACACAAACGCAAAACCTCAAGTCAGTTCTCCCACCGCATCACAGAACTGGCGACTCTGCTGGGGAAATTCTAAAAGTGGGGTTACCTTAGGGTTTAGATCACCTTTATTTGCTTACAATTGTTTGACTTGTTTGCTTTACATTTTGGTTCTATTGTTTAGGTTTGAATCCTCTACCCGGATTTGGGAAACATTATAGGTAAATAGCAATACATTGTGGAAACTGTGCGGGGTATACCGACATGGTCTAAGCAATAGCTATGTTAGTGCGATATATTTGTGGGTACCGGTAGCCTTTGAGTCAATCAAAGAGAATACGGGGCCGCTGAGTGATGTCATGAAGCACTAATGAACTTCTAGAACCTTTACTTGACCAACTTGGCCTTTTAGGATGTAGTGAGATGACCGACTTTGGTGCAGTCCGAAGTTGGTAGATACTCGATACTACACTCATTGAGGGTTGGTTTCTTGGAATATTTTGGTCGCCAGTAAAGAGGCTAAAACTGAAACAATGAACAAGGAAACAATCTAGTGATATTGAGCTCCTTAGAACCCGGTTATTGTTTCTAGGACAGGTAGAGCCAACTAAACTTCAAGAGGGAACTTACCTATGAAACCCCATGCAAGCCTAAACTAGGAACTTGTGTGATTTGCTTGTACATATATACTTGTGCATAACATCATGGACATCATGAGCATCATATGCATCCTCTAACCATTTCAAGGATTTTGGAGATTCATCTTTGTTCTTGTTTTGTAGGTTATGGATTCACTTTGCAGGAAAACTATCCAAATCAACCTTGTGAGAATTCTTCCACAACGTAAGGAGCTATCTTCAAGGATTCCTGAGGATTCTCCATTCACCAAGAGACATGGTCGTCTACTCAACTTGGTCACTTCCAACACTAAGGAGGATATGATGAAAGTTCTCTTCCAGTTCTTTGACCCTTTGCACCATTGCTTCACATTTCCTGACTACCAACTTGTGCCCACTTTGGAAGAATTCTCTCAACTTATGAGGATTCCTATTCTCAATCAACTACCTTTCAATGGTACAGAAAGAGATCCAAAGCCAGAAGAGATTGCTCAAGCCTTGCACTTGCACTCATCTGATGTCACAACTCATTGGGAAACTAGAAGTGGTGTCAAAGGCTTCCTGTCAAAGTTTCTGTTTGAGAAGGCCCAAAGCTGTTAGAATTCTCTAGACTTGCAAGCTTTTGAGGAGATTGTAGCTCTTCTCATCTATGGGATGGTCTTGTTCCCTAATCCTGACCAACTTATAGATGTAAGCGCTGTTAAAATCTTCATGACTCGCAACCCGGTACCTATATTGCTTGGGGATATCCTCCACTCTTTTCACACTCGTACAATGAGGAAAAGAGGTGTTCTTATGTGTTGCACTCCTCTCCTGGTGAGATGGTTTATTTCTCATCTTCCCCAATCAGTCTTGAAGAATGAACAAGGTTTGAGGTGGTCACAAAGGTTAATGACACTTAACCATTCAGATATTCATTGGTGTTCTCGATCCAAAGAGAATGTTATCATCATTGACCATTGTGGGGAATTCCCTAATGTCCCTCTACTTGGCATTAGGGGAGGCATCACCTACAACCCTTGCTTATCTCTAAGATAGTTTGGTTATGCCCGAAGGGATGGCCCACATGATATGATGATTCAAGGATTGGTTTTCGACTACGACAACGACGACCAAGGACTCCGTCAGAGATTCATCCGAGCTTGGAGGATGCCCAACAAGGTGGATAGCAGGACTCTGGGACACAAGAATTCCATCCCTCTTGAGCCTTACCTCAAGTGGGTACGAACCCGCGCCCAAAGTATTATGATGCCTTATCCCTCCATTCTCCCAGTGATTATAGAGCCTGTTAAGGAAGGAGAGGTTTCATACACCATCCTACATCCTGACATGCCCACATCACTCGAAGATCTACAAAGGAGTTGGATACAACTCAAGAGAGAGCGCGATACTTTTGAAGCCCAATTCTACGCAAGCGAGAATAAGGTTTTGGAACTCACTCGGCTACTTCACGAAGAGCAGACTCTTAACACCTACATTGCATCAAAGAGGATGCGCAACATCTTTTTACCTTAGAATTTTGTGTTACTTTGCCCAAGGGGCATTGATGTACTAACAATTCTATCTTATTAATATGACGTGTGTTTCTTTTTTTGTTTAAAACAAATTTGAATTTCTGAATCCTTGAAAGCATTGCATGAATACATATCATTCATCATAAGCATAAACAGGTCTTCACACCAAGTTTCCTCATCTCTCTACTGTTTATTTCAGTACGATGGATTTAGAACAAACGGTCAAAGATCTGCAAGCTCAGAATTCACAATTCCAGCAGTTACTCATGACCTTAGCCAAGGGGAAGGAGGAGCTGAAGACTTTGCTAGAAAAAGAAAAAGAGAAAAAGAAGAAGAAGCCAACTGGTGTGGTTCTCATGGGCAGAAGATTTCAGGGACAAGCCAGACGGACCTTAGAATTTCCAACAACATCTGAAGAAGGAAAAGGAAAGGGAACGGCAGTACCATCAGATTCTAAAGAAGAAGAAGAGGAAGAAGAGGACTACTCTGAACAACAATACCCTCCGGCTAACGACAAGTACAAACACCTTAAAGAGCGACACAACGCTATGGAAATCCAGAGAGTACCAGGGCTAGATTTTGAAGAGTTAGGGCTGGTGTTAGGAATTGTAATCCATCCAAAGTTTAAAGTGCCACTGTTTGCCAAGTATGATGGGGTGTCTTTCCCTAAAATGCACCTCAGATCCTATGTCAGGAAGATTCAACCACACTCTGCTGACAAAGACCTGTGGGTCCACTTTTTCCAGGATATTTTATCAGGAACGCAACTTGATTGGTTCTACCAGTTGGAGAGGGCTAAAGTTCACAATTGGGAAGACTTGGCAGCAGCCTTCTATAAACAATATCAATACAACACCGACTTGGCGCCAACCGGTACTCAACTACAGAGTATGGCCATGGTTTCCAATGAGGGCTTTAAAGATTACGCCCAAAAGTGGAGGGATCTAGCCGGAAGGGTGAAACCTCCTCTATCTGAGAGAGAGTTAGTGGACATGTTCTTGGGAACTCTTTCAGGTCCCTTCTTCAATCATCTGATTGGGAGTTCTTCTGCAGGGTTTACCGAATTGATTTTAACCGGCGAAAGAGTGGAGGCTGGTATAAGAAGTGGGAAAATTCAAAAGGATGCGTCTGCCTCAACAACTGTAAAAAAGCTCTTCACGGGAAGAAAGGAAGTATCTGCTGTCTATTCACAGAGGAATCATGGAAGAACCGAACGACGACCAACAGTGGGGGCCGTTATGATTCTGAAGCCTGCATCAGACCAGGAAAGAAATAACCAGCAAAGGGTAGAAAGGCCAGTACGACAATTTACCAAGATTAACATGACTCCAGCCCAAGTTCTACCATATCTCCTGAAGTTGAATATGGCCACTTTGAAAGAGGCACCAAAAAATCCTAATACTACTTCTCCACATTACCATCCCAATGCCAGATGCGCGTACCATTCTAAAAGTCCAGAGCACGACACCAACAACTGTTGGGCTCTAAAGAATAAGATTCAAGATCTGATAGAGGCGAAGGAAGTTGAATTTGAAGCGCCTGAGAAACTGTTGTACCCCAAAATTTTCCCTCTCATATTCCTTAAAACATTGCAAGAAAAATCTCCAAGTTGCTCAAGTTTGCTCAAGAGTTGGACAGACATGCTATCTCCTAAGGCAGTCAACCCCAAATTAGGGTTTTGTGTTGCATCAAGATCTTTGAATCCAAATTACCTAAAGTGCTCCCAAATGTCCTAATATGCTCTCAAGATCATCCATGTCAAATTTCAAGCCTTGCAGAGAAAGTTTGCTCAGTCAATTGCTCAAAGGTCCAAAAATCGACTGTGCTAGGGCAAAAGTCAACTGTGACCCAAATACAGTCAAAATTCAATATTTTTTGCCAACATTCTCATTTTTAAGGATATTTAATCATTTGATAAAGGGTTGATCATGATTCATCAAGGATTGCTCAAAATTTATCAAGACTCAAAAGTTGCTAAATTAGGGTTTTGTAGGAAAAGTCAACTCAACTTTGACCAAGCATAACTTTCTCATACTTTATGAGAAATGACCCATCCAAAGCTCATTTTGAATAGGATTCAATTTCCTAAAATCCATATTTATACCTCAATATCAAAAAATTCACTCACAAGAAGTTATAAATTTGGACATTATAGGTCATTTTTGAAAGTCAACAAAAACACTTTTTTTGCCAAAGCTTATAACTTGAACATGGAATATCAAAATGAGATGATACCAAAAGGGTTGGTTATAGGACATATCAAGCTTTCTAAGAATCCCAATAACACCTCCAAAAGTTCAAAATTGAAGAAGTTATGCATTGTTGAATTTGGACTTTTTTGCAAAATTACCAAAAGTCAACTATCCCCAAAACATCAAATTTAGTCAAATCGGCCCATTCTTTCCCACTTGATTTGAGTTTGAATCATTGTCCACGTGCCCTAGCTTCAGCCATGTGTCCATATATCATTTTTATTATTTAATTTGATTTTTATTTGAATTTATTCATTTTAAATCAAATTAAATCATATAAAATCAAAAAATTGATAACCAATGATTTTTTATTGATTGTAGGCTTCAATGGATAGCTAGCATATCTCCAAACTCGTACCAAGGCAAATCATGTGCAAAAAGATTGAATCAAATCAAATTTGGCAAGTTTGTAAATGGGAATCAAATCATATTCATGTACATTGATTTGGAGGGATTCAGTCCATGATTTCTACCCTAATGCAAAGCATGTTACATAAGCAAGCCAGAGGATACGAAACAAGGGTTGAAAAGTGCAGAGAGAGTCAGAACAAGATTGGAAAAATTCACAAAAAAGCTTGAAATCGAAATCATAGCTAGAGGTGTTTTCAAGGGCTGAGACCTATCTCAATTGTTTCCTGGGCGTTCATACAAGCTATCTAGATTAAAAGCAAGCGTTCTCAGACCTTCACAAGCGCTGTAAGTGTCACGAAACATACCCCTGTTCTTGAAATCGATTTGGCTTATTCTTGCATCGTTTGAGAAAACTAACTGCATATTTGTAACCCTCACAACATTTCCAAGCTATTTGCATCATTTAATTTCGTTTATATAACCTGTAATGCAAAACACCATAGCTAGGGTTCTTGGAGCTTTTTTGGGGTTTTCTATTTCAGGAATAATTGATCGAAAAGAAGGGCATAGCTTTTACCAGGAGACCACAATGAACCTAACCATGTTCATGAAATGGATTTATATGGCTTAGAGAAGATTTTAGGACAGGCCTGCGTTTTTAGCTGCGGATTCAAATCCGTAGGTAATCTATTACAGGTTTCAGGACAGGGACGATGAGGTGTCCCCTGCCCATTGGTGTGTTCAAAAACCGCGAGCGTTTTTTTTTGTTTTTTCTGGACATTGACTTGTTTTATTATATAATATACTCTTTTCATTATATTAACAAATAGACCATCATGGCGTAGTGGCAAAACAAGCAACGTATATCCTTCAGGACCTGGGTTCGAATCCCAGGTCCCTCACTTCTTCAATATTTTTTCCTTTCAGGTGATTGTGTGCATGCTCAAGCTTGCACTATACCGTGCGCCATCAATCATCCAATTTCTAGATGGCCAAAGGCTAAATCTGAGAGTCCAAAGCTGAAGGTCCACCATAGGCATTGGTCAATGCATGCGCACTAGATCTGTAAAGTCAAAACAAGGCCAGCTCTGATGGGCTTTCCAATTGCTACCAACACCACAAAATTCAGGCCCATACTCCCCTCTTCCTATTTATTTTGTTTATTTATTTTAATTGTTTAATTATTTTTTGTTTTATTTACTAACCAATCACAAAATTCCTTTTCATAAAATAAAATCACAAAAATATTTTTTATATTTAATTAAACTTTAAACTTTTATTTTTCTTAATAAACACTAATTAATTAATTAGGTTTTAATTAGAAAAAACATTAATTCCTTTTGTAAATAAATAATTTATTAGATTTAATTAGGAACTAATCATTAATTTAATTAATCTCATTTTTCTTTCTTAAAATAACAAAAATCAAAAAAATATGTCATAATTAATTTTTCATTTAATTAATTTATTTTATAATTAATTTAGTAATTAATTTAGGTTTAATTTCTTTGTTAAAATAAAAAACCAAAAAAAAGATATGTTTTCTTCAAAAGGGTCAAAACCCTAATCATGCGTCCGATTTAATTTTGCGCTGCAATTTACCTTTTTATCCAATAATGTACTTGCTCCCGGATTGTAATAGTTAAATAGGACTTTTATTTATTTGTATCGCTTTATTTACTTTCAAAGGGTTTGTCTTTGGCGATGTAAATACCCGACGACTTGTAATTTAATTTCCGCACTTTTAATTCCGCAACTTGTAATTGTTAGATGTTTGATAATAGGGTTTGCATGACAAAACTGAATGTTAACCTAAAATCAAATTAGATCACCCTTAACATGTACAAAGATTAAAAAAATAACTGAAAACGACACACTCGTAGATGCGCACTCTTAGGGTACACCCCACTTGGTTGCCTTCGTACGCGGTCATTGATTATAGGTCGTTTTAGAGGTCGCCCTCTTGTCTAAAGATCATAGTTGCCTCGAAACGGTTGCCTCGGATATTGTTGCCTCAAACAAATGATCTAAAGACATTAGGGTTACTGCTAAGGCATCCTAAGATTGCTTTAGTGACCGTAAGTCCCGCATTCGAATTGACCCTCAAATTCCAACAACGGTGCTACCTACTCATTAATAGTAGGATAGCATTGTCTAAGGGAAATTAGCATAGAACGATTCCTTTTTTCGAGTAGGTAGATGGTTCTTAGATACTTGCTCATTCAAAAACAAAACTTTTTTCACACTTACACTCCTTTTCAAACAAAGTTTTCAAAAACACTTCATTACACTCTTGAGGACAGAAGCAAGAGTTAAATCGAAGTTTTAAAACAAAAACTTTTTCAAACCCACAAGCACAAAGAAAATAATTTTGAAAACAATTGAGAAAGTACCTAAGAGCCCGTGGATAACCACGGATAGAAAGGGTGCTAACACCTTCCCTTTCTATAATCTACCCCTCGAACCTGAGAAATATCTCGAAAAAGGAATTTTTTTGTGCTTTTTTCCTTTCCTTGTTGGATAAAATAAAAGTCGGTGGCGACTCTTGCTTACCACGACATTTTGCGAATACAAACGCAAAACGCAAACCAGCATTCCACAAAACAGTCAGTTCTTCCCACCGTATCACAGAACTGGAGACTATGCTGGGGACTAATAAGTGGGGTATACCTTAGGAATAGTTCATAATGTTTTCAATTGCTTGATTTGTATGATTTATCTTTGTGGGTTTGAATCGAAGTTATTATAGATCCTAACCCAGATCTGGGGGATACCCTTTAGGTAAGTAGCAATAAACTATGAGGGAACTGTACGGCGTAGACCGATACGGTTGAAGCAGTAGCTACGTTGGTGTGGCACTTTAGTTTGTACCGATATCCCTTGTGGCGCAACGAGGAGAATATGGGTCTGCTAAGGGGTCATTAAGCACCAACTGACCTTAGCACCTTAAATTGACCAACTTGGCCATAGAACAGTAGCAGTATGCTACACTCATTGAGGCTAAACTCTCGCGATGATTTCGGCCACAAGAAAAGGTTGCTAAACTGGAATTATGATCGATTGAGGGTAGTCAGTGATATTGAGATCCTCTAGAACCCAATTACTATTCTAGGACATGTTTAAACCAACTAAATTGAAAGAGGGTAATACCTAAACTCCTTGCCAGCCTGAAATCTAAGGGCTATCTGTGTGACTTGTTTTCCTTTACCATGATTGCTATTTGTGAATACTTGTGGTGTGTTTTCTATCATAACATCATGCATCATGACATTGCATGCATATTGCATTGGACTAACCCATTTCAAAGACAGAGGGGATTCATCTTTGTTCTGTTTTGTAGGTCATGGAACCTATGCGTAGAAACACTATTCGGATCAACCTTGTCCAGATTCCCACTCAGCTTAAGGAATTGATTGCAAAGATGCTAGATACTTCTTCCTTTATCAGAAGACATGGGCACCTCCTGGGTTTGGTCACATCCAAGATGCATGAACAGATGATGAGTGACTTAGTCTAGTTCTTTGATCCACTGTACCACTGCTTTACTTTTCTGGACTACCAGTTGGTCCCTACCTTGGAAGAGTTCTCTGATCTACTGGGTATCTCCATTCTAGAGCAGACCCTGTTTACAGGTTGGGAGAAGATCCTTAGGCCAGAAGAGATTGCTTCATCCCTTCATCTGACAAAAGCTGAGGTAATGTCAAACTGGGAGACTAGAAGTGGGACAAAAGGCTTCTTGACTAAATTCTTGGTTGGTAAGGCTAATCAGTTCTGGGACAGTCTAAACTTCCAGGCATTTAAATACATTCTGGCTCTTCTCATATATGGTTTGGTGTTGTTTCCTAACTCTGATTCCTTTGTCGACGTGAATGCGGTGAAGATCTTCATTTCCCGTAAGCTTGTACCCACTCTCTTGGGTGACATATTGCACTCTCTTTATGCACGTACTGCTCAGAAACGAGGAACCCTTATGTGCTGTGCACCATTGCTGGCAAGGTGGTTTATTTCTCACCTCCCTAAGTCAGTTTTGAAGAACAAGGAAGGCATGGGATGAGCCTATAGAATTATGTCTCTCTCTCATAATGACATCACTTGGACTATCAAGGGCATGGAAGATGTGGCTATTATTGATCGCTATGGGGAATACCCCAATGTCCCACTTATAGGAACCAATGAAGGGATCACCTATAATCTGTGCTTGGCCTTACGTCAGTTTGGGCGAGCTAGAAGGGAAGGACCACATGAGTTGCTAATGCCGAGTATTGTCTTTGATTTCCAGGGGGATAGTGACGAGAAACGCTGCAGATTCATAAGAGCTTGGGATAGGGTACACAGGTCTAATCCACACGAGTTGGGAGCGAAGACTTCTCTACCAATGGAACCATATCTCCGATGGGTTCGCATACGTGCCCAAAAGCTGGGAATTCCCTACGAAGTTGCCTTGCCTATAATTCTTGAGGTTGCTAATGAAGAAGGGGTTCCTCCTACCATCCTCCATCCATACATGCCTACTGACATTAGGGCATTGAAGAGGTCCTGGACGCAGCTAAGGGAAGAACGAGATACTTACCGAGAAAAGTACCACGAGCAAGAGCAGAAGATTCAGAAGTTTACAAGGAAGCTGGAGAACGAGCGGATCCTCAATGAATATGTCCGCACCGACAAGAAACGACCATGGGAGCACTGATTGTCTTTTTTTGATTATTTCTAGTTTTGATGTACTTTTCAGTTTTTCTTTCTTGTAATGCCTTAAAGGCATCTGTTGAACAATTGAATTCAAAGTTTATCTAATAAAAGTGTGTTTCATTTTGGTTTACGAATTTGAATCCCTAAAGTCTTTGAAATCATATCATGCGCATTTCATCCCATGCACCTCATAACAGGTACCCATTACAGGTTTCTCATCTTCTTCGCTGTTTATTTCAGCATTATGTCTTCTGAAACATCAACCGATCAAGCTATCAAGGTGCTACAAGCTCAAAACGCTCAATTTCAAGAGATGTTCATGAATTTGGCTAAGGGTTAGCAAGATCTAAAGACCCTTATCTTGAAAAAGAAGAAGAAGAAGAAGAAGACAGTCCTCTTGAACATGGGGCACAGGTTTGGAAACAGGCTGTGAGATGAAGTCAACCTATCCCACTCATCTGGAGGGGGATAAAACCAAGAAGAAAGGAGGGTCCCTAGCCCTGTGGTGTCTAACAACGAGACTGACTTTGACGAAGACCAGTATCCTCTTGCCGAGGATAGATATAAACAGCTTGAAGACTGGTTAAGTGCCATGGAGATCCAAAAGGTCCCTGGGTTGGACTTTGGTGATTTAGGTTTGTCATCTGGGGTGGTGATTCCCCACAAGTTCAAAGCACCAGCCTTTGCTAAATACGATGAGGTTTCTTGCCCAAAGTTGCACCTCCGTTCGTATGTTAGGAAGATTCATCCATACACCGCTGATAAAAACCTCTGGATCCACTTCTTTCAAGACAGTCTCTCAGGGACTCAGCTTGAATGGTTTTACCAGCTGGAAGGAGCTAGTATCCATAATTGGGAAGACTTGGCTGTTGCTTTCTACAAGCAGTACCAATACAATGCCGACCTCGCTCCCATGCGTACCCAACTTCAAGGTATGTCCATGGGTGCGGGCGAAGGTTTCAAAGATTATGCTCAGAAGTGGAGGGACCTTGCTGGTAGAGTGCAACCTCCCTTGGCTGATAGGGAGCTAGTGGACATGTTTTTGGGGACCTTGTCTGGTCCGTATTTCAACCATCTGATTGGAAGTTCATCGTCCGGGTTTACTGAGCTGATTATGACCGGGGAAAGAATTGAAGATGGTATCAAGAGCGGTCAGATACAGAAAGGTGCTTCGTCAAGCACCGAGAAGAAACCTTTTAAGAAGGAATCCAGTGTTGTTTACAGTTTAAAGAGCCATAATAGACCTGAACTCCGCCAAGCTGTTAATGCAGTTGTTATTTCAAGACCTGATGTTGCTCCTCAGCGCAACAATCAACCAAGGGCCGAAAGGCCACGAATACAATTCACTCAGCTCAACATGACTTTATCTCAGATTTTGCCGAAGTTATTGAAGACAACTTGGTGATTCCGAGGGAGACCCCTAAGAGTCCAAATACAACTTCACCGATGTACGATCCAAATGCCCGTTGTGCTTTTCACTCTGATAGCCCGGGGCATGATACTGATAACTGCTGGGTCCTGAAGAACAAGGTACATGACTTGATTGATGCTAAGGAGATTGAGTTCGAAGCACCAGAAAGACCTAATGTTGTGACTGCTCCTATGCCCAAGCATGGAGTGAATGCTGTAGAGGAAGACTCATTTGTGGTTTCTGTGAAAGACATTGTTACTCCATTGATGACTGTGAGGAAGAACCTTCTGTTAGCCAGTTTATTTCCGGGCTGTGGTGAAGGTTGCCATCTGTGTGCCGTCCTACCTACCGGCTGCCATCTTTTGAAGTCTGGTGTCCAACGCCTGATGGATAATAAAGAAATTCTGTTTGAGAAGACTCTTGTTCCTTTGGTTCCTACTGAAGAAGTTTCTATAATCACCATTTTCGACAATTCTTCCAAGGCTTCCTCGAGAAAGCCTGTTAGAATTACATCTGTTCCAAGAATCGCACCATTGATCATCACTGTTCTTGGGCCTATCCCCTATACATCCAATAAAGTTGTCCCGTGGCATTATGGGGCTGACGTTTACTATCACGAAGTTAAGCAAGACTTGAATGCTAAAGAGTCTGATACTGACGTCAGCAATATTGTTGGACCTGCCAAAGTCACCCGCAGCGGAAGACTTTTCTCCTTTGAGATCTCTCCACCGGTTGTTCGGAAACCTGTTGTTATTACACCTCCCAGTGTACCTGAAACTATTCTTGTTCAAGTCCCCATTCTTACCCCTGTTGCCGAGTCATCTGACACTCGGGGCAAAGGGACCACTGATGAGCCTTCCCGGAAGGAGGCACCAAAGATAATTACTGTTGAAGCCTCTAGACAAGAGATGGAGGAAATTTTGAAGATTATCAAAAAGAGCGACTACAATGTAGTCGAGCAGCTTGGGCAAACCCCATCCAAAATCTATATGTTGTCTCTGTTACTTTTCTCAGAAGCCCATGCCAAGGCTCTGATCACTTTCCTGAAGACTGCACACGTACCACAAGAAACATCAGCTGATTAGTTTAAAGATTGTGTGGCTAGTATGACTGCTGATAATGGGTTGGGTTTCTCGGACACCGACTTGCCTGCTAAGGGGAGGAATCACAATGATGCCTTGCATGTCTCCATTGAATGCATGGGCACTACTCTAGCTCATGTATTGGTAGATACTGGATCTTCGTTGAACGTTTTACCCAAGAAAGCTCTAGACCGGTTGGACTGTGAAGGTTTAGAATTGACGCCAAGTAACATCATTGTTAGGGCCTTTGACGGGTCTAAGAGAATGGTACACGGAGAAGTGGATATTCCGGTTAAGGTTCGTTCTCAGATATTCGCGTCTACATTCTATGTGATGGACATTCAGCCATCTTATTCTTGTTTGTTGGGTCGCCCGTGGATCCACAAAGCTGGGGCAGTCACTTCTACGCTTCACCAGATTCTGAAATACCCAGTCAGAGGAAAATTGTTACGGTATGAGGAGAGGAGGAGTACATGGTGAGCCACCTCAACTCATTCCGGTATATGGAGATGGACGGGGAGTTCATTGAGACCTCGTTTCAACATTTTGAAGAAGTATCCCAGACGCTGGCATCAACTGAAATTATTACTGAAGATCCTCCAATGAAGATGGCTTCCCTAAAGGATGCCTGGGCTGTTATTGAGAAAGGTGGGTGTGCAAATTGGGGCCAACTCCCTGATTTTGCACATAAGACTAACAAGTTTGGTTTGGGTTTCACTGCAGAAGCTCAAAGGGCTGTACGGCGTGCACGAATCGGAGGACCTCCCCTGTTTATCAGCAATTCAGGAGTAAATGCCATTGAAGACGATGTTGAAGAATCTGAGTTCGACAGTTGGATCTATCCTACTACTGATGGTGGTCTGAGCAATTGGACAGCAAAGGACTTCATCCCAATTTCTTTTATTACCCAGTAATGAGACTTTTGTTTTAAGTTTGTAATAGACAATTTTTAAACTTTACGGCCCGGTGTCTTACCCGGGGCACCGTGGCTTTGTTTGTGAGGGCTTTATGTGTGTCATTTCCATATATCATTAATAAAAGCATTGGACGTTTCTTGCATTTCAAATTTTGCGCTCCTTGTTTTTCTTTTTATATTGCAAAACAACTATTTTACACACACTCACATATACAGGTCTGAGTCCACTCTGGATCCCACTGATAACGACTCTGCTACTGCCAGTTATGACTTTGAAAATCCGATCAACTTAGCCGAAGACGAAGGTGAAGATGATTGCGAAGTGCCTGGTGAACTTGCTTGACTGTTACTTCAGGAAGAGAGGGCTATACAACCGCACGAAGAGCCAGTGGAAACAGTAATTCTGGGTACAGAGGTAGACAAGAAAGAGGTTAAGATCGGTGCAAATCTGGAAGCTAGTGTTAAGCAACGATTGATTCAGATGATGCGTGACTATGTTGAGATCTTTTCCTGGTCTTATGAAGATATGCCTGGGTTGGATACTGATATTGTGGTTCACCGATTGCCTACCAAGGAAGACTGTCCTCCAGTGAAACAGAAATTCCGCCGAATGTGCCCAGAGATGTCTGAGAAAATCAAGGCTGAAGTGATGAAACAGTTTGACGCCGGTTTTCTAGCAGTTAATTCTTACCCACAGTGGGTGGCCAACGTGGTTCCTATCCCGAAGAAGGATGGTAAAGTTCGAATGTGTGTTGACTATAGGGATCTGAACAGGGCAAGCCCCAAGGATGATTTACCTCTACCTCATATCGACGTTCTGGTTGACAACACCGCACATCATAAGGTATTCTCCTTTATGGATGGTTTCTCCAGTTATAATCAGATTAAAATGGCTCCCGGGGATATGGAGAAGACAACCTTTGTTACTCAATGGGGTACCTTTTGCTACAAGGTCATGCCTTTCGGATTGAAGAATGCTTGGGCAACATATCAACGTGCCATGGTCGGTTTGTTCCACGACATGATCCATCATGAGATTGAGGTATATGTTGACGACATGATTGCAAGATCCCAGACTGAAGAGGAACATCTGGACCATCTTCAAAAGTTATTTGACAAGTTGAAGTTGTACAAGCTGAGGTTAAACCCGAACAAGTGCACCTTCGGGGTGAGATCTGGTAAGCTGCTGGGTTTCGTCGTAAGTGATAAAGGTATTCAGGTGGATCCTGCAAAGGTGAAGGCTATACTAGAAATTCCAGATCCCCGAATAGAAAAAGAAGTCAGAGGCTTTCTTGGACGTTTGAACTATATTGCACGATTCATCTCACACCTGACTGCTACTTGTGAGCCAATCTTCAAGTTACTGAAGAAAGATCAAGTGGTAAGATGGAACGATGAATGTCAGGCCGCTTTCGAAAGGATTAAAGAATATCTCCAAGAACCACCCATTCTGATGCCGCCAGTGGAAGGGAGACCTTTGATCTTATACTTGACAATACTCGATAATTCAATGGGGTGTGTGATGGGTCAACATGACGAGTCTGGCCGAAAAGAGCATGTTATTTACTACCTTAGCAAAAAGTTTACCAACTGCGAGACCCAATACTCGTTGCTCGAAAAAACGTGATGTGCTTTGGCATGGGATGCTCGCCGGCTGAGACAGTGTATGCTGACTCACACTACTCTATTGATATCAAAGATGGATCCAATCAAGTATATCTTCAAAAAGCCTGCCTTATCCGGAAGAATAGCAAGATGGCAGATGATCTTGACTGAGTATGACATCCAATATACGACCCAAAAAGCAATCAAGGGAAGTGTGTTGGCAGATCATTTGGCACATCAGGCAGTGGACGATTACCAGTCTATGAACTTTGAATTCCCGGATGAGAATATCATGCTAGTAACTGACTGTGAGACACCTGGACCGGATGAAGGACCTGAGGAGGGATCCCGATGGTCTATGTACTTTGACGGATCTTCAAACGCTTTGGGTAATGGCATTGGCGTCGTGATCATATCTGCTGAAGGCTCTCATACTCCCTTTACCGCCCGATTATGTTTCAACTGCACCAACAACATGGCGGAGTATGAAGCATGCATTATGGGTCTTCGAGCAGCTATTGACCTAAGGATAAAGTTCTTAAGTGTATTCGGAGATTCCGCTCTCCTGATAAGTCAGATCAAAGGCAAGTGGAATACGAAACACCCAAATCTTATTCCTTACAAGGAGTATGTGTTGACATTGCTTCCGCACTTCGAGGAGATAACCTTTGAACACTTCCCTAGAGAGGAGAATCAGTTAGCGGACGCACTGGCTACGATGTCTTCTATGTTCAAAGTCAATTGGGACAACGAGGCTCCCCCGATTACCATTGAAAGGTTGGACGAACCTTCACATTGCTATGAGATTGAGACTGAAGAGGTAACGGATAAACCCTGGTTTCATGAGGTGAAGAGGTATCTTGAGGCTCAAGAATACCCTGAGGGTGCATCTGTTAATGACAAGAAGTTTCTGAGGAGGTTCTGTTGGCTGAAGATTTTGATGATACAGTTTGAAATGAAGCAATATGGATGTTTCGTTGGAATAAAGCAAAATGTTACAGTTCGGAATGGTAGAAGCGGTTCTTCGAACGGACATGTCAAAGCTCGGAGCTTCGAGTGACAGTTGTGAAGATATATTTAAAAGAAGCCTCGAAGTGGTAACGAGACTGTGTCTGTGAAATGAGTTCGAAGTGAAGATTGCCAAGGCATTTGAAATTCAAACGCGAGCGGGATGTTGGAATTCAAATATATATGTGCTGGAGCGTTCGAAGACGCGTGGAAGCTAGAAAGGAGCAGTGCTTTGCATGTTCTGAACGTGGCAGAATCTTATAAGCAAGACCGTTATGGTCGAAGTAGTAAAATAGAAGTCTTAGTGTTAGGATTTCGTGTGTCATATCTATTGTACAAAATTCAGTAAACATTCAAAATACCACATGGATAGGGAAACGAATGCTCGAACAATGTACGTATGATAACACCAAACATTTATAATTCAGTAAAACTCTTTATCTTTTCCAGTTTATCTTCCATTTTCATGTCAATGTCATTCAAATACCTTTACATTCAAAGTCATTTACTTATTTCTTGCATTTAAACGCTTTTCTTCTATTCAAATCCTTTACATTTCAGAAACTCTTTTACATTTCATGATTTTATATTCATGCTTTTTACATTAAAGTCTTTACATTTAAAGTCATTTACTTATTTCTGCATTTAAACATTTCTTTGCAATCGAATCTTTATTCATTCAATTCAGTTTCATATTTCTTTACTTGATCATGTCATTAGATTCTTTTAACATGGTAATCAAAGTGAATTGAACGTCTATAAAACATTCTAAATACAAATCCTAACTATGAATATCAGTTTTGCAATTAGATTTATCCAAATGACCAATACCCCATAGGATCAATCTAGTCGATCCTGCAAGTTACCAGAGAGATTAAATAACAGTCATTAAGATTATTTGATAGTTTGGAGGACTAGCGGTTGTTTACCAGAAATCACTGTAAACAGGTTCGTGGCAAAGTTCTTCATCAGTAATGGTATTCTGTACAAGCGTAACCATGATTCTACCTTACTGCGTTGTGTGGATAAAAACGAAGCAGAAAGGATCATGATGGAGTTACATGAAGGTACTTTCGGAACTCATTCCAGTGGACACACCATGGCAAAGAAAATCCTACGGGCAGGATATTATTGGTCCACAATGGAAGCCGACTGTTATCAGCATTCTCGGACCTGTCACAAGTTCCAAGTCTATGCTGATAAGGTGCACATACCTCCAAACAATCAACAAGGGGAACAAAATGCCCCACATGGAACAGGCACTAATATGTCTACTTCGACGGGAACGTCTAATGCGATCCCTTTGAGCGCACAGTCTGTTGCAACTTCTACCAGTAGTGTGGCCACAAATGGAGCAAGTGGCATGACGACCAACGGTTCGACCCTAGGAAATGCAGGGACCACAGGTTGTCTTGTGGGATTTGTCCCACCATCAGGGACACAATCCCATTTCGCCACCCCACTAACTAGACCACCCGGTTTCGATGGTAACAGACACATAATTCCCTCTTATGGAATGCCAACATCTTTTATGGAAGGTTTACACAATTCCACATCGAATTCGTCACCACAATTTGGATCCGAATCTGGGGCCAACCAATTTATGACAAATACCCAAGGTTCAGTGGGTCACAATACATTGCCTATCTTAACCACAGAAAATCAGTTAGCCTTTAGGCAATTAATGGATGATAATAACCATAATATGATAGGAGTGTTAGCACAAACTATGCAAGAGATCTTTGCCCCAATAGTACAAAACGTAACTGTAACCAACAGAGAAAACGCGGACAACATGAGTCGAATAGCAGATTTTTTCGCTCCGCCAGAAAGGTGTAGGCAGAATCAGGCGGGGGTTCGAGCGAACATACCCATCATAGAGCAAATTGCTGATGACCCACCCTATAGACCAGCCAGAGAGGGGATTAACTTGGGGGCAAGGGCACAAAGGTTAGAAGCCCCAGTGATTCGAGACCCACAAAGGGGAATTATAGAACCTGGGGCAAGGGTCGAAAGGTTAGAAGTCCTAGAGTTTCTAGAAGAACAACCTAGAGGAGTTGTCATGGTGGGACGACACCAAGATGCTGATGAAGTCGTTCATAGAATTCGAAATGACAACATCTTGGCAGAAAATAATTTAACCACCATGATAGAAAGGATTATGGCTCAAAACGATCTCAATACAGGTATTAGAAGGCCAAACTATTCCTCTCCCATAATAGATTATGTGATGCACACTGATTTACCAAGGGGATATAAAAAGTCCCTAAATCTACAAAGTTCGCTGGAGACACCAATGAATCAACAGTTGAACACATAGCCAGGTATCTAACCGAAGCAGGAGATATAGCAAATAATGAAGACCTTAGGATTAAATATTTCCCAAGTTCCCTAACTAAGAACGCTTTCACATGGTTCACCACTTTTCCTCCTGGGTCCATAGATACTTGGGCTCTGTTGGAGAGGTTATTTCATGAACAATTATACATGGGACAATCTAAAATAAGCCTGAAAGAGTTAGCCAGTGTCAAGAGGAAGTTTACTGAACCC
Source organism: Vicia faba (assembly GCA_948472305.1). Classification (NCBI taxonomy): domain Eukaryota; kingdom Viridiplantae; phylum Streptophyta; class Magnoliopsida; order Fabales; family Fabaceae; genus Vicia; species Vicia faba. The sequence continues at coordinate 1,419,088,582 of OX451735.1, forward strand.
ATAGATGATTATCTGAATAGGTTCAGACTCTTGAAGTCTAGATGTTTCACAGTAGTTCCCGAACATGAGTTAGTCGAAATGGCTGCTGGTGGCCTAGACTACTCCATTCGAAAGAAATTAGATACGCAACACTTGAGGGATATGGCTCAACTAGCAGACAGGGTTCGACAAGTCGAAAGACTAAAAGCCGAGAAGGCCAGAGTTTTTAAAAATAACAAGAAAGAAATGGTCTCCTATGTTGGAACTGAGGAAGCAGAAGATTACCCTGAATTCAAAGAGGTCGAAATTGATCTCGCTAAATTGAAACAGGCTCTCCCTTATTCCTGTAAATTACTAGTTCCCACAAAAGGGAAAGAAATTATTGAAAATGAGAAAAGTGACAAGTTCCCAAAGAATGTTTATACCTTCGATGTAACGAAATGTGATGAAATTTTTGATCTGCTTGTCAAAGACGGCCAACTAATAGTGCCATCAAATGTCAAATTACCACCTTTAGATCAAAGAAAGAAAAGAGGATTTTGTAAGTATCACAGTTTCCTAGGCCACAAAACCTCACAGTGTTTTCTTTTCAGGGATCTGATTCAAAATGCAATTAAGGATGGCAGATTGAAATTCGCTGACAAACCAAAAATGAAAGTAGATGAAGACCCTTTGGATGTTGCAGACACCAATTACTCCGAGCCTGCATGCATTGGAGAAATCAATATGGTGGAAGCAGATCAAGATGACACTCCATTAGGAGAAAAAAGCACTAAGAATAAAAACTGTGTGTTAGTCGAAGTCAACAAGGGGGTCACTGAGGACGTCCACAAGCAACTAGAGGCTTCGATCGAAGCAGTACCTTTGGTTGTTTCGAAAGAGATCCAGGCTACTGAAGGCCAGGAGAACCAAAAGCAAGAGTTGACACAGGTTACTGAAGGCCTGAGGCTAAAATTGGATAAAGTCCAGATCACAAAGCCAGCCTCCCCTCAGAAAGAAATATGGGATACTTTGGGAGAGCCCAATGGAAAGTTTGACTACTTGGTGAAGTATTATGCCCTAGAAAGTTCAAAAATCCAAATCGAAGATGTCAAACCTACAGGATGGGGAGATGATGACATAAAGGGGGAGGATGTAGATGTCAACATGGTGGATATGGAGAGACCTCGTTCTGAAATGGAGGAGATGGAAAGATACTTAGAAAAAGAAAAATACAAAATGGAGGATAATTATGCTAGGGATGTCAGTCTTAAAGACTACCTCATGTTGTTCCACAAAGGAGATGCCGAAATGATACTATGCCCTAGATGCAGCATCATCTGCAACCAGAGAATTGCTGCAGACTTCGAGAGGAAACAAAGGGCGCGAACTGGCATCAACTGGCGCCAGGATAACCAGTTATTCAGATGTTACCCTAAAGCTGGAGAAAGTTTGTTGGAGTTTTTGGTTCGCTGTCATAAAGGGGCAACCAAATGCCTAGTATGCCCAAGGTGTTCTGCAGTGTACAATCAAAATATGGCCGGAGCCTTCGAAACAATCCCTTTCGCCCCATGCTGGAACCACAAAGAGACTGGTTAGATGAGCCAACGTTTCGAGAGCAACTACACTCAATGAAGGCCTGATAGTCCTCATCCCAAGGGCGCTCGAAGGGTAACGTTCAAAATTCCTGCTGAAATACCAACAGACAAATGGCTGCAAGTCAGAACTGACAAGGGCAAAGACAAATGGAGAAACAATGAACGAAACGCACGCCACGCCATGATATATAGAAGGCAGTTCAATATGGCGAAGAGGGAAGAAGTGAGGTTAGAAAACTACAAAGGAAGAAACCCTATGTCAAGATCACAATGGTGAAGGCAACAGAGAATTCGAAAGGATGAAAGGGAAGCTATGGCAGATAAAGGAGCATATTCGATCAAAAACCAAGGAGAATCAAGCACCAACAAACCTACACCAAATAATCAACCTGAGGACAAACCCCCAATTAGTAGGAGACTCTTCTCTGAAACACAACCAAATGAATCGAAGGAGTACACACCAAGTCCAGAAGAAGACGAGGATATGCTAACGGACAACTTCGAATCAGAGGGGGATTCTTCACTCAATATCAATTGCAACATGGTATCTGTACTACCTTGTGAGTTTGGACAGGAAACTGAAATCGAAGAGCATGAGGAGGATGATACAATAGATCTGATGAAGCATAGGCCAGTGTGTTACTACGTAATGGATAACGGAGTTGTCGAAGAGCATAATGCTTTCTTCGAGCACCCAGAGCCAGCTATGAAAAATCATCTGAAGCCATTATTCGTTCGAGCAAAGGTTGGTACCCATGGCGTAAATAAGGTCTTAGTGGATGGAGGCGCTGCAGTTAACTTAATACCCCATTTCATGCTGAAAAAGTTAGGAATACACGAGGGTGACATCAAACCACACAAAATGGTCCTATCCAACTATGAAGGGAAAGTAGGTCAAACATTGGGGGTAGTTCAACTGGACTTGACGGTAGGATCGAGCTGCAGTCCCACCATGTTCATGGTGATCGAAGCCAAAGCCAACTACAACTTGTTGTTGGGAAGAGAGTGGATCCATGGCGTAGGAGCAATTCCTTCATCAATGCATCAGAGGTTAGTATTATGGAGAGAAGATGGCATTGTTGAGAACATAGAAGCTGACCAAAGCTACTTCATGACAGCAGTCAACTTAGTTGATAAGAGAAATTATGACAAACACTTGGCCAAGATTGCTCCTTGTGCCCCTAACGACGAAATCAACGAAACCAGGAACGCACACTATTATATGACCCTTCGCCATGATGGCATGTATTGGGATAGAAGAATAGTCAGTGAAGATGAACGAGTCGAATGTACTACGCAAAGAAGGCCAGCATGCTGGGAGTTTGACAACCTTGCTCATGATTGAGTCCTCCTTCTTCGAAAGGATTTCGGCCTATATGGCTGAGAACGAATGGAAAGCGGCCTTAGAGGCTGAAATAGATAAATTGGCTGTAGAAGTGAACGAAATAAATGGGGATGGTTCGAAAGGATCACCCTTTGAAGAACACGAAATATATCAAAGGCTAGATGCCATCTATGATAAAGAACCCTTAGGCTTCGAGAAGGACCCCACAGACTCAGGTGCCAAAATGTTGGCGCAAGATCCGCTCGAAGAAGTGAATTTGGGGGATGAGAACACGAAAAGAATAACCTACATAAGCGCAAAACTTAATCCAGGCCTCAAGCAGGAAGTGATCGAAGTCCTCAAGAGAAACAAAGATTGCTTCGCATGGGACTATGATGAAATGCCTGGTTTAAAGAGGGAGTTAGTGGAGCACAGACTTCCAATCAAGGATGGAAAGAAGCCCATCAAGCAAACTCCTAGAAGATTCACACCAGCGGTTCTCACAAAGATCAAAGCTGAGATCGAAAGGTTGTTGTGCTGCAGATTCATCAGAACCACAAGGTATGTCGAATGGTTAGCAAATATAGTGCCTGTTATTAAGAAAAATGGCTCTCTGAGAATTTGCACAGATTTTAGGGATTTAAATATTGCAACCCCTAAAGATGAGTACTCCATGCCTGTGGCAAAAATGTTAATAGACTCTGCTGCAGGATTCAAATATTTAAGTATGTTAGATGGATACTCTGGGTACAATCAGATTTTTATTGCTGAAGAAGATGTTGCCAAGACAGCATTTCGTTGCCCAGGAGCCTTAGGCACCTAAGAATGGGTAGTGATGCCTTTTGGTTTAAAAAATGCTGGGGCAACTTATCAAAGGGCAATGAATTCGATTTTCCATGATTTCATTGAAACCTTTATGCAGGTGTATATTGATGATATAGTCATCAAATCTATATCTGCAGAAACCCATTTGCATCATTTGAGCCAATCATTCGAACGAATGAGAAAACATGGCTTAAAAATGAACCCCCTTAAGTGTGCATTTTTTGTGCAGGCTGGAGATTTCCTTGGCTTTGTGGTTCATAAAAAAGGAATCGAGATCAACCAAAATAAGACCAAAGCCATAATGGAGACGAAAGCACCTACATCAAAAAGGGAGCTGCAATCTTTTCTAGGGAAGATTAACTTTCTCAGAAGGTTCATTTCGAATCTAAGTGGAAGAACCCAAGCTTTCTTTCCGTTGCTTCGTTTGAAGCAAGGCCAAGCCTTCGAGTGGAACGAAGCCCATCAGGAGGCATTTGACAAGATAAAAAGATATCTCTCTCAGCCTCCTATCTTGTCTCCACCTTCATGGGGAAAGCCCATGATATTGTACATATCCGCCTCTGAAGTTAGTATAGGTAGTATGTTAGCACAAGAAGATAGCAATGGCATCGAAAGATCCATATACTATTTAAGTAGGGTATTGAATGATGCAGAGACTAGATATAGCAATATAGAAAAGCTATGTCTCTGTTTGTACTTTTCTTGTATGAAACTTAAGTATTATATAAATCCTGTTGATGTTTATGTTTCATCTTATTTCGATGTTATCAAACACATGCTTTCGAAACCAATAATGCATAGCAGAGTTGGTAAATGGGCTTTAGCCTTAATAGAATATTCTTTGACTTTCATGCCTTTAAGAGCTGTGAAAGGTCAAGTAATTTATGATTTCATTGTGGACCATTCACTGGTCGAAAAGACTGTCATGGGTTATATTGAAATGCAACCTTGGAAATTATACTTTGATGGTTCGACCCATAGGGATGGTAGTGGTGTTGGAGTTCTTATAATTTATCCTGAAGGAATTCCAACAAAATTCAAGTATAAGTTAGATGGTCCTCGTTGCTCGAACAACGAAGCTGAGTACGAAGCGCTTATTGTTGGACTTGAAGCTTTGTTGGAATTGGGGGCAACTAGAGTCGAAATTAAAGGAGACTCAGAGTTAGTGGTCAAGCAAATAACAAAGGAGTACAAATGCATAAAGGAAAATATGATGACATACTTCGTCATAGTTAACAGGCTACTTAGAAAATTCGAATACATGGATATTCAACATATACCAAGAATAGAAAACCAAGAAGCAAATGACTTAGCACAGTTGGCTTCAGGTTATAAAGTTTCTACCAAAAACTTTGAGGATTTGGTCGAATTAAGAGATAGGGTTATGGCTACTAGACTCATACCATCAGATCTAGAGAATATAAAATTAGGTTGTGCTGATAAATAGGGATTCGAAGTACTAGCCATAGACACCTTATCAGATGCGGATTGGCGAAGTCCACTTGTGAGTTATTTAACAAATCCAACATTGAATGTTGATAGGAAGATAAAATATAGAGCATTATCATATGTCCTCATGGGAAATGAATTGTTCAAAAATACCCAGGAAGGCGTATTACTGAAATGCCTAGGAGAAAGCGAGGCATACTTAGCATTGTCAGAAGTCCACAATGGGGCATGTGGGGCACATCAAGCAGGTCATGAAATGAAATGGTTGTTATTTCGATATGGCATGTATTGGCCCAGCATGCTCAAAGACTGTATAGACTTTGCTAAAGGGTGTGAAGAATGCCAGAAACATGCAGGGATTCAACATGCTCCTGCAAGTGAGTTACATTCGATCATTAAACCATGGCCCTTTAGAGGATGGGCATTAGATTTAATAGGAGAAATTAATCCTGCTTCGTCTAAAGGACAGAAATATATCTTGGTAGGAATAGATTATTTTACCAAGTGGATCGAAGCAATACCATTAATATCTGCTGATCAAGAGGCTATTATTGAGTTCATACAGAAACAAATTATCTATAGGTTCGGATTGCCAGAGAGCATAACCACAGACCAAGGTTCTGTGTTTACTGGTAGGAAGATGCAAGAATTTGCTCAAAATATGGGGTTTAGATTACTAACATCAACACCATATTATGCTCAAGCAAATGGTCAGGTCGAAGCAGCCAATAAAGTGATAATAGGGTTAATTAAGAAACATGTTGGTAAAAAGCCAAGGAACTGGCACAAGACTTTGGACCAAATACTATGGGCCTGTAGAACATCTCCTAAAGAAGCTACTAACACCACGCCTTTCCAACTAACATTTGGTCATGATGCAGTTCTACCAGTAGAAATTCATCTACAATCAGTTCGAATTCAAAGACAAAACGAGATCCCATCTGCATTATATTGGGAGATGATGATGAATGAGTTAGTTGAGTTAGATGAAGTTAGATTGCATGCATTGGAAATCCTAATGAGACAAAAGGAAAGGGTAGCCATGGCATATAACAAAAGGGTGAAAGGAAAAGCATTCACTATTAATGACTTAGTCTGGAAAGTCATATTGCCCATGGACAAGAAAAATAAAACATTAGGTAAATGGTCACCTCATTGGGAAGGACCTTTTCGAATAGTAAAGATATTTTCAAACAATGCATATGAAATTGAAGAGTTGGCTGATGATAAGCGAATCCTAAAGGTTAATGGGAAATATTTAAAGAAATATAAGCCACGCCCGTAGGAGATTCGAATAATAACAACAAAATCGAAACATCATAAAGGAATGCCAAAATGGTAATATAGATTGCCAAAATGGCGTTGTTTGGATATTACAGACCAAAATTCAACCAAGATTCAAAACTAATTAAATAAACAGAGATTTAAAAATAGGCATTGTTCCTCAATCTATCAAAAGTACTCCGAAAGGACTCAAGCCTTTGTTGAGTGAAGCGCCTTGCTCCTTCCAGGGTAGCTACTTCTCCCTTAAGTTTCTCTGCTGCTTCCATTTCTGCAAGTCCTTTGTTGAGGAGCTCTTCGAACTGATTGCCAGCAGTATTGGTTTCATATGCCAATTGTTGTTGTTGAGCCTTCTTAACCTTTTGTTGGAGCTCTTGAATTTGCTTTTCCCAGAGAAGAATAGACTGAGCTCGAGCTTCATAGTCAGTTTTGGTTTGCTTTATATGCATGGCTTGGTCTTCAGCTTCTTTAGAGAGCTTCGAAGCATGCTCATAAGCAGCGTCCATCGCAATTCGTTTCTCCTGGACCTTATTAGTAGCAAATTCATCTTGAAGAAGACACCCAGTCACGTTATCTAACAAAGCTTGAAGATCGAATAATATGGTGCTGACTGGCAAAGAGCAGGTGGCGAGGTTAACTTGCGTAAGTAGCTCCTTCATGGTATAGCAAGTTGTACTATCCTTCTTGAGCACTTCGAACAATTCCACATCAAGGATTGTTCTCCTAATTTTGTTAAGGAGTACAACTCTATCATCCGAGGGCAATGGATCGTTAGTCGAACTAGTACAAGCCCTAGCAAGAGGAGTGTCCCTTTGAGCTAGTTTAGCCTTCATATACCCAATTGGGTCATTTCGTCTTAGGAGAGATAACTCCTCTTCAGTCACTTGAGATTGAGACAATTGAGGAAGTTCCATACGCAAGGGAGTCACATCCATCTCGACTTCCATAGGCTCATTGGTCTGGTCACCATCACCTTCACTTTTTTTCTTGCTCATTGCCTTCTTCATCATCAACCAGATCCACCACTTCGATATCATTGTTCTCACTGCTATTGACATCTGACTCTGTTCCATCAGTCGAACCATTCTGGGCATCTTCTTCCTCGGATCCTTCCTCTGCAGATTCTTCGTTCTCTTGATCAGAATCAGCCTTCTCCTCTTCAGCATGATTGTCCTTTGGGCTCTCTTGAAGGGTTTCGAGAAGAGACTTTGGAAGAGAAGTTTCTGGTAAAATCTCTGCAGACTCATGAGGCGTTGCTTCGTTCGTTTCTTTCAAAGGAGGAGAAGTGCCTTGGTCATCTTGTTGCTCTTAAGCCCCAGTCGGAACCGCCATGTTGGAGGATCATTTGTTTTGCACCAGGTTACTGGAGTCCCCATGAGGAGAAGAGTTGATGGGAGCAGCAGTCTTTGATGGAGGAGTCGAAGTAGTAAGAGTTGGGTTCGAAATGTCCTACAGAGACAGAATATTAAGAGCATGCACCAAGGTAATGAATAACTATTTTTGTTAAAGATTCGAGTTCAACTTACCTGTGGATTCTCAGAGGAAAGGTTACTATCTATATGTTCCAACATTACGTTGGAGGTCAAAGGTGGATTTTTGGATTTTCTTGAGGGAGCAACATCTCTGGAATCAAGTCTAGAAATGCCAGTTGGTTCAGCGCCTTTGGAAACTTCTTTCTTCTGTTTCTTCTTCGAAGCGGTTGGTGAATTCCCTCCAGCATTGGGATTCTTCCCAGTAATGCTTGGTTTCCTTTTCTTCAGAGTGGTTGGTGGGAGTTTGTTAGTCTGAAAAGATTTAAACATGAGTTAGATCTAAATCATGAATTTTAGTTTATTCGAAACATCAGGGCTAATTGATTACCTTTGGAGTTGGAACAGTTGTTATTGCTGGTGTTGTTGTTGTTGCAGTAGTTGTTGTTGGTATGGTTAAGGGCACATCATCAGTGGTTTCAACAGATTGTTGGGAGGTACTTCCTTCTTTAGACTTCGAAGCAACAGACTTTATCCTGATGGCTGAAAATCGAAACAATTAAGGTAAATGTTAAAAATGGAGAAAGTAAGAAACATTTGGGATTTTCCCAAGCATTCGCACCTGCGCCTTGATTAGATATAATCGACATGGCAGAAAGGTCATAGCGAAGATGTCCTGGGAAATCATGGAGCCAATGACGAGCCCATGTCACAGTCTCAGATGGCTTTAGTTTCTTTTGAGATTTGTATTTGAACATCTCTTTGCAAGTCAACCACCAAGGGTATGGAGGAAACCAAGCCAAAGCCAGTTCTGAGGTAGGCAATCTAGGAAATTTAGGTGGATGCATTTCGAGTGCCAACCTATACCTATCCTCAGGTGACAACCCTGAAGGAAGTTTGAACTTAGAAATTTTTTCTTTAAATTTTTCCTTCAAGGTCTGGGATGCTCGATACACAGTGGTTTCCAAGCGTGTAGGATCATAAGTTGTTTCGAAATAGTTCTAAAAAGCCCTAATCTCTTTGGCGTGAGTGAACATACCTTTCTTGGAGTGTACCTGCACATCAAACGCATCAATTAGTTTCTATTGAATGGAGAGGGTATCGAACATATAAGATTGGTAGAACTTAGTCCACCATTCCAGAAAACCCTTCGCTGTGAAGTGTGTGGGTTCAAAAGGTAGTAGTTTGAATTGAGCGAAGTCTTGATATTGTTCTTGTTGCAGTTTGGCTTCTCTTGCTTTAAAGGTTCGACCAGAAGTGATGGCACTCTGTGTTTGAACAGAGGTTCAGGGATTAACTGACACAGGCCAAATTGTCTGGAAACAAAGTTAGGTTGATAGGCAAAGAGGAAGATTTGATTCTTGGAAGGAGTGATTCGTGAGGAAATTAATCTAGGAAGCAAAAAGGCTTTCCAAATATCTTGAATTTCTTTACTTTTAACTGCTTCTGAAAGAGACATGGTGAACCATGATGGTCCATGAGTCCTTGAAGCAAAGGGTGCCATGGTCTCTTAAAATTTGTGTCTTTTGGAAAAAATCATGATGTAGTTTGAGAAAAGGACCTTGAAGTCATCTTTATCATCATTCGGGGTGAGTTTTCGCAGCCTTGTACCTTCAATAATTCTATCCGCTATCTCCGGATCTTGTTCAACAACGGTGTCAGCAGTTGATAATGAGGATTCAAACATGGCATTAAGCCATAATTGGAGTAACCAGAAGGGGCCAGCTAGAAGGATGTTTTTGGGAGTATGGGATTTCAAACTCGAAACGGCTGATCTTAAGCTTTCGTAAAGATCAACAAGTAACAGTTCGCTCAAACATACCCTCCTATTCTCATGTAAGTCTCTAGCTAAAGGGATGAACCTGCTTGCTACCTGTAAGGACCTGCTACAGAATACGTATCTTGATAACCATAAAGTGAGAAAAAGCAATATGTTCCACATCTGACACACTATCTCCTTCAGTGTGGTAATGGCTAATGAATTTGGAAAAACTGGCTAATTTGACATCGAAGTCAATAATGCTGGAGTGTTCTTCATTATCAGGGATGTAGGTTTCTCCTACTGGTGACAAACCAGTGATGGCTGCTATATCGAAAAACGTGGGTGTTATCATTCCCCCAGGGAGATGAAAGGTGTTGTAGGTGTTGTCCCAGAAATATAAGGATGCAAATAACAGTGGATGACTATAGGTGAAGCCTGGTTTCGATAACTTAATCAGATTATAGATTCCTAATTCCTCCCATTGCTGGGATTTCTTGGCTTCTACTTTGGTGAGCCAGTTTTGGTAAGTTATATCAGAGGTAGGGCAGGATCAGAATGGTTTAAAGTTGCTCTTCACGTAGTCTAACACAAAGGGATCTTTTGGGGGAACGGTTGGAGTTTCTATGGTTTTCGAATCAGAATACTCGCCTATCTTAGGGATATCCATCTTATTAAACAAGGGTTTAAAGTTGTAACAGACAGGGAAGATTTTTCTAGTATCTTTCAAGATTTCAAAAACTGTAAGAGGACCCATTAGAGCAAACCTCTTTCCAGCAGCGTTAGTTGGAATCAATACCTGAGAGGCGTAGAGCATTTCCTTTTCCTTGGAGATCATTTGAGGGATAAGCACAGATTGACCTTGATAAGTACCGACCTTGCTTTCCATAATTGTTCCTGTGTTCTTGCTTTTCTTCTTGGAAGTTTTCTTCATTTGGGATGATGTTGTTGAAGACATTGTTGAAGATTGTTGGAAGTTTTAGGGTTTTAGTAAGAGGAGAGGAAGAAAAAGTTTCAGAATGTGAAAAAAGAATAAAAGACTAAGTTGATTAGTTTTTATAGTGTGGAAGCTTAAAAATCCACTAAGTGAGACTAGGATACGTGGGAGTCGTGGGTTGGATTGAGGAGGAGGTGGCGTAAAGGCTGATATTGGTAATAAGCGTGATTAATAATAATCATTGTTTTATAACCGCACCATGCTGTGAATACTGATTCAAGACGGTTAAGAAATCCAAGAGGCGTCGTGATTGACGTGGTTGCAGTCATACACAGTAAATGTTATGATTACTCAAAAGTCACATCAAAATCTTGCAAATATATTTAAAATAAGTGTTTCTCAAAGGATCGAAATACATATTTTAAAGGGGCATTTTGTTGGCTGAAGATTTTGATGATACAGTTCGAAATGAAGCAATATGGATGTTTCGTTGGAATAAAGCAAAATGTTACAGTTCGGAATGGTAGAAGCGGTTCTTCGAATGGACATGTCAAAGCTCGGAGCTTCGAGTGACAGTTGTGAAGATATATTTAAAAGAAGCCTCGAAGTGGTAACGAGACTGTGTCTGTGAAATGAGTTCGAAGCGAAGATTGCCAAGGCATTTGAAATTCAAACGCGAGCGGGATAGTGGAATTCAAATATATATGCGCTGGAGCGTTCGAAGACGCGTGGAAGCTAGAGAGGAGCAGTGCTCTGCATGTTCCGAACGTGGCAGAATCTTATAAGCAAGACCGTTATGGTCGAAGTAGTATAAATAAAAGTCTTAGTGTTAGGATTTCGTGTGTCATATCTATTGTACAAAATTCAGTAAACATTCAAAATACCACATGGATAAGGAAACGAATGCTCGAACAATATACGTATGATAACACCAAACATTTATAATTCAGTAAAACTCTTTATCTTTTCCAGTTTATCTTCCATTTTCATGTCAATGTCATTCAAATACCTTTACATTCAAAGTCATTTACTTATTTCTTGCATTTAAACGCTTTTCTTCTATTCGAATCCTTTACATTTCAGAAACTCTTTTACATTTCATGCTTTTATATTCATGCTTTTTACATTAAAGTCTTTACATTTAAAGTCATTTACTTATTTCTGCATTTAAACATTTCTTTGCAATCGAATCTTTATTCATTCAATTCAGTTTCGTATTTCTTTACTTGATCATGTCATTAGATTCTTTTAACATGGTAATCGAAGTGAATTGAACGTCTATAAAACATTCTAAATACAAATCCTAACTATGAATATCAGTTTTGCAATTAGATTTATCCAAACGACCAATACCCCATAGGATCAATCTAGTCGATCCTGCAAGTTACCAGAGAGATTAAATAACAGTCATTGAGATTATTTGATAGTTTGGAGGACTAGCGGTTGTTTACCAGAAATCACTGTAAACAGGTTCGTGGCAAAGTTCTTCATCAGTAATGGTATTCTGTACAAGCGTAACCATGATTCGACCTTACTGCGTTGTGTGGATAAAAACGAAGCAGAAAGGATCATGATGGAGTTACATGAAGGTACTTTCGGAACTCATTCCAGTGGACACACCATGGCAAAGAAAATCCTACGGGCAGGATATTATTGGTCCACAATGGAAGCCGACTGTTATCAGCATTCTCGGACCTGTCACAAGTTCCAAGTCTATGTTGATAAGGTGCACATACCTCCAGTACCTCTGAATGTTTTGACAGCTCCTTGGCCTTTTGCAATGTGGGGCATTGACATGATCGGCGAGATCGGACCTACGGCATCCAACGGGCATCGTTTCATCCTGGTAGCAATTGATTACTTTACGAAGTGGGTTGAAGCAGCTTCCTTTGCTACAGTGACCAAGAACATCGTGGCACGGTTTATTCGGCACAATTTGATCTGTCGATATGGTGTACCAGAGAGGATCATTACGGACAATGGTACAAATCTCAATAACAAGATGATCACTGAACTCTGTAAGCAGTTCAAGATACAACATCACAAATCTTCTCCCTACCGGCGAAAGATGAATGGGGCTGTAGAAGCGGCTAATAAGAACATTAAGAAGATTGTGCAGAAGATGACGATGATATACAAAGATTGGCACGAGATGTTACCGTTTGCTCTTCATGGGTACCATACCTCAGCACGGACGTCAATAGGGGCAACACCCTATTCCTTGGTTTATGGCATGGAGGCCGTATTACCCATTGAAGTTCAGATACCCTCTCTTAGGATTATGAAGGATGCAGGTTTGAGCGAAGATGACTGGATTCATACCCGGCTTGATCAGTTGAATTTAATAGACGAAAAAAGACTTACTACTATTTGTCATGGTCAGACGTATCAAAAGCGGATGATCAAGGCATTTAACAAGAAAGTTAGACGACAAGAGTATCAAGTTGGGGACCTGGTAATCAAGCGTATTATCTTACCTCAAGGTGATCCCAAGGGCAAATAGACCCCTACTTACGAAGGGCCATTTGCGGTTAAGAACATTTCCTCAAGAGGAGCTATGATTCTAACCACCATGGATGCTGACGACCTTCCTCACCCCGTCAATGCAGACATAGTGAAAAGATACTACGCATAATCAAAGACCCGCTAGGTTGACTGGCCTAGGCAAAAATAAGGGCTTCCCGGCGAACCAAAAGTGTTCGGGCAAAAATAAGGGATGAAAATGAAAAATTTGTACACCCGGCAAGTCGAAAACCTGAAAAGGCAGCTTGGGCAAAAAATGGTATCCTGGTGGATTGAAAACCCGAAAGGGCAGTCCAGGCAAAAATTAGGGATCAAAGTGTAACACTATGTCTCATTGGATCAACTTACGACCAGACTTCAGTATCGACTATCAAGCTCGGACGACACTAATCAATCTGATCTACCTTCAACCAAGTATCAAAGTGATGAGATGCTCAAGGACATAGGGGCAATAGCAGAGTTGGAACCCAGTGGGGTTATTCACATAGCTGTTTTGTTTAGTTTTTCACAAAATGTATAAACTCTTTTGTTCGGCGGCGTTCTCCTACTAGGACGTCAGCCTCTTGTACAAAAAAAAATGCCTATTTACAGGCCAAATTTCAAAATCAATACAATTCATTTTCAGAGAAATTTCAAACTATTTTCCTTTATCTGTTTTGTTTTGCAAAGAACGTCCAATGTTCATTTTTGATATATGCATTTGACATTAATTGCTGCTCATGAATATTTACATGCGAAACAAAAGACGATTACTTGTAATATCATAAACATGGGCAATTGAGAAATGTCCAAACTGTACAGTTTCTTTGTCCACCAGGTACAAGTTTGAATTCAGCTGAAGAATATGGCTAAGATACCTTCATTTCCCGCAGAGTAAGGAAATACAGTAATGTTAGCTATCCCCAGTTGAGACTTGCAACTGTAAATGAATCGGTAATATTCTCCCCAAGAAGAGTTTATCTACCATCAGCACTGAAAGGTCTTAATATTCCCCAACGGAGTATAAGAATATTCCTCGGCAGAGTACAAGATATCCCTAGTGGAGTTTGAAATTCTCCCCAGTGCAGTCTGAAAAAGCTCCCCAGTAGAAGTTGGAGAATCATCCCCAGTAGACTTTGGAAGATTGTCCCCAGCAGAGCTTAAAGGATTATCCCCATTAGAGTCTAAAAGGTTATCCCCAGTGAAGTCGCAACTGAAAGATCATCCCCAGCAGAGTTCATTCCTTTCACAAATAGGAGTCCATTCCCCAACAGGATCCAGTATCACCAACAACGCTAATTCATCCCCAGCGGAATTTATCAGTGGAATCCTCTACAGAGCATCTCTTCCCCACAGAGTAATATCCTCATCAGTTTATTCCCCAACGAAGTTATCCTCTCCTGCAGGATTATTCTCGCAATCATCTTCATTCGCTATCCTCAGCGGAAATGAAGAAGTCAACTCTTTTCTCCAACAGCTATCCGGGATTTATTTCCCCAGCTAAAACATTACATTTCCATACATCATGATACATGCATATACGCATCATACAACACAATCTCATTTATTTTGAGAACATCATTGCTTGATATATATATCATGCATTGCATACGACTGACCTTTACCTTTCAGGAAGGATGCAGTTAAGTTCTCAGCTATGTCGAAGTACTGACTGGTTCTTAAATCTCAACTGAATTAGTCTCGGATGAATTACAAATAAGGTTCTAAATCTCGGTAATTTTCCTCCGTCGAAGTGTGGACGAGTTCTTAAATCTCAACAGAATTATCCTCGGTTGAATTACAGACAAGTCCTAGATCTCGATGAAGATGTTTCCCTCAGTCGAAGTACTGACCGATTCTTAAATCTCAACTGAATTATTATCGGTTGAATTACAGATAAGATAAGGTTCTAAATCTCAATTATTTTCCTCCGTCGAAGTGTGGACGAGTTCTTAAATCTCAACAGAATTATCCTCCATTGAAGTACAGACAGTCCTAGATCTCGATGAAGATGTTTCCCTCAGTCGAAGTACTGACCGGTTCTTAAATCTCAACTGAATTAGTCTTGGTTGAATTACAGATAAGGTTCTAAATCTCGGCAATTTTCCTCCGTCGAAGTGTGGACAAGTTCTTAAATCTCAACAGAATTATCCTCGGTTGAATTACAGACAAGTCCTAGATCTCGATGAAGATGTTTCCCTCAGTCGAAGTACTGACCGATTCTTAAATCTCAACTGAATTATTCTCGGTTGAATTACAGATAAGATAAGGTTCTAAATCTCAATTATTTTCCTCCGTCGAAGTGTGGACGAGTTCTTAAATCTCAACAGAATTATCCTCCGTTGAAGTACAGACAGTCCTAGATCTCGATGAAGATGTTTCCCTCAGTCGAAGTACTGACCGGTTCTTAAATCTCAACTGAATTAGTCTCGGTATAATTACAGATAAGGTTCTAAATCTCGGCAATTTTCCTCCGTCGAAGTGTGGACAAGTTCTTAAATCTCAACAGAATTATCCTCCATTGAAGTACAGACAATTCCTAGATCTCGATGAAGATGTTTCCCTCAGTCGAAGTACTGACCGGTTCTTAAATCTCAACCGAATTATCCTCGGTTGAATTATAGATAAGGTTCTAAATCTCGACAATTTTCCTCCGTCGAAGTGTGGACGAGTTCTTAAATCTCAACAGAATTATCCTTCGTTGAAGTACAGACAGTTCCTAGATCTCGATGAAGATGTTTCCCTCAGTCGAAGTACTGACCGGTTCTTAAATCTCAACTGAATTATCCTCGGTTGAATTACAAATAAGGTTCTAAATCTCGGCAAAGTTCCTCAGTTGAATTATGGACAAGTTCTTAAAACTCAACAGAGATGCTCTCTCAGTTGAAGTACAGGCAAGTTCCTAAATCTCAACAAAGATCAGACTTCCCCAAGCGGAATCTTCCACAATAACAGGTATGCGAGCTCTCGCTAAGGAATCTCTTATGCGATCGACATTCATGCAGATGGAATATTTAAGCCCATCCTCCCGCCAACAATCTCCAAATGGCATCTGTAAGCCCATTACCGACATCACCAGGCTGATACCACTTCATGCGAGTGCAAATTTATGGGCACTCTAGTGTTCAATCATCTTCCACCTTCGGATCACGAAAGGCACGAAAGCCAATCTACATCCTCAGTTTTAAGAAGATTGAACAGGGGCAGCTGTTGTAACCCAAAATTTTCCCTCTCATATTCCTTAAAACATTGCAAGAAAAATCTCCAAGTTGCTCAAGTTTGCTCAAGAGTTGGACAAACAAGCTATCTCCTAAGGCAGTCAACCCCAAATTAGGGTTTTGTGTTGCATCAATATATTTGAATCCAAATGACCTCAAGTGCTCCCAAATGTCCTAATATGCTCTCAATATCATCCATGTCAAATTTCAAGCCTTGTAGAGAAAGTTTGCTCAGTCAATTGCTCAAAGGTCCAAAAATCGACTATGCTAAGGCAAAAGTCAACTGTGACCAAAATACAGTCAAACTTCAAGATTTTTTGCCAACATTCTAATCTTGAAGGATATTTCATCATTTTATCAAGGGTTGATCATGATTCATCAAGGATTGCTCAAAATTCATCAAGACTCAAAAGTTGCTAAATTAGGGTTTTGCAGGAAAAGTCAACTCAACTTTGACCAAGCATAACTTTCTAATACTTTATGAGAAATGACCCATCAAAATCTCATTTTGAAGAGGACTAAATTTCCTACAATCCATATTCATACCTAAAGATCAAAAAATGCACTCACAAGAATTTATAAATTTGGACATTATAGGTCATTTTTGAAAGTCAACAAAAACACATTTTTTGCCAAAGCTTATAACTTGAACATGGAATATCGAAATGAGATGAGACCAAAAGGGTTGGTTAGAGGACATCTCAGGCTTTCTAAAAAGCCCAAGAACACCTCCAAAAGTTCAAAATTTAAGAAGTTATGCATTGTTGAAGTTGTACTTTTTTGCAAAATTGCCAAAAGTTAACTATCCCCAAAAATTCAAAATTTGTCAAATGGGCCCATTCTTTTCCACTTTATTTGAGTTTGCATCATTGTCCACGTGCCCTAGCTTCAGCCATGTGTCCATATATCATTTTTATTATTTAATTTGATTTTTATTTGAATTTATTCATTTTAAATCAAATTAAATCATATAAAATCAAAAAATTGATAACCAAAGATTTTTTATTGATTGTAGCCTTCAATGGACAGCTAGCATATCTCCAAACTCGTACCAAGGCAAATCATGTGCAAAAAGATTGAATCAAATCAAATTTGGCAAGTTTGTAAATTGGAATCAAATCATATTCATGTACATTGATTTGGAGGGATTCAGTCCATAATTTCTACCCTAATGCAAAGCATGTTACATAAGCAAGCCAGAGGATACGAAACAAGGGTTGAAAAGTGCAGAGAGAGGCATAACAAGATTGTAAAAATTCACAAAAAAGCTTGAAATCGAAATCATAGCTAGAGGTGTTTTCAAGGGTTGAGACCTATCTCAATCGTTTCCTGGGCATTCATACAAGCTATTTAGATTAAAAGCAAGGGTTCTCAGACCTTCACAAGCGCTGTAAGTGTCACGAAACATACCCATGTTCTTGAAATCGATTTGGCTTATTCTTGCATCGTTTTTGAAAACTAACTGCATATTTGTAATCCTCACAACATTTCCAAGCTATTTGCATCATTTAATTTCGTTTATATAACCTGTAATGCAAAACACCATAGCTAGGGTTCTTGGAGCTTTTTGGGGTTTTCTATTTCAGGAATAATTGATCCACAAGAAAGGCATAGCTTTGACCAGGAGATCATAACGAACCTAACCATGTTCATGGAATGGATTTATATGGCTTAGAGAAGATTTTAGGACAGGCCTGCATTTTTAGCTGCGGATTCAAATCTGCAGGTAATCTCTTACAGGTTTCAGGACAGGGAGGATGAGGTGTCCCCTTCCCATTGGTGTGTTCAAAAACCGCGCGCGTTTTTTTGTTTTTTCTGGCCATTGACTTGTTTTATTATATAATATACTCTTTTCATTATATTAACAAATAGACCATCATGGTGTAGTGGCAAAACAAGCAACGTATATCCTTCAGGACCTGGGTTCGAATCCCAGGTCCCCCACTTCTTCAATATTTTTTCCTTTCAGGTGATTGTGTGCGTGCTCAAGCTTGCAGTATACCGTGCGCCATCAATCATCCAATTGCCAGATGGCCAAAGGCCAAATCTGAGAGTCCAAAGCTGAAGGTCCACCATAGGCATTGGTCAATACATGCACACTAGATCTGCAAAGTCAAAACAAGGCCAGCTCTAATGGGCCTTCCAATTGCTACCAACACCACAAAATTCAGGCCCATACTCCCCTCTTCCTATTTATTTTGTTTATTTATTTTAATTTTTTTATTATTTTTTTTGTTTTATTTACTAACCAATCACAAAATTCCTTTTCATAAAATAAAATCACAAAAATATTTTTTATATTTAATTAAACTTTAAACTTTTATTTTTCTTAATAAACACTAATTAATTAATTAGGTTTTAATTAGAAAAAACCTTAATTCCTTTTGTAAATAAATAATTAATTAGATTTAATTAGGAACTAATCATTAATTTAATTAATCTCATTTTTCTTTCTTAAAATAACCAAAATCAAAAAAATATGTCATAATTAATTTTTAATTTAATTAATTTATTTTATAATTAATTTAGTAATTAATTTAGGTTTAATTTCTTTCTTAAAATAAAAAACCAAAAAAAAAGATATGTTTTCTTCAAAAGGGTCAAAACCCTAATCATGCATCCGATTTAATTTTGCGCCGTGATTTACCTTTTTATCCAATAATGTACTTGCTCCCGGATTGTAATAGTTAAATAGGACTTTTATTTATTTTTATCGCTTTATTTACTTTCAAAGGGTTTGTCTTTGGCGATGTAAATACCCGACGCCTTGTAATTTAATTTCCGCACTTTTAATTCCGCAACTTATAATTGTTAGATGTTTGATAATAGGGTTTGCATGACAAGACTGAATGTTAACCTAAAATCAAATTAGATCACCCTTAACATGTACAAAGATAAAAAAATAACTGAAAACGACACACTCGCAGATGCGCACTCTTAGGGTACACCCCACTTGGTTGCCTTCGTACACGGTCATTGAGTATAGGTCGTTTTAGAGGTCGCCCTCTTATCTAAAGATCATAGTTGCCTCGAAACGGTTGCCCCAGATATTGTTGCCTCAAACAAATGATCTAAAGACATTAGGGTTACCGCTAAGCCATCCTAACATTTCTTTAGTGACCGTAAGTCCCGTATTCGAATTGACCCTCAAATTCCAACGACGGTGCTACCTACTCATCAATAGTAGGATAGCATTTTCTAAGGGAAATTAGCATAGAATGATTCCTTTTTTCGAGTAGGTAGATGGTTCTTAGATACTTGCTCATTCAAAAACAAAACTTTTTTCACACTTACACTCCTTTTCAAACAAAGTTTTCAAAAACACTTCATTACACTCTTGAGGACAAAAGCAAGAGTTAAATCGAAGTTTTAAAACAAAAATTTTTCAAACCCATAAGCACAAAGAAAACAATTTTGAAAACAATTGAGCAAGTACCTAAGAGCCCGTGGATAACCACAGATAGAAAGGGTGCTAACACCTTCCCTTTCTATAATCTACCCCCCGAACCCGAGAAATATCTCGAAAAAATAATTTTTCTGTGCTTTTTTCCTCTCCTTGTTGGATAAAATAAAAGTCGGTGGCGACTCTTGCTTACCACGACATTTTGCGAATACAAACGCAAAACGCAAACCAGCATTCCAAAAAACAGTCAGTTCTTCCCACCGTATCACATAAACCAAATGTTATTTCTGCCCCAATGCCGAGGCATGGTCACAATGCCAACACTGTTGAAGAAGATCTGTTTGTTGCTACTGTGGATAAACTGTTAACTTCGCTCCCGATTATCAAGTTAAATTTATTGAAAGCTTGTATTTTCCTAGGTTGTGACAAAGACTGCAATGCTTACCTATCCTCCCCATTTGACTGCCCTCTGTTGAAGAAAGGTATCAAACGATTGATGGATAACCAAGAAATTTTGTTTGAGAATGCTCCTGTTTCACCCGTTCCAGTGAAAGAAGTTTCAATAATAACCATCTACGCCAATCCTTCCAGGGCCCCTAAAAGACCCGTTAGGATTACATCTGCTCCAAAGACTGCTCCTCTTAAGATTACAATGCCCGGGCCGACCCCATACAATTCAGATAAAACAGTACCATGGAACTATGGTGGAGAAATCTATTACCATGGTATTAAACAGATTGAACTGACTGCAGAAGAAGAAAGCTCCAAAGAGGACAGTTCCGACATTAGCAATATTGTTGGAACTAGCAAGATCACCCGCAGTGGTAGGATCTTCTCTCCAGAGATTGCTCCTTCAACAACAGTCTTTGGACCCGTGGTTGTTCCGAAGATTACCTTTACACCAGTGATTGTACCTGCAAGCGTACCTACCGACAAAGACAATACAATTCATATTCCTACTTCCACTGCTAAGAATAAAGGAAAGAATGTTCAAGAGGAGCCTGTCCAGACGAAGGCTCAATCACTAGCTATTCCTGAAACATCCAAGAAGGAGATGGAAGAAATCCTGAGGATTATTAAGAAGAGTGATTATGATGTGGTTGAACAATTAGGGCAGACCCCTTTCAATATCTCTATGGTAGCTCTGCTGCTGTGCTCTTAAGCACATGCCAAAGCTTTGGTGAAATTTCTGAAGACAGCTCACGTACCGCAAGAAACGTCTGCTAACCAGTTCCAGGACTGTGTGGCTAATTTGACAGCTGATAATGGCATGGGCTTCTCTGATGCTGACTTGACACCCCGAGGGAGAAAACACAATGATGAATTACATGTCTCAGTGGAGTGCAGAGGAACAACCCTAGCTCATGTCTTGGTTGATACAGGATCATCTCTGAACGTCTTGCCAAAGAAAGCCCTTGATAGGTTGGATTGTGAGGGGCTAACTTTAAAACCCAGCAACATAGTGGTTAGAGCTTTTGATGGTTCTAAGAGGATGTTCCATGGGGAGGTGGACATCCCAATCAAGGTGGGAACTCAGGTGTTCAACTCCACTTTCTATGTGATGGACATCCGTCCTTCTTATTCCTATCTGTTGGGACGCCCCTGGATCCACAATGCCGGAGCTGTCACCTCCACTTTGCACCAGATGCTCAAGTACCCCGTCCAAGGGAAGATCATAATTGTCCATGGGGAGGAGGAGTATATGATTAGTCATCTGAATTCCTTCCGTTATATGGAGTTAGATGGCGAGTTCATAGAGACCCCTTTCCAACATTTTGAAGAAGTCTCTGGAGAAATAGCGGCGACCAAGGCGGTATCCTTGATTTGAAAGATCACAAGACCTCCACCTCGGATGTCATCTCTCAAGGATGCAAGGGCAGTAGTGGAAGAAGGGGGATGCACAATCTGGGGTCAGCTTCCAGACTTTCCTTACAAATCAGACAAGTTTGGCTTGGTATTTACTTCGACTGGTCAGAAGGTTGTGCGTTGTGCCCGTGCTGGGGGGCCACCTGTAAAGATTAGAAACCGAAGCGTCAATGCGGTAGAAGACAATGAAGAGGAGGGAAGCCTGGAAGATTGGATATTTCCTACTGTCAGTGGAGGACTTTGCAACTGGGAAGCCAAAGACCTCATCCCGATAACTTTCATATCGCAGTAATTTATCTTTTACATTTCTGTTGGACTATAATAATTCACAAACAATTCGTACTTTAAAACCCTTGTGTCTTACCCGAGGCACAATGGTCCATTTGTAAGGGTTTTTATTTCATCTACATATGTCATTCAATGAATCATGGACGCTTTTTCACATATAAACCTTTTATGCTCATTGTCTTTCTTTTACATTTTATTGTTTTAAGATGGCTATACCCTTACACACACCCACACTCACAAATGCAGGTACCCTTCCATTCCAGATCCCATGGGTAACGATACTGTTATAGCCTCCAGTGACTCTGAGGATCTGATCTACCAAGCCGAATACGAAGGTGAGGAAGATTGTGAGGTTCAAGGGGAATTGGCCAGATTACTACAGCAAGAGGAAAGAGCAATTCAGCCTCATGAGGAGTTGTTGGATACAATTAACTTGGGTACCAAGGAAGATAAAAAGGAAATCAAAATAGGTTCCAATCTAAAGCCGAGTGTCAAGGAGCGCCTAATTCATATATTGAATGATTACGTTGAGATCTTTGCCTGGTCATACGAAGACATGTCGAGACTCGATACATACATTGTGGTACACCGTCTACCCACCAGAGAAGACTGTCCACCAGTGAAACAAAAGGTCCGCCGCATGAGACTTGACATGTCAGAGAAGATCAAAGCAGAAGTTATGAAACAATTCAATGCTGGATTTCTGGCTGTTACTTCTTATCCTCAATGGGTAGCCAACATTGTTCCCGTGCCTAAAAAGGACGGCAAAGTGAGAATGTGCGTGGATTATAGAGATTTAAACAGGGCCAGCCCTAAAGATGATTTTCCACTTCCACACATCGACATCCTGGTCGACAATACAGCTCAGCACAAAGTATTTTCTTTCATGGACGGATTCTCAGGCTATAACCAGATCAAAATGGCACCTGAGGACATGGAGAAAACTACTTTTGTCACACAGTGGGGTACGTTCTGCTACAAAGTGATGCCATTCGGACTAAAGAATGTCGGGGAAACCTATCAACGTGCCATGGTAGCTTTGTTTCATGATATGATACATCATAAGATAGAGGTCTATGTAGATGACATGATAGCCCGATCACAAACTGAAGAAGAACACCTTGATCACTTGCAAAAGCTCTTTGTCAGATTAAAGGAGTACAAGCTAAGATTGAATCCAAACAAGTGTACATTTGGAGTCCGATCTGGTAAGCTCTTAGGTTTCATTGTCAGCAACAAAGGCATCGAGGTTGATCCTACCAAAGTCAAATCTATACAAGAAATGCATGCTTCTCGCACTGAGAAGGAAGTCAGAGGTTTTTTGGGACGCCTAAACTACATTGCCAGGTTCATTTCTCACCTAACGTCTACTTGTGAACCAATCTTCAAGCTGTTGAAGAAAGATCAAGTAGTCAGATGGAACGATGAATGTTAGATTGCTTTCGATAAAATCAAGGAGTATTTGCTAGAACCTCCTGTCCTGATGCCACCCGTCGAGGGAAGACCGCTAATCATGTATCTGACAGTCTTAGAGAATTCAATGGGGTGCGTACTGGGGCAGCATGACGAGTCTGGCCGAAAAGAGCATGCCATTTATTACCTAAGCAAAAAGTTTACCGACTGTGAAATCAGATATTCACTGCTTGAGAAAACTTGCTGCACTTTGGTATGGGCTGCTCGCCGGCTGAGACAGTATATGTTGACTCATACCACTTTGCTGATATCTAAGATGGATCTGATAAAGTACATCTTTGAGAAGCCTGCTCTGTCCTGGAGGATAGCCAGATGGCAGATGATCCTAACGGAATACGACATACAGTACACGACCCAAAAGGCTATAAAGGGCAGTGTGCTAGCTAATCCTCTGGCTCATCAAGCTGTAGAAGATTACCAGTCCATGAAGTTTGACTTCCCTGATGAAGACATCATGACATTGGACAACTGCAAAGAGATCAGACCATATGATGGACCTGAACAAGGATCCCGATGGACCCTGTACTTTGATGGGGCCTCCAATGCACTTGGTAATAGTATCGGCACTGTGCTTATATCCCCGGAAGGATGCCATACTCCTTTCACTTCCAGACTTTGCTTCAACTGTACAAACAACATGGCAGAGTACGAAGCATGCATATTTGGTCTCAAGGCTGCCATAGACTTGGGAATCAAATCCTTAGATGTGTTTGGGGACTCAGCTTTAGTCATTAGTCAGATCAAAGGAGAGTGGGACACTAAACATCCAAACCTCATCCCTTACAAAGGACATGTTTTGACATTGTTACCACATTTCTAGCAGATTACCTTCGAGCATTTCCCGCGAGAAGAAAATCAGCTAGCAGATGCTCTAGCTACAATGTCATATATGTTTAAACTTGATTGGGATAACGAGGCTCCCCAAATCACCATTGAACGGATGGACGAACCAGCATATTGTCACGAGATTAATACCGAAGAAGTAGTGGACCAGCCGTGGTTTCATGAAGACAAAAGGTATCTCGAGGCTCAAGAATATCCCGAAGGAGCTTCAGTCAACGACAAAAAGTTCTTAAGGAGATTCTCAGCTAAGTTCTTTCTAAGTAATGGCATCCTGTACAAGCGCAATCATGATTCTATTCTGCTTCATTGTGTGGACAAGATTTAAGCTGAAAAGATCATGGCTGAATTGCATGAAGGTACTTTTGGCACTCACTCCAGTGGGCATACGATGGCGAAGAAAATCCTACGGGAAGGCTATTACTGGTCTACCATGGAAGCTGACTGCTATCAACACTCTCGGACTTTTCATAAGTGTCAAATCTATGCAGACAAGGTACATGTGCCTCCTGTTCCTCTAAATGTCCTAACAGCTCTTTGGCCCTTCGCTATGTGGGGAATCGACATGATTGGAGAGATCAAGCCTACAACTTCCAATGGACACCGCTTCATTCTAGTGGCCATTGACTACTTCACCAAGTGGGTCGAAGCAGCTTCCTTCGCATCCGTTACTAAGAATGTCGTTGCCCTCTTCATCAAGCAGAACCTTATTTACCGGTACGGTATCCCCGAAAGGATCATCACTGACAATGGTACAAACCTTAACAATACTATGATCACCACTTTATGCGAGCAGTTCAAGATTCAACATCACAATTCATCCCCCTATCGGCCAAAGATGAATGGTGCACTCGAAGCTGCTAACAAAAATATCAAAAAGATCATACAAAAGATGACAGTCACCTACAAGGACTGGCATGAAATGTTACCGTTTACTCTTCACGGGTACCGTACCACGGCTCGCACATCAACTAGGGCAACACCCTATTCTTTGGTTTATGGCATGGAGGTTGTTTTACCTATCGAGGTTCAGATTCCCTCTTTGAGAATCATGAAGGATGCAGGTTTGAGTGAAGACAATTGGATCCAGACCCGACTTGATCAGCTAAACTTAATCGATGAAAAGCGGCTTACTTCTATTTGCCACGGTCAGATGTATCAAAAACGGATGATCAAGGCTTTCAACAAGAAAATCAGACGCCAGATATATCAAGTTGGAGATCTAGTGATCAAGCGCATCATCTTGCCGCAAAGTGATCCCAGGGGCAAATGGACTCCTACCTATGAAGGACCATTTGTAATCAAGAACATCTTTTCTGGTGGGGCAATGATCTTAACCACCATGGACGGCGAAGACCTGCCACACCCTGCAAACGCAGACATAGTCAAAAGATACTACGCATAAAAGACCCACTAGGTTGACACACCTAGGCAAAACAAGGGCATCCCGACGAACCAAAAAGTTCGGGCAAAAATTAGGGATAAAATAAAAAAAATCTGTACACCTGGCAAGTTGAAAACCCGAAAGGGAGACTTGGGCAAAAAAGGGTTTCCCGGTGGACTGAAAACCCGAAAGGGCGGTCCAGGCAAAAGTTAGGGAATTAAAGCGTATGACTATGTCTCGTCGGATCATTTTAAGGATAATCTCTTCACGGACAAACCTGGAACTTCTGATCAATTCAATCATCTTCGGACGAAGCAGCGAATGGACAAGATATTCGGAGACACGAAGGCTATAGCGAAATGGGAACCCCATGGGATTATCACACATAGCCATCTTTCTTTGTATAAATTTTTCTTACTTTTATGACACCATTTGCTTACTAGGATGTTTGTCTCCTTTGTACAAAATACTTATTCAAAGTAAATACAAAGATATCTCTTTCAAAGTACATAAAACTATTTGCCTCTTTCTTTACACTTGTGTTTTTATTTGTAAAAACGTCCAATGATTCATTGATGAACATATACATTTGAACATAATTACTGTTTACAAATAAACAGGATGGAAAAGAATAATTACTGACAGACTGAAAGGATAGGAAAACGTCTTTAGGATATTCCATGAGCAATCCCTACAATACATCATCTAGATCCCCAGCGGAGCTAAAACTTCAAACTCCCAATCCCCATCAGAGTTAAAACTTCAAACTATCAATCCCCAACGGAAACCATTCAGTTTCTCCAAATTCCCCAGCAAGTTGTCTAAATCAACCAGATAACAGTTAACTTTTGTCTCTCCCTAACCTAGGATAATTCCCCAGTAGAATGGCAGACAACCCAAACTCTTGAACCTACTCCCCAGCAGTAAGTTTTCTTCCCCACAGAGTTTTCATTACTCCCCAATAGAATAAAGATTCTCTTTTAATTCCCCTCAGAAGTGATCAGAGTTTTCTTTATTCCCCAGCAGAATAAATATTCCCACTGTGTAATCCCCAGTAGAAGTCGTCAAAATTCTCTAGATTCCCCAAGCAGATTACTCAGGCAGTATATGGCATTGCTCACAACAGAATTTTATGTCAAATACTCCAACTTCAAGACATGAAGGATCCCTATATCCCCCATTGAAGTCTCCAAGGATTTCTTATCCTCAGCAATAAAGGATTCTCAATCCCCAACAGTCGCCAAGGATTTCTTATCCTCAGTAGTCAAGGATTTATTTTCCCCGACAGCAGTCAAGGATTTATTTTCCTCAGCAATACAATAAATCAGCTTACATGCGCATACATTACATCCATATATCATAAACATTGATAAATACATATATTGCATCATACATTTCATGCAACATAACTTTATGTTTCAGCTAACATTTTACCCTTTTCAGGATAAGATTAACAGCTACCGTTTAACAATATGCAATCATAATACAGTACGGATACACTCCAGACACGGAAGTCATTCTGCTACTCATTCAGATTTCAAGTTCAGATATGCTCCAGACACGGATGCCATTCTGGCCCTTATTCAGATCTCAGATACAATTCAGATACATTCCAGACACGGAAGTCATTCTGATACTCATTCAGATTCAACTATCATGATACAATACAGATACACTCCAGACACGAAAGTCATTCTGTTACTTATTCAGATTCAACTTTTAAGATACAGTACAAATACACTCTAGACACGGAAGTCATTCTGCTACTCATTCAGATTACAGTACAGATACACTCCAGACACGGATGTCATTCTGGCCCTTATTCAGATTTTAGTTTAGATACGCTCCAGACACGGAGGCTATTCATTACTCATTCAGACTTCAACTTCAAAATTCAGTTCAGATACGCTCCAGACGCGGATGCCATTCTGTTACTCATTCAAATTTCAAGATCAGATACGCTCCAGACACGGATGCCATTCTGGCCTGTGATACGGTGGGAGAACTGACTAGAGGGTTTTGCGTTTTATTGCAAAAATGTTGTGGTTTAGCAAGAGTCGCCGCCGACTTTTCTTTTATCCAAAAGGAAAGGTGAAAAAGCACAGGAAAGACCTTTTGAGATTGTTTCTTGAGTTCGGGGGTAAATTATGAAAAGGGAAGGTATTAGCACCCTTTTCATCCATGGTTTTCCATGGGCTCTTAGTTACTTGCTAGATCACTTGCTTTTGTTTGAATGTGCTTGTGGTGTGTGTTTTGAAAGTATTTTTGAAAATGGAACTTCGTAACGGTTCTCGTTTCTATAAGAACGCCTACAAAGTTTTTGTTTCGAAAATAGTTCAAAGGTGTGTTTGTGAGATGTGTTTTTGAAAGTATTTTGAAAATGTAACTTTGTAATGATTCTTGTTTCTATAAGAACGCATACAAAGTGTTTGTTTCGAAAATAGCTCAAAGATGAGAGTGTGGATGTATAAAAATGTTTTTGTTGTGAGCAAGCGAGTAACTAGGAGCGAATCTACCTACTCGAAAGGTCTTAAATGTGCTTTTCCTCCTCCTTTAGATGTGGCTATCTTACCATTGGTTTGGTAAGAAGCCTCATCGTTGGATGTGAACGGACGAGCGTTGGGACGTTGGTATAGTCATAGAAGGCAACATATGATACGTTTTAGCAATGTCGTTTTAGGGACTAGATCGTTTACCAAAGGTAACATCGAGGCTCATCGAGGGACTACGATCTTTTATCGAGGGTCTTTGCTAAAACGCCCATGCTCGAGGGACATGACTATTTTCTGATAGGCAACAAGTGGAATTACCCTAAGGGTGTAAGTGTACAAATGTGTTTTATTTACATGCATTTAGTCTTGATTAGGGTGATCTACTTGTTTGTTTTATCTTTCCATACAAACCTTAATTTACTAGCATTGATATGAAAGCAGTAAATTGTAGAAAGTAAAATTACTATGCTATTACATCATTATGGGGATGGGGTATACAAATGTACAAATGGGGATTGCAAGAAAATTAAACCCTAATTACTATTACAAGGCTTTTACAATTACATAATCTATAATGCAAAAATAAAATATTCAAGAAGATGTAAAGTGAGAGAAAATGCTTTTTAGGGTTTTTTATAGCAAAAAAATTTGTAATTAATTTCATTGAAGAAAAACCTAAGTCTAAGTTAATTGTTTTTTGAGGTTTCATTTGAACAAAAAGGTTTTATAAAGTTAGGTCACTTCCAAGCAATGTAATATGTCCAAAAGAACCTAAAAAATCTCCAAAAATCAAGAAATTTGGTGCCCGAGCTGACACGGGCCGTGTCGGGGGACACGGGCACCCGTGTCAGGACCTGTCCATGACTTTTATGCATTTTTTTATCCCAGCCATCCTGACACGGCCGTTTCACCTGACACGGGCGCCCGTGTCATCCCATGTTCATCATTTTCTGGTCATGTACGCATCAGTAACTCTGACACAGTCCGTGTTAATTGACACGGGCACTCGTGTCAGCCTCTGTACCTGCATTTTATTATGTTTTTCAAATCAAATAATCTGACACGGGCCGTGTCTTGTGACACGGGCACCCGTGTCAACCTCTGGTTTGGCTTTTTGTTAGTTTTTTTTTCTTTTTGATCTGTCTTGTTATATCTTTTGAGCTCAAAAGCAAATGATGTATGAACAATGAGATCACAGTTTGAGAAAGTTTACCTCTCGAAGCGGAAGCTTTAGGACACGTACGGATGTTTCCGAGTGTAAAGTGGTGATTGATCAAGCTCCTTTGAACCTTCTTGAAGTAACTCCATCATTCCTTTTGTACTGAAAATGGTTGAACCACTCCAACCAAGTCAAGTTGCAATGTATGTTTTTTTGAATTTGGAAGATGGTGATAGTGATGTTACAGAAGTTGTCTTTGTGTTTGAACAACTTCTATATGGTGTATATGAAGTGTTTGGATGGTTTGTTTGGAGAAAACTTGCAAGGTATGAGATTCAAAGATTTGAACTTCAAAGCTCAAAAATGGAGGTTTTGTGGACAAATCTGGTTTTTTGACAGCAAAAATGAGTTTGAGTGTTAGTTTCTCCTTCTATTTTTTCTGGCCTCTCTCTATTTTTTTCTAACCCCCTTTGTCTTGCAAATGCTTCTTCTATTTATAGAGAAGGTTTGAGACTTGAAACAAAACTCAGATTTTGGATCACATGTTATGGCTAGGTTAGATTGTACATGAAGCAAGCTTGAAGAACAAGTTTCTAATGCTTGTACCAAGCTATCTAAAGTGGTTGATCACTTTAAACATGTTTTTTCTGACTTGTAGAAGTTGAGTGTGATTAGAAAAACAAGTTAGAGGCTCAAGAAATTGACTTTATGATTAAAGTGAACTTTGCAAGAATGGCAATGGTGCCTTTGTGCCAAAAATGGAAAGATGCAATGGACAATGCTTGAACCACTTGGATAATGGTTTAATCAATTGTGTAAACATCTGATTATGGATAAATTTGCAAGTCAATAGGCCTGCAAAGTGAAGATTATGCAGCATGGCTAAAATTTGGTTCCTTGTTCATCACAGATCTGCCTTGTAAATTAAGAATGAATGTCCAACTTCAGATCCTTGAATCTCATAGATCAAATATGATAAATTCATGCTCTTGAATATTTTGGAAAGCTTGAAACACCCTCTATAACTTTCATGTTGGCAATTTTTTACAAAATCATCTTGTAACTATGTGAAAAAATGCGAAGAAGTTGGGATAAAATCCTGACCAAAACTGCTGAAAATTTCTCTGTGTTAAATGAAAATGCCATGACTTCATGAACTTATAACTTGAGATCCAATCATATTAAGGAGAAGTTATGTAAATAAATGTTGTAGATATCATGGAGATCTACAACTTTCATGTTGAAAGTTTCCCTTGAACTGTCTTGCATCTTAATGAAAGAATGGCATGAAGTGATGAAATTATAATGTATAAAAACACTTAGAAAATTCCTAAGTCTTGGAAATCTTGACTTTTCAAGTTAACTTTTGACTTTCTTGACTTCTTGATGATCAAGCTTGATATTCTTGAATGTCTTGATGAAATTTGATCTTTGGAATATAGTGTTGACAAAAAGTCAAAGTTTGACTTTCCAGTATGCAATTGACCATTTTGCCCTTTTACCAATTCCAAGCCTAAATTGATGTATCAGTGCTGCAAACTTGATGTCATAAAAGATCTTGTGAGAAAATCCTTGAGAAATGAGAGGGCAAATTTTGGGGTACAACAGCTTCCCCTGTTCAATCTTCTTAAACCTGAATAGTTAGATTGGCGGATCCGCCATTCGTGACTTGAAGGTGGAAGATGATTGGACACTAGAGTGCCCAGAAATTTGCACTCGATGATGTGGTGGTTGATTGTGTAAGGAATGGGCTTAAATATGCCATTTGGAGATGTGATAGAATCCTATTGGAGATGGGCTTGTAGATGCCATCCAAGAATGCCTGTTGAATTGTAATTTGTAAGCTGAAAGAATGAATATCAGAATTGCATCCATGTCTGGAGCGTATCGGGGTTGTATCTGAAAGCTGAATCTGAATGAGTATCAGGATGGCATCCGTATATGGAGCGTATCTGAACTGTATCTGAAAGCTGAATCTGAATCAGTATCAGGATGGCATCCGTATCTGGAGCGTATCTGAATTGTATCAAAAGGTTGGATCTGAATGAGTATCAGGATGGCATCCGTATCTGGAGTGTATTTGAAATGTATCTGAAAGATGAATCTGAATGAGTATCAGGATGGCATCCATATCTGGTGGGTATCTGAACTGTATCTGAAAGGTTGGGTTGTTTGAGCTGGTCGAGTAGATAGTTGTCCTGTCTGGTTTCAGGTATTAATCTCTGACCTGAGAAAGAAAGCTAGTTTTCCTGGCTTGTTACAGGTGTTAATCTTCAATCTCTTCATGTAGATAGTTTTCCTGGCTTGTTACAGGTATTAATCTATAATCAATTGTCCATAAATAGTTTTCCTAGCTTGCTACTGGTATTAATCTAGAACTTGAAAAGGTTGGTCGACGAGATAATTGTCCTGTCTAGTTTCAGGTATTAATCTCTGACCTGAGAAAGAAAGATAGTTTTCTTGGCTTGCTACAAGTATTAATCTTCAATCTCTTCATGTAGATAGTTTTCCTGGCTTGTTACAAGTGTTAATCTGGAACTTGAAAAGGTTGGTCGACGAGATAGTTGTCCTGTCTGGTTTCAGGTATTAATCTCTGACCTGAGAAAAAAAGCTAGTTTTCCTGGCTTGTTACAGGTGTTAATCTTCTATCTCTTCATGTAGATAGTTTTCTTGGCTTGTTACAGGTATTAATCTACAATCAGTCGTCCGCAGATAGTTTTCCTGGCTTGCTACAGGTATTAATCCGGAACTTGAAAAGGTTGGTCGACGAGATAGTTGTCCTGTCTGGTTTCAGGTATTAATCTCTAACCTGAGAAAGAAAGATAGTTTTCCTGGCTTGTTACAAGTATTAATCTTCAATCTCTCGTCCACAGATAGTTTTCCTGGCTTGTAAAGGTATTAATCTAGAACTTGAAAAGGCTGATGGTAGCGATCTGTTGATTGACCTTTTCCTAAAAAGGTAAAACATTAGCATGTATGCAATGTCATGATGTATGAAATGCATGGTGTCATGATGTTCTCAAAATAAATGAGATTGTGTCGTATGCACTTATCATGTATGTAAATAGGAGGTATGAAATGTGAAATGTTTATGACTGTATTTTTGTCTGGGAAAATAAATCCTTGACAAATGTCGGGGAGTTTGTTAAATCCTGGACTGCTGTTGAAGAGTATGTGTGTCTTCAAACTTTGCTTAGAATGTTTCCACCGGGGATTCCTGTTTTGTTGTTTGAGGAGAACTCCGCTGGGAAATATTGAAAACTCTGTGGGGAGTATGTTTATTCCTGCTTGTGGAAAGAGTTCAAGACTCTCGATTGTCCATTGCTCTTACTGGGGAATCGAAGTTGAATTGATATCTGGTCGAGTCCAGGTTTCACAGTAAGTTGTCGGGGATTGTAGAATAGTCTACTGGGGAAGAGGAGTTGTGGTCCTTTGATTTGTAGTAGTCGGAGAGGCAAACTTAAGCTGGGTAATCCTGGTGTTGTTGGGGAAATAAACCCTGTCGTCGGTCTGTTAGAGAGGTGACGATTTCGTTGGGGAAAGTCCTCGAGGACTCTTGAGGTTGTCTTGGCTGGGGAAAGGTTTTTCAGAGATTAAACTCTTGTTGGGGAATTATCCTATGAGAAGGATTTCTGGGGATATTTGTCACTACCCCTAGTAGCGAGTGTTTGTGGCACTGCCTAGAAATGTTTGACTGTATGTAACCCTTTGTCGGAATTGACGTTCAATGCCCCAAGTGACGGAGATGGAGGGTTGCCCTTGGTTACTCTGCAATTCTTGATAGATTTCTTGGAATCTTAACTGGACTGCCCCAGGTGTGCTGGATAGTGACATGTCATGCCCCCTTGTTGATAGAATATTTTTCAATGGAAGTGTCATCCCACTTGAAGTGATTTTGTTCACTGAGAGAGCTTTCGTTCACTGGATATTCATTATGTGAATTTCTCTGCTGTCAAACAAATAGCCATATGAAAACAGTGATATTCAAGTAGTACAAAGTTTATGCTTGTCTTGAAGTTTTAAAAAATGCGTTTTTAGCAAGTAAATAAGTTTTGTAATTCAACTCTGGATTTTGAGTAAAGCCTTACAGGAGTCAGGATACCTTTTGTAACAGTATGCTTTCGAACTAACCCATGCTTCAATTAGGACTTTTGAAGGGTTGTAGCGTGGCTTGGTTCACGGTTTAAGAAACAAAGGATAAAGGCTCAAAGTATGTTTGTACCCATCCGCTCTTCATGATGTTCTTCAGTCCTAAACTCAGTTAATTGTGCGTTTTAACTCCAATTGAGTATGGAATGACGTTTTGGTGATGGTTTAGACAAGTTTAGTTTGTTGGAAGACAGTCATTTTTGCAACATTTTTCGTGTTGTTGAGGATTTGTAGTGACCTCTGTTTGATTTGTTATCCCTAATTTTTGCCTGACTGTTCTTGTTTTGAGATTACAGTCAGCAGAATGCCCCAGTTTTCTTTAAGTCTCTTTTGTAGGTTTTGACTTAGCAGGCTTTTTTTTTAGAGATAATGACTGCCTATGTGATAGGGAACCATCACCGTCTTCTGATTCCAGAGGAAAATTTTTTTTTGATATCATTCGTTGTATTACGAGATCAGAATTTGTGGCCTATAGAGTTTGCGGCTTATAGAGCACATGACAATGCATTTCAAAGATGGATTATAGAGCACATGACAAGCTTTTGAAAATGTCCAAGAACTCTCCAAGATCATTTTTGGTTAGGGAGAATCGAAGAAGAGAAGTTGGCATTTTATCACTTTTGTTCATGGCATTTTCACAAAGTATCAAGTTGCAAATCAGATCCATGATGCTTGTACCTTGCATTACAGGTCCTAAACTCATTCTACACTCCATAATTAAATGCAAACTCAGAGGTTAAAGGCTTTATTTTCACTTTTGAAGCATTGTACAAAGTTGCATTTCCATTTTAAGCATAAAGGTTACAATGCCATTTTCATAAAGTGAGCTTTTGTAACTTTATCAACCTTGAGCCTTGGACCTGTTCCTTTGGTACAAACAATTTCCACAGGACACAAGCAATGTATACCAACTCTCTGTAGCCCACAAGCCAGCCAGTACAAGCATGTTTGCATTGGTTACTTCACTTTTCTTAAAATGCAAGAAAAGTTGCAAAAGAGGTCAGAACTTGTACAACTGATAAGGAGTGGACTTTGCATCATTCTATACAAATATACAAACTCATTGCAAGGCTGAACACGAATGCTTGACATCTAAAACCATAGCAAACTCATTTTTTGCTCGTGCGTTTTGTGGCTTGGCACTTGAAACATATTATCCACATCATATCAAAGCTATCCAAGCCCTTACCTTGCATCTGTAAGTCCTGTTTCAGCCATTGCCATTTTCAAATTTGGAGCTTGCATCTTGACTTCTACAGAGAGTTCTGGCCATCCACAAAGCAAGCTAGGCATTGGAATAGTTTGAAGGAAGTTCAAGGAAGCTCACACGATCCTTAGGCCTCACTCAAAGTCCCCACATTGTCATATCCAAATCCAGCTGAAGGAGGTATTTTTCAAAACTCTATCTCTCTATTTAGGCATCCTCAAGCCACGATTTGTGAAGAAAAGATGTAGTCTATAACATGGTGAAGTTGTACATATACATACTTTCCATTTATATTAACTGAGCTAAGAGAATTTGAAGCTTGAAGTTGCTGAAATAATTAGGTCACGAATTAGGGCCATTAAAATTCTCCTTGATCTTTTAGAGTTAGGTTACAAATTTTATATGGTTGGAATCGTGAGATTAAATACTACATCTGAGAGTTGCAGGTTTGTACTAAGTGCGCGAAGAAGGAGAAGCTGAAGGACAGGGA
Source organism: Vicia faba (assembly GCA_948472305.1). Lineage (NCBI taxonomy): Eukaryota > Viridiplantae > Streptophyta > Magnoliopsida > Fabales > Fabaceae > Vicia > Vicia faba. Next base: position 1,419,123,653 of record OX451735.1, read on the forward strand.
TGAAGCTTTGTCTTGGGCTTTTTGGAATTTTTGGCCTTTTTGCTTTTACCATTCACACCCCCTGACCACTATTTGTACCCCCTGACTTATTTTGTTATATTTTTCATATTTTCTCATATTTTTATGTTTATTGTTTTAATTATTTTTTCTGAACATTAAAAAATCATAAAAATAATTTCTTTATTTTTGCAATTTTTATTTTATTTTTTTATTACTTTTTGCATAAAAATTAATTTATTTAATAGAATAGAAATCATTTTCTTAAAATAACTTGTAAATAATAAAAAAATAATACATATTTTTATTATATTATTTATAGACATAAAATATTTATTTTCCATACGTATTTAATTTTTTAATATTTGCACATAATATTATTTATTATTTCTTGTACAAAAAATGGACAAAATATTAATATAGAACATATATTTTCTTCTAATTGAAAATTAGGGTTTCACCCCTCCAAAAAATAACAATATTTTTTCTCTTATTTCTAGGGTTTAAATTAATTTATTTTCTCATACATTAAACAAATACAAAACATTTTTAGCATAAATACATTTGCATTGCATTTTTAATATTTGTATATTTATTTAATGCGCACAATATTCAATTGGGTTGTAATAGTATTTTTAGGGTTTATTTTGTGCAATATCCCCATTCAAAAACTTGTATCCCCCTCCCATAATAATTGTTGTAATAGCTTAGATTATTTTATGCAATTTATTGCTTTCATATACCATGTTTAGTAAACTAGGGTTTGCATGACAAGCACAAAAACCAAACAAATAGAAAAGACCTAATCCAAGACAAATCAAATGCATGAAAATGACACACATTGCACACAAACACCCTTAGGGTTTCATCCACTTGGTTGCCTAAATAAAAATGGCCATGTTACGCACGCGAAGTATCTTGGCAAAACCAAAACAAAATAAGATCATAGTCCCTCGATGACGCTATCAAAAGATTGCCTAAACAAAGATGATCTTAGTCCCTCAAAAATGCTAAGATACTTGGCAATATTGCTATCATGGTCATACAATGACCCACGCCCGTCCCGTTTACATCCAAAGATAGGGTTGTTTACCAAATCAATGGTAAATCAACAATGTCAAAGGAATAAAAATACACAAGAAAGACATTTGAGTAGGTAGATAGCTTCTAGTTACTTGATCAATTTCAAAACAATCCTTGCTATTTAAAAAAAAAACAAACACACACACATTTCAAAGCATCTTACAAAACATTGAAACATTTTTCAAAAGACAAACATCTTTGTATACATTCTTACGAATGAGAATCATTACAAAGATTGCCTAGACAATGGCCTCTTTTCAAAATACTTTCAAAACCACACCAAGCACCATTTCAAACAATTTCAAAGCAAAGTAAGTGATCTAAACAAGTAACTAAGAGCCCATGGAAAACCATGGATGAAAAGGGTGCTAGCACCTTCCCTTTTCATAATCTACCCCCCGAACTCAAGAAAACATCTCAAAGGGCTTTCCTGTGCTTTTTTACCTTTCCTTTTGGATAAAAGAAAAGTCGGTGGCAACTCTTGCTAACCGCAACATTTGCGAACACAAACATAAAACCTCAAGTTAGTTCTCCCACCACATCACAGGATGGGACCCAGGGCGGTGATTATTAATGGAGCAATTCTTGGAACGGATGTAACCCTAACAGGTTTTCTCGAGGAAACCTTGGAAGGGTTGGCGAAAATGGTGATAATGGCAACATCTTCAAACAGAATCATAGTCTTCTCAAACAAAATTTCCTTATTATCCATCAGGCGCTGAACACCTGACTTCAATAAACAGCAACCGAAAGGCAGAATTGAACACATGTGGCAACCTTCACCACAACCCGGAAATAAACCGGGCAACAACAAGTTCTTCTTAACCGTCATCAAAGGAGTAGAGATCTCTTCCACAGAGGTTACAAACGAATCGGTGTCCACAACATTGACTCCACGACCATGTTTGAGCATAGGAGCAGTTATAACGTTGGGCTTTTCCGGAGCATCAAACTCAATATCTTTAGCTTCCAGCAAATCTTGCACTTTATTCCTCAGAGCCCAGCAGTCGTTTGTATCATGACCTAGACTTTCGGAGTGATAGGTGCAGCACGCGTTGGGATTGTATCTGGGAGAAGTAGTGTTGGGATTCTTTGGAGCCTCTTTCAAGGTTGCCAAGTTGTACTTTAACAGATGAGGCAGAACTTCTGCCAAAGTCATGTTGATGCGGGTAAACTTTCGTTGTGGTCTTTCCACCCTTTACTGATTGTTGCGTTGTGGAGCAATTACGGGTCTTGATATCACTACAACATTTACCGTTTGATGGTGTTCAGGTCTACTTTGGCTCCTCGGTCCGTAGAGTGCACTAGCTTCCTTCTTACCGACGAAAGGCTTCTTTACTGCATTTGATGAAGCATTCTTCTGTATTTTATCACTTCGAATTCCAGCTTTTACTCTCTCTCCAGTCAAGATCAACTCAGTAAACCCAGATGACGAACTGTCGATCAGATGATTGAAAAATGGACTAGATAGCGTCCCTAGAAACATGTCAACTAACTCCCTATCAGACAAAGGGGGTTGGACTCTTCCAGCCAAGTCTCTCCACTTTTGAGCATAGTCCTTAAAACCTTCACTTGCACCCATAGACATACCCTGGAGCTGAGTACGAGTGGGAGCAAGGTCGGTGTTATACTGATACTGCCTATAAAAATCAGCAGCAAGGTCTTCCCAGTTTCGGACACTGGATCCTTCCAATTGATAAAACCATTCAAGCTGAGTCCCTGACAGACTATCTTGAAAGAAGTGTACCCACAAATTTCTATCAGCAGTGTGGGGTTGGATTTTTCTTACGTACGAGCGGAGGTGGAGTTTTGGACATGATACTCCATCGTACTTGGCAAAAGCCGAAGCTTTGAACTTATGAGGGATCACCACTCCCGATACCAGTTCCAGCTCTCCGAAATCCAAACCAGGGATCTTCTGAATCTCCATAACACTCAGACGGTCTTCTAGATGTTTGTACCTATCCTCAGCGGGAGGATATTGCTCATCATCGTAATCCGTATCGTTATCAGAAACTGCTGGACTAGGGTCATTTACCCTTTCTTGGTTCTCCCCATCCTTGGATGAGGAGGTCAGATCAACTGATTGTCTTATCCTTTCTCTGAATCTTCTACCCATCTTCAGAATACCAACCTTCTTCTTCTTCTTCTTCTCTTTCAGAATAAGTTTTTCAGATCCTCTTGCCCTTTAGCCAGACTTAAGAACATCTGCTGGAATTGGGCGTTTTGTGCCTGCAGATCTTTGATGGCTTGATCGGAAGACATTTCTGCTGAAATAAACAGCGAAGAAGATGAGAAACCTGTAATGGTGTGCATGCTAATGGGATGAATGTAATGATTTCAAAGACTTTGGGAAATTTAAATTTGCAAACCAAAAATAAACAAACTTTATTAGATTAACTTGTAAAAGGTTCAACAATGCCTTTAAGGCGTTACAAAGAAGTAAATGAAAAACAAATCTAAAACTAGAAAAAGCAAAATTAAAAGTCCCATGGACGCTTCCTCTTTGTGCCAATGTAGTCATTGATCACTCTTTCTTCCTCAAGCTTCCTGGTGAGCTTCAAAATCTTCCTTTCTTTCTCATGGTACTTTTCTCGGTAAGTATCCCGCTCATCCTTCAGCTGAATCCAAGACCTCTGCAACTCCCCAGGATCAGTGGGCATGTAAGGATAGAGAATCGTGTAAGGAATTCCCTCTTCATTAGTGGGCTCCACAATCACTGGCAATACAACTTCATAGGGCATCCCAAGCTTCTGGGAACGAGCTCGGACCCATTGGAGGTAATGTTGGTGTAAGCCCTAGAGGCCAATACTTTTGGTACTTGTATCGAGTTATTTATTAATAATAAAAGGCATTTCTTTATTATGTTTCCTTTCCAAAATAATAAAGTCCCTAGAATGGTTTATTTGTTTAATGAAATGTTAAGTGTGACTTAGTCATGAGATCCCATTAAACATAAGACACTATTCTTAAAGTATCCGTAGTCAAGCTTTAATGTGAAGTGGGATAACATTAAAGCATTAAGATTATTATGAAGATAGATTGATGATCACATCTCATGGATCATAGATAAGGAGTTATCAAGTCTTGACATAGGTATGAATATTAGGAGTAATATTTATACTGGATTGACCCGCTATGAGAATACTACATAGAATGTTATGCAAAGTGTCATAAGTTATTCTCATGATGATAATGGTGTATACCACCCTTCGACCTGAAACCACTATGGACCCTAGATGTAGAGTCAAGTACTTTATTGCTGATCAAACGTCATCCGTAACTGGATGACCATAAAGACGGTTGATGGGTACTTCACAAAGCATGCTAAGGGACATGAGTGACCTAGATGGAATTTGCTCATCCTGCATAACAGGATAAATGTCTAAGGGTCCAATATTGAACTGGACAAGGGTGACACAGTGTATGCCTTGTGTTCAATATAGACATGAGGGCAAAAATGGTAATTGTACAACACAAATATTATCACGGAAAAGGTTTGGTCAGATCAAATGACATTTTCGTGACTTGGGTAACAGTGATGTGTTGCTAGATACCGCTCACTATTTATTATATTAAATGTGTGATTTAATATAATTGCCAACGTCGCGAAAACCTACAGGGTCACACACATAAGGACAGGTTGATGAGAGATAGAATAAATAAGGAACATCGTAAGGTACGGTGCACTTAAGTGTAATACGGAAAGTGGTAAGGTACCACGTGGATAAGTGATATATGGTACATCATAAGGTATGATGTCCGTAAGCTTAATTGGGCTTTTAGCTTATAGCCTTAATTGGGCTTTTAGCTTGTAGCCCACACGAGTGATTCTATAAATAGATCCCTTGTGATGAAGCAATTACACTTGATGCAATTTCGTTTTTGATTCTCTCTCTCACTCAAGGTTTCCGTTCGTGATCAGCTAGCACTATGATCGGAAGTGATCTGTTCGTGTGGACTGAGTAGAGGCGTTGTTCTTCATCAACGCTCGTGATCACAACATCAAAGGTCTGAATCGCCACAAGAGGTAAATATTTCTATCACTGACCATGTTCATTCGTAAGGATCGCTAAAGGAAAATTTTAAATTCCGCTGCGCTTTTGACCGCAATTTTCCTTCAGGTAAGGCTGCATATGAAGGGAAGTCCTTGGTCCCAGCTCTTGGGGGTCATATCTGTTCAGCATGCCCCAAGCTCATATAAACCTCCGGCGATGCTCCTCAACGTCTTCCTTGTAGTCAAATGCAATATCCTTAAGAAGTAGCTCATGGGGACCATCTCTCCGAGCACGACCAAATTGTTGCAAAGCTAGACAAGGATTATAGGTTATACCCCCTCTGATTCCAAGCAATGGGACATTAGGTTACCCCCCATAACGGTCAATAACAGCAGTGTCTTCCATAGCCCGAGAACACCAAAGAATATCTGTATGAGCAAGTGACATTATTCTGTAGGACCAACCCAAACCTTCTTCGTTCTTCAGCACAGACTTAGGGAGGTTCGAAATAAACCACCTCGACAAAAACGACATGCAACACATAAGAGTCCCCCTTCTTCGTACGGTACGAGTATAGAGGGCATGCAAGATATCACCCAGCAGGGTAGGCACAGGATTGCGAGAAAGGAAAATCTTGATAGCATTCACATCTACAAAGGAATCTGGATTCAGAAAGAGAACCAAACCATAGATAAGGAGAGCCAAGATATCTTCGAAAGCCTGAAAATCCAAATTATCCCAGAATAGTTGAGCCTGGTCTATCAGAAATTTGGCTAAGAAACCTTCGACCCCGCTTCGTGTTTCCCAATTGGATACTACATCAACCCGTTTCAGATGCAGAGCTGAGGCAGTGTCTTCTGGTCTAGGAACCTCTTCCATACCTGTGAAGGGTACCTGTTCAAGGATGGATATGCCCAATAGGTGAGATAACTCTTCCAAGGTGGGAACCAGCTGGTAATCTGGAAAGGTGAAGCAATGATGCACAGTATCGAAGAACTGGAAAAGTACACTCATCATCTGCTCATCAAGATTTGAAGTAACCAGGCTAAGAAGCTGACCATGTCTCTTAATGAACATAGAAGTCTCAGAAACTCTTGAGGCTAACACTTTAAGTTGAGCAGGTATTTGCACAAAGTTAACTCGGATGGTATTTCTGTGCATGGAAGCCATAATCTGCAAAACAGAACAAAGATAAATCCCCTTGGTCTTTGAAATGGTTAGTATAGTGATGTATGTATGCTATGTTATGATGCATGATGTCATGATAAAAAGCAACAGGTATAGCAGATAACAGGCATGGAAAAGACAAACAAGTCACACAAAGCCCTTAAGTTTAAGGCTTGCATGAGGTCAAAGGTAATACCCTCTTGATGTTAAGTTGGTTTCAACCTGTCCTAGCAAAAGTAACCAGGTTTTAGAGGATCTCAATATCACTGACCATTCTCCATTGGTCATGGTTTCAGCTCACGCAATCTTTTCTTGCGGCTAGAACTATCTCGAGAGTATGGTCTCAATGAATGTAGCATTGAGTATCAACCAGTTCTCAGCTTTACACCGAGGCCGGCTATCTCACTACTTTCTAATGGCCAAGTTGGTCGATTAAAGGTTCTAAGGTCAGTTGATGCTTAACGACACCACACAGCGGCCCCGTATTCTCCTCGTTTCTCCACAAGGGATATCGGTACCAACCAATGTGCCACATCAACGTAGCTACTGCTTCAACCGTATCGGTCTACGCCGTACAATTCCCTCACAGTCTATTGCTACTTACCTAAAAGGTGTCCCCAGATCCGGGTTAGGATCTATAGTAACTCCCAAACAAAACCCTTAAAGTAAAGCAATCAAAGAAATCAAGAGAAGCAATTAAGATGAACTAGATCCTAAGGTATACCCCACTTATTAGTCCGCAGCAGATTCGCCAATTCTGTGATACGATGGTAAAACCGACTGTTTTGAAATGCCGGTTTGCGTTTTGCATTTTTGTGTTTGCAAAATGTCGCGGTAAGCAAGAGTCACCACCTACTTTTTATTTCATCCAACAGGAAAGGAAAAAGTACAGAAAAAATCCTTTTTCGAGATTTTGGGTACGGGGGGTAGATTATAGAAAGGGAAGGTGTTAGCACCCTTTCTATCCATGGTTTTCCATGGGCTCTTAGGTACTTGCTCATCTTTTTAAATTGTTTGTGTATGTGCTTTGTTTTTGAAAAGATTTTTAACTTCGTGATAACCCTTGTATCAGTCCTCAAAGGTGTGACGAAGTTTGTTTTGAAAGTTTGTTTTGAAATGTGTAGGTGTGAAAAGAGTTTGTTTTGAGCAAGTACCTATTAGCATCTACCTACTCGGAAAAAAGATTGTTCCTGTTCTCGTTTTCTTTAGACAACGATATCCTACTATTGAGAAGTAGGTAGCACCATCGTTGGATTTCTAAGGGTCAATTTGAAAGGGACGTACGATCACTAAAGCAATGTTATGACACCTTAGTAATTACCCTAGAGTCTTAAGATCATATTCGAGGCAACATTTCCGAGGCAACATTTCCGAGGCAATGTTCGAATGGGACATTTGATCTTTTTTAGACAGAAGGGTAACCACTAAGACACCCTATACTTAATGATCGTTTACCTAAGGCAATCGAAGTGTGAGTATACCCTAGGAGTGATATGTGCAAATGATTGGTTTTCAGTTATTTGTCTGTGCATATTTAGAGTTTTTTAACTGTATTAAATTATCATGAAATCTTGTCATTCAATCCTATTAGCATACATCTAGACAGTTAAATATTTGCGAGAATTAAAATGCGAGAAAGTAAATCTAAGCTATTACAAGGCTTCGGGGGGGGGGGGGGGGGGGGGGATTAATTACATAGCCAAAAAAAACCGGGAAACGCGATAAATAAAAGCCCTAAATTAAGCTATTACATACCAGTGACCAGTTACAACAATATTGACAAAAATAAATAATCAGCGCGCGACTAATTAAATCCGAAGCGACTAGGGTTTTGATCCTTGACTAAACCTAATTGTAATTGTTTAAAGTAAACATATTTTTTTTATCATTTTTTATTATTTAAGAAAGTAATGAAATAATTGAATTAAAAAAGAAAATCCTAAGTTTTAATTGTGAAAGAAATTAGAATTGCCTTAAATTAATTAAACTAATTAAAAAAACACATTTATTAAGAAAATAAGTCTTCTTTTTTATGATTTTTTTATTGGTCAATTTTTAGGAAAAAAATTTTTTGGTGCTGATAAAAAATAATAATTAAAGAAAAGAAATTAAAAGAGGAAAAAAAAGAAGAAATAACCCAAGGGCCTGCTGTCAGCGGTTCTGATCAGAGGATGACGGTCCAGAAGATGGTGGCCCTCACAAGATGAGGACACTGGATCTAGCTCTTGGCTGGTGGGTCCAGCAGATGATGACCCTCAAAAGATGGGGTGCGCTAGATCTGGCTCTGACTGATGGATACAGAGGATGATGGCCAGAGGATGCTTGATCTGGTCCTGGCTGATGAAACCAGAAGATGTCCAGAGAACGCTTGATCTGGTTCTGGCTGATGGAACCAGAAGATGACTCTCAGAAAGTGCAGGCGCTGGATCTGGTGAAAACAAAGGGGAAAACGCCAAAAGCTCACACATGGGATCGAACTCAGAATCATGAGCTTTTGACTTCCTTCTTCTGACCAATTGTGCTGGACGTTAGTTTATCAATATAATAGAAACAAACAAATATATCAGAAATACATGTTTCTGGCCAGAACAATGCGCCAGAATTTGAACCAGCCAATCAGGTTGTGGCACGCTATCGTCTTCTTCCCTGGAACCGTCGTTTAAAACTCTGAACCTTTACCTACAGACATGGCGCTGTAGCTATAACCCTGTGTATTTCAAAAATTGCATACAAGCAATATAAATAAGTTTTAAGACCATGGATCAATTGGGTTTGACCCTCTGATCACAATGGTATCCTTCATTAGGGCCAATTATTCCTGCATTTGAAAGCCCCAAAACCATAAGGAAAACCCTATCTATGGCAGTTTGTCATACAATCACCAAAAACACAATTGAATATGAAGATTAGCTTGCAAACATGTTAAGGAACAAGAATATGCAGTCAAAATGTGCAAATGGCGTATAGATTGATGAAAACGAAAATGAGTTTAGAAACCAATTGTGATACCTGTAACTTATGATCCTATGCGTGAAAAGGCTTGAATTTGATTGGAATGTGCTCTTGGAACGTCCAGCAATCTTTTTGGCAACGTGAGAAGGTATGAATTGACCTCTAACACAGAAATTGGATCACCACTTTTCTTGCAATTTTTCCTTTTTCTTTCACTTCTGTATGACAGCTTCTCCCCTCCTTTTTTGGTCTGCCTTTGTTCACGATCTATAATAGAGTGCATTAGGGTAAAAATTTGCATCAAATCTTTGCCATTTATGAAGATTGACCATTGATTTATTCCTTGCATCAAATATTTCCAAAACAAGCATTTTCAATCTTTTTCTGTCCACATGAAGCCTTGCACGATTTGATCTTGTCACCAGCTGCATAATGACTCTAATCATGCACAAAATCTCAAGGTTTAATTGATTTTTGATATTTTCATTATTTTATATTGATTTTATTTGATTTAAATGAAATAAAATAAATAATAAATAATAAAAATAAAAGAATGACAAGTGGAAGGGCTCATGGGTTGTGGATCACATTACAAACTCAGTGCAGGCATAAAAAGTTAGGCCCATTTAGCAAAAAATGCAATTTTGGACACATTTGACTTTTGGCAATTTTGCAAAAATGGTCAACTTTGACAAGGCATATATCTTTGAATTTTGACCCAATGAGGGTGTTCTTTGTCTTTTTAGAAAGCTTAGGATGTCCTCTAAGCAACCCTTTTGGTCTCATATCAATTTAGTCTTCCATGTTCATGTATGAAGCTTTGACCCAAAAGGTGTTTTTGTTGACCTTTCAAAATGACCTATAATGTCCAAATTCATATCTTTTTGTGAGTGCATAATTTAAACTTGAGGTATGAAGATGGATTGTAGGTAATTGCATCCTCTTCAAAATGAGATTTTGATGGGCCATTTCTTATAAAATATGGGAAAGTTATGCTTGGTCAAAGTTTAGTTGACTTTTCCTACAAAACCCTAATTTAGCAACTTTTGGGTTTTGATGAATTGTGAGCAATCCTTGAGGAATCATGATCAACCATTAATTAAATGATGAATGATACTTCAAAATGAGGATATTGACCAAAAAACTTGAGGTTTGACTGTATGTGGGCCACAGTTGACTTTTGACCTAGCATAGTCGATTTCTAGGTATTAGAGCAATTGATTGAGCAAACTTCCTCTACAAGGCTTGAAACTTGACATGGATAATCTTGAGAACATATCAGGACAATGGTGAGCACTTGGGATCCTTTGGACTCAATCATCTTGATGCAAAATGAAACCCTAATTTAAGATAGACTGCCTTAGGAGAGAGTTTGTCTGGTTAACTCTTGGACCTCACTTAACATGTATTGAGAAATATGGGAGGGCAAATTTTAGGGTACAACATTAACCCTAGAGTCTTAAGATCTTTTTTGAGGCAACATTTCTGAGGCAACATTTCCGAGGCAACGTTTCCGAGGCAACATTCGAATGGGACATTTGATCTTTTTAGACGGGAGGGCAACCACTAAGACACCCTATGCTTAAAGATCGTTTACCGAAGGCAACCGAAGTGAGAGTATACCCTAAGAGTGAATATGTGCGAGTGATTTATTTTCAGTTTATTATCTTTGCACATTAGGGTTTTCTAACCATTTTAATTTTGTCATGCATTCTTGCCATACAATCTTAAACATACATCTAACAATTAAGAGCTTTGCGTTAAGTAAAAATGCGAGAAAATAAACCTAGCTATTACAAGGCTTCGGGGAGGGGGATTAATTACATAACCAAAAAATCGGGGAAAAGCGATAAGTAAAAACCCTAGTTAAAACTATTACATTCTCAAAACAGTTACAAAAATAATAAAAGAATTAAATGCGCGCGGTAAGTTAAATACGAGACGATTAGGGTTTTGACCCTTTGACTAATCCTACTTGCGATTGATTAAAGATAAAAAAATGTTTTTTGTCATGTTTTGTTATTTGAGAAAATAATGAATAATTAAATTAAAAGAAAATCCTAACTTCTAATTAATGTTAATTTTTGAAAATAAGTTAATTAATTCTAAACAACCTATTTTTTTGTATTTTTTTCTTTATTTGAGAAAAAGAGAAAAAATTAAATCAAGAGTTAACCTAATTTTCTAATTGATTTTTATTATGGAAAATAAGTTAAAGTTACCCTAAATTAAATTAAGCTAATTAATTAAAAAAATTAATTTTGATAATAAAAACTAATCCTAAATTTGTGAATTCTTGATTTTGTGATTTTATGAAAAATTTGATTTTTAAAATAAAATAAATAAATAAATTGAAAAGAATAAAGAAAAATAAGAAAATAAAAAATTTAGGAATGAGCCTGTTGAATAGCAATGCTGGGGGTGTAGAACTGAAATCCTTGGCCCATTAAGCTCCAGGCCCAGTCAACCTTGGATCTGGTGCATCGTTAACTTTGAGGAATACCATGGACCTTCATTGTTGGCACGTTGGATCTGACTAGTTGGGCATCCAAAGGCCAGACGTTGAGGGTGTATGGAAGGCGTATGATGATGTATTGCATTGGATCTGCAAAGGTAAAACAAGAAAATGCATTTGTTGGGACCTGGGATCGAACCCAGGTCCTTGTACTCCCTACCAATGATGTGTTACCAATTGAGCCGCGTTGTTAACTTGTTATTACAATAATAATAAAACATAATATAAGAAAAGTAAAAGGGCTGATTCCAAAGCGCGCGATTTTCAAATGTCCCAATGGCTGGCTGACTCGCAAGCGTCTTCTTCCTTGCAACCGTCATTTTAGAAAAAGAGACTTTTACCTACAGACGTCCACTGTAGGTATAACCCTGCACATTTCAAAAATGTTGTACACGCAAGATAAATGAAAGGTAATGGTACCAATCAACTCGTCTCATCCTCACGAGCATCATGGTACCTGATTCAAGGCCCAATTGTTCCTGTACAAAAAGACCCTAAAAATAACACAAACCTAGCAATGACAACATCATGTACAGGCATCAAAAACGCAATTAAATGACATGGTTAGCTTGCAAACATGATGACAAACACGAATATAACAATCAAAAGTGCTAATGATGCAAGAATTGTGAAAATCGAATTGAAAAATTATGTCAAATCGTATGAAGTGTAGCGCGTGTTTCTGGGTGTTTCAGACCTTGCAAACGATTGGGACGGCTTCCTGGGACGTCCAGCAATGGATTAGGATAGCTAGGATGGCTTGAGATGGTCTGTGGAGTGAAAACCAATTCACACTTTTGCCAACTTTTTTTGAGTTTTGTTCTATGCTTCTCACGACCTCTAACCCTTGTTTTTTGATCTGGAATTGCTCATTACATAACCTAGAGTGAATTAGGTTAACAAACTTGGACTAAGTCTTTGCATTTATCCATGATTTGATTTGATTTGCAAGCTATATGATATGTTTCTATTTTGAGCCAAAACATGCCTTTCTTGTACCAATTTTCCTTGATGCGATTTTATCTTATTTATTCAGCATATCTTGATTGTCAATCTGTCAAAAAAACAAACCAAATCATATCTTTGTTAATTTTCATCGTTTATTTAATTTAATTCACTTTTTAATTAATGAAAAATCAAAATAAATTGAAAAATGAAGCACATAATGGGTGAGCGAACATTTGAGTCGTGGACCACATTATAATTGAGGTGCAAGCATAAAAAGTTGGGCCCATTTAGCAAAAAATGCAAATTTGAGCACATTTGACTTTTGGCAATTTTGCAAAAAAGGTCAACTTGGCCAATGTAAATCTCTCTCAATTTTGACCCTAGAGAGATGTTCTTCGACTTTTTAGAAATCTTAGGATGTCCTCTAAACAACCCTTTTGGTCTCATCTCAATTGAGTCTTCCATGTTCATGTATGAAGCTTTGACCCAAAAGGTGTTTTTGTTGACTTTTCAAAAGGACCTATAATGTCAAAATTAATATCTTTTAGTGAGTACATATTATGGACTTTGGAGATGAATATGAATTGTAGGTAATTTCATCCTATTCAAAATGAGCTTTGGATGGGCCATTTCTAATAAAGTATGAGAAAGTTATGCTTGGTCAAAGTTGAGTTGACTTTTCCTGTAAAACCCTAATTTAGCAACCTTTGGGTTTTGATGAATTGTGAGCAATCCTTGAGGAATCATGATCAATACTTGATCAAATTATGGATAATACTTCAAAATGAGGATGTTGACCAAAAATCTTGAAGTTTGACTGTATGTTAGCCACAATTGACTTTTGACCTAGTACAGTTGATTTTCAGGTATTTGAGCAATTGACTGGGCAAACTTCTTCTGCAAGGCTTGAAACTTGACATGGATGATCTTGAGAACATATTAGGACAATGGTGAGAATTTGAGTCCTTTGTGGTTCACACATATTGATGAAGAGGGAAACCCTAATTTGAAGTATACTGCCTTAGGAGAGAGTTTGTCTGGTCAACTCTTGGGCATCCTTGAACAAATTGGGGACCTCACTTGACATGTGTTGAGAAATATGGGAGGGAAAATTTTGGGGTACAACACCCTTGCTTATACTCACTGGAGATGAGGCTCCAAAGAAATAACTCCTCTTGGTCCCAAGTCTTTTCTACTCTTCTTGTGAATATGGTGCCAAGCCTTTGCAATTTCCTCTTTAGCTTCCTTATGATGCTCTCATTCTTTGAGAAAGAAACCACTCATATGAATACTATTTGGCTTGTCTCTCACTGGATACCCAAGTTGACGTCGTGCAAGAATGAGATTGTATTTAATTCCTCCCTTTGTACCGAGAAGAGGTACATTGGGGAAACTACCACAAATGTCGATAATCTCCACATCATAATAAGCCTGGTGATACCAAACAATGTCGGAATGAGTGAGAGCCATAATCTTCAGAGCCCAACGAGGTTCCTTCTTGATATCCCAAAAAGCACCGGACTGAGGTAAGTGAGAAATAAACCACTGATATAACAAAGGCGTGCAACAAATGATCATCCCTCCATGATAAAAATCCCGAAGATGAATGAAGTAATAAGCATTTCATAATAATGTAGGAACTGGATTCCCAAACAAAAATATCCTGATGGCGTTGACATCCACAAATTTGTCGATGTTAGCAAATAAGAACAACCCATAGCAAGTAGAGCAAAGATAGCCTCAAATGCAATTGTACTCTTCACCCTAGAAAAATAGTGAGCTTTCTCTAATAAAAATTGAGCGGGTAATCCTCTGATTCCTCCTTTGGTAGTCATGTTAGCCTCAATCTCAGATTTTCCCAAATGAACCATGGCAGCAATCTCATGGGACTTGGGCTCTCCCTCTAAACCGGTGAAAGGAACACAATAAGTAACAGGTAAACCCAGTAGGTAAGAATACTCCTCCAATGTAGGCATCAGCTGATAATCAGGGAAAGTAAAACATCGATACAACGGATCATAGAACTGGACCAAAGTAGAAATAATACCCTCATTCATCCTGAGCTTCATAAGAGACCAGATGGATCAATATTTCTTCCAAAAATCTGTAGAACTCTCGATTTCAGGAATCAAACTCTTCAATTCATCTATATTAGGATCTTGAAATTGTACTTCTGAGTCTTTCTTTTTCAAGAATCCATGGTCAAACAGTACCTGAGATATTCACAAAAGGTCAACTTTAAGTCCCTTGAAAAAAATGTTTTAAAGGATGCTCATGGGTGCATGAATGCATGATGCAACAATCACACACAAGATCACAAACATGGGGGTTCATAGGTTTGACGTCACGAGCATGAGGTCAAAGGTACTACCCATAAGGTATGGACTAATAGTTTATCACCTGTCGAACAAGGTTCTAAAAGGTTCCTAGAGTCTACATCCTTCCTTTGGATATTACCAACGTCCCGATTAACTCGGTAATTAGTTATATTCTCAGGAAAAACTCGTCTGAGTGTAGTATTGCGTGACAACCACTTCCGGATTACTCCGTCATAGATTCCTCACTACACCTAAAAGGCCAAGATGGGTTAAGGGTTCTACGGTTCTCAGCTTCAGTAGGCTCCCAGGTCGAAAGCAGCACGTCTTCCCGATTACTCGGTAAACGATACTACAGTCAAAGGGGCCTCCACTGAATGGGGAATTTCATGTCTTCTTTTTTGGGATTACTCCTATAAAGTTAACATGACTATACCGCCCATCCTATCTTAAGTTTGGCCAAGTCTGGGTAGAGGACTTATGAGAAATCACCAAGCACCCTGAAAACCAGAAAAATACAGACAAACATATATACAACACATAATATACAACAAATAATAGCACATATACAAATAAACAAAGATAGGCTAAACCCACTTAGAGATGGACCAACATTTGGTCAATCACTCCCTAGTGAAGTCTCCATTTTTCTATAGCGGTAGAAATGTTGAGACTAAGCCATTGGATTGACTTAACTCGCACAGATCAAATAAAAATCACCACTGTGCTTTATTGTTTCCAGAGGAATGGGAAAAGAGAGAATAACCCAAAAAAGAGGGAGAGATAATCTAGGTACGGGGGTTGGTTATGCAAAGGGAAGGTATTAGCACCTTAAACATCTATGGTACTCCGCAGGAACCTCTTTGAAATTTTTTGTATTTTGGCTATAAGTGTGGTATATAAAAAAATAGATGGTAGGGATGGGAAAAGAAATATTATTTACAATTTTTGCATCCACCGCGGTTGCGAACCTTTAGTGCCTACGTATCACCTTCCGTGCAATAGGGGATCAGGGTACTCGTAGTTCACCTTTAAAATTAAAAAAAACACAAATGTGTTGGTTAATTTTAAGAGACGAGACATCATCGTCATATCCGAGTGGAAGGATATACTTCCTACCCATGATTATGAGAAAGGAGATTTGCATCATCTCAAAGTGGAGGTTATGACTTGGATTTTAAAATCAACAAAGCCTAACTCAACACCCAAGTGGAAAATATCTTACTTCACTATATATCGTAGAAGTATAGTAGCTCACATCACTACAAAGATTGACAAGAGTCTAATCTTTTGAGAAAAGTTTAAGTAAAAAGCCAAAACAGCAAAATGATTTGAAAAAAGATGAGATTGATTGACTTTTAGTCTTCTTACAAAAATGTCAAAGTACGATTAAGTTAGTTAAAGTTTGATTAAGAAAATGCTTTTGAAAATTCATGGATGTAATTCTAAGTTTATAATGAAAGCGATTGAAGTTTAGAAAACAAGAATAGTTTTGAAAAGGAGGGATACGATTTTTGAAATTAAAGAAGATGGGATGAGATGAAGGGACTATCCTAAAGCATAAGGTAAAATCTAGGAAGAAGAACCATCTAACCAACAAGAAGCCAACACTTGACACGATGAGTCAATGTAGAATTCCCATCATTTGGATTTAAACCAAACAAGCAAATATATTTAAACCTCTTAAGAATATCAAACTTAAAATGCATTTAGTCTTCACAAAAATTAGGCAGAGTAACAACTGTATACAGAGGAATTCCCAATCACAGACAAAGCATATAATCAGAATAACATGCACATAAAGAAAAATAACCAAATGTCTCGGGGTAAACCCCAAGAACTCCAGACAAAATAACAACATAAGTCATCAAGTCTTAATGGTTGCCAAGGCTTCTAATCCTAAGTCCAAGAGGTCCATAACTCCATAATGCCAAAGGTAGTAATCATATAGTCCAAGTAACCTTAAAACTTTTATTGTTCAAGATGGTTATTAAGTATCTTCAAAAAGAAAATGAAAAGCTCAAGTGAGCAAAATAAAAATGACATAAATATAAATGTTCAAGTGAGCAAAGACGAAAATACCATGAAATGAAAATGTTAAGATAAATGGTGCGTAAAAGTAAAGGCGTAAAGTAAAAGCATAAAATAAAAGTCAATTGTTAATGAGTTAGAAATTAGAGGTTAGTTGAATGACCATCTTGAAACTTGCATTTGAAAACTCATTAGAAGATTGATAAAATCAAAGCCTTTCAACAATAATTTTCATTTGCTCTTTGTCAAGTATATCATTCATTTCAAATTCTCGAGGCGACAACAAATGATCAACGATGTTTAAATGATTCACTTAGTGCAAAATTTATGATGATTCATTAGAGGATTGATAAGACCAAAGCCTCCTAACAATGAACCTCAAGATTATTGGATCAAAGATTTCAAATTAAATATACTCGGGCTTGCAAACATGGGTTTGGGCCACGAATGATCATTTCTCGAATCGGGATAAAATTTAGCATTATGTTAAGCAATTGTAAGTGAACTTATATAGAAGCCACACCTATTTTAGACCGGTCAATAGAAATCTATGTACCACATGTTTAGAGAAATGATATGTAGATTATCCTCTAACAACATATAGCACAAATGAGAAAGGGGTCAGATGAAGAGGGATGACAAATATTTGAATCAAATATTTTAATCAAACCATCATTAAAATTATTCATCCATTTTGGTGGAGTTAAACTCAACATCCAAGATCCAATGATGTTAATGAAGTTCATGATCAAAACAAAAAATCACATAGCCAGAATATATTCAAAAATAAATTGCATTTAATAAACATAATAAAAAAAGGAAAATGATTTTTAAATTGTTTTTTAAATGAAAGTAAAAGGGAAAATAGCAAACTATATTCAAAGTATCAAAGAAGATTTAAAAGAGACTATAGAAAAGTCAGAAGTGATCTCAAATATTTTTTATAATATTTTGGTAATTTTTTAAAATAGAAAAGTATTTTTAAACTTATTAAAATCACTCAAATAAGTAAAAAAAAAAAGATCAAAAATAGTAAAAATAAAAATATAATTCTAGAAAAAATTTCAGAAATTCAGAAATAAAGAAAATGATCTGGATGGATTTTTTTAGAAATTAAAAATGCCAAGAAATATTTTTAAACAATTAAAAATAAGTCAAAACAAAGAAAAAATTATACAAAATATCAAATATGAAAATAAAAATCATAAAAATAAAAATTAGAAAGAGAATATTTAAAATTTTTTTTTTGAATTTTTTCATAAGTTTTGGGTCAGAAATGAATTTTCTATGATTTTTTGAAGTTTGATGTAAAAAACATAAAATAAAGCTTAAAAAATGTGAACCAATGGATGAGAGTCAAAACGCGCCAGTAATTAGATCCAAAGGATCAGGCATGTTGTGCATATCATGGTCAACTTTGAAAATTTCACCGGATCACCTTTTAATAATTAAAAACAACTAAAATTTTGGCGCATCAGATGGAGTCTGACTACTGGAAGTAATCAGATCCAAGGACTCTCAAAATGCACGTATGGTAAAGCAAACACACTGGATAAGATTAAAAAAAAATTACATGTCACACCATCATTGGTTGAAGCACGACACATAGGTTTATATAAATTGAGCAAGGCTTGAATTGAGAAAAAGCATAAATAATAGCGAGCACGAAATTCTAGAATATCTCACTCAAATCTCAATGAAATCACAAATTGTAAGAAGCACGGGAATCAGAAGGATGAGGAGAGTAGATTAGTCTTTTATTTGGATTGATTTGACTAAGAAATCTATCTGAATGAAGTAGCAGAAAGTTGCTCTGAAATTGGACTTTTGTAGCTCAAAATAGGTCACGATCTTGAAGGTAAGAGTGTGGTTAGCTTCAGAGAAGTTCAATGGAGCTAATTGAATGAAGTTTTTAGTGTTTTGAGCTGAGAATGAAATAAATAAGAAATTCAAAATCAGAGTTCATATGGGATCTGAACACGGGTCAATTGGCTATCCAAATCTTGTGGAAATAGGTGGAATGTGCGTCTTATTTATAGGAGAGGCTGAGGCAATGCTTAAGCGTGTGAATGGGAGAGTAATTGAGTGAATTCGTGTGAATATGAAATATGAGCAATGTGTGACTTGCTTAGCATTAAAACTCAGCCAAAACATGTGTTTCATGATGCTAAATGATTTTGGAAAGTTTCTAAACATGATTAGAAGCAAAAACGCGTGGAAACTTTGTGTTTAGAGGGAAAAATATGGATTTCAAATTCTGACTTAGAAGGAAACACTCAACTTCAAGTAGCTGACTTTGAACTCATGGTGTGCATGATTTAGGGAACCTTATGACCTGATTCTTGATGCACTGGAAATATGAGGTAACATTCTTCATAATGTGCCAAGAAAGAGATCATTTGGATGCTTGAGCTAGAAGTTGTGCTTGGTCAAAATCAGGGAAAAAGTGTTGACTTTTATACTTTGAATTTTTTTTAAGTTTTTCTTCAAAAATGACCTATAATGTTTTGACTCCAAACAAGGTCTTCTTTCAAAAATTTTCTTTGATCAATGATTCTATCTTGAAGTAGAATCTTTAAAGAGTATTATGAAACTTGTATCACTCAAAAATTCCAAATATTGAACAAGTTATAATCCTTTGAATTTGATGAAAATCCATGAATTGACCTATAATCTTTTGAGTTCTTAAGGCCTCTTCCCACCATTTTCAAGTTTTGCACATAAAAGAAGAGTTGAAGTTCACACTCTTAATATCATTATGGAAAAATAATGGGCTAAAGGAGATAAAAATTGATCAAGTTATGACTTTTTAAATTCACATAAGAGAATTTGATGGCCTATCTAAAAGACTTGTAATCTTTCTCAATCGTTAGTGATATTTCACACAAAATTTGCTTTGTTGATAATCCTTTTAGGAGAAGAATGTCTTTTGAATCACTCAAAAATTTCAAAAGATGGATAAGATATAGCCCTTAGAAGTCCAAAACCCTAACTACTAGAGCATCAAAATGGCTTGGGAACCCCTTTCAATTTTGACAATCTTTCTTGTATAAATACTTTTGCTATGTGAAGAGATGTTGTCGTGGATGATAATGAGAACCTATAGTAACAATAACCACTTCCAAACATTAAGAACTGAGAGAGTTATGCACTTGTGATCAAGGAATCAAGAACTTGTCCAATTAGGTCAAACTTCTTTAATCAATTCTTGCATCTTTTGACTTCCTTTGGAAAATTGAGGTATGATGAATCATAGTAGACCTTGTCATGATATTACTTTAAAGAAATCTCAATTATGAAGCTTGAATCTCAATGGAGCTTTGTTGAAGAAGGCATGGAAATAAACTCATGAACCTTTGAATCAACTTGATGAAATGTGTTGTGCCCTCACCTGTGGTATTATCACTTAGAGAAAACATTTATTGTATTTGTTAGTTAAAAGTTAATCAACACAAGACATATATGATCACAATATACAAATCAAAGTGCTTGGTGATCCCTCATGAGCAAACCTAGAGATAGAGAGAAGAGCCAAACCCAAGTGTAATCTTGATATGATTTAGTTGATATGAGATTATAGAGGAATATTAGGGGGGAAATTGGGGTATAACAATATCATGAATAACACTAGAGGGAAAGGCACAAGGGTCTCCCTTAAGTGGAGCCTCTTTAAAGACCGAAACTTTCGTCTCTAGGTCATGAAAGGTCTCGTCATGAGATTTTGGTTTAAGGGTTGTACAAAGAGTCATAGGTGTCATTCCAAAGTCCTACTTTCTAAGGGGATGTCTCTTGAGAGGTATTCCTTTTGTAAAATTCCACCGACTCTAGGCGAAGTCGTCACATAAACTCATAGGGCTGATGTATCCCCTTGGCTAATAGACGAACTTTCTTTCTAAGAGTTTTTGAAAATATTTTTACAAAATTTAAATCCCACCACAAATATAATAATATGATAAGAATAACAATAAATAAATGAATAAAATAAATAAATAATTAAATAAACAAATATAAAAACCCAAAAATAAAAAAAAAACCTAAAAACCCTAAAACCAAAGAGACAAGGCTTATAAGCCTAGGGTTTAGTCCCCAGTGAAGTCGCCAACTATAGTAACTGGTTTTAAACATAGAGTCACCACCCTTAATTTTTATCCTAAGGAAGGGAATATAAAGGATAACCCTAAAAAGTTAGAGATTCTAGGTTTTTTGGACTCGATTTTAGACGAAGGGAAGGTGTTAGGCACCCCTCATCTACCTTGTTCACAAGGATACTAGGGTTAGAAGCGTGATCTTTAAGAAATAGGGTTTTAGTTATTTATTAGGGGAATTCACTACGATTTTAGTCGTATGCCTACGTATCCTCTTATGAGGAATCAGAGTCCCAATTTGTAGTTCGCGGCTCGATTGGTGTTTTTTATGGATTGCGTATAATTGATTTCGAATTATCCTTAAACCTTGTTTGGGTTGTAAATTGAGTGATTGTAGATGCTTAATTTTGAAAGTAATTCTCCTTAATCCTTTTTCTAAAATAATCTTGAGTTTTTTATTATGTTAGTTGAAAAAATATTTTGATGTTGGTTAGCTATATTAAGACATAGAGCGAGAAAGTATGATACAGTCTCTTCATCACGTGGCCAGATATTGGCCACGTATCGCTCGCGGATGGGGTATTTGATGAGTTATCCTAATTTTAATATTTTGATGTAAAATATTAAATTAGAAAAGAAAATTTGACTTATGATAAACTTAAGTTTATTTTTTTAAATATTTTTGTATTTTGTATTATATACTTTCCAATAAGAAAGTAAATATTCTGGTTAAAATAAATTGGACTAAGAAAGAGGTGCAAGACATAATTAAAGAGGTGTGAGGTTAGTAAAAGAGTAGAAAGGGTAATTATAAGATCAAGGCTCCATGCATTTCTAACCCTGATTTTAATTATAATTTAATAAAAAATAAAAAATAAAAAATGAGTACATGTGTTGCATTTGTTGTCTATGGTTCCACCAAAATCACACATATTAAGATGAAACCTAAATTAACTTTGACTATTCCAAGGCCTTCGATCCATCCAGTTATATCATGAAATGTGGCAGTTGTTTTGAGACAAAAAAAAAAAAAAACTTAAGGCATATATACCGCAACCATGAGAAATTAGGAAAACACATTAGAAAGGGAATTTCATCTCTCTCGTATAAAATTCTAACAGAACAACTCAATCTCCTCACTTTTTATATTCTCTTCTTCTTCTTCTTCATATTTTATCTTTTATTCTTAAACAACCGCTCAACAAAGCGAACCAAATTCAAACTTTAATTACCAAACAACAACAAAGTAATGGCCAATGCATTAAAAGGGATCATAAGTTATCGGCGGCTGCAACAGATCCGTGGGGTTCAATGTTGTCTGTACATGATTGACGAAGGTATTTGCGGGTTGAAGGTTGAGCTTGGTGGTTGCAGCGTGGCGGAATTGAGGCGAGAACAAATGCGCAATTACCGGCTGGTAGGTACGGCCTGATCGTAACTTGCAAGGGCAGAAGTTTTGCGAGATTACTACAAGCGAAATCGAGAGAGGATGGAGATGGATGACGACGGTGGTGCACATAATCTTCGAGACTGGAGTCACGAATTCTGTTAGAATCGAATCAGACTTCTTTATCAAAACCTTGTATATTGCTCTTTTTTAAATGAATTACACACTTGGTCTTTTATAGACCTAAACAACTTTTACAATTCTAAACATAAACTAAAACATAACTGCTACTAATAACTATCATAACTTATCAAACTCTTGTCCTTCCTACTCCCATATTTAATGTAAAACTTATTACTAACACATTTAATGTTTATTCAACAAAACTTCTCTGTAAACTTAAATGTTTCTTCCATCCAGCATTCCTATCATCTTCTTGCCTCTGTCGAAGACCTCTTTTGATAGTGGTTTTGTGAAGATATCCGTTGTTTGGTCTCTGCTTGCTACATGCCTTAATTCGACGCTTTCCTCCTTCACATGTTCACAAATGAAGTGAAATCGAACGTCTATATGTTTGCTTCGTTCATGATTCACTGGATTCTTTGCCAATTCGATAGCTGATTTATTGTCCACTTGTATTATTGTTGGACCTTTCTGTTTTAGCTCCATCTTGCTTATCAACCTTCTAAGTCATATTGCATGACAGACGCACCAGGATGCTGCCACATATTCTGCTTCACACGTCGAAAGTGTCACTATAGGTTGCTTCTTCGATAGCCAAGTAAAAGCTGTGTTTCCCATGAAAAACACATATCCAGCAGTGCTCTTTCGATCGTCTATGTCTCCACACCAGTCATTGTCAGAATAACCAACTAACTTGTAGTCTTCTGTCTTTGAGTAAAACATTCCAAGTGATACTGTTCCTTGGATGTATCTTAGAATTCGTTTCAGCGCCTTCCAATGTGTGTGTACTGGCTCCTCCATGAATCGACTTACTATGCCAACACTTAGTGAAATATCTGGCCTTGTGCATGTGAGATATCTAAGGCTACCTACCAAGCTTCGATATTTGCTTCCTTCGACCCGTTCTCCTCCATCAAACTTTGAAAGCTTTGTACCTGGTTCCATTTGCGTCGAAGTTGGATTGCAATTCTTCATTTTATATTTTTCTAAGATTTCCTTTGCATACTTTTCTTGTGATATGAAAATTCCAGCTTCTTCTTGTCGAACCTCCAGACCAAAAAAGAATCTCATCAGACCTAAGTCTGTCATTTCGAATTCGCTTGTCATGGTGCTTTTGAAGTCTTCGATCATCTGAACATCATTGCCTAGAAAAATAAGATCATCAACATAGAGTGCAACAAGTAATAAATTACTTCCATTTTTCTTCACATAGAGGGCGGGTTCATAAGGACATTGCTCGAATCCATTCTCCTTGAAATATGTGTCAATACGTGTGTTCCATGCCCTAGGTGCTTGCTTCAGCCCATACAGTGATTTCTTCAGTTTCAACACCTTCTTCTCTTCTCCAGTTCTCATATATCCAAGTGGTTGTTCGACATAGATTTCTTCTTCGAGCACACCATTCAAAAATGCTGTCTTGACATCCATTTGAAATATTGACCATTTGAACTGAGCAGCTTGAGAAATGAGTAATCGAATTGTCTCCGTTCTTGCAACAGGCGCAAACACTTCGTCATAGTCAATTCCTGCTTTCTGTTTATATCCCTTCGCAACCAGTCGTGCTTTGAATCTTTCAATTTCTCCTTGAGCATTCATCTTTTTCTTGAATACCCACTTTACACCAATGGGTTGACTACCTTTTGGTAATTCGACTAGCTCCCAAGTATTGTTGCGTTCGATTGCTCTAATTTCTTCGTCCATGGCACTTTTCCACTTCTTATCTCGTAACGCTTCTTCGACACTGATATTTTCAGCATCTGCCAGAAGACACACAAGATGCACTTCACTTGTTGAATCATACAAATCTTGCAAACTTCTCATTTTGGGTTGTAGAGGTTCATCTCCATCTTCTATTTCTTCATGTTCTTTTGGAATACTTGTTGGTATAGCTACAGTTGTTTCTTCGACTGTGTCAACAATCTCTGTCGAAATGTTCCAATCCCACTTACTTGCTTCGTTCATTCGAACGTCTCTGCTCACGATCACTTTCTTGCTTATGGGATTGAAGAGCTTGTACCCTTTCGTCTTCTCATCATATCCAATGAATATGTACTTCTGACTTTTGTCTTCAAGCTTTGTTCTTCGTTGATCTGGTACATGCGCATAAGCTATACTACCAAATACCTTGAGATGAGAAATTGTTGGCTTTTGTCCACTCCATGCTTCTTGTGGTGTTTTATCTTCTAACTTCGAATGTGGACATCTATTTTGAATATAAACAGCATATTGTATTGCTTCTGCCCAGAATTCTTTCGACATGTTCTTGCTTTTGAGCATTGATCGAACCATGTCAAAAATAGTTCGATTCTTCCTTTCAGCCACACCATTTTGCTGAGGTGAATATGGTGCAGTTAGGAATCTCCTTATGCCCTGTTCTTCACAGTACTTCACAAAGGCCATCGAAGTATACTCTCCTCCTCTATCAGATCCAATTGCTTTGATGTGTCTGTCTGTTGCCTTCTCCACCATTACTTTGAACTTTTTGAACACTTCTAATGCTTCAGATTTTTCTTTCAGGAAGTAGACCCAGGTTTTTCTTGAGAAGTCATCAATGAAGGAAATGAAGTACCTTTTTCCACTGAAGGATTCTGGAGTGATTGGCCCACATATGTCAGTATGTATCAATTTGAGAATATGTTTAGCTTGATACTCTGCCTTCCTTTGAAATGAGGTTCTTGTTTGTTTGTTGAGCACACATTCTTCACAGAATTTTCCTTCGAAATCCATGTCTGGTAGTCCATGCACCATGTTCCTTTTCTCCAACCTTCTCAAACCAGCATGATGTAGATGACCAAAGCGCATATGCCATAGTGACGCTTTGTCTTGCACTTCGATTTGCAGACATTTCTCTCGAATGTTCCTCAGGTTCAGTTTGTACATTCGATTTCTTTCCATTTCGACAGCGGCAATCAGATATCCTGCTTTGTCCTTCAAATACACTGTTCGATCTTTCATCAGTATCGAAGCACCTTTTTCTGTAAGTTGTCCCAGACTTAATATGTTGGTCTTGAGATCTGGTACATAGTAAACGTCTTCGATTGATCCAATCAAGCCATCCTTCTGCAAGTAATTGATTGTGCCCTTTCCTTCGACCTTCACTTTCGATCCATCTCCAAAAGACACATTACCATCTTCAATTCTCTTCATATCTTTAAACAGGTGTTTGTAACCACACATGTGATTACTTGCTCCTGAGTCAAGATACCAAACACTGTCATTGGTGTTGATTTCGTTTTGAGCCATCAGGAGAAAGCCTTCATTCGATTCAGCTTCCAAGGCTAGGTTGGTTGTTTCTTCAATCTTCTTTTCATTTCGACAGTCTTTTGCAAGATGTCCCACTTTGTCACAGTTGTAACATTTGTAGGAGTTGCAATCCTTCGCGTAATGACCATACTTCCCACACTTGTAGCATTCGAAGTTGGAATAATTCGAACGACCACCTCTTTGACCACGTCCTCTGCCACGCCAATTTTGTTGGCTCGATTGTCCTCTTTCGAAGTTGCTACCTCTACCAATTCGACCACTGTCACGACCTCCACGTCCACGTCCTCTTCCTCGAAAGTTGTTTGAAAAGAGTACATTTTCATCTTTGTTCGATTCCTTGGTTTGGTTTGCTTCTTCGTCTGCTTCTTCTTTCTTTTTCATCTTTCGTTGTTCATGTGCTTCGAGCGAACCAGTGAGCTCTTCGATTGAGAGCGTCGAAAGGTCCTTCAACTCTTCTATTGCACATGCAATGTTTTCAAACTTGTCTGTTAAAGATCTCAAGATCTTTTCAACAACTCTTGCATCAGGTACTGTCTCTCTGTTTCTGGTGAGTTGATTCACCACCTTTTGCACACGTGTGATGTAGTCAGATACAATTTCTGTATCCTTCATCTGTATCCTCTCCAATTCGCCACGAAGAGTTTGGAGTCGAACTTGCTTCACTCGATCTGCTCCTTTGAACACTTTTTCTAACGTGTCCCATGCTTGTTTCGACGTAGTCGAACCAGCAATCTTCTCGAAGCCTGATTCATCTACAGCCCTGAACAACATATATAATGTCGTTTTGTCCTTCGATCGTGTCTCTTTCAACGCCTTCGTTTGAGCTGCTGAATATCCCCCAACTTTTGTTGGTTCTTCAAACCCATCATTGGTCACTTCCCACGCATCTAGAGATCCAAGAAGAGCTTTCATTTGGATACTCCAGTTTTCATAATTGGACTTCGTTAGTCGTGGCAACGGCATTTGGTTCATCATGTTTGCCATGAGCTCTGATACCAAATTGTTAGAATCGAATCATACTTCTTTATCAAAACCTTGTATATTGCTCTTTTTTAAATAAATTACACACTTGGTCTTTTATAGACCCAAACAAATTTTACAATTCTAAACATAAACTAAAACGTAACTGCTACTAATAACTATCATAACTTATCAAACTCTTGTCCTTCCTACTACCATATTTAATGTAAAACTTATTACTAACACATTTAATGTTTATTCAACAAATTCATGGTGGAAGAGTTATCGGTGCGCCATTGTGAGGTGAGCGTTGGAAGCGATGTCATTGTGTTTTAGTTTCTCCTTCTTCTGTTTTTTCCTCCAAGAACAACAAACAAACAAAAAGCTTTGCTGGTGTTCGGATTCATCCTGCAAAACAAAAACTCATAGAAGTGGTGATGTTAGTGATCTTGTATGTACATGTCAGTGAAGATATATATCTTGTTACAGGAGAACAAATGAGACAATTATATATTATACTTTGTAAGTGAAGATTGAATGCGAGCAATTTTATGCACGAAGTTAGAAAATTGGTGCGAAGAAGTGGTATCTGGGATATGATATAATGAGGTGTTTGAAAAACAAAACAAAAACTTGTTATCTGGAATTTTGAGTAAAGTGAAAACCAAGAGTTAGATAGGAATTGTTGATGGTTTAAAGGTGGATAGTATGTGTGATCGGTGGGAATGAGAACTGACTGTTTTGGAATGCTGGTTCGCGTTGGCGTTTGTTTTCGCAAAATGTCGCGGTTAAGCAAGATTCGCCACCGTCTTTTATTTTATCCAACAAGGAAAGGACAAAAGCACAGAAAAATTCCTTTTCGAGATTTTTCTCGGGTTCGGGAGGTAGATTATAGAAATGGAAGGTGTTAGCACCCTTTCTATCCGTGGTTATCCACGGGCTCTTAGGTACTTGCTCACTATGTTTTCAAAAGGTTTGCTTTTCTTTGTGATTGTGGGTTTTGAAAAGAATTTTGTTTTTGAAGAAAGTGTAAGTGCGAAAACTTTTTGTTTTGTTTTTAAAAGAGAGTAAGTACTTAAGAACCTCTACCTACTCAAAAAGGAATTTAATTGTGCAAATGTCCTTTAGACAGTACTATCCTACTATTGAGGAGTAGGTAGCACCGTCGTTGGAGTTTTCGGGTCAATTCGATTTTAGGGACGTGTGGTCACTAAAGCAACGTTAGGACGCTTTAGTGGTAATCCTAATTTCTTAGATCATTTTTATCGAGGCGACCATTTCGAGGTAACTTGTGATCTTGGGACAAAGGACAACCTCTAAAACATCCTATACTTAATGACCACGTTCAAGGCAACCAAGTGAGGTATACCCTAGAAGTGGCATGTGCAAGTGTGTCAATTTTCAGTTTATGTTATCTTTGTACATGTTATGGTGAGCTGTGGTTGATTTTAAATTAAGATAGATCTTGTCATGCAATCCTAGTTAGCATACATCTAAGCAGTTAATATATATACAGGAATTTAAAGTGCGGAAATTGTAAATCCTATGCTATTACAAGGCTTCGGGGAGGGGGATTATTTACATGTCCAAAATTGGGGGAATAAAGCAGTAAAGCGTAAAAGGTATCAGCTAAGCTATTACAAACCAGTAGGCAATTACAATAAAATAAACGCGCGCAAATCTGAAAATAAACTCTAAAAAAAATTCTAAGAATAAGATCTTTTTGTTGTTTTATTTTATTTTGTGAAAATGATCTAAATCTATTTAATTTTAGTTTTTTGAGAAAATGTTAAGATAATTATGAGATTAATTAACAAAGTTAATTTCAATAGAAAAACTAGCCTAATGTTTTTGTGGTTTTTGATTTTAATGTTAATTAAAAAAGATAAAAAAAGATGTCTATGAAGAACAAAAATAAAATGCAAAAGGGATCCTTCGATCCGAGGAAAATGGAGTTTCGACCCAGGGAGGGAATGGAAGCTTCGATTGGGCCAGACAGTAAGGCGTGAGTAGCCTTTGATCCAGGGAAGAGGATTGCCCTTCGATCATGGAGGTCATGGCTTTCGATCCAGGAATGAGATGCCTCCTTCGATCCGAGGAAAATTGAGTTTCGACCCAGGGAGGGAATGGAAGCTTCGATTGGGCCAGACAGTAAGGCGTGAGTAGCCTTTGATCCAGGGAAGAGGATTGCCCTTCGATCATGGAGGTCATGACTTTCGATCCAGGAATGAGATGCCTCCTTCGATCCAGCATGCTAATGAGTTCGATCCAGAGAAGGTGTCTCCTTCGATCTGGGCTGTTATACCTGCAAAAGTATGTGAGCGAAATAAAATGCAGGGCCTGGGTATTGAACCCCAGGCCCTTCGATCTTGCGCTTGCTGGGTCCCTTCAGGCTATGTCTGCAGCAAGTGTTAGCAAACGAAAAACATGACCTGGGTGCCAAACCCAGGCCTTTCGATCCTGTCTAGGATGGCAAATCAAAGGCAACAACCAGTAAAATATGTTATGCAAATATGAGGTTGGATAGTTCACCCTTTCTTACCAGCAGATTGGACTTTTAATTTGGGCGTTTGCTGGATGTAGGCACCTTCGATCTGGGCACTTCCTGGATGCAGGCACTTTCGATCTGGGCTTCTGGGCGTGGGCACCTTTGATCTGAAGGACTGCTTTGGCTCTTTGAGGCAATTTTTCTGTGTGTTCTCCTGCAGAGTTTTATGTGTTTCATTCTATGATTTTCCTCTGATTTTCCGTGTCTTTGTAATGTGCCACTGGCCTCTGTATTTATAGGGGTGTGAGGGTGCAGTAATGGCAAGAGACAGCCATTAAACAGGCCATTAAATGCCATGAGACAAGAAACAGACACATTAAAAGTTTTCCTTTTTTCAAATATTCCTGTCTCTTGAATGAACCTGGACACTTTTGACTTGAGTGCCCTCTTAATGACCTCCTTCGAATGGCCCCCTTCGAATGGGCTGATGGCCTCCTTCGAATGCTTTTCGAAAGCTTCTTCGAATGGACCCTTTGAATGCTTCTTCGAATGGACCTTTTTGGAATTCCAATCGAAGGACACTGTTATAATGCCAATCGAAGTACTTGTCCATAATGCCAATCAAAAGGCTCCTTCAGAATACCAATCGAAAGGTCTTTCAGAATGCCAATCGAAAGCCTTGACATAATGTCAATCGAAAGGATCCTTCAGAATGCCAATCGAAGGGTCTTTCAGATTTCCAATCAAATTGCTCCTTCAGAATGCCAATCGAAATGCTCCTTCAGAATGCCAATCGAAGGGTCTTTCAGAATGCCAATCGAAGGGTCTTTCAGAATGCCAATCGAAGGGTCTTTCAGAATGCCAATCGAAATGTACTTAAAGCACCACTCAAAAATTTTCCTTTTCCTTAGGCAAGGGTTTGTGATCAACCATGCAGGGGGGAGACTTTGGAAAACATGAGAGGGCAAATTTTGGGGTGCAACAGTATGTACCAATCGAGAAAAAATGTTAAAAGTGCACCATAAGAGATTCGAACCCATGACCTCATACTTGCAAGCTTAATTCCTTACCAATGGTGCTATATTACTTATTTGAAATAAAAAGCCAATTGAAAGTACATGAAGTTGAGCAATTATTTGTTTTTATTCAAAAATAAAAATGATCTGAAATAAATAATTATATTTTTAAATAGGTTTGGAAGCGAATATTTAAAAAACCCTAAAATATTAATGTAATTAAACCATAAGAATTTTATAAAAATCCAAGTTTGAAAATAAACTTGACAGTAGCACTAAGGGCAGAAAAATTTGGGGTATGACAAGTAGCAACAACGATGCAATCCCACTTGTTGCAACAATTATGCAGATGTCATTCTTAGAGCTAAGTGCACTTGCAAGTGTCCACCACATGTAAGTTTTGTCGGTACCCCCGTAACCATGCAGGAAGAAAACTCCTCATTTCTGACTGCTAATAGCATACATGATTGTTTCATTGATATCGCGCTGTTCTTCTGCATAAAAGGAAAGAAGTGAAAAAATTAATTTATCCAAGGTAAGTGTCATAAGAAATTTGATGTAATATGTAACATGTTATAACTTGTGAGAGCGGCATGAAGATATTGGAACTCATTCCTCATGGTTTAAATGTCGTAAATTCGTTCCTCGTGGATCATGAGATTGCCAAGTTGTTCTAACACATATCCATCCGAATAAGGTATTGGTTTGAATTCTTTAAGAGATCTTCAATTTTGGTGCAACAAATTTTCAATCTCCATTAGTGTGAGATTTATCAGCTGCCCCTCAGTTAATGAAAGTTTTGCGACGTAATAAAATTATTCAGATCAACAAAATGGTTAATGTATATGTAATGTAAGGATCACAAACTATGGATTTGAGTGGAAAACTACGAAGAAGTGTGTGTAATAAGTAAAGGTCCATGTTTGTTGTAAGTGTAAATGAAATCTTTCATGTACCCTTATCACTCAGTAACTACCAACACTTCCTTATAGAGGAATTCATTTAGACCATGATAAGCGTTAATGTATACGTAATGTAAATACCAGATAGACAGGACGAGAATAGAAAAGAATTAAGCCGTTCGTGTAATCAACAAAGGTACAACGTATAACATTAATTAATGGAATAGTAAAATGAACCTTTATCATTCACCAACTGTGTTGTTGGTGTAACAAACCATTGGATAACAACACCCATGACTCCTTCCATACATGGGCATGCTTGTTGATGTCACCTGACAGAAGCATTACTTCAAAAAGCGTTTGCAGAAAATGACCTGACCCTCATTCGCTTGCTTACTTAAGGGCCACAATGTATTCTTGTTCATCCTCTAGGAAATCAATTGAAAAACATGCATCCCTAAATGATTTGTACTATGTATCACCAACCTTTCAAATTTCCTCATAAGTCCGAGTTCCCTTCACAACCGTAAGCATCATCCATAAATAATATAGTTCTCTTGTTGATGGAGGAACCCAAATCAAATGTCCGATAGTAAACCCCTTTTTATGAGGCTTCCACAATCTAAATCTCTTATGGTATACAAACATTATGACAAACTGGCCGTATGTCAATTCCCTGGCTTGCTGATATGTCTGATTTGCAATTAACCACGACGTAAACATAGACTCCACCGACGCTTGCCTTCTCTAACACATTTTCTATTCGGGTATGATCGGTGTAGAAAAGCGTCTTCTCACTAATAAGGTGGTAAAACATTCGTTCAATAGATGGCTTTCACCCATGAATGTTGTAACTGAAGAGTCTCCATGCTGCCTCACATGGAGATACGTACCGACAATCAAGATATTTCTATATTTCATCAACAACTTTGTTACCTTTAGAGGCAGCACTCGATGCATGTACAACGGACACAGTAATTTTGTCAAAGCCCTTGTGGATATATTCGAAAAGATACTTGATAGATGTGCTTTGATTACACCATTACATGTTGATGTGAGCATGGTATTTCAATAGTAACTTTGTGTTGTAAGGGACTACATGTCTATTATCCAAAGGAATACCGTTTTTATGGATAATATGTGTTGTTGATCTTCGTCTGTACAGAGGATATCTGTAACGCCCCATTTAAATACTTAGTCATTGTTTGTTGATTTTGAATTTACTTTGGCATTTTGTGGTGAAACTTAGTTTTGAGGGATAATACTATTATTATTATTAATATTATAGTTATTATTAAGATTATTAATATTGTTATTAATATTATTATTAATATTAATAATATTATTATTGTTATTATTATTATTATTATTATTAGTGGAGTGTTAGTAATAATAAAATACAATAGAAGAGGGTTAGACTATTTGGGAGAAAAACTATTGTCACGTAGAAACAAAGAAGAGAAGAGAAGGGAAGAGAGAACTAGGGAAAAGGAAATTCTCCATTGTTGAAGCATCAAAGCTGCAAATTAAGGCAAGAGGGGTGAATGGGTTCTCTAAATTGGTGATATTAACATGAAAGGGTAGTGAGGGTTCTTTTCCCTCTTTAGGTTTTTCATGAATGATTTGATGAATGTTTTCTTGGTCTGAATTATGTTGTTTTATATGATTGTTATGTGAAATTCATGAACCGAATAATGTTAATAATGTGTTGCTGTTGTGATTCTGTTGTTTTTGTGTTGTTCATAAAAATCCCAAATCTGAAAAATTGTAGATCTAGGGGTGTGACGAAAATTGGAAGAATTAATGTAGAAATTGGTGTAGGATTGTAGAATAATGAAGTAGAATGAAATCTCTAAGTTAATATGTGAAAGAATGTTGTTCTGGACCCAATTTTGGAGGTGGAAAGTGCTCAAAACGAGTGGAAATCATTCAGATGCGAAATAGAGTTCTTTTGGTCACAGATTACTGTTACGCGTAAGGCAGGCAACATTATGCGTAATGCAGGCAACATTACGCGTAATACATGGAAAGACAGAAGGCATTACACGTATTATAGGCAACATTACGCGCATGACAGACAGTACAGAAGGCATTACTCGTAATGCAAGCATCATTGCTCGTAAGGCAAGGAAGGCACCAAGGCAATACGCGTATTATAGTTAGTGTTGTACCCCAAAATTTTCCCTCTCTTTTCTTAAGACATTTCTCACAAAAGATCTCAAATGCTCAAGGATTCTCAAAGAGTTGATCAGACAAGCTCACCTCCTAAGCACTGAGACCACAAATTAGGGTTTTTGTTTTCTCAAGGACAATTCGATTTTTGATGCCTCAAGTGACTTTCATGGTTCATTATAGGTCTTCAATAATTCTCATACCAAGTTTCAAGTCTTGCACCACAAATTTACTCAGTCAATTGCTCAGATGACTGAAAATCAACTATATTGGGTAAAAAGCCAATTGTGCTCAACATACAGTCAAAATTCATGATTTTTGGCCAACATCAAGATTTTTAATTCATATTCATGAATTGATAAAGGGTTTATTACAATTACTCAAGAAAAGCACTCAAATCATCAAAGGGGTGAAATTGTCAAAATTAAGGTTTTGACTGAGAATGATTGATCAGTGACTTTTGACCCAGTGCATGACCTAATGGCTTGAAGCATAATCTCAAGGACTCAAACAAAATATCTTAACCTAATTTCATGGTTCAAATCATTTCTCAAGACTAATGGTTTGATATTTGAAATTTGGATCAACTTATGAAAAGTCAACTAACACACAAAAAGTCAAACTTTGACTTTTTGGTCAACATTGAATTTCAAAGATCAAGTTTCATCAAGATATTAAAAAATATAAAACTTGATCATCAAGAATCAAGAAAGTCAAAAAAGTCAACAAAAAGTCAAGATTTAAAATACTTAGAAAAGTTCCAAGTGTTTTTTAACCTTGATAATTTCACTACTTCATGATAATTTTTCACCAAGATGCAAGATGATTCAAGGAAACATTTCAACATGAAAGTTGTAGATCTTGATGAATTATACATATTTGTACCTTAGGGTTGATGTCTAAAAAATTCTTAGATTATGAGATATAGGCCCATGAAGTCATGACTTTTTATCAAAAACACTTAGTGAAATTTTCATCAAGTTAGGCAGATTTTTTGTCCTAAATTCTTGGCAATTTTTCACCATGTTCCAAGTTGATTTAGCCAAAGTGGTCAGCATGAAGGTTGTAGAAAATTTTTCAAGTTTTCCAAAATGTACAATAACTTGAAGAGATCATACTTGATCTAGAAGTTTCAAAGAGAAGAAGTTGAGCATCCATTCTTGAATTTTAGGTCATCTTCATGAAGAACACATAACCAAATCGCATAACTAGGCTGCATAATATTGCTTTGCAGGCCTCTTGACTTGCAAATCTATCAATAATAAGATGTTTACACAACTAATTGATCTATGTTCCAAGATCTTGAGCCATTGTCCAAGTAAATTTTCCATTAAGGGAAGAAAGTTCACACTTCCATTTTGGAAAAGTGACTTTAATCACAAAGTCAACTTGTCTTGAGCCTCTAACTTGTTTGTTCTGATCATACTCAACATGTATGCTCATAAGCAACATGTTTAAAGTTCCTAACTACCCTAAGAGCCTTGGTACCATTGCATTGGAACAATGTTTGTCAAAGTTGCTTCAAAATCAAGTTTCAAAACCATAACATGTGATCTTGTGAATCTGATTATTTCGAACCCTCAAACCTTTACTCTATAAATAGAGAGGTTATTTGAAAGCTAAGACACAAACTCATAAGCCCTGAAACAGTCATAAGTTCCTTGAACTAAGAATTTGCATTTCAAACCTCCATTGTTTCATATTCTGACCTTGAACTTCAAATTTAAAATATACTCGTGTGTTTTCACCACTAATCAATCACAAAGCTTCCATACCTCATTTATAACTCATACCCACCCCTATTTCATAAACGTAACTCCATTTTCCTCATCTTCCAAACTCAAAAGCAGTCACCTGCAACTTGACTTCTCCAGGAAGATTCAGGCACTTTCAGCATAAAGTAAGAGTTGCATTAGCTTCTTAGGAGTTCAGTGAAGCTATTCAGATCATCACAACACCTCCAGGAGTGCTCAAACTCCATACACGATTTCCAGTTTTGAGGTAAGTTTTCTCAACTTTGAACTCTCTTTACAAGAATCATTAATGGTTACTTTGTGAATGAAAAATGTAGACATCATTGCCCTGAAGCTAACCATGCCTTTAGTTTTCATTTATGTTGCCTGAGTGATGTGAATTTTGAAGTTGAACTTTCTAAAAAAGTTAGGTTTTATTTGGTGCCAACAGAAATTCATGTTTATCTTTGAGAGTTATCTTAAGTTATTTATATGGTTGAATTCGTGGTGAAAAATGGGACAACTTTCATATTTACATTTTTGAAAATGGTTGTGAAATGAGCAAGTTCAGAATTCATATAAATGGTGTTGTTATTCTGCACGCGCAAGGTTGAAGATGAATACATTTTCAAACATTCAGAAACAAGTTTATTTTAAGTTTGTTGCAACATGTATTATGACTGGATGAAACAGCCATCCCAGTGGCAGAGGAAGCGCGCGTAAGGAATTAGTGTATAGGGACCTGGGTTCGAGCCTCAATGGTACCCTTCTATTTTTTTCACATTGTTTTCTTGAAAATTCAGTACGTCTAGCTTCCATGAGTCCACCATGCGCCTCTCTCCACACAATCAGATTATCCAAGCCATCAAATCCAATACACCATAAGCGCGCTCCCGTGATGCACTCTCATAAGCTAATCATATGGAATCCAAACAATTCCTGGTTCTCCATCTTGGGCCTGGCATTTTTGCTTGCTAACACCCCCATTTTACTTTATATAGCGCAGACCCATAACTTTTTTATGTTATTTATTTTCTGATTCCAAACAAATTTATTTTGGGCCTAGCACCCTGTGATACGGTGGGAGAACTGACTTGGGTGTTTTGTGTTTGATCGCAATTGTTGTGATTAGCAAGAGTCGCCATCGACTTTTCTTTTATCCAAAAGGAAAGGTGAAAAAGAACAGGAAAGACCTTTGAGTTTTTTTCTTGAGTTCGGGGGGTAGATTATGAAAAGGGAAGGTATTAGCACCCTTTTCATCCATGGCTATTCATGGGCTCTTAGTTATTTGCTAGATCACTCGCTTTTGTTTGAAATTGTGCTTTGTGTGGTTTTTGAAAGTATTTTGTAAAGAGGACATTGTTTAGGCAATCTTTGTAATGATTCTCGTTCGTAAGAATGTATACAAAGATGTTGATCTTTTTGAAAATTTTTTTAATGTTTGTAAGATGTTTGAAAATGTGTGTGTTTGTTTTTGATAATAGAAAGGATGTTTGTTTTGAAATGGAGCAACTAATTAGGAGCAATCTACCTACTCAAATGTCTTTCTTGTTCATTTTCTTTTCCTTTGACATTGTTGTCTTACCATTGATTTGGTAAGCAACCATATCTTTGGATGTAAACGGGACGGGAGTGGGTCATTGTATAACCATGATTATCAATAT
The DNA here is from genome assembly GCA_948472305.1 of Vicia faba. Classification (NCBI taxonomy): domain Eukaryota; kingdom Viridiplantae; phylum Streptophyta; class Magnoliopsida; order Fabales; family Fabaceae; genus Vicia; species Vicia faba. The sequence goes on from OX451735.1 coordinate 1,419,160,513, forward strand.
TGCAAGGTATCTTAGCATTCTTTTTTGAGGGACTAAGATCATTTGTAAGGCAACTTTGAATAGCGTCATCGAGGTACTATGATCTTGTATTTGTTTGTTTTTGCTAAGATACCTTACATGCGTAATATGGCTATTTTGTATAAGGCAACCAAGTGGATTTTACCCTAAGGGTGCTTGTGTGCAAGTGGATTTTTTTCATGCTTGATCTTGTCTTGAATTAGGGTTTTCTACTTGATTGAGTTTATCTTCCCATACAAACCCTAATTACTAGCATGTTATGTAAAAGCGATAAATTGTGAAATTTAAAGTTACTACGCTATTACAACATTTGTGGGAGGGGGTATACAATTTATGAACGGGGATTGCAATAATACAAACCTAATTAATCTATTACAACCAAATTGAATATTGTACAAATAATTAAAGAAACATATAAAGTACAAATACAAATTGAAAGAAATGATTTTTTGTGTTTGGATTTTTCGTATGAAAGAGGTTTTAATCTAAACCTAATTAGATAAAAAATAATTAAATTAAATTAACTTAAGTTAATTAAGAAAATAATTAATTAAGAAAATATTTTTGAATAAAACCCTAATTCTATTTAGTTGATTAAAAGAAAATAAGTTTATAAAAAAAGTATTTTTGTGTTTTTGTCTTGAAAATAATATGTGGTGTTATGAAATATTTTTGGTCTTTTTTATATTAAAATACATGTATTTAAATAAATAATAATATAGTTTTAATTTAATTTACAAGGAAATTAGTAAAAGATAAATAAAGTATAATGAATAAAAATAAATTTTTTATGTGGGAAAATATTTAAATTATGTCAAAACATAAATCCATCATTTTTATAGTTTTTAGGATCTTTTTGGTATTTTAGAAAATATATTTAAAAGAAAAAGAAATAAATAAATAAACAAAAATGAAATGGGCCAGGGAGGTGTCACAAGTAAACAGGGGAGTATGCTAGCAAAAACAAAAAATAATGTCAGGCCCAAGGGGCCCTGCGCCTGCAAAAAAGATGTTAGGAAATCATAAAAATGAAAAAAAAAATGTAAAAGGGGGGTTCACATTGGTTAAACCCTCGCCATTTAGGTAACACATGACTAGTACGCGCGCGCTTGCCACTGGGGTGGCTGTTTCATCCAGTCATATAATCAAAGCATAAATATATATTAGAAATTGCTTTATGAAGGCAACTTCATCTTCAACCTTGCGCCTAGCCGGACCACCTGTATCTTCCTCATCTCTCCACAAAAATGGAAAGTTCAAACATGAAAGTTGTGGTGTTTCTTCCCACGAATTCAACCATATAACTTATGTAAGCTAAAAGTCAAAGATAAAATCTCATTTTCCTGGCCCTAAATTGAAACCTAATTTTCTCAGAAATTTCAAATCTAAAATTCTCTATACACAGTCAATATTAATGGGAACTATGATCATGGTCAGCTTTAGAGCAAAGATATCTATATTTTGTCTTCACAAATCAAGATCAAATGATGCTTGTATGAAGAGATAGAAGTTTGAGTTTTTACCTCTTGCAGCTGGAGCCGTGAATGGAGTTTGAGCAACTTTTGAGATGGCCTGAGGATCTGTTAAGCTTGCCTGGATCTCCTTGAGTGTATTCTAACTCCTACTTTGCCCTGAAAGTCCCTGAATCTCTCTACTCAAGTCAACCTGCAAGCTTGATATTTGAAAATGGTGGATAGTGATGGAGTAGTTACAGTATTGAAACATGGGGATGGATTTCTTTGGTATGATGTCTAGAAGGTGTCTGAGTGATTAGTTTTTAAAACGCACGAGTGGAAATGAAGATCATGAGTTTTGGTTCAAAATTGTGTATCAATGGCGTTCTTGAACAGGTTTTTGGTTTTTGAATGTTTGAGGTAGTTTCAGGGCACTAGCATTCGTGTGTCAACTTGAAAATAGTGTGTATACTTATAAGCAAGATGCTTTGAGGCTTGTCCCAACTCAGAATTTTAAAACTCACATGTTATGGCTTGGTTACTTGTTTTTGAAGCAAAGTTGACAAGCATGGTTTCAATGTAAGGTACAAGGCTTGTAGGGTGGATGAAAACTTTAAACACACTCGTTCTTATTGTGTAGAGTGTGTTTGTGTAGAAAGAACAAATTCAAGGCTCAATGCAAGCTTACTTTGCATAAAGCTTGCTTTTCTAAAAAGGCAATGTTACCTTTCTTCCCAAAATGAAATTATATTTGTACAATGCATTGAATGCTTGGATTAAAACTTCTAACAGCTGTGAAAACATTTAATTATGGAGTGAAATTCAAGTTAGAAGCCTGCAAAGTGAGATTTGTACAACATGCTTGGAGATTGGATCCAATGTTCTTCACAAAATGGCTTGTAATCCAAGTGACTAAACACCAACTTCATCTCTTCGATTCTCCCTACTCAAGAATGATCTCAAGGAGTTCTTGGACATTTTGGAAAGCTTGAAATGTGCTCTGCAACTCATATTTGAATTTATTTTGAATATTCTCCTTGGAAATATGTGGAAAATTTATATGAAGTTAGGTAAAAAATCAGCCTAACTTGGGCAAAATTTCACTAAGTCTTTTTTAGTTCATGAGCATGTATTCACAAAATTATAACTTGAGATCCAAGAATTTTTAGGAGAAGTTGTGTGAATAAAAGTTGTAGATTTCATGTAGATCTACAACTTTCATGTTTGGAGTTTCTCTTGAATCATCTTGCATCATGGTGAAAATGTGGATCAAAGTTATGAAAAAACATGAAATTTCCAACACTTAGAAAAATTTCTAAGTTTAGAAATTTTGACTTTTCAAAATGAAATCTTGATTTTTTGATTTCTTGATGAATAAGTTTCATATTTTACATGCTTTGATGGATTATGATATTTGGCACTTGAATTTGACCAAAAAGTCAAAGTTTGACTTTTCAGTATACAGTTGACTTTTGATCAGTTGACTGCAAAATTCATCTGTCAATCCAATGGATTTGCAATGTTTTGAATCATGTCACTAGGTTAAAATGATGAAATTGGACTCTTTATATCATTCCTTAAACCAATTGATTATTTTCTAGGTCAAAAATCAGAAATTTCCCTTTCTCAGTCAAAACCCTAAATTTGACCATTTTGCCCTTTTAGAGATTTGATCAAATTTCTTGAGGAATTGTGGTCCAAACTTGATAAAATGATACATATGGGTCTAAAATGTTGATGTGGATAAAAAATTATGAAGTTTGACTGTAAATTGGCTATGGTTGACTTTTCCCCCAATACAGTTGATTTTTAGGTCAATTGTTCAATTGACTGGTCAAAAGTGTGATCCAAGGCTTGAAACTTGACATGAGTAATCTTGGGGCTCCATAATGATCCATGAAAGTCATATGAAGTATTGATAGTCCATAAATCATTGTGCAAACTCAAACCCTAATTTTGGTCATCAGTGCACAAGGAGGTGTCTTGAGCTGATCAAACCCTAGTGCAGTCTTGAGCCCAAGGAGATCTTTTGAGAAAATAATTGATAAGTGAGGGGGTAATTTTGGGGTACAACAGCTGCCCCTGTTCAATCTTCTTAAACCTGAAGAGTTAGATTGGCGAGTTTTGCCATTCGTGACTCGAAGGTGGAAGATGATTGGAAACTAGAGTGCCTCGAAATTTGCACTCGACGATGTGAAGGTTGAGGGAATGGGATTAAAGATGCCATTTGGAGAGGTGATAGAATTTTTTTGGATATGGTCTTGTAGATGCCATCCAATAATGATTGTTTAATTGTAATTTATAAGCAGAAAGAATGAGTATCAGAATGACGTCCGTGTCTGGAGCGTATCTGAAAGTTGAATCTGAACGAGTATCAGAATGGCGTCCGTGTCTGGAGCGTATCTGAAATGTATCTGAAAATTGCTTTTTGAACAAGTATGAGAATGGCGTCCGTGTCTGGAGTGTATCTGAACTGTATCTGAAAGTTGCTTTTTTGAATGAGTATCAGAATGGCATCCGTATCTGGAGCGTATCCGCACTGTATCAAAATTTGAAATCTTAATGAGTATCAGAATAACATTCGTGTCTGGAGCATATCTGAAAGTTGAATCTAAATGAGTATCAGAATGGAGTCCGTGTCTGGAGCATATCTGTATTGTATCTGAAAGAGGCTCTGAATGTTTGTTAACGGTAGCTGTTAATCTTATCCTAAAAAGGGTAAAATGTTAGCTAAAATGCAAAGTCATGTTGCATGAAATGTATGATATAATGCATTCATTTTATCAATGTTGATGATATATGGATGCAATGTATGCGTATGTGAGCTAATTTGCTGTACTACTATTGGATTAGGGAAAATAAATCCCTGACTGCTGCTGAGGATATGTAAGTCTTCATGTCTTGAAGTCGAAGTGTTGATGAATTTCCGTTTAGAGAAATAAAATCTGTTGTAAGGGAAATTCCATGTGTTACTTAAAAATGTTTGGAGAAATTTGGATGATTTCTATCGGGGGTTGATAATTGGAAGCTTTGTTCCGCTGGGAATTTAAACGACATACTGCGGGGGATTCCTTATGGAATAGCCTAGTGATATTTCCCTATTCCTTCCACCTATTAGTAATTGCCTTTTCATTTTGTTTATTTGTAAACAGTAATTATGTTCAAATGCATATGTTCAACAATGAATCATTGGACGTTTTTGTAAACAAAATACAAGCGTAAAGAAAAACAGATAGTTTTTGCACTTTCAAAGAGATATATTTGTATTGACTTTGAGTAAGTATTTTTGTACAAGGATACAAACATTCTAGTAAGAGAATGCTGTCGTAAAAAATGAAAATTTTGATACAAAGAGAAGATAGCTATGTGTAATAATCCCATGGGGTTTCCATTCTGCTATAGCCTTCATATCTCTGAGCATCTTGTCTATTTGTTGCCTTGTCCGAAGATGATTGAATTAATCAGAACCTCTGAGTTTGTCAATGGAAGCCAAAGTTTGTCCTTAAAGTGATCCAACGGGACATAGTCATACGCTTTAAATCCCTAACTTTTTCCTGGACCGCCCTTTCGGGTTTTCAGTCCACCAGGAAACCCTTTTTTGCCCAAGTCGCCATTTCGGCTTTTCAACTTGCCGGGTGTACAGATTTTTTTGTTTTATCCCTAATTTTTTCCTGAACCTTTTTGGTTCGTCGGGATGCCCTGGTTTTGCCTAGGTATGTCAACCTAGCGGGTATTTTATGCGTAGTATCTTTTGAATATGTCCACGTTAGCAGGATGCGGCAGGTTGTCACCATCCATGATGGTCAAGATCATTCCCCCTCCAGAGAATATGTTTTTGATTACAAATGGTCCTTCATAGGTAGGAGTCCATTTGCCCCTGGGGTCACCTTGTGGAAATATGATGCGTTTGATCACTAGATCCCCAACTTGATATACTTGGCGTTTGACTTTCTTGTTGAAATCCTTGATCATCCGTTTTTGATACATTTGACCATGGCAAACAACAGTAAGTCTCTTTTCATCAATCAAGTTCAGTTGATCAAGTCGAGTCTAGATCCAATCGTCTTTGTTCAACCCTGCATCCTTCATAATCCTCAGAGAGGGAATCTGGACCTCGATAGGCAAGACGGCCTCCATGCCATAAACCAGAGAATAGGGTGTTGCCCCGGTTGGTGTGCAAGCTGTGGTACGATACCCGTGGAGAGCGAGTGGTAGCATCTCATGCCAGTATTTGTATGTGACTCTCATTTTCTGTATGATCTTTTTAATGTTCTTATTTGCAGCTTCGACAGCACCATTCATCTTTGGCCGGTAAGGAGAAGAATTATGATGCTGAATCTTGAATTGCTCGCACAGGGTGGTGATCATAGTGTTGTTGAGATTCATACCATTGTCAGTGATGATCCTTTCTGGGATACCATACTGGCAAATGAGATTTTGCTTGATGAAACGGGAAACAACATTCTTGGTTACAGAAGCGAAAGAGGCTGCCTCAACCCACTTTGTAAAATAGTTAATGGCCACTAAGATGAAGTGGTGTCCATTGGAGGCTGTCGGTTTGATTTCCCCAATCATATCAATCCCACACATAGCAAAGGGCCAAGGAGCCATCAAGACATTCATAGGAACCAGAGGTACATGCACCTTGTCAGCATAGATCTGACACTTGTGGCCGGTTCGAGAGTGTTGGTAGAAATCTGCTTCCATGGTAGACCAGTAATAGCCTGCCCGTAGGATTTTCTTTGCCATCGTATGCCCACTGGAATGGGTGCCAAAGGTGCCTTCATGTAATTCAGCCATGATCCTTTCAGCTTTAACCTTATCTACGCACCGAAGTAACACAGAGTCATGATTGCGTTTGTACAAGATGCCATTACTAAGGAAGAATTTAGCAGAGAATCTCCTTAAGAACTTCTTATCATTGACTGAAGCTCCTTCTAGATATTCTTGAGCCTCGAGATACCTTTTGACTTTGTGAAACCAAGGCTGGTCCACTACTTCTTCAGTATTAATCTCGTGATAGTGTGCTGGTTCATTCATTCGTTCAATGGTAATCCAGGGAGCCTCGTTATCCCAATTAAGTTTAAACATAGATGACATTGTGGCTAGAGCGTCTGCTAGCTGATTTTCTTCTCGCGGAAAATGCTCAAAGGTAATCTTCTCAAAATGTGGTAGCAATGTCAAAACATATTATTTGTAAGGGATAAGGTTAGGGTGTTTGGTGTCCCATTACCATTTGATTTGATTGATGACCAAAGCTGAATCTCCGAATACATCCAAGGATTTGATCCCCAAGTCTATGGCAGCTCTGAGACCAAAGATGCATGCTTCGTATTCTGCCATGTTGTTTGTACAGTTGAAGCAGAGTCTTACGGTAAAGGGAGTATGACATCCTTCCGGAGATATGAGTACAACACCGATACCATTGCCAAGTGCATTGGATGCTCCATCAAAGAACAGGGTCCATCGGGATCCTTGTTCAGGTCCGTCATATGGCCTGAATTCTTCATAGTTGTCTAACGTCATGATGTCTTCATCCAGAAATTCGAATTTCATGGACTGGTAATCTTCTACAGCTTGGTGAGCAAGGTGATCAGCTAATACACTACCCTTTATTGCTTTCTGGGTAGTATATTGTATGTCATATTCCGTCAGGATCATCTGCCATCTTGTTATTCTCCCAGAAAGAGCAGGATTCTCGAAGATGTATTTTATAGGATCGATTTTAGATATCAACAAGGTGGTATGAGTTAGCATATACTGTCTTAGCCGGCGAGCAACCCATGCCAGAGCGCAACAAGTTTTCTCGAGCAGTGAATATCTTGTTTCACAGTCGGTAAACTTTTTGCTCAGGTAATAAATAGCATGCTCTTTTCGGCCAGACTCGTCATGCTGCCCTAATACACACCCCATTGAATTTTCTAAAACAATTAGATACATGATTAATGGTCTTCCCTCGACTGGTGGCATCAACACAGGAGGCTCTTGTAAGTATTCTTTGATTTTGTCAAAAGCAACTTGGCATTCATCATTCCATTTGACTACTTGATCTTTCTTCAACAATTTAAAGATTGACTCACAAGTAGCTGTCAGGTGAGAAATGAATCTGGAAATATAGTTCAAACGTCCCAAGAATCCTCTGACTTCGTTCTCAGTACAAGGAGCAGGCATTTCTTGTATTGCTTTAACTTTGGCATGATCGACCTCGATACCTTTGTTACTGACGATAAAGCCTAGGAGTTTACCAGATCGTACCCCAAATGTGCATTTGTTAGGATTCAACCTCAGCTTGTACTTCTTCAGTCTCTCGAATTTTTTTTGTAAGTGATCAAGATGCTTTTCTTCTGTTTGTGATCTGGCTATCATATCGTCCACGTAGACCTCTATTTCGTGATGTATCATGTCATGAAATAAAGCTATCATGGCACACTGATAGGTTTCCCCTGCGTTCTTTAGTCCAAATGGCATTACCTTGTAGCAGAAAGTGCCCCATTGTGTGACAAATGTTGTTTTCTCCATGTCCTCAGGCGCCATTTTGATTTGGTTGTAACTTGAGAATCCGTCCATGAAGGAAAACACTTTGTGTTGTGCCGTATTGTCAACTAGGATATCAATGTGGGGGAGTGGAAAATCATCCTTAGGGCTCGCCCTATTCAAATCTTTGTAGTCCATACACATTCGTACTTTGCCGTATTTTTGGGCACGGGAACAATATTGGCAACCCATTGGGGGTAAGAGGTGACAACCAAAAATCCAACGTTGAATTGCTTTATGACTTCTGCTTTAATATTTTCTGACATATCAGGTCTCATGCGGCGAATCTTTTGCTTCACTGGCGGACAATCTTCTCTTGTAGGCAAACGATGTACCACAATGTCTGCATCAAGTCCAGGCATGTCTTCATATGACCATGCAAAAACTTCAACATAATCGTGTAACAACTGAACCAGACGCTCCTTGACCTTAGGTTCCATATTGGCACCCACTTTAACCTCTTTTTCTTCTTCTTCGGTACCTAGGTTGATTGTATCCATGGGTTCCTCGTCAGGTTGAATGGTTCTCTCTTCTTGTTGTAGCAGTCTGGCGAGTTCCCCTGGTACTTCACAATCTTCCCCACCTTCGTCTTTAGCTTGGTAGATTAGATTCTCAGAGTCACAAAAGGCCATAGCAGTATCGTTACCCATGGGATCCCGAATGGATGTATACATGCATTGTGAGTGTGGGTGTCTGTAAGGGTATAGCTATCTTCGAAAGAAAATAAAATGTAAAAGAAAAACAATGAGCACAAAAATTTATATGCGAAAACGTCCATGATTCATTGATTTCATATGAAAATGAGATAATAACCCTTACAAATGGACCATTGTGCCTCGGGTAAGACACAAGGTTTTAAGAGTGCGAATTGTTTCAGTATTACAGATTTAACAAAATGTAAAGACAAATTACTGTGGGATAAAAGTGATCGGGACAGAGTCTCTAGCCTCCCAATTGCTGGGCCCTCCATTGACAGTTGGGAAGATCCAATCCTCCAGGTTGTAACCATCTTCACCATCTTCCACCGTGTTGACTTCACGGTTGCTGATCTTCAAGGGTGGTTCCCTAGAACAAGCTCGGCGTACAGCCTTTTGAGCACTTGAAGTGAAACCTAGGCCAAACTTTTCAAAATTATATGGAATATCTGGGAGTTGTCCCCAAATAGTGCACCCACCTTCTTCTACCACTGCTTTGGCATCCTTCAGAGATGACATCTGGAGTGGAGGCCATGCAATCGTGGGAACCCTAGGCACAACTTTGGTCAGTGCTACATCCCGCGGGACCTCTTCAAAGTGTTGAAATGGAGTTTCAATAAATTCACCATCTAATTCCATATATCTGAAGGAATTGAGATGGATAATCATGTACTCTTCCTCTCCATGAATGGTGATAATCTTCCCTTGAACTGGATACTTCAGCATTTGGTGCAACGTAGAAGTAACAATGCCAATATTGTGGATCCATGGTTGGCCTAGCAAGCAGGAGTATGAAGGGCGGATCTCCATTACATAAAAAGTTGAATTGAAAGTTTGGGTTCCAACCTTTATGGGGATATCCAATTCCCCATGCACCATCCTCTTCGAGCCGTCAAAAGCCCTTACTACTATGTTGCTTGGCTTTAATGTCAGTCCTTTGCAGTCAAGTCTATCAAGAGCTTTTTTAGGTAATACATTCAGAGATGAGCCAATGTCCACCAAAACACGAGCCAAAGTTGTGCCCCTACATTCCACTGAGACATGCAATGCCTCATTATATTTCCTTCCCCTTGGCGTCAGATTAGCATCTGAAAAACCTAAACCATTATCCACAGTTTGGCTGGCTATGCAGTCTTGAAACTGATCGGCAGATGTCTCTTGAGGTACATGGGCAGTTTTTAAGAACTTTACCAAGGCTTTTGCATGCGCCTCAGAACATAGTAATAATGCCAGCATAGAGATTTTAGAGGGAGTTTTCCCCTGTTGTTCAACTACACCGTAGTCTCTTCTCCTTATAATTTTTAGAATTTCTTCCATTTCTTTCTTGGAGGTCTCAGGGATAGCCAATGACTGAGCCTTTGTCCGGACAGGCTCAATCAGAATATTTTTTCCTCGAGTCTCGGTTAACTCGGCAGCAGGAGTGTCAGTAGGAATGCTAACATGGGTTGTAATGGCTTCGTCAATAGGAGTACTTGCAGAGATGATTTTGGGTGTGGTAGTAACCTTTGGATCAGCCACAGGGATGATTACGGGTCCAGAAACGGCCTTTGAGGGAGCAATTTCTAGAGAGAAGATCCTACCGCTTCGGGTAATATTACTGGTCCCTACAATATTATTGACGTCGAAATCCACTTTCTCAGAACTTAACTCTTCGGTGGCTGGCCAGTCTTGCTTGATACCATGGTAGTAGACATCCCCTCCATAATTCCATGGCACAGTTTTGTCTGACACATACGGGACTGGTCCAGGCATTGTGATTATTAAAGGAGTTGCTTTCGGAACTGATGTAATTCTAACGGGTCTTTTTGTGGAGACCCTGGAAGAATTGGAGGAAATGGTAATGATAGAAACATCTTAAAAAGGAATAGGTGGAACAAAAGTCTTTTTCAAATAAAATCTCTTTGTTATCTATTAGGCACTGAATGCCTGTCTTCAACAAAGGACAACTGGTTGGTGAGGATAAACATAAATGGCAAACTTCATCACAGCCCGAGAACACACCGGCATTCAACAAGTTCATTTTAATATTCAGAAGTGGGGTCATAAGTTCATCAACTGTAGTAACAAACAATCCTTCTTCAATGACATTGGTATTATGGCCATGTCTGGGCATAGGGGCAGAAATGACATTTGGCTTTTCAGACGCATCGAACTCAATCTTTTTTGCTTCAATGAGGTCTTGTATTTTGTTCTTTAGGGCCCAACAGTTATTAGTGTCGTGACCAAGAATTTCAGAATGATATGCGCAATGGGCATTGGGATGATAATGATGAGATATCGTATTGGGGTTTTTCGGAGCTTCTTTCAAGGTCACCAAATTGGATCTTAATAGATGCGGTAATACTTGAGACGGAGTCATGTTGATTCTGGTGAACTGCCTGACTGGCCTTTCCATCCTTGGTTGATAATTTCTTTGCTGATCGGACGCAGGCTTAGGAATCATAACAGCTCCCACCATTGGTCGGCATTCGGCTCTATCTTGGTTTCTTTACGGATATACAACAACCACCTCTTTCTTTCTGATGAAAGGCTTCCTCACAGCTGTAGAAGAAGATGTATCTTTCTGAATCTTTCCACTTTTTATACCGACTTCTACCCTTTCTCTGGTCAATATTAGTTCAGTAAAGCCTGCAGACAAACTTCCAATTAAATGGTTGAAGAAAGGACCAGACAAGGTGCCCAAGAACATATCTACCAACTCTCTCTCAGATAGAGGGGGTCGAACTCTTCCAGCCAAGTCTCTCCATTTTTGTGCATAGTCCTTGAAACCTTCATTGGAAACCATGGCCATGCTCTAGAGTTGAGTACGGGTATGCGCCAAATCAGCATTGTATTGGTATTGTTTGTAGAAGGCTGCAACAAGATCTTCCCAATTGTGAACGTTGGCTCTTTCTAGTTGGTAAAACCAGTCAAGTTGAGTTCCAGACAGACTATTTTGGAAGAAGTGCACCCATAAGTCTTTATCAGCGGTATGGGGTTGGATTTTCCTCACATATGACCGAAGATGCATTTTAGGGCATGAAACTCCGTCATATTTGGCGAACACATGTGCTTTGAATTTTGGAGGAATCACAATCCCCGACACTAAGATCAATTCCTCAAAGTCTAAGCCAAGAACTTTTTGGATTTCCATCGCACTCAACTGCTCTTCGAGATGTCTATACTTGTCATCAACTGGAGGGTATTGTTCTTCAGAGTAGTCTTCTTCTTCCTCTTCCTCTTCCGATTCTAACAGGACAGCTGTTTCCTTACCTTTCCCCTCCTGATTGTCCTTTTCTCTGGATGTTGTTGCAAAGTTTAAGGTCCTTCTTGTTTTCTCATGAAATCTTCTTCCCATGTTCAGGACTCCGTTTACCTTCTTTGTCTTCTTTTTCCTCTCTTCAGCCAGCAAAGTCTTCAACTCTTCTTGTCCCTTGGCTAGGGTCAAGAGCAACTGTTGAAACTGTGTATTATGATCTTGGATATCTTTCACTGTTTGCTCAAGATCCATCTTACTGAAATAAACAATAGAGAGATGAGGAGACTTGTTGTAAAAGACCTGCTTATGTTATGATGAATGGTATATGCATATGTAATGATTTCAAGGATTTCAAAGATTCAAATTTGTTTTAGACAAAAAAGGAAACACACATTATATTAATAGGTTAAAGGCTTGAATACATCAATGCCTCTTGGGAAAAATAATACAAAAACTCTAAGATAAAAAGGTAGTACGCATCCTCTTTGGTGCAATGTAGGCATTCAGAGTCGGCTCCTCATGAAGTAGCCTAGTGAGTTCCAAAACCTTCTTCTTGCTTGCACAAAATTGGGCTTCGAAAGTATCTCGCTCTCCCTTGAGTTGTATCCAATCCCTTTGTAAGTCATCAAGAGATGTGGGCATGTCAGGATGTAGGATAGTGTATGGAACATCTCCCTCTATGACAGGCTCAATGATTACCGGGAGGATGGAGGGGTAAGGCATCATAAGACTCTGAGCACGAGTTCGTACCCATTTGAGGTAAGGCTCAAGAGGGATGGAATTCTTGTGCCCCAAAGTCTTGCTATCCACCTTGTTTAACATCCTCCAAGCTCGGATAAATCTCTGGCGAAGACCTTGATTGTTGTTGTCGTAGCCAAATACCAAACCTTGAATCAGCATCTCATACGGGCCATCCCTTCGGGCATAACCAAACTGTCTTAAGGCTAAACAGGGGTTGTAGGTGATTCCTCCCCTAATGCCAAGCAAAGGGACATTAGGTAATTCTCCACAATGGTCGACAATGATAACATTCTTTTTGGATCGCGAGCACCAATGAATGTCTGAATGTTTGAGCGTCATCAACCTTTGTGACCACCTTGAACCTTGCTCATTCTTTAAGATAGATTGGGGAAGATGAGAAATAAACCATCTTGCTAAGAGAGGAGTGCAACACATAAGAACACCTCTTTTCCTCATTGTGCGAGTGTGAAAAGAGTGTAAGATATCTCCTAGCAATGTAGGCACCGGGTTGCGGAATATGAAGATTTTGACGGCGTTCACATCTATGAGTTGTTCAGGATTTGGGAACAAAACCATCCCATAGATGAGGAGAGCCACAATTTCCTCAAAGGATTTCAAGTCCAAGGAATTCCAATAGCTTTGGGCTTTCTCAAACAAGAACTTTTCTAGGTAGCCTTTGACACCACTCCTTGTTTCCCAATGAGTTGTGACATCAGATGAGTGCAAGTGTAGAGCTTGAGCAATCTCTTCTGGCTTTGGGTCTCTTTCCGTACCGTTGAAAGGTAGTTGATTGAGAATGGGAATCCTTAAGAGTTGGGATAATTCTTCAAAAGTTGGCACAAGTTGATAGTCGGGAAATGTAAAGCAATGGTGCAAAGGATCAAAGAACTGAAAAAGCACCTTCATCATGTCCTCATCTGTGTTGGAGGTGACCAAGTTGAGTAGACGACCATGTCTCTCGGTGAATGGAGAGTTTTCAGGAATCCTTGAAGCTAGCTCCTTAAGTTGTGGAGGGATTCTCACAAGGTTGACTTGAATAGTTTTCCTGTGAAGTGAATCCATATCCTATAAAACAAGAACAAAGATGAATCCCAAAATCCTTGAAATGGTTAGTGGATGTATATGATGTTCATGATGTTCATGATGTTATGTACAAATATGCATATACAAGCAGAGCAAATAAATCCTTAGTTTAGGCTTGCATGGAGTTTTATAGGTAAGTACCCTCTTGAAGTTTAGTTGGCTTAAACCTGTCCTAGCAGTGGTAACTGGGTTCTAAGGAGCTCAATATCACTGGATTGTTTCCTTGGTCATTGTTTCAGCTCAAGCCTCTTTAATGGCGACCTAAATATCCCAAGAAACCAAACCTCAATGAGTGTAGTATCGAGTATCTACCAACTTCGAACTGCACCAAAGTCGGTCATCTCACTACATCCTAAAGGCCAAGTTGGTCAAGTAAAGGTTATAAAAGTTCATTAGTGCTTCATGACATCACTCAGCGGCCCCGTATTCTCTTTGATTAACTCAAAGGATACCGGTACCCACAAATATGCCGCACTAACGCAACTATTGCTTAGACCATGTCGATATACCCCGCACAATTTCCATAATTAATTGCTACTTACCTATAATGTATCCCAAATCCGGGTAGAGGATTCAAACCCAAACAAGGAACCATAATGTAAAGCATACAAGTCAAACAAAGAAAGCAAGTAAATGTGATCTAACCCTAAGGTAACCCCACTTTTAGAATTCTCCCCAACAGAGTCGCCAGTTCTGTAATACGGTGGGAGAACTGACTTGGGTGTTTTGCATTTAATCACAAATGTTGCGGTTAGTAAGATTCGCCACCGAATTTTCTTTTATCCAAAAGGAAAGGTGAAAAAGCACAGGAAAGACCTTTGAGATTGTTTCTTGAGTTCGGGGGGTAGATTATGAAAAGGGAAGGTATTAGCACCCTTTTCATCCATGATTTTCCATGGGCTCTTAGTTACTTGCTAGATCACTCGCTTTTGTTTGAAATTGTGCTTTGTGTGGTTTTTGAAAGTATTTTGTAAAGAGGCCATTGTTTAGGCAATCTTTGTAATGATTCTCGTTCGTAAGAATGTATACAAAGATGTTGATCTTTTTGAAAATGTTTTCAATGTTTGTAAGATGTTTGAAAATGTGTGTGTTTGTTTTTGAAAATAGCTAGGATGTTTGTTTTGAAATGGAGCAAGTAATTAGGAGCAATCTACCTACTCAAATGTCTTTCTTGTTCATTTTCTTTTCCTTTGACATTGTTGTCTTACCATTGATTTGGTAAGCAACCATATCTTTGGATGTAAACGGGACGGGCGTGGGTCATCGTATAACCATGATTAGCAATATTGCAAGGTATCTTAGCATTCTTTTTTGAGGGACTAAGATCATTTGTAAGGCAACTTTGAATAGCGTCATCGAGGGACTATGATCTTGTATTTGTTTGTTTTTGCTAAGATACCTTACATGCGTAATAAGGCCATTTTGTATAAGGCAACCAATTGGATTTTACCCTAAGGGTGCTTGTGTGCAAGTGGGTTATTTTCATGCTTGGTCTTGTCTTGAATTAGGGTTTTCTACTTGATTGATTTTATCTTCCCATACAAACCCTAATTACTAGCATGTTATGTAAAAGCGATAAATTGCGAAATTTAAAGTTACTATGCTATTACAACATTTGTGGGAGGGGTATACAATTTATGAATGGGGATTGCAATAATATAAACCTAATTAATCATTACAACCAAATTGAATATTGTACAAATAATTAAAGAAACATATAAAGTACAAATGCAAATTGAAAGAAATGATTTTTTGTGTTTGGATTTTTTGTATGAAAGAGGTTTTAATCTAAACCTAATTAGAGAAAAAATAATTAAATTAAATTAACTTATGTTAATTGAGAAAAGAAATTAATTAAGAATTTTTTTTTGAATAAAACCCTAATTCTATTTAGTTGATTAAAAGAAAATAAGTTTATAAAAAAAGTATTTGTGTTTTTATCTTGAAAATAATATGTGGTGTTATGAAATATTTTTGGTCTTTTATATATTAAAATAAATATATTAAAATAAATATATTTAAATAAATAATAATCTAGTTTTAATTTAATTTACAAGGAAATTAGCAAAAGATAAATAAAGTATAATGAATAAAAATAAATTTCTAATGTGGGAAAATTTTTAAATCATGTCAATACATAAATCCATCATTTTTATATTTTTTAGGATTTTTTTGGTATTTTAGAAAAAATATTTAAAAGAAAAAGAAATAAATAAATAAATAAAAATGAAATGGGCCAGGGAGGTGTCACAAGTAAACGAGGGAGTATGCTAGCAAAAACAAAAAAAAATGCCAGGCCCAAGGGGCCTAGCGCCTGCAAAAAAGATGTTAGGAAATCAGAAAAATGAAAAAAATGTAAAAAGGGGGTTCACATTGGTTCGAACCCTCGCCCTTTAGGTAACACATGACTTAGTACGCGCGCGCTTGCCACTAGGGTGGCTGTTTTGTCCAGTCATATAATCAAAGCATAAATATATATATATATATATATATATATATATATATATATATATATATATATATATATATATTAGAAACTGCTTTCTGAAGGCAACTTCATCTTCAACCTTGCGCCTAGCCGGACCACCTGTATCTTCCTCATCTCTCCACAAAAATGGAAAGTTCAAACATGAAAGTTGTGGTGTTTCTTCCCACGAATCAACCATATAACTTATGTACGCTAAAAGTCAAAGATAAAATCTAATTTTGCTGGCCCTAAATTGAAACCTAATTTTCTCAGAAATTTCAAATCCAAAATTCTCTATACACAGACAATATAAATGGGAACTATGAACATGGTCAACTTTAGAGCAAAGATATCTACATTTTATCTTCACAAATAAAGATCAAATGATGCTTCTATGAAGAGATAGAAGTTTGAGTTTTACCTCTTGCACCTGGAGTCGTGAATGGAGCTTGAGCAACTTTTGAGATGGCCTGAGGATCTGTTTAGCTTTCCTGGATCTCCTTGAGTGTATTCCAACTCCTACTTGCCTTGAAAGTCCCTGAATCTCTCTACTCAAGTCAACCTGCAAGCTTGATATTTGAAAATTATGGATAGTGATGGAGGAGTTACAGTCTTGAAACATGGGGCTGGATTGCTTTGGTATGATGTATAAAAGGTGTCTGAGTGATTAGTTTTCAAAACGCACGAGTGGAAATGAAGATCATGAGTTTTGGTTCAAAATTGTGTATCAATGGTGTTCTTGAACAGGTTTTTGGTTTTTGAATGTTTGAGGTAGTTTCAGGGCACTAGCATTTGTGTGTCAACTTGCAAATAGTGTGTATACTTATAAGCAAGAGGTTTTGAGGCTTGTCCCAACTCAGAATTTTAAAACTCACATGTTTTGGCTTGGTTACTTGTTTTTGAAGCAAAGTTGAGAAGCATGGTTTCAATGTAAGGTACAAGGCTTGCAGGGTGGCTGAAACCTTTAAACACACTTATTCTGATTGTGTAGAGTGTGTTTGTGCAGAAAGAATAAATGCAAGGCTCAATACAAGCTGACTTTGCATAAAGCTTGCTTTTCTAAAATGGCAATGTTGCCTTTCTTCCCAAAATGGAATTATATTTGTACAATGCATTGAATGCTTGGATTAAAACTTCCAACAGATGTGAAAATATTTAATTATGGAGTGGAAGTCAAGTTAGAAGCCTGCAAAGTGAGATTTGTACAGCATGCTTGGAGATTGGATCCAATGTTCTTCACAAAAAATTGCTTGTAATCCAAGTGACAAAACACCAACTTCATCTCTTCGATTCTCGCTACTCAAGAATGATCTCAAGGAGTTCTCATACATTTTGGAAATCTTGCAATGTTCTCTATAACTCATCTTTGAATTGATTTTGAATATTACCCTTGGAACTATGTGGAAAATTTCCATGAAGTTAGGTCAAAAATCTGCCTAACTAGGGCAAAATTTCACCAAGTCTTTTTTAGTTCATGAGCATGTATTCACAAAATTATAACTTGAGATCCAAGCATTTTTAGGAGAAATTGTGTGAATAAAAGTTATAGATTTTATGGAGATCTACAACTTTCATGCTGTGAGTTTCTGTTGAATCATCTTGCATCATGGTGAAAATTTGGATCAAATTTATGAAAAAACATAAAATTTCCAACACTTAGAAAAATTTATAAGTTTAGAAATTTTGACTTTTCAAAATGAAATCTTGACTTTTTGATTTCTTGATGAATAAGTTTCATATTTTGACATGATTTGATGGATTATGATCTTTGGCACTTGAATTTGATCAAAAAGTCAAAGTTTGACTTTTCAGTATACAGTTGACTTTTGATCAGTTGACTGCAAAATTCATCTGTCAATCCAATGGATTTGCAATGTTTTGAATCATCTCACTAGGTAAAAATGATGAAATTGGACTCTTGAGATCATTCCTTAAACAAATTGATCATTTTCTAGGTCAAAAATCAAAAATTGCCCTTTCTCAATCAAAACCCTAATTTTGACCATTTTGCCCTTTTGGAGATTTGATCAAATTTCTTGAGGAATTGTGGTCCAAACTTGATCAAATGATACATATGGGTCTAAAATGTTGATGTGGATAAAAAATTATGAAGTTTGGCTGTAAATTGGCTATGGTTGACTTTTTCCCCAATACAACTGATTTTTAGGTCAACTATTCAATTGACTGGTCAAAAGTGTGATCCAAGGCTTAAAACTTGACATGAGTAATCGTGGGGGTCCATAATGACCCATGAAAGTCATATGAAGTATTGATAGTCCAAAAATCCTTGTGCAAACTCAAACCCTAGTTTTGGTCATCAGTGCACAAGGAGGTGTCTTGAGCTGATCAAACCCTAGTGCAGTCTTGAGCCCAAGGAGATCTTGTGGGAAAATTCTTGATAAGTGAGAGAGAAAATTTTGGGGTACAACACGCCCCCCCATTTTCTTTTTCACCTCCATTTCACTTTTCAACATACCAAGCCCAATTCTTTACATTTTCATTATTTTTATTTATTTCTTCATTTATTTACTTAACCAAAAATATCAAAAATATATTTTCTTAAATAATTAAATTAAAAATATTTTAATGTAAATATTTTATTTTATTAAATTATATTTTATTATTTCTTTTACAAATTGATATTAACGTTAACCATCAAATTATTTTCTAAACAAATTATTTAGACTTAGGTTTTTATTCTTAATTTCATTTAACTTAGATTTTAGGTTTTGTTAAAGATTGATTAACTTTTCTTGTAATTAAAATTAATTAGTTTAATTAGGTTAATCTTGAAACTTTTTCCATCAAAAAACCCTAAAAACAATTTCCTTCTTCTTCTTTACATTTTGTACGTTCTATCGTTATTCATGTTCAATGGTTTGTAATAGATAATTAGGCTTTATTGCTTTCTTCCCCTCCTTCACAAACTTGTACCCCCCATTCCCAAAGCGTTGTAATAGCGTAGGAAATTTAAATTCCGCAATTTATCGCTTTCTTTATTATTGTTAATAATTAGGGTTTGCATGAAAAAATCTAAAATCAAACATTATAAAACCCTAATTCAAAGATAAAATAGTTGAAATCAAAACACTTTGCACACATGCACCTCTAGGGTAACTCACACTTGCTGCCTCATATTTAAACAGTCATGTCCCTTGAACGTGGGATGTTTTAGCAAAGACCCTCGATTTAAAGATCTTAGTCCCTCGATGACCCTATGATGTTGCCTTTGATAAACGATCTTAGTCCCTTACGACAATTGCTAAAACATCTTACAAGTTGCCTTCTATGACTGTATGATGACCCACGCCTGTCCCTCACATCCAATTATATGGATTCATACCAACCAATGGTAAAATAGCACTATCTAAAGGAGGAGGAAAAGAACAAAGACTCTTTGAGTAGGTAGATTACTCGTAATTGCTTGCTCACAAGCTAAAACCATTTTTACACCTCACACTTTCAAAAAAACAAACATCTTTTCAAACACTCTCTTTCCAAACAAATATTTTCAAAAACAAACACTTTGTATACGTTCTCAACGATACGAGAATCATTACAAAGTTTTCCGTACTAAGGCGTTTTCAAAATATTTCCAAAAACAAACATTCTGTATACATTCTCAATGATACGAGAATCACTACAAAATTACCATCTTCAAAAATCTTCAAACATTTTCAAACTTACACAAAACACAAAGCATTTCAAAGTGATCAAGCAATTAAGAGCCCGTAGATAACTACGGATCAAAAGGATGCTAACACCTTCCCTTTTCATAACCTACCCCCCGAACTCAAGAAAATTCTCAAAAGGTCTTTCCTGTTCTTTTCACCCTTTCCTTTATTGGATAAAATGAAAGTCGGTGGCGACTCTTGCTATCCGCAACATTTGCGATAAAACGCAAAACACCCAAGCTAGTTCTCCCACCGTATTACAGAACTGGTGACTCTGTTGTGGAATGCAACTAAAAGTGGGGTTAACTTAAGAGCTAGATCACCTTTATTTGCTTTACATGTTTACCTTGTTTGCTTTACATTTTGGGTTATGCTTGGGTTTATTACTTGTATAGATCCTATACCTGGATCTGGGGCATTTTAAGTAAGTAGCAATAGATCGTGGAAATTGTACGGCGTAGACTGATATGGTTGAAGCGATGGCTATGTTAGTGTGACACATTTGTGGGTATCAGTGTCCCTTGAGTCAAATCAAGGAGAATACGGGACCGCTGAGGGGTGTCATGAAGCACTAACTGACCTTAGAACCTTAGTTGAACAACTTGGCCATTAGAAAGTAGTGAGATAGCTGGCTTTGGTGCATACTAAAGTTGCTTGATACTCGATACTACACTCATTAAGATCGGACTTTCGGGATATTTCAGCCATAAAAACAGATTGCTTGTGCTAAAATAATGCCCAATGAAGAAAGATTAATAATATTGAGATTCCTTAGAACCCGGTGTCGCACGGTGTAAAAAAATGGTAAAAATAAGATGTAGAAGTAAAGATTTGAGATTAAGCCATCAATTGACTTAACTCACTCAATGAAGTCACCACTACACTTTATTGTTTCCAAAGGGAAATAGGAAAAAAGGGATCAAAACCCACAATGAAATAAAAGATCAGAGATCGAGGTACTGGGGTCGGTTATGCTGAGGGAAAGTATTAGCACCCTAAGCATCTACGGTACTCCGTAGGATCCACTTTGTTTGTTTTCTTTCAAAAGGTGTGTTATCTAAAGGCTTACTTGCTAAAGGGAAATATAATGAGTATTTGAAAACAAAGGAAAATGTTTTTTTTATTATTTTTGCTCGCCTTGGGTCGTAAGACTTAGGGCCTACATACTCCCTCATGCAATGGGAAAGTCAGAGCATCGTAGTTCAGCTAGAAAAGACTTGTTTGTTGGTTGATTTTAAACGAAGAGACATGTCGTCATTTTTAGGAGAGAAATCTCAACTAATGCCCACAAGGTGTGAGAAAGATGGACCATGCGTCAGCATGAGTGAGGGTTTGAGAACGCCTCTAGTACTCAAGTAGAAAAGTCAACACCTTTATAAACATGGGGATAGGATAATGTTGCTCGACTATAAATGAATCATGTCTAATCTTGGAAAAAGTTTTGAAAGGTGCTCGAGCGCACAAAATGGTTTGAATGAGTTGAAGTGTTTTTGTTAATTTTGAAAAATGTCAAAGTATGATTGAATAAATTGAAGTTTGTTTAAAGAAAAGAAGTTTTAAAAGAAAAGGCACTCGACAAAGTCGAGGTTTATTATGAAAGCGGTTCAAGTTTATAAACAAAGAAGATTTTGAAGAAAAAAAGAAAGTTTTGAAAATTAAAGAATGGGGGAAGATGAAGAGAGTATCCTATGGCATAAGGTAAAAGCTATGGAAAGAAACCTTCTAACCGACAAGAAGCCAACACTTGACACAATGAGTCAAATTAGAATTCCCATCCTTTGGATTGAAACCAAACAAGAAAAGGTAATAAACCTCTTAAGAATACCAAACTTCAAATGCATTAGGTCTTCACGAAAATTGGACAGAGTAACAGCTGTATGCAGATGAATTCCCAATCACAGACAAAGCATATAATCAGAATAACCTACACACAAAGAAAACAAACAACCCAGTGTCTTGGGGTAAACTCCAAGAACTCATGACAAAATTATAGTTGAAGTCACAAGGTCCCAAGAGTGGTCAAGGTCTCTACTCCTAAGTCTAAGAAGTCCATAACTCAAAAATGCCAAGGATAGTAACCAAATAGTCCAAGCAACTTTAAAGTTTTTTATAGTTCAAGTTGGTTATTAGGTATCTTCAAAAAGAAAATGAAAGCTCAAATGAGAAAAATAATGAAAAAGACATAAAAATAAATGCTCAATTGAGCAAAGATGAAAATAGCATGAAATGTAAATACTAAAATAAATGAACTTCAAGTAAAAAGCATAAAGTAAAAGCATAAAATAAAGTCAATTGTTAGAAATTAGAGGTTAGTTGAATAACCATCTTGAAACTTGCATTTGAAATTCATTAGAAGATTGATAAAATCAAAGCCTCTCAACAATAAGTTTATTTTGCTTTTTGCCAAGTATATCATTCATTTCAAAATCTCAAGGCAACAATAAATGATCAAAAATGTTTAAATGATTCACTTAGTCCAAAATTTATGATGATTCATTCGAGGATTGGTAAGACCAAAGCCTCCTAACAATGAATCTCAAGGTTATTGGATCAAAGGTTTCAAATTAAACATGCGTGGGCTTGCAAACATAAGTTTGGGCCACAAATGATTATTTCTCGAATCGGGACAAAATTTAGCGCTATGTTAAGCAATCGTAAGTCGACTTATATAGAAAATGCACCAATTTTGAGGCTGGTCAATAAAGTTTATGCATCCACGCGTATTCGAGAGATAAATTGAAATCCGCTATGATATCACAATACAATGATGAAAATAACAACAAAACTTGAATTTATTTACAAAAATACATCTAAAATACAACCGTACATCAATGAACACATGTCTATTTAATTGAGGATAAAATCTAACAAACAAAAGGGATATTTAAAAAAAAGAGGTGTATGTAAAGTATGGTGATGCAAATGTAGTAAAAATAAAAATGGGCTTAAATCCCAAAGATTTCCAAAATAACTTTCAATTAAAATAAGACAATTAAAATAAGAATTAATAAAATATAAATAAATAAAGAAAACTTTAACAGTGATGCAAATGTAGGTGAGCGAGTTACGTATTGAAACTGAATTTTGGGTGGTGAAGGAGCAGGAAATGTGAATGGTTTGAAATGGAAACGTGACTGGATGGGTATCGTGTGAAACAAATTGGCGGTGGGTTACGAGTTATTGGAAATTGGCCGAGGAAGCAACCTATTGTGCCAATATGTTTTGTTGTTGGTTTGTTATGAAATAAATGTACGTTGGAACAATGGTTAGTGGCTTAGATTGAGGGAGTATGTGCTAGCGGAAATAGTATGGTTTTGAGGTGTTGTAGTTGTGTGGGTTGCAGGTCCGTTTGAGAGAGACGGAGAGAGGTTAGAGGTTTAGACAGAGGGTGTATCGGCCGATGATAGGGAAAGGTAGAGATATAAGCTCATGGGAGTATGTAGTTGGTGAGAGGGAGCACCGTCGCAGACTGCAGGTTCTGCACAAAAATTGGAGGGGTGGAGAGGAAGTTGTTGCAAGGTGATGATTCGCAAATCATGTGGTGAGTGGAGTGACAATAGGAAGTATTGGTGAGTTGTTTTTTGTGAATGGTGGCTGAGAGATTGAGATGAAAGGGGATGGTAAGAACAATGAAGGAGATGCAGGTGGCTAACGGAAATGGTTTATGAAGATGAAGAGGAGCTGATTTCGTTTCTCTGCATTTTCAATTTGGTTTCAATAGCTACCCCCATAAAAATTTCAATCTCACTATTATATACAAATCAAAATTAGTTTTTGTCATTTTTAGATGCCTAAAAAGTCCTTCAAATATAAAAAAGATATAAAAGTTTGAACGATTAAAAAAAAACATATACAAAAATATTTTTGTTTTATTTTCTGAATAAAAAATAGAGACCCAAAATGACTAAAAAAGATTTAAAAAAATGGACATTAATCTATCCGAAAAAATGAAATGAACATATTAAAATAAACTAAATGTCACAAAGATTAAGAAAAAAATATTCAAATGATCAAAATCGAAATAAAATGAGAATAAAAATATCAGGTTGAACAAACGCTTACGGTTAAAAACGAGACTTCAAAATGTACCGAAAAATAAAGCGAGCATACTGTCAATGATCTACACGAAGCGCAAATTCATAAAACAGTTAGTAAAAGGTGAACACTTGAAATATTTTCTTGCTAATTTTCCGCACAGTGTCGAATCACTTTTAACGTTCTATCCGTAAAACTACAATATCAATATTAAAACATGTAAACAAACTTGGAGCGATGCAAGAAGCGAGTAAAGAGATAAAAATGTATGAAGTGAAATATCGGGTATTTTTCAACTACAAAATGATGCAAACTTCGATTTAAACTGACTTTTCATCAACTTAAATACGACTAATGATGCAAAATGTGATGAATGAAGATATTTATTAATGATTGTTACCAAATAACAAAATATGATAAGATAATGCGACTAAAAAAAATTAGGGGCGAAATTTAGGGTGCAACAGCTGCCTCTATTTAATTATCTTTTAGCCGGATAGGCGGAAAGTAGTTAAATACAAGCAAACTTGAGTTTCGTTCCTGATGCGATGAGATGATAACATATGTTATGAATGAATGCAAATAATAAAGACACTATTTAGAGAAATGTGAAATAAACGATTTATGGTAGATTGAAAGAAATGACGTGGAAAGACACGCTAGGGAATACAAGGTATTCTGGATATCCGTCAGGGTGACAAGGAGTAACCAGAAGTACTTGAGAAGGAGAGACAAAACCTGAAAAGGCAAGCAGCGACATCCAAGAATGGCATTGAATGAGGCAACCAACTCTTTGGAAAATACAATCAGAAATATCTAGAAGAACATTAGATGTGGGATGAGACCAAATTTGAAGCTACATCAGAGTCGTCCGGGAAAGATGCTGGACGGAAAAGAAACACGACATCCAAAAACCTACTTTGGATGAAGGGAAAACTTAACGTCTAATAATTGGCTTTAGACGAGAGAAAAGATCACAACATCCAATGATTTGCTTTGGATGAGGTGAGATAAATAACCATGACATCCAATAATTGGCTTTGGATGAAGGACGACCACAACATTCAATTATTTTCTTTGAATGAAGGGAAAAGGAATGATATCCAATAATTGGCTTTGGACAACAACAAAGATCACGATATCCAATATTGGCTTTGAATGGAAGCAAAAGATCACAACATCCAATATTGGCTTTGGATGGAAGCAAAAGATCATGGCATCTAATATTGGCTTTGGATGAAAGAAAAAATCATGACATCCAATATTGGCTTTGGATGGCATGGAGAAACATGATATCCAAGATTAGAATTGGTTGAAAGTGAGAAGTAGCACACCCAATATTAGCATTGGACAGAAAAGGAAAACAACAATAAATCCAATATTAGCTTTGGAATAGAAACAACACACCCACTATTAGCTTTGGACGAAAAAGAGAAAACGACAATAAACCCAATATTAGCTTTGGAATAGAAACAACACACCCAATATTAGCTTTGGAGGGAAAAGAGAGACAACATATCCAAGATTAACATTAGATGGAAATAAAGACAACTCGTCCAAGATTAGCATAGGACAAAAGAGAGAAACATCTCATTCAAGATTAACTTTGGACGAAAGAGAGAAACAACTCATCCAAGATTAGCATTGGACGAAAGAGAGAAACAACTCATCCAAGATTAGCATTGGATGAAAGAGAGAAAACAACCGAACTGACATCTGCTTTGGTAGGTGCCAAGTAAGTTGGAATTTAATCTCAAGGTGACATGTCGGCTGCAACAAGACCTCAGGAAATGAAAATGAGGATGAAACACTATTGTTATGCACTATATATGAATTTTGTTATGCATTATATATGAATTTTGTTATGCATGCTATGTGAATGATCTATGCATGTAATTCAGACATTTACGGCAACAAAGTTTTACTCTTTTGTGGAGGTAAGATTGGAAGTTTGATTCCTCAACACGAAGAACTCTGCCAAATTTTCTTGGAAAGAAAATGTCTTGAACCCATATTTGTCACACTTGTAAACTGTATTGAACTGATGATCTTCTGAGGAAGGACATGGAGAGATGCTTTTGGATTTGTCCCAGATTAGCTGATTGTTGAGGATAAACTAATCATGGCTTCAGTTCTTGAAATGACTGTTGGAAAGGAATGCCCCAGTATGAGTCTTGAAAATGATATTTTGGCTAACCAATTCTGAGAAAACTCGCACTGAGCAACAAATCTTGAATTGATTCATAATTGGATCTGAAAGATACTTGCCCCTGATAGGATCACTGACCAAGTTTCTCAACTATTTGAAATCTTTTCATGAGAAAAACTTGTTTGCAAGAAAATATTATTCATTCAACATGGTAATTTTAATGCAACAATTTAATGCAAAAGTTTTGAATTCAAAATCATTTTTGAAATGATATTATTGGTGTATCGAAAATGTATCACTGGTCAAAATACAGTGGTTTATACGTTTAAAGTGAAATATAAATAAAAGGCATGGATATACCAAGACAAATGGTTTGCAAAACATCTTAAGAGTCAGTTTACGCAACTTTGTTATAGTATGCTCTCAAAAGAAACCTTGCCTCAATTAGGACTTTTGATGGTTGTAACATGGTCTGGTTCACGGTTTAAGAAATAAAGGATAAAGGCTAAAAGTTTATTTGTACCCATTCTAATCTTAGTTATGTTCTTCAGTCCTACGTTCAGTTAATTCAGACTATGCATTGTGGTTCTAAGAGATTTGGAATTGCAGGGCTAATGTTAGTAATGATGATGGCTCAGAAAATAAGGGATTTTTTTTAGAATGGCAGTCATTTCTTATTTAAACATTTTTTTATTTTTGTTGAGGACTTTTATTAACTCACTTTGTCTTTGTTGAGGATTTTTGGTGACCTCTTTTTTTGAAATTTATTATCCTTAACTTTTGCATGAACTGTTTCATTTGAGATTACAGTCAGCAGGATGCCCCAGTTTTTTTTAAGTCTCCTTCATAGGTTTGGACTTAGTGGGATTTTTCTTTTGATTTTTATTTTCATTTCATTTTTCTTTTTGGAAAGATAATGACTATCTGGCCCAATGATTATGGGGAACCATCTTTGTCACTTTTGGTTAGAGAGCATCTTTAACACTTATTTTATGTGTGCGAAGGAAAGCTTGATCACGGCCTTTATTGAAAGGTCTATTGCAAGATTTCTCTTGTAATTGAATGCACAACCAAATTAACTAAGAACTACCCATCCCCAGGTTAAGATTGTGGGTTTTTTCGTATAGAAAGAAACTCCAACTTCTAGGCTCAAAGGGGTGAACGAGGGATTAACTTCCTTATTTCTCTGGTGTTTGGGAATTGAAATAATGCCTTACATCGTCAACAAAGTTTTATTCTAAAGCATACCAACAATAATTATGGGTATTTTGTTTACATCATCCTCCCTCAAATCTTTGCATAAACAAAAGTTTGATAAAGAAACTAAACAAGAGAAATGTATTTGAAAGCATGTAAAATGAAAATGATTTGAATCAAAACATTGCAATGTTTATTTCATTAAAATTAACATGAAAGTACAAACAAAATTTGAAAGCAACAATCAATACAATTAAAGGAAAATGCAAACAGAAAGAAACATGGCCTAGTGACTAATCAGTAACAAGGATGAGTTATCCTATCTGAAACACTGGCTTTACGAAGTGACTTGAGGGTACCCCGACTCAGTCTTCAACCACTTTGTTTTGGAAATGGATTGTT
Source organism: Vicia faba (assembly GCA_948472305.1). Lineage (NCBI taxonomy): Eukaryota > Viridiplantae > Streptophyta > Magnoliopsida > Fabales > Fabaceae > Vicia > Vicia faba. The sequence continues at coordinate 1,419,188,200 of OX451735.1, forward strand.
GATAACATTAGGACCTTCCTTTTAAAAGCGAGAATATTTGCTTTCACCAATTCTTTCACTTTGTTTTTCAATGCATAGCAACTTTCTAATTCATGACCGACAACTCCCTGATGAAACTCACAGTGAAGGTCAGATCTGAACTCGACTAGAAGAGGATTTCGAGGAATCAGAGGCCTAGTTGTAATCAAGCCCTTCTGCATCATTGCAGGATACAATTCCGTGTATGTCATAGGGATGGGATCAAATTGACCCCTATTCCCTACATTACAATTCTGATTCTGCGTAATATTCTATCATTGAGGAACCTGAACTGGTTGAGCATTGAATGCAAGAGAAACAACCGCTACTTGTGGTTGATCAATTTATTAAGGCCTACGACAGGGTCCTCTTCTCTCAGTTGAGACAACATTGAGTTCTACCTCTTTCTTCTTCTGAAAGTTCCAAAAGTATTTCTTCGCACCATTAGAATATTTAGTAGCTTTAGACACTTTACCATTCTTGATTCCTTCTTCTAATCTTTAGCCAATAGCCACCAGGTCCGTGAAGCTGGATGACACACTACCAATCATCTTCTCCCAAAAGAAAGGGGAGAAAGTGTCCATGAACAATCCAGTTAGCTCTTTCTCTGCCAGAGGTGGTTAAACTTGAGATGTCAATTCTCTCCATCGTTGACCATATTCCTTAAAAGATTCTTTCTCATTCAGAGACATATTTTGCAGTTGGCGATGATCAGGTGCCATGTCAAGGTTGTATTTGTATTGCTTTATGAAAGCATCACCAAGATCTTGGAAGCACTGAATACGATTCCCCTCAAGTCCCATATACCACTCGAGTGAAGCACCACTCAGACTCTCTTGAAAGCAATGGATAAGAAGCTTCTGATTGTTGGTATAGGCAGAGATTTTCCTAAAGTACATGAACAAATGACTTCTCGGAAAAGTGTGCCCCTTGTATTTCTCAAACTCAAGAGTTTTGAACTCTACAGGAATCACAAAGTCAGAAACTAAACACATATTGTCAGCATAAACACTAAAGAACTCATTTCCTTCCATAGCTCTAAGTCTCTTCTCTAAAGTCTGATATTGTTCCTTGACGTCTTCAAACTCACCAAAATCTTCATGACGCACACTTCGGGGGCTGGAAGCATGGTACTCAAAGAAAGGGTTCGCATAAGCAGCTTGTGTAGTAGGTTAACGAGAATTAGTATGAATGATTTGTCGAGGTTCAGTGAAAACTGGAGCCTGAAAGACTGGTCAGGAAGACTGGCCAACCATTGAAGTAGTTGAAACAGGCGGAGAGTATTTATAAGGTATCCCAAACCCTGGCCATGTAGTAGATGTGTGATGGATAGGTTGAGTGTCAACAATAACAGTTGGGATTTCAGATATCACAGTCCTTTGAGGTGGCTCTCTCATGGAAATCAGGACTTGCATCATCTTAGTAAGTTTGGTCATTCCTGACTTCAACTCATTAATTTCCATTCTAACTTCCATGTTGTGTTGTTCTTGGTTTTCCATTCTCAATCTGACGGCAGCTCTAGTCCCGTGGTTGTGTTGAGGAAACAGTTTGACGATCGAAAAATAACTAGAAGAAGGAAACAATCAGGAATGAGATCTTGGGGCAACCTAGAAGTATGCAAGAATGATGTGGATAATGCAAATGATATGCAATGTTATGCAATTCACAACACAGTAACAGAATCACGTTTCAATTTCACGAGCATGGAGTCGAAGGTACTACCCACAAGGAAAGGACAAATAGTTTATCACCTGCGGAACAAAGGTTCTAAAAGGTTCCCGGAGTCTACATCCTTCCATCAGATATTACCAACGTCCTGATTTACTTGGTAATTAGTAATATTTTCAGGAAAAACTCGTCTGAGCGTAGCATCGCGTGACAACCATTTTCGGATTACTCCTTCATAGTTTCCGCACTAAACCTAAAAGGCCAAGATGGGTTAAAGCTTCTACAGTCCTCAGCTTCAGCAGGCTCCCAGGTCGAAAGCAGTACGTCTTCCCGATTATTCGGTAAACGACACTTCAGTCAAAGGGCCTCCACTGAGTGGGGGATCTCACATGTCCTTTTTTGGGATTACTCCCTCATAGTTAATATGACTATACCGCCCGTCCTATCTTAAGTTTTCCAAAGTCTTGGTAGAGGACTTATGAGAAATTACCAACCACCCTGAAAAACCAAGAATATCAAGACAAACATATATATAGAATAATGGGAAATAATAAACAGCAAGTAAAACAAAATATAAACACTCATAGAAAATAAACAAACAAAGCTAGGATTGACCCCTTAGGAGAGAGTGCCCAATGAAGTCGCCAAGTTGTCGCACTGTGTAAAAAAATGCGAAAAAGAAGATGTAGCCGTAAAGATTTGAGATTAAGCCATCAAATGACTTAACTCACTCAATGAAGTCGCCACCACACTTTATTGTTTCCAAAGGGAAATGGGAAAAAAAGCGAACAAAACCCACAATGAAATAAAAGATCAGAGATTGAGGTACGGGGGTCGGTTATGCTAAGGGAAGGTATTAGCACCCTAAGCATCTACGGTACTCTACATGATCACTTTGTTTGTTTTCTTTCAAAAGGATTGTTATATAAAGGATTACTTGCTAAAGGGAAAGATTGAATGAGTATTTGCAAACAAAATAAAATGTTTTTTTATTATTTTTGCTCGTCTTGGGTCATAAGACTTAGTTCCTACATACTCCCTCGTACAATGGAAAAGTCAAAGCACCTTAGTTCGGCTAGAAAAGACTTGTCTGTTAGTTGATTTTAAACAAAGAGACAAGTTGTTAATTTTAGGAGAAAAATCTCAACTAAGGCCCACAAGGTGTGAGAAAGATGGACCATGCGTCAACATGAGTGAGGGTTTGAGAACGCCTCTAGTACTCAAGTGGAAAAGTTAACACCTTTATAACCACGGGGATAGGAGAATGTTGCTCGACTATAAATGAATCATGTCTAATATTGGAAAAAGTTTTAAAGGATAAAAGGTACTCGAGCGCAAAAAATGGTTTGAATGAGTTGAAGTGTTTTTGTTAATTTTGAAAAATGTCAAAGTATGATTAAATGAATTGAAGTTTGTTTAAAGAAAAGTAGTTTTAAAAGAAAAGGAACTCGACAAAGTCGATGTTTATTATGAAAGCGGTTCGAGTTTATAAACAAAGAAGATTTAAAAAAAAAAGAAAAAAAAAGGTTTTGAAAATTAAAGAATGGGAGAAGATGAAGAGATTATCCTATTGCATAAGGTAAAAGCTAGGGAAAGGAATCGTCTAACCAACATGAAGCCAACACTTGACACAATGAATCAATTTAAAATTACCATCTTTGGATTGAAACCAAACAAGTAAAGGTAATAAAACTCTTAAGAATACTAAACTTCAAATGCATTAGGTCTTCACAAAAATTGGGCAGAGTAACAGTTGTATGCAGATGAATTCCCAATCGTAGAGAAAGCATATAATCAGAATAACCTGCACACAAAGAAAACAAACAACCCTATGTCTTAGGTTAAACCCCAAGAACTCCAGACAAAATAACAGTTGAACTCACAAGGTCCCAAGGGTGGTCAAGGTCTCTACTCATAAGTCCAAGAAGTCCATAACTCCAAAATGCCAAGGATAGCAACCAAATAGTCCAAGAAACCTTAAAGTTTTTTATTGTTAAAGTTAGTTATTAGGTATCTTCAAAAAGAAAATGAAATCTCAAATGTGCAATATAAATAAAATGACATAAAAATAAATGCTCAAGTGAGCAAAGATGAAAATAGCATGAAATGAAAATGCTAAAATAAATGTGCTTAAATTAAAAAGCATAAAGTAAAAGCATAAAATAAAATCAATTGTTAGAAATTAGAGGTTAGTTAAATGACCTTCTTGAAACATGCATTGGAAACTCATTAGAAGATTGATAAAATCAAAGCCTCTCAACAACAAGTTTCATTTGCTTTTTCCCAAGTACATCATTCATTTCAAAATCTCAAGGCAAGAATAAATGATCAATAATGTTTAAATGATTCACTTAGTCTAAAATTTATGATGATTCATTAGAGGATAGGTAAGACCAAAGCCTCATAACAATGAATCTCAAGGTTATTGGATCAAAGGTTTCAAATTAAACATGCTTGGGCTTACAAATATAATTTTGGGCCACGAATGATTATTTCTCGAACCAGGATAAAACTTAGTACTATATTAAGCAAATGTAAGTCGACTTATATAGAAGTCTCACCTATTTTGAGGCCGGTCAATAAAGTTTATGAATCCACGCGTATTCAAGAGCTAAATTGAAGTTAGCTCTGATATTGCAATGCAATGATGAAAATAACAACAAAACTGGAATTTATTTACAAAAATACATCTAAAATACACCTTACATCAATGAACACATGTCTATTTAATTGAGGATAAAATCTAACAAGAAAAAGGGATATTTAAAAAAAAGAGGTGTATGTAAAGTATGGTGGTGCAAATGTAGTAAAAATAAAAATGGGCTTAAAGCCCAAAGATTTCCCAAATAGCTTTCAATTAAAATAAGACAATTAAAATAAGAATTAATAAAATATAAAGAAATAAATAAAACTTTAAAAGTGATGGAAATGAAAGTGGGGGAGTTACAGATTGAAACTGAATTTCAGAGAGTGAAGGAGCTGGAAATGTGAATGGTTTGAAATGGAAATGTGACCGAATGGGTATTGTGTGGAACAGATTGGCGGTGGGTTACAAGTTGTTGGAAATTGGCCGAGGGAGCGAACTACTGTGCCAATATGTTTTGTTGTTGGTTTTTTATGAAAGAAATGTACGTTGGAACAGTGGGTGGTGGCTTGGATTGAAGGAGCATGTGCTAGCGGAAATAGTGTGGTTTTGAGGTGTTGTGGTGGTGTGGGTTACAGGTCCTTTTGAGAGAGACGAAGAGACTTTAGAGGTTTAGACGGAGGGTGTATCGGTCGATGATGGGGAAAGGTGGAGATATAAGCTCATGGGAGTATGTAGTTGATGAGAGGGAGCACCGTCGCAGACTGTAGGTTCTGCGCGGAAATTGGAGGGGTTGAGAGGAAGTTGTTGCAAGGTGATGATTCACGAAACAAGTGGTGAGTTGAGTGACAAGTGGAAGTATTGGTGAGTTGGTGTTCGTGCATGGAGGATGAGATATTAAGATGAAAGGGGATGGTGAGAACAGTGAAGGAGATATAGGTGATTTACGAAAATGGTTTATGAAGATGAAGAGGAGCTGATTTCGTTTCTCTGCATTTTCAATTTGGTTTCAATAGCTACCCCCATAAAAATCTCAATCTCACTATTATATACAAATCAAAATTAACTTTTGTCATTTTTTAGATGCCCAAAAACTCCTTCAATGATAAAAAAGACATAAAAATCTGAACAATTAAAAAATAACATTTACAAAAATATATTTGTTTTAATTTTCTAAATAAAAATTAGAGACCCAAAATGACTAAAACAGATAAAAAATGGACATTAATCTATACGAAAAAATGAAATGAACACATTAAAATAAACTATATGTCACAAATATTAATAAAAAATTATTCAAATGATCAAAATCGAAATAAAATGAGAATAAAGATATCAGGTTAAACAAATGATTATGTTTAAAAATGAGACTTCAAAATCTATCGAAAAAATGAAGCAAGCATACCGTCATGATCTACGCGAAACACAAATTCATAAAACAGTCAGTAAAAGGTGAAAACCTGAATTATTTTCTCGCTAATTTTTTGCATAGTGTAGAATCAATTTAAACGGCCTTCCCGTAAAACTAAAATATCAATATTAAAATATGTAAACAAACTAGGAGCGATGCAAGAAGCGAGTAAAGTGATAAAAATGTATGAAGGGAAATATCAAGTATTTTTCAACTACAAAATGATGCAAAATTAAATTTAAACTGACTTTTGGTCAACTTAAATTTGACTAATGATGCAAAATGTGATTAATGAAGATATTTATTAATGATTATGACCAAATAAACAAATATGATAAGATAATGCGACTAAAAAAAATTAGGGGCGAAATTTAGGGTGTAACACCCAGTTACTTTCTTTTAGGACAGGTTTAACCAACTAAAATTTCAAGAGGGTACTTACCTATAAACCCCATGCAAGCGTAAACCTAAGGCCTTGTTTGTTTTGTTTGTGTATGATTATCTGTTCATAACATCATAACATCATGCCATAACATTTTCACTAACCATTTTAAGGACCTAATGATTTATCTTTGTTCTGTTTTGTAGATCATGGCTTCCACTCGCAGAAATACCATCCGAATTAGCTTTGTAAAGGTTCCTCCTCAACTCAAAGAGTTAGCATCAAGGGTTCCTGAAGATTCTCCATTCATAAAAAGATATGGTCGTCTTCTCAATCTAGTTACCTCAAGCTTTAAAGAAGACATGATATGTGTGCTCTTTCAATTCTTTGATCCTATAAATCATTGTTTCACCTTTCCCGATTATCAATTGGTGCCCACAATTGACGATTTCTGTCAACTATTAGGAGTGTAGCGGTAGAAATGTTGACACTAAGCCATTGGATTTACTTAACTCGCAAAAATAAAAAATAAAAAATCGTCACTGTGCTTTATTGTTTCCAAAGGAATGAGAAAAGAGCGAATAACCCAAAAAGAGGAGGGAGTGAATATAAGTTAGGGGGATGGTTATGAAAAGGGAAGTTATTGGCACCCTAAACATATATGGTACACCGTAGGAACCTCTTTGAAAATTTGTGTATTTTGGCTATAAGTGTTGTATACAAAATATGATTGGTGGAGATGAGAAAAAATATATCTTTACAATTTTTGCACCCGCCGCGGTTGCGAACCTTTAGTGCCTACATACCACCTTCCATGCAATAGGGTATCAGGATACTCGTACTTCACCTTTAAAAATTTAAAACGCAAGTGTGTTGGTTAATTTTAAGAGACGAGAAATCATTGTCTTATCCGAGTGGAAGAACATACTTACTACCCACGATTATGAGAAAGGAGAATTTGCATCATCTCAAAGTTGAGGATATAGCTTGGATTATAAAATCAACAAAGCCTTGCTAAACACCCAAGTGAAAAATATCTCACTTTACTACACATCGTAGAAGTATAGTAGTTCGCATCACCACAATGATTGACAAAAGTTTAATCTTTTTAAAGAAATTTTAAAGTAAAAAGACAAAGTGGAAAAATAATTTGAATGAGATTGCTTGACTTTTAGTCTTCTCACAAAAATGTCAAAGTATGATTAAGTTGGTTAAAATTTGATTAAGAAAATATTTTTGAAAATGCATGGACATAAGTCCAAGTTTATTGTGAAAGCACTTCAAGTTTAGAAAACAAGAGTTTTCAAAAGTAGGGAGAAGAAATTTGAAATTAAAGAAGATGGGAGGAGATTAAGGGACTATCCTAAAGCATAAGGTAAAAGCTAGGGAAAAGAACCGTCTAACCAACAAGAAGCTAACACTTGACACAATGAGTCAATGTAAAATTCCCATCCTCTGGATTGAAACCAAACAAGCAAAGATAATAAACCTCTGAAGAAAACCAAGCTTCAATTGCATTAAGTCATCACAAAAATTGGGTAGAGTAACAACTGTATACAGATGAATTCCCGATACAGATAAAGCATGTAAATAAAATAACCTGCATGCAAAGAAAACAAACAACCCAATGTCTTGGGGTAAACCCTAAGAACTATAGATGAAATAAAAATAGAGATCATAAGGTCTCAAGGTAGGTCAAAGTCTCTAATCCTAAGTCCAAGAAGTCCATAACTCCATAATGCCAAGGATAGTGACCAAATAGTCCTAGTAACATTAAGGTTTTTTATGGTTCAAGTTGATTATTAGGTATCTTCAAAAATAAATGAAAAGCTCAAGTGAGAAAAATAAAAATGACATAAAAGTAAATGCTCAAGTGAGCAAAGATGAAAATAGCATGAAATGTAAATGTTAAAATAAATGTGCTTAAAGTAAAGAGCATAAAGTTAAGGCATAAAATAAAGTTAATTGTTGGAAATTAGAGGTTAGTTGAATGACCATCTTGAAACTTGAATTTGAAACTCATTAGAGGATTGATAAAACCAAAGCCTCTCAACAACAAGTTTCATTTTATTTTTGTCAAGTATATCATTCACTTCAAAATCTCAAGGTAACAATAAATGACCAACGATGTTTAAGCGATTCACTTTGACCAAAGCTATGAAGATTTATTAGAGGATTGTTAAGACCAAAGCCTCCTAATAATGAATCACAATATTATTGGATCAAAGGTTTCAAATTACCATATTTGGGCTTACAAACATAGGTTTGAGCCACGAATGATCATTTCTCGAATCGAGATGAAATTTAGGGCTATGTTAAGTAATCGTAAGTCGACTTATATAGAAGTCGCACCTATTTTAAGGCTGGTCAATAAAGTTTATGCATCCACGCGTATTCGAGAGCTAAATTGAAATTAGCTCTGATATCGCAATGCAATGATGAAAATAACAACAAAACTTGAATTTATTTACAAAAATACATCTAAAATACAATTGTACATCAATGAAGACATGTCTATTTAATTGAGGGTAAAATCTAACAAACAAAAGGGATATTTAAAAAAAGAGGTGTATGTAAAGTATGGTGGTGCAAATGTAGTAAAAATAAAAATGGGCTTAAAGCCCAAAGATTTCCTAAATAACTTTCAATTAAAATAAGACAATTAAAATAAGAATTAATAAAATATAAAGAAATAAAGAAAACTTTAATAGTGATGGAAATGAAGGTGAGGCAGTTACGGATTGAAACTGGATTTCAGAGAGTGAATGAGAAGGAAATGTGAATGGTTTGAAATGGAAACTTGACCGGATGGGTATCGTGTGAAACGGATTGGAGGTGGGTTACAAGTTGTTGGAAATTGGCCGAGGAAGAAAACTATTGTGCCAATATGTTTTGTTGTTGGTTTGTTATGAAAGAAATGTACGTTGGAATAGTGGGTGGTGGCTTGGATTGATGGAGTATGTGCTAATGGAAATAGTGTGGTTTTGAGGTGTTGTAGTGGTGTGGGTTACAGGTCCATTTGAGAGAAACAGAGAGAGTTCAGAGGTTTAGACGGAGGGTGTATCGGCCGATGATGGGGAAAGGTGGAGATATAAGCTCATGGGAGTATTTAGTTGGTGAGATGGAGCACCGTCGTGGACTGTAGGTTCTATGCGGAAATTGGAGGTGTGGAGAGGAAGTTGTTGCAAGGTGATGATTCACGAAACAGGTGGTGAGTTGAGTGACAAGTTGAAGTATTGGTGAGTTGGTGTTCGTGAATGGAGGCTGAGAGATTGAGATGAAAAGGGACGGTGAGAACAGTGAAGGAGATGTAGGTGATTTACGAAAATGGTTTATGAAGATGAAGAGGAGCTGATTTCGTTTCTCTGAATTTTCAATTCGGTTTCAATAGATACCCCCATACAAATCTCAATCTCACTGTTATATACAAATCAAAATTAGTTTTTGTCATTTTTTAGATGCTCAAAAAGTCCTTTAATGATAAAAAAGACATAAAAGTCTGAACGATTAAAAATAACATATAGAAAAATATTTTAGTTTTAATTTTTTGAATAAAAATAGAGACCCGAAATGACTAAAAACGATAAAAAAATAGACATTAATCTATCCGAAAAAATGAAATGAACACATTAAAATAAACTACATGTCACAAAGATTAATAAAAAATTATTCAAATGATCAAAATCGAAATAAAATGAGAATAAAAATATCAGGTTGAACAAACACTTACAATTAAAAACGAGACTTCAAAATGTACCGAAAAAATGAAGCGAGCATACCGTCATGATCTACGCGAAATGCAAATTCATAAAACAATCAGTAAAAGGTGAAAAACTGAAATATTTTCTCGTTAATTTTCCGCATAGTGTCAAATCGCTTTTAACGGTCTGCTCGTAAAACTAAAATATCAATATTAAAACATGTAAACAAACTTGGAGCGATGCAATAAGCGAGTAAAGAGAAAAAATGTATGAAGTGAAATATCAAGTATTTTTCAACTACAAGATGATGCAAAATTTGATTTAAACTGACTTTTGGTCAACTTAAATATGACTAACGATGCAAAATGTGATGAATGAAGATATTTATCAATGATTATGACCAAATAACCAAATATGATAAGACAATGCGACTAAAAAAAATTAAGGGCGAAATTAGGGTGCAACACCCAGTTACATTCTTTTAGGACATGTTTAACCAACTAAAACTTCAAGAGAGTACTTACCTATAAACTCCATGCAACCCTAAACCTAAGGCCTTTTGTGTTTTGTCTGTGTATGATTATTTGTTCATGATATCTTAACATCATGCCATAACATTTTCACTAACCATTTCAAGGACCTAGTGATTTATCTTTATTCTGTTTTGTAGACATGACTTTCGCTCGCAGAAATACCATATGAATCAGCTTTGTAAAGGGTCCTCCTCAACTCAAAGAGTTAGCATCAAGGGTATTGAAGATTATCTGTTCACCAAAAGATATGGTCGACTTCTCAATCTGGTTAACTCAAGCTTTAGAGAAGACATGATATGCGTGCTCTTTCAATTCTTCGATCCTATACATCATTGTTTCACCTTTCCCGATTATCAATTGGTGCCCACAATGGAAGAGTTCTCTCAACTGTTAGGAGTGTAGAGGTAGAAATGTTGAGACAAAGCCATTGGATAGACTTAACTTGCACAGATCAAAATAAAAAATCGCCACCGCGCTTTATTGTTTCCAAAGGAATGAGAAAAGAGAGAATAACCCAAAATAAGGGGGGGGGGGGGGGGGGGGGGGAGAATCTAAGTTCGGGGGTTGGTTATGTAAAGGGAAGGTATTAGCACCCTAAATATCTAAGGTACTCCGTAGGAACCTCTTTGAAAACTTGTGTATTTTGACTATAAGTGTTGTATACAAAATATGGATGGTGGGATGAGAAAAAAAAATATATCTTTATAATTTTTGCACCCGCCGCGGTTGCGTACCTTTAGTGCCTACGCACCACCTTCTGTGCAATAGGGGACCATGGTACTCGTAGTTCACCTTTAAAAATTTAAAACACAAGTGTGTTGGTTAATTTTAAGAGACGAGATATCATTGTCTTATCCGAGTGAAAGAACATACTTACTATCCACGATTATGAGAAAGGAGAATTTGCGTCATCTCAAAGTGAAGGATATAGATTGGATTTTAAAATCAACAAATCCTCGCAAAACACCCAAGTGAAAAATATCTCACTTTACTATATATCGTAGAAGTATAGTAGTTCGCATCACTACAAGGATTGACAAGAGTTTAATCTTTTTTGAGAAATTTTAAAGTAAAAATCCAAAGTGGCAAAATAATTTGAATGAGATTGATCGACTTTTAGTCTTCTCACAAAAATGTCAAAGTATGATTAAGTTGGTTAAAATTTAATTAAGAAAATATTTTTGAAAATGCATGAAGATAAGTCCAAGTTTATTGTGAAAGCGGTTCAAGTTTAGAAAACAAGAAGATTTTTCTAAAGGAGGGAGAAGAATTTTGAAATTAAAGAAGATGGGAGGAGATGAAGGGACTATCCTAAAGCATAAGGTAAGAGCTAGGGAAAAGAACAGTCTAACAAACAAGAAGCCAACACTTGACACAATGAGTCAATGTAAAATTCCCAATCTTTGGATTGAAACCAAACAAGCAAAGATAATAAACCTCTTAAGAAAACCAAGCTTCAATTGCATTAAGTCTTCACAAAAATTGGGTAGAGTAACAACTGTATACAAATGAATTCTCGATCACAGACAAAGCATGTAATCTAAATAACCTGCATGTAAAGGAAACAAACAACCCAATGTCTTAGGGTAAACCCCAAGAACTACAGACAGAATAACAATAGAGATCATAAGGTCTCAAGGTAGGTCAAAGTCTCTAATCCTAAGTCCAAGAAGTCCATAACTCCATAATGCCAAGGATAGTGACCAAAAAGTCCAAGTAACATTAAAGTTTTTTATGGTTCAAGTTGATTATTAGGTATCTTCAAAAAGAAATGAAAAGCTCAAGTGAGAAAAATAAAAATTACATAAAAGTAAATACTCAAGTGAGAAAATATGAAAATAGAATGAAATGTAAATGCAAAAATAAAAGTGCTTAAAGTAAAGAGCATAAAGTAAAGACATAAAATAAAGTCAATTGTTGGAAATTAGAGGTTAGTTGAATGACCATCTTGAAACTTCCATTTGAAACTCCTTAGAGGATTGATAAAAACAAAGCCTCTCAACAACAAGTTTCATTTTCTTTTTATCAAGTATATCATTCACTTCAAAATCTCAAGGCAACAATAAATGATCAATGATGTTTAAGTGATTCACTTTGACCAAAGCTTATGAAGATTCATTAGAGGATTTTTAAGACCAAATCCTCCTAATAATGAATCACAATATTATTGGATCAAAGGTTTCAAATTAACATATTTGGGCTTACAAATATAGGTTTGTGCCACGAAAGATCATTTCTTGAATCAAGATGAAATTTAGCACTATGTTAAGCAATTGCAAGTGGACTTATATAGAAGTCACACCTATTTTGAGGTCGGTCAATAGTAATCTATGTACCATATGTTTAGAGAAATGATATGTAAATCATTCTCCAACAACATGTGGTACATGTAAAAAGGGGATAAGATGAAGAGGGAAGGGATAAGAATTAAACCACATTTGAACCAAAAATTTAATCAAGCTATCATTAAAATCAGTCATCAATTTTAGTGTAGTTAAACTCAACACCCAAGATCTAATGATATTGATGAAGCTCATGATCAAAATCTCATAGTTCAAGATCAGCCAAAATATATACAAAAAATAAAATTGTATTTAAAAATAAAGAAGATTTTTTAAAATGGTTTTAAATGAAAATAAAAGGGATAGCAACTATATTCAAAATTTCCAAAAAAAAATCAATGAGACCATAGAAAAATCAGAAATGAGCTCAAATATTTTTATAAAATTTTTGGTAATTTTTTAAAGTCAGAAACTATTTTTAAAATTAAAAGAAATGGGCAAAATAAAACAAAAATTATGAAAAATAGTAAAGCCAGAAATAAAAATAAAATGAGGCCATCAATATTTGTCAAGAGTGTTAGAACAAAGTTTGAATCTACTACCCTAAGTTTAAGTTTTGATGATAACAAAATGCTAAGATATATTAATTGTATGATTCATGTAAGACACATATGCTATCTAAAAATTACATTCTGTTTTACAGAAACTCTTATGGATATCAGCAAGAGAACATCATCATCAGCATCAAAAGATGTTATATCAGATGCCAGAATCAGAAGACCAACTTGTGCTTACGCTGAAGCTTGATGAACAGATTTACGCTTAACAATCTGAACTCTGATCAAGGAAACAACAACTCATCAGCACTTAGCAGCGTCAGAATGAGCCAAAGCCAGAACACGCTTAAGTGGCAAAGGTATTGTGCATTCAAGATGCTTTATTACCAACAGCATCATTCCAGACAAGAGCTGCTTAATAAGGAAAGAATGTTATTGGCATTGAAACAGAATTACTACTCCAACGTACCTTATTTCCAATGCTATATAAACAAGTCAATGAAGATTGAATTGGCTAATGATCTACAACACTCTACACGCCTAAAAGCTATTCATCATCTTCCTCAATCTCAGTTTACTAAAAGCTCTCAATTCTTTACTCAATTATTTTAGCACTCTAGTTCTCATAAGCTTAACGTGTGTAGTATCACAGTTGTGATAAACAGTTTTTGTAGAAAACATTCACACACCTAGATTTCAATTCTTTGTAAGAAAGTATTTCCTTGAGAAACCGGTTTGTGGTTTGACTCAAGAAGGCTTTAGCAGTTGTTAAAGCAGTTGTAATATTCAGTTTAATATAGTGGATTAAGACCTCGTTGGAGAGAGGCAAAATCACCTTGACGGGTGGACTGGAGTAGTTTGAGATCAAACGAACCAGGATAAAAATAATGTGTTGACTGCAATTGATTTCAAGTTTTTTACAATTCAACCACCCTTCTTGTGTTTTTCACTTATTCAATTGGCATCAGAGCGCCTGGTTCTGAGCTAAAACACTTAACCGTGTCAATACAAGATCCAGCGTCAGAAAAACACAATGGCAGGAACTTATCAACACACCAGCAATGACAACAATGAAGACAGAGACAGATTCAGCGACAAACCTCCAGTTTTTGATGGAGAAAATTTTGATTACTGGAAAGACAGAATTGAAAGCTTCTTTCTGGCACATGATGATGATCTGTGGGACATGGTGACAGATGGATACACGCACCCAGTGAATGCAAGCGGTCAGAAGATTGACAGGAAAGCAATGTCTGATCAACAAAAGCGTGACTTCAAAAATCACCACAAGGCCAGAACCATTCTTCTCAGCGCCATCTCTTATGCTGAATATGAAAAGATCTCTAACAGAGACATAGAAAAGAACATGTTTGACTCACTCAGAATGATGCATGAAGGCAACGTTCAGGTCAAAGAAACTAAAGCTCTTGCGCTCATTCAGAAGTATGAGGCATTCAAAATGGAAGAAAGTGAATCCATTGAAACAATGTTCTCAAGATTCCAAATTCTGGTGGCTGGTCTCAAGGTTCTAGACAAAGGATACTCTACTGCTGATCATGTCAAGAAGATCATCAGAAGCTTGCCAAAGCAGTGGAGGCCAATGGTTACAGCTCTGAAGCTAGCTAAAGATCTCAACAAAATTTCTCTAGAGGAACTTATCAGCTCCCTCAGAAGTCACGAGATAGAGCTGGAAGCTGATGAACCTCAGAAGCAAGGTAAGCCTTTAGCATTAAAATCTAACAAAAAATAGGAGTCTAAAGTTTTGCAGGAAGTTGAAGAAACATCTGATGGATCCTCATCAGAATAAGACGAACTTTCCCTCCTCTCCAGAAGAGTGAATCAACTATGGAAGCAGAGGCAAAGGAAGTTCAGGAATCCCAGAAGATCTGATCAGAATGAGTCTTCTTCCAGATACAGAAGGTCAGATTCTTCCTCTGGATACAGAAGATCTGAAGGCTCCTCAGGAAGCAGAAAGCCAAACACCAAGGACATCATCAGCTATGAGTGCAATGAGCAAGGACACTACAAGAGTGACTGCCCAAAGCTTCAGAGGGAAAAGCCCCAAAAGAAGTTTGGAAGAGAAAAGAAGAAAAGTCTCATGGCTACATGGGATGACTCTGACTCGTCTGAAGCTGACTCAGAATCAGATGATGAGAGAGCCAACATAGCTCTCATGGCCAACATTTCAGAAGACAGTGAAGCTTCTGAATCAGACTCAGAATCAGACACTGAAGAGGTATTTCCTGACTTTGCAATTAATTTTACTAAGGCTGAACTTGCTTAAAGCCTTAACGAAATTATGGAAAGGTACCAGCAGATTAGAGTTAAATTATGAAACCTGGAAAGGAATCTTGAATCTGACTCTGATAAGACTGAGAGTCTTAAATTGGAAAATTCTGAGCTGAAAAATAAAATTTCAAAGTTAGAAAATGTTTTACAAAACGCTCAGAAGGAAACAATTTCTGAAACTCCCAGCAGCGCTGATGAGATCATCAAGGAGTATGATCATAGCTTTCAGAAGTTCCTTGCTAAAAGCATAGATAGAAGCAAAATGGCTTCAATGATCTATGGAGTTAGCAGAAACGGAAGAAAGGGAATAGGATACCAAGGTAAGGTTCCTACACCAAAGAATGCCATGGATTTAATTATTAAACACACTCCTCTGAACTCACATTTTGTGTATGGTCACACACATGATATTAAATACACTAGTAGTAAGTATTCTGTGAAACCAAAATTCAACCAGAGTTTTGGTAAATCTAACAAATCAGGACCCAAGAAAATCTGGGTACCTAAGGATAAAATAATACATGTTGCAGATATCTTTAGCAACAAATCAGAAACACCAGTCATGGTACCTGGACTCTGGCTGCTCGCGACACATGACGGGAAGAAGGCATATGTTCCAAAGCCTGGAACTTAAGCCTGGAGGCCACGTTGGCTTTGGAGGCAATCAGAGGGGAAAGATCATTGGCTCTAGAACTGTAGGTAATGGAAATCTTCCCTCTATAAATAATGTTCTGCTAGTAGATGGATTAATGCATAATCTGTTATCCATAAGTCAATTAAGTGATAACGGTTATGATATAATCTTTAATCAAAAATCATGTAAAGCTGTTAGTCAGAAAGATGGGACTATCCTATTTAATGGAAAGAGGAAAAACAACATTTATAAAATTAAACTTTCTGAACTGAAAAGTCAGAATGTAAAGTGTCTTCTGTCTTTTAACAACGAGCAATGGATCTGGCACAGAAGATTGAGGCATGTTAGTATGAGAAGAATATCTCAGATTAACAAACTCAATCTGGTCAGAGGACTTCCTAATCTGAAGTTCAATTCAGATGCTCTGTGTGAAGCATGTCAGAAAGGCAAGTTTGCAAAACCTTCTTTCAAATCTAAAAATGTTGTTTCTACCTCTAAGCCATTAGAACTTCTACACATTGACTTATTTGGACCAGTTAAAACTGCTTTAGTCAGTGGTAAGAAGTATGGGTTAGTAATCGTAGATGACTATAGCAGATGGACATGGGTAAAGTTCTTAAGACACAAGGACGAGTCACACTCTGTGTTTGTTACCTTCTGTAACCAAGTTCAGAATGAGAAGGATCTTAGAATCGTTAAAGTCAGAAGTGATCATGGTGGAGAGTTTGAAAACAAAGATTTTGAGTCATTCTTTAATGACAGAGGCATTCTGCATGATTTCTCTTGTCCTAGAACTCCCCAACAAAATGGAGTTGTAGAACGAAAGAACAGAACATTGCAAGAAATGGCCAGAACCATGATCAATGAGACAAATGTTGCTAAGATCTTCTGGGCAGAGGCAATAAACACAGTGTGCTACATTCAGAATAGAATCTCAATAAGACCTATTCTGGAAAAGACTCCATATGAATTGTGGAAGAACAGAAAGCCCAACATTTCATATTTTCATCCATTTGGATGTACTTGTTTTATGTTAAATACAAAAAATTATTTGAACAAGTTTGACTCTAAAGCACAGAAGTGTATTATGTTAGGATACTCTGAACGCTCAAGAGGGTACAGAGTATACAATATAGAAACAAAGATTGTGGAAGAATCAATCAGTGTTCGTTTTGATGATAAGCTTGACTCTGAAAAGTCAAAGCAGAATGAAGTTTTTGTAGGTATGGAAATTGAATTTATAGGTTCTGAAGACAAGTCATCAGAAGCTCTCAACAAAGACACTCCTTCAACATCTGAAAGGAGCACTGCTAGCAATCCTACAACAGCTGCTGATCAACCTCAGAAGAGACTACCCAGAAGCAGCTTGGATCACCCAGAAGAAACTATCTTAGGAAGAAAGGAAGATCCAATCAGAACAAGAGCCAGCTTCAGAAACTCTGAAGAATCCTTCATGGGACTTGTGTCTCTGACTGAACCTTCTTCTATTGATGAAGCACTTCTGGACAACGACTGGATTCTAGAAATGCAAGAAGAGCTGAATCAATTCACCAGAAATGACGTATGGGATCTTGTCCCCAGACCAAAAGGATTCAACGTAATTGGAACAAGATGGGTGTTCAGAAATAAGCTGAACGAACAAGGTGAAGTTATCAGAAATAAAGCACGACTGGTAGCACAAGGTTATAGTCAGCAAGAGGGGATAGACTATACAGAAACCTTTGCTCCAGTTGCCAGGTTAGAATCTATCAGACTTTTAATTTCATTTGCTGTTAACAAAGGCATCACTCTGTATCAGATGGATGTCAAGAGTGCATTCTTAAATGGTTATATAGAAGAAGAGGTTTATGTGCACCAACCCCCTGGTTTTGAAAGTACAAAAAATCCAGAATATGT
The DNA here is from genome assembly GCA_948472305.1 of Vicia faba. NCBI lineage: Eukaryota > Viridiplantae > Streptophyta > Magnoliopsida > Fabales > Fabaceae > Vicia > Vicia faba. The sequence continues at coordinate 1,419,206,155 of OX451735.1, forward strand.
TTTCAAACTAAAGAAGTCACTATATGGTCTGAAACAAGCTCCCAGAGCTTGGTATGAAAGACTAAGTAACTTTCTGCTAGAAAAAGAATTCACCAGAGGGAAGGTGGACACTACCTTATTCTGTAAGTCAGTTAAGAATGACATCTTAGTTTTCCAAATTTATGTTGATGATATTATTTTTGGATCTACTAATCCTTCTCTTGGAAGAAAATTTGCTAAGTGTATGCAGGCAGAATTTGAGATGAGCCTCATGGGGAACTGAAATTCTTTCTAGGAATTCAGATCAATCAAACTCCAGAGGGAACTTACATTCATCAGAGCAAATATGTCAGAGATCTTCTGAAGAAATTTGACCTTTCAGAATGTAAGCCATCAAAGATTCCAATGCATCCCACGTGCATTCTGGAAAGAGAAGAGGTAAGCAAAAAGGTAGAACAGAAGGTCTACAGAGGTATGATTGGTTCTCTCCTTTATCTGACGGCTTCAAGGCCTGACATTTTATTCAGCGTATGTATTTGTGCTAGATTCCAATCAGATCCTAGAGAATCTCACTTAACAACTGTTAAGCGAATTTTCAAGTATCTGAAAGGCACTACTAATCTAGGTTTATTTTATAGAAAATCTAGTGATTACAGCTTAGTAGGCTACTGCGATGCTGACTTTGCTGGAGACAGAGTAGAGCGTAAAAGTACTTCTGGAAGCTGCCAGTTTCTGGGAGAAAATCTGATCTCTTGGTCCAGCAAAAGGAAATCCACAATTGCGCTATCAACAGCAGAAGCTGAGTACATAGCAGCAGCAGGATGTAGCACACAAATGCTCTGGATGAAAAGTCAGCTTGAAGACTTCCAGATTTTTGAGAGTAACATCCCTATACTCTGTGACAATACTTCTGCCATTTGCTTAAGTAAAAATCCTATTTTGCATTCTAGGGCTAAGCATATAGAAATAAAACATCACTTCATTAGGGACTATATTCAGAAAGGAATTTTGAACTTAAAATTTATTGATACAGACCATCAATGGGCTGATATCTTCACTAAACCTCTTTCTGAAGATAGGTTCAATTTCATTCTGAAACATCTCAGCATGAAACTCTGCCCAGAGTGAAAATGTTTTAATTTTATATATTAACCTTCAGAATGTGTTTTCCTTTTACTGTGAACTTCTGATCAATCTTCCTTCAGAAAGATAGACATGCAAATTGTATCAGATTCTATTCTTAAAGATCTGAGCGTCTCAGCTCAAGGATAGACGTGCTGCTCACTAAATCAAACAAGTGTCATCCAATCATCAGCAAATCTCTGAAGCAGAACACGCGTGCACGCTTCTGAGAAGGCAAAACGCTGATTGGGTGCATTGAGACACAAGTCTGGTAACCATTTCAAGTATCTTTCTCAAATCCCCCAAAATCAGCAAGCATTAAATGCATGTAATCATGTTTTAAAATGTAATCATGAAATAATTCTATTTCTTAAAACCGTTTACGTTTTCAAAACTCATTTTGAACTCTATTTAAACACATTAACATCATTCATTAATCTTTTACCGTTTCTTACAATCATCCAAATACTTTCTCTGCATTCTTACTTGTGTGTTCATCTTTCTCAAAAGAAACCCATTTTTTAAGTTTTTCTCAGAAAACCCTAAGTGTGAACATGGCAACCTCTAGCAATGTTTCTGCAGGTTCTCAGAAGGAGGCTTCATCTGAACAATACAAAATTCCCTTCAGAACGCTCCTTACACCAGTGAAGAACTTGGAAGTTCTGTCTGAACTGATTGTTGATTTCTCCAGTCTGAAAGAAAATGGATTCGATTTGACAGAAGAAGTTAGGGCACAAGGATGGGAGAGATACTTTGATAGGTTGGTGGGTCCAACTTTCCCTGTATTGGTCAAGGAATTCTGGATTCATGCGTCTTCATCAACACATCAAGTTACCTCCTACATAATGGGAAAGAAGATTGTGATCACTGAGGATCACATTGCAAGATTGATTGGATACAGTGGTGGTGGCATCTACTGTATTGACATGGTAGAAAGATGCTCTAATGCTGCTGTCATTGCAAGAGAAATATTCACCCATGGGGTTCCCAGCAGCAAAATCATAGACTTGAAGGATCAACACAGAATATGGGCGAAGATTATTCTGGGGTGCTTCAATCACAGGAAGCCCACAAGCTCCCCTGATTATATAAACATAGATCAGCAGTTTCTGATCTATTTTATTAATCAGAAGGTAAAGATTAACTTGGCTCATCTTCTGTTTAATCACCTCAGGACCAGCGTCAAGGAGACAAGGGAAGAAGAAAGGACAAAAAGGGATTGGATACCCTTTGGCAGGTTAATATCAGATATTCTGACTGAGAATAGGCTGATAGAACACCTTACAGAAGCTCGGGAATTAAGTTCTATTGAACCTACTGTTGGCAAGCCTCTAAACGCCAAGAATCTGAAGAAAATGAAGCTGATAGAAAATATCAGAAAGGAGCCCAACGTCACTCCTCTGGCTGACATCACCAGCAGAAGAGTCCCTCTAGACGACTTTCCAATATTTTCTGAGATTGACTCTAAACCAGTCATTGTTTTCAGATACTTGGATGCTTGCAAGGCTGATGGCACAAATCCCACTCTGAACATAAAAGATCTGCACCAGCAAAATCCAGAAGTTACTGTGAAGAAGACGAAGAAAAGAAAGGCTACTTCAGAAGGACCATCCCAGCAGACCCCTAAGAAGAGAGGTAATCTATCTGCTGCTAATGTTTTAAATTCTTCTGCTATTCCAACATCAATCCCAACCCCAGCTTCATTTGAACTTCCAATCCCCATACCAACCATTGATGAAACCGAACCAGAGGCTGACCCTTCTGAGTCACTAACTCTCAGGAGATCCCGCACCAAACTCCAAAACCCACAACATCAACAGAATCAGAACTTGACAAAGTTCTTTCTGAAATTGATCAACGTGCTTCCGCTCCCCTCTCAGAAAATCCAAACACTCAACCAGAAATTGCCCACTCTCCTCAACCAGAACATACTCTCTCACCCATACCAGAACAACCAGAAATTCCACCTCCTTCTCCACAACCAGAAATTCCACCTCCCTCTCTACAACCAGAACTTCATCCACCTTCACCTCAACCACCATCTCCACAACCTGAGTTTCATCACTCTGAAACTCCATCACCTGAACCTCAAACCCCTGAACCTCATTCTCCTCAATCCTCTGAGCCACAACCCTTGGTAATTCAGCTGCCATGTGGTACAACTGTAAACATGGCCCAACTGCCATCCTCACCAGAAACTACCCCTCCCAATACTCCACACAGTCCAATAATCATTTCTGATTCTCCCACTCCATCTCCCAAACAAAATACTGAAGACCACAGCAGGACCTTTATTGATTTAACAAGCCTTAACCGTCTTGCTGACCTTAAACACAAAATAGCCATCCCCAAACCCAAACAACTAGATGTTGGTGCTGGCATTTTGAATTTTGAAACAGGCTTGCAGAATTGGATTGCTTCTCTGAAGCAGGTTTGTCCTGGAATGATTGATCTTGCTGCTTCATACCATCTCTGGACTCAATTCAGAAAGTGGGTACGCGCTGAAGCCCTCAAGCTGCAAGACATCAACTATGAACAAGCCCAGCAGAACTTCAGCAAGCTGCTGAAGGAAGTTGAAAGTCAGCTGCCCAAGGAGGACGTGCTCTTTCTGGATAGCGAGCCATGGTCTGAAAAGCGTCCAGCTTCAAAAGCTCAGCCAGCAGAAGATCAGACTATCCAAGCTGAAGATGTTAGTCAAGCTGAAGATGTTGCAAAAAGCTCTCAGAAGTATCCTGCTTCTGATGTTTCTCAAGCTGCCTTGGACAGGCAGACTCTGGAAGAGCTGAAGCAGAATGATATTCATCTGCAGCAAAGAATGGATGAGAATGATCAGAAGATGAAGGAAAGGATGGATGTGCAAGACAACAAGATTGATACAGTAGTCAGCATGGTGCACAAGCAGAATGAAACTGCTGATCAGATTAAGACAATGCTAGAGACTCTGTTCACACGCCTTCCACCCCAACCTTAGATTTTCATTCATGATATTTTCATTGTTTTCTTTGCATATCATCTGTACTGTTTGTCTGGCTCTGAATTAAATATAACAGTTTTTCTGCTCTGATCGTTTTAGCTTATATTACTTACACTTTTTGATTGCTAACAAAAAGGGGGAGAACAAGAATGATATTTTTCAATAACGGATTACTGAGACAAAAAGTCTCAAACATTCTAACACTCTGATATACTTGAATGTTTTCTGTTTTGCATAAGTCTACAGGTACAAGAAGTTAATCATCTCTGATACACCGAAGTTCTGATATTCTAGTCTGAAGCTCTGATACTCTGATGTTCAAAGAAAGTCAGTAAAGATCTGATCCTGAAGAACTCTTGGAATTAAAAAGGGAAGTAATAAATTCAGGGGGAGTATCTCCGATCTAAACTCTGATATCTCTTTATCCCTTATCCTCTTATCTTTGATAACTTCCTATTTAATTCTGATACAACTTATTATTTAGTTATCTCTGATACTTTTCACGCTAATTTTCAATTAAAAAATATCTAGTTTTTGTCATCATCAAAAAGGGGGAGATTGTTAGAACAAAGTTTGAATATACTACCCTAAGTTTAAGATTTGATGATAACAAAATGCTAAGATATATTAATTGTATGGTTCATGTAAGACACATATGCTATCTAAAAATTACATTCTGTTTTACAGAAACTCTGATGGATATCAGCAAGAGAACATCATCATCAGCATCAGAAGATGTTATATCAGATGCCAGAATCAGAAGATCAACTTGTGCTTACGCTGAATCTTGATGAACAGATCTGCGCTTAACAATCTGAACTCTGATCAAGGAAACAACAACTCATCAGCACTTAGCAGTGTCAGAATGAGCCAAAGCCAGAACACGCTTAATTGGCAACGGTACTGTGCATTCAAGATGCTTTATTACCAACGGCATCATTCCAGACAAGATCTGCTTAATAAGGAAAGAATGTTATTGGCATTGAAACGGAATTACTACTCCAACGTACCTTATTTCCAATGCTATATAAACAAGTCAATGAAGATTGAATTGGCTAATGCTCTACAACACTCTACACGCCTAAAAGCTATTCATCATCTTCCTCAATCTCAGTTTGCTAAAAGCTCTCAATTCTTTACTCAATTATTTTAGCACTCTAGTTCTCATAAGCTTAACGTGTGTAGTATCACAGTTGTGATAAACAGTTTTTGTAGAAAACATTCACACACCTAGATTTCAATTCTTTGTAAGAAAGTATTTCCTTGAGAAACCGGTTTGTGGTTTGACTCAAGAAGGCTTTAGCAGTTGTTAAAGCAGTTGTAATATTCAGTTGAATATAGTGGATTAAGACCTCGTTGGAGAGAGGCGAAATCACCTTGACGGGTGGACTGGAGTAGTTTCAGATCAAACGAACCAGGATAAAAATACTGTGTTGACTGCAATTGATTTCAAGTTTTTTACAATTCAACCCCCCTTCTTGTGTTTTTCACTTCTTCAAAGAGGTCATTGGATCCTCCCATATTTTTTTTAGAATTTAAAAATTAAGAAAAGTATTTTTAAACATTTAAAACAACTCAAATGTAGTGAAAAAATATAGGCAAAATACTCATTTTGGTCCCTTAACTATACCCTTGGATTCACATTGGTCCCTTAACTTTTTTTCGTGTCATTTTGGTCCCTTAACTTTCAAAATGTTTCATTTTAGTCCTTTTTGTCTAATTAGCTACGAATTTAGCGGCTGATTTTAAAGTTTTTCCGTCTAATTAGCTACGAATTTAGACAAAAAGGACTAAAATGAAACTTTTTGAAAGTTAAGGGACCAAAATGACACAAAAAAAAGTTAAGGGACCAATATGAACCCAAGGGTATAGTTAAGGGACCAAAATGAGTATTTTGCCAAAAATATAAAACTATCAAAACACAATAAAATTTTGAAAAAGTAATAATCAGAAAGAGATAAATCAAAAGTATTTTTAAGAATTTTTTCAGAATTTTTGAAGTAAAAATGAAATTTTTATGAATTTTTGAAATTTAAAACAAATAAAATATAAAATCAGAAAATATAATAAAAACCAAAAAGAAGTAGACCATTAGATAAGAGTGAAAACGCGTTAGTAAGCTAATCCAGTAGACCATACGTGCTGTGCATATCATGGTCCTCAGAAAATAACACACGTGATCAATTATTAAACGGATTTGAAAAAAATGCATGGAAATTTATCATTGGTTGAAGACAGACAGGTAGGTCGTCTTCAACCTCCATCCAAGCAATTTATAGGTTCATGAAATGGAAAAATTAGAGCTCGAGACCGGTACCATTCACTTCGTCTCTTCAAGACGATTCCAATGGTACCGTCATAAAAAAATTATATAAGGTATAGCTCAGTCATTTTGGAAGGAAAGATTTGAAAAGGGATTTGAAAATTCATGGTCAAAACTAACTTCTAGTTGAAAACAAATGTTGCAACTAGAATCAGAATGATGAGAGCTTCATTACAATACCAAAGTTTGAGAGAATTGGTGAAAGAATCTACCTATTGAAGTTCAAATTCAAAGCTATGAAACTTGACTTGGCTAGCACGATTTAGGAAATATTAGAGCTTGGTTCTTCTTCTGTTAGCTCCAGTGAAGTTCAAGGATGAAGAATTGACAAAGAAAATGGATTGAGGAAAGTTGTAAAACCAAATTCGAAGTTGCAAAAAAGTGGGTTCAACAGAAAGTTTGGCAGGGTGATTCTGGCTATCTAAGCTTACGAAAATGAGTGGGATAGAGCCTGTATTTATAAGAGAAGTGAATGGAATCAAGAGGAGGGGTGAAAGATGTAATTTGGATGGAAATTGTGCACACCTATTTTCATGAAATAAGTGTGATCACATGTGCATCAATACTCATCCAAATGATGCGTTTTGACACTCTAAATCATCCACACGCTTATGCTAATCATGTTTAAGTAGAAAACGCACACAAATTTGGTGATTAGAAGTTAAATTATGGAAATTGCATTCTAACTATTTGAGAAACTTTAGTTCCAAGGTACCAACTTTAAAATCATGGTGTGCATAATTTAGGGAACCTTAGGACTTGATTCTTGATGCATTAGAAAGATAAGATCACAAACTTTACAATGTGCAAAGAATGGAATAAAATGGATGCTTGAGCTGAAAGTTGTGATGAGTCAAAGTTAAGAAAAAGATGCTGACTTTTTGTACTTAGAAAAATTCTATGTTTTTCTTCAAAAATGACCTATAATGTCTTGCATCCAAACATGGTCTTCCATTTAAAATTTTCTCTTGACCAAAAAAGATGGCATGAAATAGATCCCTTGAATGAAATTTTGAGACTTGAACCATTTAAAATCTCCAAAAATGAGAAAGTTATGACTTGGTGAAGTTGGTGAAAATTCATGAGATGACCTATAATCTTTTGAGTCCTTAAGACATCTTCCATCCATTTTCAAGCTTTTCACATAAAAGAAGGGTTGAAGTTCACATATTTAAGATAATTGTTGAAAATTAATGGGCTCAAGGAGATAAAAATTGACCAAGTTATGATCTTTTGAAGTCTCATAATGGAATTTGATGGCCTACCTAGAGGACTAATAATCTTTCTCAATCATTAGGCATCTTCCACATAAAATTTTCTTGAAACTTTTGAAGTGATTTGTTGATAACCATTTAAATAGGAGCATGTATTTGGAATCACTCAAAAATACCAAAAGATGAGCAAGATATATCCCTTAGAAGTTCAAAGCCCCAACTCCTAGAGCAACAAAATGCCTTGGAAAACCTTTTCAATTTTGACAAACTTTCTTTCTCAAATACTTTTGTCTTGTAAATAGAAGTTGTTGAGGATGATAATAAGAAACCATATAAACCATAACCACTTCTAAATATTAAGAATTGATGGAATTATGTACTTGTGATCAAGAAATCAAGAACTTGTCCAATTAGGTCAAATCTCTTCAATCAACTTTTGCATCCTTTGACTTTATTTGACAAATTTAGGCATGATGAATCATAGTAGACCTTGTCATGATATTACTTCAAAGCATATTCAATGATGAATCTTGAATCTCAAAGAAGCTTTGTTTAAGAAGGCATGTAAATAAACTCATGAACCTATAGATTAACCTGATGAAATGTGTTGTGCTTCCACCTATAGCATCATCAACTAGAGCAAACATTCATTGTATTCATTAGTTAAAAGTTAATAAAAAACATAGATGATCCCAATATACAAGTCAAGGTGATTGGTGATTCCTCATGAGAAAACTTAAAGATAGGGAGAAGAGCCAAAACCTAGTGTGATCTTGTTGTAATTGAGTTGATATAAGATGATATAGGAATCTTAGGGGGGAAAATTGGGGTTCAACAACTACCCTTATTTAAGTGTCTTCTATCCAGAGATATGAAGGTTAAAATCTTTGTGTCGATGAGATTGAAGATACTTAAATTTAAAACAAGCCCTATTTTTATCCTAAGATGCCATGTAATGTTTATGATTGTGAATACAAATGAGTAGATCCAAATGTGACACAAGACACCAATGGGGAAACAGAAAATAAAAGATCAGAAGAAAATTAGACCAGGAAAATAAATCACTGGTGAACAGAAGACTCGAATCTATTGGGTAAATCCCAAGGAGGAGACACGGTAACATCAACTCAGACATTGAGGAGAGAAAATGAAGGATAACAATGATCAACAAATAACCGCAAACTATCCACTCTCGGAGAAGATAGAAAAAAAAGGTAATGTCGACCCACTGGGGTGAAAAGAGGTGGTAGGATAATACCAGCAAACATCAATGTTAGTGTTGGGAACAAATAATTGGCATCATTACCTATGACTGGAAACAACCAAATTTCTTCAGAGTAATGTGAATATCAATGACAAACTATCTCCAAAAATGAAGAGACTACCATCCATCGGAAAAAGATCTCAACAACGAATTATCTCCCATAATGACGAGACTATCATTCATTGGAGTAACAAATATTAAAAACGAACTATATCATATAATAACGAGACTACCATTCATTGGAGTAACAAATCTCAACAATGAACTATCTCCCATAATGAAGAGACTACCATCCATCGGAACAAGATCTCAACAACGAACTATCTCCCATAATGACGAGACTACCATTCATTTGAGTAACAAATCTCAACAACAAATTATCTCCCATAATGACGAGACTATCATTCATTGGAGTAAAATATCAACAACGAACTATCTCCCATAATGACGAGACTACCATTCATTGGAGTAAAAATTCTCAACAAAAAACTATCTCCCATAATGACGAGACTACCATTCATTGGAGTAAAAAAATCTCAACAATGAACTATCTTCCATAATGACGAGACTATCATTCATTGGAGTAAAATATCAGCAATGAAATATATCCCATAATGACGAGACTACCATTCATTGGAGTAACAAAAGAATCTTCTCGGGAAACTAATAGACTTACTGGGGAAGTACATATTGCTCAAATAAAGAGACCTGCCACTTGCTGTTATGAGAAGGAGTTGCAATAATGACCTCCTGGGGAAAGAAATATAGTTTCCTGGGGGAAGAAATATATTCCTGCTGAGGAGCTAAAGTCTTCATGTGCAAAATAAATGTACATTCTCAAACTAGGGCTCAAAGCTTGCAGAAATCAAAATAATAATGTTGTTGGGGACCATAGATTCAAATTAGAACTAAACTAGAGTGAAACAGTCAATCGAGATAACTCTTGATGAGAAATAAACTCAAAAGGGGATCAAATTCCATCCAAATAAAGAACTGAATAGGAAGGCTAAAGCAAAGTTCTTCCACGAGGGGTAACTCGGTGGGAAAATTGAAAGAATATACACTCTCTGCTTAAAGTTGATACTCTATTGGAGAGAGAGTAACATAATTCAACGAATAGGGTAAAATTCCAATAAAAATATCAATTAATGCAAATGAGTAATGAATTCTAATTCAACTATGCATGTTGTATGTATGAACGCTATCATGTATATGCTGACAAACAAATATACATCACTGGGGATGACAGAAAAAACCAAATTGGGTAAAGTCAACACTCGGCTAAATCACATCCATAAGGAAAATTCCATAAGAGAGTAAACACCATATGAGGAAACAAATTCCTATTCCACGGCTTAACTCCACTGGGAAGAAACACCACCAGAAAGTAATCAAATCAAAATAATAGAATTAGTGCAGATACAGGGACCTAACATCCTCCTCCAGGCTTCACCAGGGAACATCGCACAGGCTTCAATAAGGGGAAACAAATGCTTCAACGTCTGTACTTATACTGGGGATTACAATGCCGACCTCAATGGGGAAATCAATATCATGTTGTCGAGATATCACCTGGGGATCTCGTGCTGACTTTATTAGGGAGTATAATACCAAATCATTGAGGGGAGCCCAACATACATTCTTCAATGCCAAGATGATGATTACACAAAATTCCCTGGGGAGAAATTATGAAACCACCTGAGGTTAACAACGTTCAAAGAGAACAAAGTCTCAGCTTCACTTGGAGATTAAGAAGTAAAACAATATAACAAGAAAAATAAAAATTATGGGGATTTTAAATCAAACCCAACACTTGGTGGGAGAAAACCCAAAATTTGACAACTGTTTCAACACTTCCTAGAAAAGATGCTTCCCTCGTTTAGTTGTCTGGGAAATAAACAACAACAATAATGCCAACAATGAAAAGGGTGACGTTTTTGCAAATGATTCCACCTCAACATGTAACGGGAAAAAGGACTTTCATCATATGAGCGAAGACCTTACTGGGGAATTTGGGAGAGAGACTTCAAACCATGCAAACCCGAAATCAAAATTGACCAAGATTTGACTGGGGAAAACGGGATCATAAGCCCAATACCGCACCTTATGCTAATTGGTATCATCTCCAACTACCTGAGAGAGCCTTCCTGGGGAAAGCAAACTTCAAAAAATTCTGAGTTCGTCCATCATTGGGATTACCACTTTTTCTTTTCTTGAGTCACAAAATCTAAAGTAAAAAGTAATTTGTAAATTCTTTTCAAAAACAATTTTTTTATTTAATCTTTTTGCTTTGAAAATTACTATCAATAATAAATTGAGCCTTTGTAAGCAAAATAAAATAAGAATTGCAAAGAATTGGATAAAAGCTCAAACTTTATTAATAGAATGGTGGTCTGTGAATCGCGAGACTTCATAGATGATTACAAAGTTTGGAAAATAGTAATATACATTAGGAAATATACATTGAAATAAAATCACCACTATTCTCCCTAACAACTTTGAATTCCTGAGCAGCGACTTCTATTGAAGTATGGTGAGAGTCCAAGAAGATTGTTGCTTCAATGATCAAGTCTTGTCTAATGCAGTTACTTGCCAAGAAATCCCTAACTTCTGCCTAAGTTTCCCTTGCGGGTTTTCAACCTTGCATGAAGAACTTATTTTGGTTATGTCTCTAATTTTTGCCTAGACCGCCCTTTCGGGTTTTTAGTCTACCGAGACTCTCTTTTTTGCCTAAGTCGCCCTTTTGGGTTTTCAACTTAGCGAGTTATTCTTTTATTTCTTTAGGCAAATTATTTCTTGACTGCATCAACATTCAAAGGACGTGGGAACTCCTCGCCATCCATAGTTTCAAGAATCAATGCACCACCAGAGAAGGCTTTATTGAAAACATATGGGCCTTCGAAATGGGGAGTCCACTTGCCCCTAGAATCAAGGTTGAAAGACATGATCTTCTTGAGCACGAGGTTGCCTTCTCTGAATTCTTGAGGCTTGACCTTCTTAATAAAATCTTTCTTCATTCTCTTCTGGTATAACTGGCCATGACACAAGGCCATCATTCTCTTTTCTTCAATTAAATTCACTCGGTCAAATATATTATGGACCCATTCAGCCTCTGATAACTTGGTTTCCAATATCACACGTAAAGAGGGAATCTCAACCTCAACCGGAAGCACTGCTTGCATGCCATACACAAGAGAGAACGGGGTTGCCCCTGTTGAAGTGCAGACGAATGTTCGATAACCATGCAAAGCAAAAGGGAGCATCTCATGCCAATCTTTATAGGTAAAATTCATTTTCTGGATGATCTTCTTGATATTCTTATTAGCCGTTTCAACAGCCCCATTCATCTTTGGCCTGTAAGGAGATGAATTGTGATGGACAATCTTGAATTCTTCACAAAGTTCTGTCATCATCTTGTTATTCAAATTCGAGCCATTGTCGGTGATAATCCTGCTGGGCACACCACATCGACATATACGATTGTTCTTGATAAAATGTACTACCACCTGCTTAGTAACATTGGCATATGAAGCTGCTTCAACCCATTTGGTGAAGTAGTCTATCGCTACCAAGATAAAACAATGTCCATTCGACGCCTTGGGTTCGATCATTCCAATCATGTCAATACCCCACATAGAGAAAGGCCACGAGGAAGAAATAACATTGAGAAGTGTCGGAGGCACATGAAATTTGTCAGTGTAAATTTGACACTTATGGCACTTCTTTGCAAATTTTGTAACAGTCAGATTCCATTGTCATCCAATAATAGTCTGCCCTAAGCATCTTCTTTTCCATTGAATGTCCATTGGCATGGGTACCAAAGGAACCTTCATGGACCTCATGCATCAACATGTCTGCTTCGTGTCTATCCACGCATCTGAGCAAGACCATGTCATAATTTCTTTTGTATAACACATCCTCATTGAGGAAAAAGCTACCTGTCAACCTTCTAAATGTCTTTCTATCTTTATTTTATGCAACAACTGGGTATTCCTGAGTATGGAGAAAATGCTTGATATAATAATACCAAGGTTTCTCATCTGATGTTTCCTCTGCTGCAAACACATGAGCCGACCTATCCAAATGTCGCGCTGTGATACGAGGCACATTGTTCCACGTATTTACCTGCTACATAGAAGCCAGAGTCGCCAAAGCATCTGCCATCTGATTTTCATCTCTGGGAATATGATGGAATTCAACTTTATTAAAAAAGGGTAATAATCTTCTAGCATAGTCTTTGTAAGAAATCAAGTCAGGGTGAAGAGTATCCCATTCTCCTTTAATCTGATTTACTACCAAAGCTGAATCTCCATACACATCTAGAACTTTGATTCTGAGATCAATAGCCTCCTCGAGACTCATGATACAAGCTTCATACTCTGCCATATTATTGGTACAATCAAAGGTCAGCCTTGTAGTAAAAGGAATATGTTATCCATGAGGAGTGATAATCACAACACCAATTCCTTTCCCATCAGCTCCATCAAATACCATACCCCACCAGGATTCAGGACCAGGACCTTCCCCAGGCAAAGGTTCATCAAAATATTTTGCTTTCAGAAATATAACATCCTCATTAGGGAAATCATATTTAATAGACTGATAATCATCAACCGGTTGGTGAGCAAGATAATCCTCCAACACACTGCTTTTTATAGCCTTTTGAGCACGGTATTCAATGTCATATTCATAAAACAACATTTTCCAGCGAGCAATTCTCCCAGTGAGAGCAAGCTTCTCAAAAATATACTTAATTGGATCCATTTTGGAAATCAACCAAGTAGTATGATTCAACATATATTGCTGCGACCGCTTTGCCGCCCAGGCCAGAGCACAACATGTCTTTTCCAGCATAGAATACCGCAACTCACAGTCAGTAAACTTCTTGCCGAGATGATAAATGGCATATTCCTTCTTCCCTGTTTCATCTTGTTGTCCCAAAATACAACCCATAGATTTATCTAACACTGTCAGATACATAATCAATGGTCTTCCTTCAACAAGCGGGAGAAATATAGGAGGTTCACACAGATATTCTTTAATACTTTCAAATTCCCTCTAGCAATCATCTATCCATACACAACATTGATCTTTCTTTAACAACTTAAAGATCGGTTCATACGTTTCAGTCATATGGGAGATAAAATCGGGAAATGTAATTCAGACGCCCAAGAAAACCTCTATCTTGCTTTTCAATTCTTGGTGCTGTCATTTCTTGAATTGCTTTGACTTTATCAGGATCAACTTCAATTCCTTTTTGGCTGACAATGAAACCTAACAATTTCCCTGATCGAACACCGAAGGTACACTTATTTGGATTCAAGCAGAGATGATACTTCCTCAAACACTTAAACAATTTAAACAAATCTTCTATATGCCCTTCTTCAGTATGAGATTTAGCAATCATATCATCAACATATACCTCAATTTCCTTGTGCATCAAATCATGGAATAGGGTTGTCATAGCCCTTTGGTACGTTGCACCAGCGTTCTTAGACCCGAAGGGTGTAACGCCCATAATTTAATTAATTATTTAATTAAATTATTTTTGGAATATTTGTGAAGTTGTGTTGTGATTAGTTGGATTTATTTATTTTATTACGTGGTGAAATATTATTAGAAGAATGATATTATTTGAGATGGGCTTGTTTTTAAGGATAGAAGTAGAAATAACAGGGTGTAGTAGTCTTAAGCCCATTAAGGTATTTTAGAGAATAATAAGCTATTTTATTATATTGTTAGAGTAAGGAGAATATAAGAAGCAGTAAGAGGAGAAGGAAAATAAGGGTTAGAGAAAGAACGTAAAAGCTGTTGGAAAAGAGGAAAGAGGCAGAACCGAAATTCAACTGAAAGTTGTAGAGAAACCTTCAATCCAAGTTAAGGGGGGGGGGGGGTTCTGACTCTATAATAGGGTTTGTGATAATTGGTATGTGGGATTAGATGTGGAATTGTTGTCTTGTTCATGAATAAAATGTATATGATGTTGTATGATGAAAAATCGATGAATTATGGAAGAATAATGATGTCCTGATGCTGTTTAATTGGTTTAGAGTTATAGGATAATTGTAAGTGACGATTATATATGATTAGATTATGTTTTTAGGGCTTAAAGTATGGAACCCGTAGTGAAAACGTAGAGAAAATCACAGAAATTACCCATAATAGAGCAGTATCTGTCGACCCCAAATGGTATGTGTCGATACAAGAATGTTGTTAGACTCAGTATGAGTCGACACGAAGGAATCATGTATGGATACATGAGGGCTTTTAGACTCAGAATGAGTCGATACGTAGGGGCATGTGTCGATACGTGCAGTGTTGCTGACTCAGGATGAGTCGATACAAGAGAGTATGCGTCGACTCATGTGGTCTGTTAAACTCAGTACGCGTTGACCCAAGGCATTATGCATCGATCCATGTTGTCTGGTTTTTGGCAGAATCGTTTGGAAAGGGCTGTAACTTGAGTTTTTGGAATCCGTTTGAGGTTCCTTTCGAAGCGTTGAATATCTAAATCAATAAACTTCATTCTTGAGGATTAAATTGAAAAATAGGAAGGATAATCCTAGTATCCAAGTTAGGAATCAGATTAATTCCCGTGTTGATCGTTATGTTGATTTTTTGTGAAGAATGATGAGGATGAGATGTTTATAGATTATTGTCTGATTTGTAATAGTAGGATTAATGATGATAATGATGTAGTATTACAGGATAGTAATATGCATAGGTTTGGTAATTTAGAAGTAAGCCTTAGTTGATTAACTAGTTATAGGCGAATCATGTTGTAGGCCTATAGCCAACGTCGCGAGATTGACGAATTGCTGTTGTAACGTTGTTGTGGCTGAATTGCTGGGAAATATATGATGTATGTATATATGATGTTTGATGGATTATGATGTTGATATATGATGTTGATGAAAGATGTTGAGATGCCTCTAATAACTAGCAGCTTTTAAGATGTAGGCTATTGGCCAATGGTGATATTTGTGTTGAGATGTTTTCAATTATGGTGTTGTCATTACATTCATGATTGTGTCGCATACATTGCATTTCAAGATGGAGCTTATGCTCGTTAGGATGGCCTGTATTGGCGAATATTAAGATGAAGGCTTATTCCTTGTTGATGCCTCTATTTATTGGCAGATTTTTAAAATAGGAGTTCTGCTCCAATGGTACCACATGCATTTGCATAGTATTGCGTCGCATTATATGATTGCATAAAGAAGTTTTGCAATGATGTTGTGAATGTGTATTATTGTTGCGATTATGGTTGATTATAAGATGAGAAGTGGTGACGTTATGTGATCTAATTTAATATATTAATTATCGTACAGTTTATTATATTGTTAGATATCTCACCCTTTCTCTTTGAATGTTGCCCTTATGTTGGTAACGTGCAGGTAATCGAGAGTGAAGGTTATATACCTTCAATAGTTTGAGTCGGTGTCATAGCTCTGATATGTAACACTCGGAGGGGGGGGGGGTGAACACTTTTTCCTTTTGATTGATGATTATTCATTTGTTGAACTTTAAGTTAATTATTATTAAGTATGTGTTGTTTAGAAGTTGCTGTAACGATGATAAAGATGTTATTAAGAATTCCGCCGCGTAGATGTTAAATTGTTGATTTAAGAGATTAAAGTATTTATGCTGATGGTCCATCCTAAGTTTTAAAGTGTTATGTATCCACGTCGAATGCAATGAGTTTTTCTAAGATGAATTTATGGCATCCTGATTCATTTGTATGAATGATTTGTTTTTAACTCTGATTTATTTATATAATTACCAGGTAGCATTGGGGTGTTACAAAGTTGGTATCAGAGCAAAAGGTTGGTCTGACCATGTTATCGAGTCGTAGTTGTTTAACAATCGAGTATTGTTAATTCGAGTTCTAACCGTTGTTTATGTTGTAGTGATAAGTTGAGATGGCTGGAAGGAATGATGCTGCACTTGCTACTTCTTTAGAAGTAATGGCTCATGCGATGGAGAATCAGCTGAATGCTGACGGGAATGCTGGATCTTGTAGTTTGGTGACTTTCTATAGAGAGAATCCGCCTACATTCAAGGGAAAGTATGATCCTGACGGAGCGTTGGATTGGTTGAAAAAGATTGAGAGAATCTTTTGTGTGATGGATTGCACTCCAACGCAGAAGGTTCGATATGGAACTCATATGCTGGAAGTCGAGGCTGCTGATTGGTGGCTAGAGACTTGTCAGAAGTTGGAAGCTACAAGTGAGAATGTCACTTGGGATGTGTTCCGTAGGGAATTTTTAAGGAAGTACTTTCTTGAAGATGTGCGTGGTAAGAAGGAGATTGAGTTCCTTGAGATGAAGCAAGGAAGTATGTCGGTTGTTGAGTATGTTGCAAAGTTTTCTGAGGTTGCTAAGTTTTATCCACACTATGCTGAGGCAGATGCTGAGTTTTCAAAGTGTATTAAGTTTGAGAACGGGTTGCGCCCGGAGATCAAAAGGCAGTTGGATACCAGAAGATCTGTGTCTTTGCTGATTTGATTGATATCTGCAAAATTTATGAAAAGGATAAAAATGCTCATTACAAGATTATCAGTGAGAAGAGGGGTAAGCACCAATAAAATCATGGTAAGCCTTATGATACCCCAACTGGTAAAGGTAAACAGAAAGTTGCTCAGGGTCAGAGGACTAGTGGGGGAGATGCTCCTACTGGTGTGGTTTGTTTTAAATGTGGGAAACATGGGCGTAAGAGTAATGTGTGTACTACTGAAGTAAAGAGGTGTTTCCGTTGTGGTAAGAACGAACATGTTTAGTGCAAGCATAAGGATGTGATTTGTTTCAACTGTAGTGAAGAAGGGCACATTGGTAGTCAGTTTAAGAAACCAAAGAGGGTGCAAATAAGTGGTAAAGTGTTCGCTTTGGTTGAGGATCAGACAACAGCTGAGGACAAACTTATCAGAGGTACATGTTTCATTAATAGTACTCCTTTAATTACTATTATTGATACCGATGCTACTCATTGTTTTATTGTTGCTGATTCTGTTGAAAGATTGGGTCTTATGTTGTCTTCTATGAATGGAGAAATGGTCGTCGATACTCCAGCCAAGGGGTCGGTGACTACTTCTTTTGTGTGCTTGAAATGTCCCTTGTCGATCTTCGACAAAGACTTTGCTGTTGATTTGGTTTGTTTACCGTTAAGAGGTTTGGATGTGATTTTGGGCATGAACTGGTTAGAGCATAACTACGTTCATATTAACTGTTATGACAAGTCTATAAGGTTTTCTACTCCTGAAGAAGAGGAAGGTAGTCTATTGTCTGCTAAACAATTGAGAAAGTTGATGCAAGAGGAAGCACAGATGTTCTCGTTGATGGCGTCGCTATCTGTAGAGACTCAAGCTATAATTGAGGAATTGCAAGTGGTGTGTGAATTTCCTGAAGTTTTCCCTGATGAGATTCCTGATGTACCGCCGAAGAGGGAAGTTGAGTTTGCAATTGATCTTGTACCTGGTACCAGACCTGTATCTATGGCACCATACATGATGTCTGCATCTGAATTGTCAGAGTTAAAGAAGCTATTAGAAGAGTTACTTGAAAATAATTTTATAAGACCAAGTGTATCGCCATGGGGAGCTCCAGTGTTGTTAGTTAAGAAGAAAGATGGAAGTATGAGGATTTGTGTTGATTATAGACAGTTGAATAAAGTGACGATTAAGAACAAGTATCTGCTTCCAAGAATAGATGACTTGATGGACCAATTGGTGGATGCTCGTGTGTTTAGTAAGATTGATTTGAGGTCGGGTTACCATCAGATTAAAGTGAAGGATGGAGATATCCAGAAGACGACTTTCAGAATGCATTATGGACACTATGTGTATTCAGTGATGCCTTTCGGTGTTACTAATGCACCGAGAGTATTCTTGGAATATATGAATCATATCTTTCGTACTTATTTGGATTGGTTTGTAGTGGTGTTCATTGATGATATTTTGATTTACTCTAAGTCGGAAGAAGAGCATGCATAACACTTAAGGGTGGTATTGCAAGTTCTGAAAGAGAAGAAGTTGTATGCAAAGTTGTCTAAGTGTAAATTTTGGCTAACGGAGGTTAGTTTTCTTGGTCATGTGATCTCGGGTAGTGGCATTATTGTAGATCCATCGAAGGTTGATGCTGTGTTGCAATGGGAAACTTCGAGGTCAGCTATTGAGATTAGAAGCTTTTTGGGATTAGCTGGTTATTATAGAAGGTTTATCGAAGGTTTTTCTAAGTTGGCACTTCCATTGACTAAGTTGACTTGTAAAGGTAGAGCTTTTGTGTGGGATGTTCAGTGCGAAGAAAGTTTTACAGAATTAAAGAAGAGGTTGACGTCGGCTCAGATTTTGACGTTGCTTAATCCAGGAGAGTATTTTGTGGTGTATTGTGATGCTTCTAATATGGGTTTAGGAGGTGTGCTTATGCAGAATGGTAAGGTAATTGCTTATGCGTCAAGGCAATTGAGGAATCATGAGAAGAACTATCATAAGCATGATTTAGAGCTTGCTGCATTTTTCTTTGTGTTGAAGATTTGGAGGCATTATCTTTATGGTTCTAGATTTGAAGTGTTTAGTGACCATAAGAGCTTAAAGAATTAATTTGATCAGAAGGAGTTGAATATGAGGCAACGAAAAATGGTTGGAATTGTTAAAGGATTATGATTTCGGTTTGAATTATCATCCAGGAAAAGCGAATGTGGTAGCTGATGCATTGAGTCGAAAGACTTTACATATGTCAGAAATGATGGTTAAAGAGTTAGAATTAATTGAGCATTTCAGAGATATGAGCTTAGTTTGCGAGGTGACACCACAAAGTGTTATGTTGGGTATGTTGAAGATTAATAATGAATTTCTAGATAGTACCAGAGAAGCTCAGAAGTTTGATGTGAAACTGGTAGATTCGATGGTTGGAATCGATCAGTATGAGAATAATGATTTTAAACTAGACGCACAAGGTGTGTTGAGGTTTCGTAACTGGATTTGTATTCCTGATGATACTGAGATGAAGAAAGTGATACTTGAAGAGAGTCATAGAATTAAGTTGAGTATTCATCTAGGAGCTACAAAGATGTATCAAGATTTGAAAGGTTCGTTTTGGTGGCCTGGAATGAAGAGTGATGTGGCTCGGTTTGCGTATGCATGTTTGACTTGTCAGAAGTCGAAAGTTGAACATTAGAAGTCTACAGGGTTGATGCAACCGTTAGAAGTTCCAGAATGGAAATGGGATAGCATTTCAATGGACATTGTGACGGGATTACCTAATACTATAAGAGAACATGATTCAATTTGGGTAATTATTGATAGGCTCATGAAGTCGGATAATTTTATTCCTATTAACATCAGTTTTCCAGTGTTGAAGTTGGCTGAGATTTACACTAGTGTGATTGTGAAGCTGCTTGGTGTTCCTTTGTACATTGTGTCAGATAGAGATCCAAGATTTACTTCTGATTTCTGGAAGAGTTTGCAAGAAGCGTTGGGTTCTAAGTTGAGGTTGAGTTCAGCGTATCATCCCCAGACAAATGGTCAGACTGAACAGACCATTAAATCATTGGAAGACTTGTTGAGAGCATGTGTTCTTGAGCAAGGAGGTTCGTGGGATACTTATCTTCTGTTGATAGAGTTCACCTATAATAACAGTTACCATTCCAGTATTGGGATGGCACCTTTTGAAGCGTTGTATGGTCGAAGATGTAGAACTCCTCTATGTTGGCATGAATCTAGTGAAAGTGTAGTACTTGGGCTTGAACTTGTTCGTGAGACTACTATGAAGGTGAAGTTGATTCGAGAGAAGATGAAAGCTTCCCAAAGTAGACAGAAGAGTTATCATGACAAGCGAATGAAAGATTTAGAATTTCAAGCGGGTGACCATGTGTTTTTGAGAGTTACACCTGTGACTGGTGTTGGGCGAGCGTTGGAGTCTAAGAAGCCCACTTCTCGTTTTATTGGACCATATCAGATTTCAGAGAGAGTGGGGAATGTTGCTTATAGAGTGGCTTTACTATCTAACCTTTCGAATTTGCATGATGTGTTTCATGTGTCACAACTCCAGAAGTATATTTCAGATCCATCTCATGTGATTCATATGGATGATGTGCAAGTATGGGATAATCTTACGGTGGAGACAATGCCTGTACGGATCGCGGATCGTGAAATAAAGACTATGAGGGGAAAAGAGATTTCTTTGGTTAAAGTGGTTTGGCTAGGGGCTTCCGGAGAAAGCATGACTTAGGAGTTGGAAAGCAAGATGCGAGACTCCTATCCTGAGTTGTTCGATTAATGTAAATTTTCGAGGACAAAAATATTCTAAGTGGGGGAGAGCTCTAATGCTCGTAATTTAATTAATTATTTAATTAAATTATTTTTGGAATATTTGTGAAGTTGTATTGTGATTAGTTGGATTTATTTATTTTATTAAGTGGTGAAATGATATTAGAAGAATGATATTATTTGAGATGGGCTTGTTTTTAAGGATAGAAGTAGAAATAAGGGGGTGTAGTAGTCTTAAGCCCATTAAGGTATTTTAGAGAATAATAGGGTTATTTTATTATATTGTTAGAATAAGTATAATAGAAGAATCAGTAAGAGGAGAAGGAAAATAAGGGTTAGAGAAAGAACGTGAAAGCTGTTGGAAAAGAGGAAAGAGGCAGAATAGAAATTCAACCGGAAGTTGTAGAGCAACCTTCAATCCAAGGTAAGGGTGGGGTTCTGACTCTATAATAGGGTTTGTGATAATTGGTATGTGGGATTAGATATGGAATTGTTGTCTTGTTCATGAATGGAATGTATATGATGTTGTATGATGAAAAATTGATGAATTATGGATGAATAATGATGTCCCGATGCTGTTTAATTGATGTAGAATTATAGGATAATTGTAAGTGACGATTATCTATGATTAGATTATGTTTTTAGGGCTTAAAGTATGGAACCTGTAGTGAAAATGTATAGAAAATCGCAGAAATTACCCATAACAGAGCAATATGTGTCGATCCCAAATGGTATGTGTCAATACAAGAATGCTGTTAGACTCAGTATGAGTCGACATGAAGGAATCATGTGTCGATACATGAGGGCTTTTAGACTCAGGATGAGTCGATACATAGGGGCATGTGTCGATACGTGCAGTGTTGCAGACTCGGGATGAGTCGATACAAGAGAGTATGCATCGACTCTTGTGGCGTGTTAAACTCAGTACGCATCGACCCAAGGTGTTATGCATCAATCCATGTTGTCTGGTTTTTGGAAAAATCGTTTGGAAAGGGATGTAACTTGAGTTTTCGGACTCCGTTTGAGGTTCCATTTAAAGCGTTGAATAGATAACGCAATAAACTTCATTCTTGAGGATTAAATTGAAGAATAGGAAGGATAATCCTAGTATCCAAGTTAGGAATCAGATTAATTCCCATGTTGATCGTTATGCTGATTTTTGTGAAGAATGATGACGATGAGATGTTTATAGATTACTGTCTGATTTGTAACAGCAGGATTAATAATGATAATGATGTAGTATTACAAGATAGTAATATGCAGGGGTTTGGTAATTTAGAAGTAACCCTTAGTTGATTAACTAGTTATAGGCGAATCATGTTGTAGGCATATGGCCAACGTCGCGAGATTGACGAATTGCTGTTGTAACGTTGTTGTGGCTGAATTGCTGCGAAATATATGATGTATGTATATATGATGTTTGATGGATTATGATGTTGATATATGATGTTAATGAAAGATGTTGATATGCCTCTAATAACTGGAAGCTTTTAAGATGTAGGCTTTTGGCCAACGATGATGTTTGTGTTGAGATGTTATCAATTATGGTGCTATCATTACATTCATGATTATGTCGCATACATTGCATTTCAAGATGGAGCTTATGCTCGTTAAGATGGCCTGTATTGGCGAATATTAAGATGAAGGCTTATGCCTTGTTGATGCCTCTATTTATTGGAAGATTTTTAAGATGGGAGTTCTACTCCAATGGTACCACATGCATTTGCATAGTATTGCATCGCATTATATGACTGCATAAAGAAGTTGTGTAATGATGTTGTGAATGTGTATTATTGTTGCGATTATTGTTGATTATAAGATAAGAAGTGGTGACGTTATGTGATCTAATTTAATATATTAATTATCATACACTTTATTATATTGTTAGATATCTCATCCCTTCTGTTTGAATGTTTCCCTTATGTTGGTAATGTGCAGGTAATCGAGAGTGAAGGTTGTATACCTTCAATAGTTCGGGTCGGTGTCATTGCTCTGATATGTAACACTCGAGGGGATGAACGCTTGTTGCTTTTGATTGATGATTATTTAGTTGTTGAACTTTAAGTTGATTATTATTAAGTATGTGTTGTTTTGAAGTTGCTGTAACAATGATAAAGATGTTATTAAGAATTCCGCTGCATAGATGTTAAATGGTTGATTTAAGAGATTAAAGTATTTATGCTGATGGTTCATCCTAAGTTTTAAAGTGTTATGTATCCACGTTGAATACAATGAGTTTTTCTAAGATAAATTTGTGGCATGCTGATCCGTTTGCATGAATGATTTGTTTTTAACTCTGATTTATTTATATAATTACCGGGTGGAATTGGGGTGTTACAAAGAGCATCACTCTGTAACAGAATTTTCCCCAGGGTGTGATAAACATTGTTTTTTCCATGTCCTCAGGAGCCATTCTGATTTGATCATATCCGTAAAATCCGTCCATGAACGAGAATACTTTGAATTTTGTTGTACTATCAACCAAGATATCAATATGTGGCAATGGAAAATCATATTTTGGACTAGCTTTGTTTAAATCTCTATAATTTATGCAGATGCAAACGTTTCCGTCTTTCTTTGGTACTGGGAAAATATTGGTAATTCACTGAGGGTACACTGATGTCACAAGAAAACCGATATTAATCTGCTTTAAAACTTCTTCTTTAATTTTCACTGGCATATTAGGGTGAGTTCTTCGCAATTTCTGCTTGATTGGCGGGCATTATGGCTTTAGCGGCAAATGATGTTCCACAATATCGGTATCCAAGCCAGGTATGTCTTGGTAAGACCAAGCAAAGATATCCACGTATTCTTTCAAAAATTCAATCATCCTGCTCTTTACATCGGGATGTAGCATTGCTCCAATCTTGACTTCCTTTGGATCTTCCTATGAACCCAAAATAATCACTTCCAATGGCTCTTTATATGGCTGAGTGGCACTTTCCCTGCGTTCAAGCAACCGTGAAACCTCTTTTGGAATTTCATCATATTCTTCTTCTTCGGCCCCATACACAGGATATTCAAAGTTCGGAGACGGTGCAGGGTCATTGTATTCAACGAGTTTTTTTTAATTAATCTGCACATATGATTTATGATTGCATTTAGAAACTGACACATATAGCAAGTGATTATGCAAATTACAATTATTTATTTATTTTTAAAGTTTTTTTCTGATTACCATTTCCTAAGAAAAAGCAGAAAATAAAGACACAAATTGGGAATCAAAGACAACTTTTATTATTAATTTTAAAGATCAAAGAAAACAGATAAGCCCATACAATATCAACTTTCACCTAGGGTTGAGCGAAATATTTTTGAAAAGATTAACAAAAACAAATTACTTTGAGACATGTATGCAAGAGGGAACACCAATGGTGATCCAATTCTTGACTATAACTCCATGCGTCACATAGTCCGGCATCTCCTGCTCCGCTTCGTCTTCCACAATAGCATTGATCCTAGGAAGAGTTGGATAAAGATAACCTCCGCTACGAAAGATATCCTGGTATTTTCTCAAAGCAGACTTTGGCTTCATATTCTCACTTTTACCATGCTTTACAAAGAATCCCAAACCAGCTATATTCTTGTTTATAGGTGGATCAACAATCTTCCCCCATACCTTACTAGGGCCATTACGTACAACCTACTGAGCATCTTTAAATGAAGCTATAGAATTCTAATTTCCTCTTATATTGTCAATGGATAAAGCTTGGAACTGGGTTCCAATAGCAGCTTCATCCGCTTCCATAACACTGAAAGAGGATAAATGATAAACTAATAATGCTTGTTCTCGATTTACATTGACCACCTTTCCTTCACGCACAAACTTCAGCTTCTGGTGTAAATTCAAAGTGATAGCCCTTTCCTCATGTATCCATGTTTGTCCTAGTAAACAGCTGTAAGCGGGTACAATATCCATAACTTGGAAAGTAATATGAAAAAGGTGTGGGCCTATGTGAATAGGAAGATCTACTTCCCCAATAACAAACTTCCTTGATCCATCAAAAGCTTTCACAATTATGCCACTTGGGCGCATGGGAGTTCCTTGATACTTTAGCTTCAACAACGTGCTCCTCGGTATGACATTTAAAGCGTACCCGTTATCAATCAGCACATTTGACAATGAATCATTCTTACAGTTCATGGAGATATGGAGATCCAGATTATGATTTCTTCCTTCGTCAGGGAATTCATCATCACAGAAACTTAGGTTATTACATGATGTAATATTCCCTACCACACTGCTGAATTGGTCTAACGACATATCACTTTCCATGAAAGCTTGATCCAATACTCTCATTAGAGATTCCCTGTGGGCAGGAGAGTTCATCAGCAAGTCTAGAATAGATATTTTTGATGGTGTCTGCAACAATTGACTTACGATCATGTAGTCGCTCATCTTGATAATATTTAAGATATCATCCACATATTTTTCCAGAGTAGTACCACTAGATTCCCCCACTGCTTTCTTGGGTTCAACACTTTCAATAACCTTTTTAATTAGCATTAATACTCTATCAAATGACAGGTGCGAAAACACGGCCACTGCGGGTCACTCGGCTGGCTTCAACAATATTCTTGACATCACAAAAAGGTTGTATGGGAACTTCACACCATCCTCCAAGATTGTAACATTGTATTTATATGGTACAACCTTGTTTGACTCATAAGGAACAAGACCCGTTAAACAAATCACCACTGGAGAAACAACTGGTTTGCTATGGTATTCAATCTCAATTGGGGAGGGAACACCGAAACAAGGCACAATAAAATTGACCCCTTCTTCAGAATACTTGGACATCACAGAGTCGTTGCTAGAAAACACTTTTTCATCTGAGGAAAAGAATTCATCTGCAGAAGCATACACATCAACTGACACAATCTCATCCAAGCAATCTTCAATCACATTAATCCCATTGTAATCATCTCTATTTCCTGAAACCTTGATAGTACCATTATCCAATAACAACTAAGTAACCCTTCTCATAATGGAACAACCACGAGTATCTCTGTAGCAAATCTGGCAAGAACCATAATGGTGTTCTACTTGACCATCCATATGACAGAAAGTAGCGTGCAACTGCACCAAATCATCATTCATATAGTTCACGTCAAAAATCCGGAATTCTTCGAGACATCCATAGACCATATTCACATCTTCCTCGTACTCTTTCCTAGGCCTAATTATATGAATGAGGCCTTCATCCATTATTTCCTGAAGATCAGCCTTTATCTTATCACACCCTTGTATATCTGTACTGCAAATACCACAACCAGCATGGTCATGTGTATAGTAACTAAACTCGCAGAGGCCAGCATGCATATTTACCAAATCTCCTTTAACTAGGTTGATATCAAAATTCTGGAAGTCCCTTGGACAACCAGCAACCATGTTTACTGCATTTGCTCCTCCATGATTTGGAAAAGGATTATCTTTCACATTAGGGCCAACATCTTTAAAGGATAAGAGGCCAGATCTCACCATCTTTTGTACTTCATACTTCAAAGGATGACAATTCTCTATGATGTTCCCTGGTGCTCCCTGATGGAAAGAACACGTCTGGTCTGCCTTATAATACCAAGGTAAAGGTGATGGTATAGTAGGGGATGGCCTAGTCTGAACCAACTTCTTCTGAATTAATAGCGGGAGTAATTCTGCATAACTCATGGGGATAGAGTCAAAAGGCTCTCTCTTCTGATTCTGCCCTTGATTTCTCTAAGGGGATGGTCTCTGATAAGCAACTGTGGTCGGAGCCACATTGACAACTAGAGTTACCGAATCAACCTGTTGGTGGCGCTGATGATTCCTTCTAGGAGGATTAAACCTTCTCTCTTGAATAACAACATTTGTATCTCCTTCTTTCTTCTTGGTAAACCCGTATGAAGGCTTCTTGGTACTACCAGAATTTTCACCTCTTGTCAAACATCCCTCTCTTACAGATTCTTCCAAATGAACACCCATACTCACCATTTCGGTAAAATCACTTGGTGCACTCGCCACCATTCTTTCATAGTAGAAGGCACCTAGAGTCTTCAGGAAAAATCTTCATCATCTCTTTCTCTTCCATTGGAGGAATCACTTGGGCGACTACCTCACGCCATCTATGTGCGTATTCTTTAAACGACTCCTTGTTCTTCTGGACCATTGCCCTGAGTTGATCACGATCAGGCGCCATGTCCACATTATACTTGTACTGTCTAATAAATGCTTCACCGAAGTTGTTGAAAGTATGAATGTTGGCACTATCCAAGCTCATATGCCACTTCAATGTGGCACCATTCAAACTATCTTGAAAAAAGTGGATTAACAAGCATTAATCATCGGTGTGAGTAGACATCCTTCTCACATACATCACAAGGTGAGCTCGAGGACAAGTATTGCCTCTGTATTTCTCGAATTCCGTTACTTTGAACTTTACAGGTATTTTCACGTTTGGAACCAAACACAGATCATTTACATTATGCCAAAACAATTCTTTTCCTCTGAGGGCCTTCATTTCTTTCTGCATCTTATCAAACTGATCCTAAAAATCATCCATTCGATCATAGAAGCCTAAGCTTTCACTTGGTGGAGGAATAGGACGATAAACTTCATCATTAACAACCGACACATCTTTCACCAAAGGGGGGTGTAACATAGTGAATCTCATTTCTAGCAGCAGGAGTAATATGCACCACAGGAGGTGCAGGAGTAGCAACAACTTGAATAACTAGAGCAACTGGAGCATCAAGATTAAAACCTTTTGTCATGAAGTTTTATTGCATTCCCCATGGATAACCCTGAGGCATACGATTTTGAGCAACAATAATTAGGGCAACAAAAATAGGAATTGATGGACCTTCAGAAGCAAACATTGTTTGTTGAGGCTGAGCAAGTGGTGGCTGATTCTGAGCAGCCACCAGTGATTCCATCAAAGCAGTTAAATTATCCATAATCTCCTTCAGAGCAGTAACTTCGTCGCGTAACTCGCGATTCTCCTGTTCAAGATTCTCCATTTTCTTCTTGGAATTAGCTCGAGTATTATATCGGTGAGACAACTTGCTGAACGAAGTAGAGAAATTCAGTAAAACACCTGGGTATGAACAAAAATGCAAAAAATATGTGCAAGATGATGCATGATATACAATGCACATGATTTATTATATTATTATTAACTCAAGGAACTCAAAGATTTTATAGACAATTTGCAAATTTTAAAGTACTAACATATTTTGAAATACTGAAAATCTCATCATAATAATCTTCAAAATGGATTACAACTTTTCAGTATAAGTTTCAACAATCCCAAGTACAGAAGAAGATAGAATCTAAAAATCCTAAGAAAGCAAAGCTGATGAAGATCACTCCACACGCTGACACTTTCCTGTGAGTCTTGCAATCTGAGCCTTCAGCTACTTGTTCTCTTCTGCATACTTGTTAGCGACCATTTTCCAATCACCAGAGTTGGGAAGTGAATGACTAAACCCTACTGAGCTCTAGATGAAAATAAATCCTCTTGCTTCTCCATCACCTCTACAACACGACTCTCAAGAATCTAAATTAGGTCATCCTTCTCTTTCAAGTCTTCCTGATAGGATATCTCTAAAGTCCGACACTTATTCTTCCAAGCCTCCTTCTCATGCTGCATCCTAACTAGGGCAAGCTGAAGCTCTTCCATATCATCTAAAAGGAGAGGAGTGGTCTTCACAAACATATCAAGCATAGGCGCTTCACGGGAATACGACATCTTCAATTGAATTTCCCTTGCTTGTACCCACTGAAGATAAGGCTCTAAAGAAACAGCCACTCTAGGTCCCAAGTCCTTTCTACTTTTCCTGTGAATATGACGCCAAGACATTGAAATCTTATCCTTAGATTCCTTATGATTCTCTCCCTCTTTAAGAAAGAAACCAGTCAGATGAATACTATTTGGCTTATCCCTCATCGGATATCCAAGCTGTCGTCATGCAAGAACAGGATTGTAGTTAATTCCCCCTTTCGTACCAACAAGAGGTACATTGGGGAAACCACCACAACTATCGACAATATCTACATCATGGTAAGCCTGATGATACTAAACAATATCTGAATGAGTGAGGGCCATAATCTTCGGAGCCCAACGAGGTTCCTTCCTGACATCCCAGAAAGCATCAGACCGAGGCAAGTGAGAAATAAACCGCTGATATAACAAAGGCGTGCAAAAAATGATCATCCCTCCATGGTAAGAACCCAAAAGATGAATATAGTAATAAGAATCACCTAATAATGTAGGGAATGGATTTCCAATCAAAAAGATATTGATGGCGTTGACATCCACAAAGTTGTCGACGTTTGGAAATAAGAACAACCCATATGCAAGTAGAGCGACGATGCCCTCAAAAGCAATTGTACTCTTCATCCTAGTAAAGTAACGAGCTTTCTCCAATAAGAACTGAGCGAGTAATCCTCCAATCCCTCCTTTGGTAGTCATGTGGGTTTCAACCTCAGACTTCCCTAAATGAACCAAAGCAACAATCTCATGAGATTTTGGCTCCCCCTCCAAACCGGTGAAAGGAACACGATCGGTAATAGGTAAATCCAGTAGATAAGAATACTCCTCTAATGTAGGCATCAACTGATAATCGGGAAAAGTGAAACATCGATACATCATATCATAGAACTGGACCAAAGTCGAGAGAATACCCTCCTTCATCGTAAGCTTCATGAGAGAAACGATGGATCCATACTTCTTCTGAACATCTGCAGAACTCTCAATGTCGGGAATTAGACTCATCAAATCATCTATCTAGGGATTCTTGAAACTGTAGTTGTAAGTTTTTCTTTTTCCAGAATCTATGGTAAATTACCTGGGATATTCACAAAGAGTCAACTTTAAGTCCCTTGAACCATAATGTTTTTTTAGAAGATGCTCATAGGTGCATGAATGCATGATGTAACAATCACACACAAGATCACAAACATGGGGGTTCATAGGTTCGGCGTCACGAGCATGGAGTCAAAGGTACTACCCGCAAGGTATGGTCTAATAGTTTATCACCTGCCGAACAAGGTTCTAAAAGGTTCCCAGAGTCTACATCCTTCCTTCAGATATTACCAACGTCCTGATTGACTCGGTAATTAGTAATATTCTCAGGAAAAACTCGTCTGAGCGTAGTATCATGTGACAACCATTTCCGGATTTCTCCGTCAAAGCTTCCGCACAACACCTAAAAGGCTAAGATGGGTTAAAGGTTCTATGGTCCTTAGTTTCAGCAAGCTCCCAGGTCAAAAGCAGCACGTCTTCCTGATTACTCGGTAAACGATACTACAGTCTAAGGGGCCTCCACTGAGTGGGGGATCTCATGCCTCCTTTTTTTGGGATTATTCCCTCAAAGTAAACATGACTATACCGCCCGTCCTATCTTAAGTTTACCCAAGTCCAGGTAGAGGACTTATGAGAAATAACCAAGCACCCTGAAAACCAGGAAAATCCAAACAAACATATATACAACACATAATATACAACAAACAAAAGCATATACACAAATAAACAAAGATAGGCTAAACCCACTTAGGGATGAACCAACAATAGGTCGATCTTTCCCTAGGAGAGTTGCTATTTTTCTGTAGCGGTAGAAATGTTGAGACTAAGCCATTGGATTGACTTAACCTGCACAGATCAAAAATAAAAAATCGCCACCGCACTTTATTGTTTCCAAAGGAATGGGAAAAGAGAAAATAACCCAAAAAGAGGGGGGAGAGAATCTAAGTTCGGGGATTGGTTATGCAAAGGGAAGGTATTAGCACCATAAACATCTACGGTACTCCGCATGATCCTCTTTGAAAATTTGTGTATTTTGGATATAAGTGTTGTATACAAAAAATGGATGGTGGAGATGAGAAAAATATATATTTTTAAAAATGTTGCAACCGTCGCAGTTGCGAACCTTTAGTGCCTACATACGCCTTCCGTGCAATAGGGGATCAGGGTACTCGTAGTTCACCTTTAAAAATTTAAAACACAAGTGTGTTGGTTAATTTTAAGAGACGAGACATCATCGTCTTATCCGAGTGGAAGAATATACTTACTACCCACGATTATGAGAAAGGAGAATTTGCGTCATCTCAAAGTGGAGGATATAGCTTGGATTTTAAAATCAACAAAGCCTCGCTCAACACCCAAGTGAAAAATATCTCACTTTACTACATATCATAAAAGTATAGTACTTCGCATCACTACAAGGGTTGACAAGAGTTAAATCATATTTGAGAAATTTTAAAGTAAAAAGCCAAAGTGGAAAAATAATTCGAATGAGATTGATTGACTTTTAGTCTTCTCACAAAAATGTCAAAGTATGATTAAGTTGGTTAAAATTTGATTAAGAAAATATTTTTGAAAATGCATGGACATAAGTCCAAGTTTATTGTGAAAGTGGTTCAAGTTTAGAAAACAAGAAGAGTTTTCAAAAGGAGGGAGAAGATTCTTAAAATTAAAGATGATGGGAGGAGATGAAGGGAATATCCTAAAACATAAGGTAAAAGCTAGGGAAAAGAATCGTCTAACCAACAAGAAGGCAACACTTGACACAATGAGTTAAAATTCCCATCCGTTGGATTGAAACCAAATAATAAAAGATAATAAACCTCTTAAGAAAACCAAGCTTCAATTGCATTATGTCTTCATAAAAATTGGGCAGAGTAACAGCTGTATACAGATGAATTCCCGATCACAAACAGAGCATGTAATCAAAATAACGTGCATGCAAAACAAACAAACAACCCAATGTCTCGGGGTAAACCCCAAGAACTCCAAACAAAATAACAATAGAGATCATAAGGTCTCAAGGTAGGTCAAAGTCTCTAATCCTGAGTCCAAGAAGTCCATCACTCCATAATGCCAAGGATAGTGACCAAATTTTCCAAGTAACATTAAAGTTTTTTATGGTTCAAGTTGATTATTAGGTATCTTCAAAAAGAAATGAAAAGCTCAAGTGAGAAAAATAAAATGACATAAAAGTAAATGCTCAAGTGATCAAAGATGAAAATAACATGAAATTTAAAAGCTAAAATAAATATGATTAAAGTAAAGAGCATAAAGTAAATGCATAAAATAAAGTCAATTGTTAGAAATTAGAGGTTAGTTGAATGACCATCTTGAAACTTGCATTTGAAACTCATTAGATGATTGATAAAACCAAAACCTCTCAATAATAAGTTTCATTTTCTTTTTGTTAAGTATATCATTCACTTCAAAATCTCAAGGCAACAATAAATGATCAATGATGTTTAAGTGATTCACTTTGACCAAAGCTTATGAAGATTCATTAGAGAATTGATAAAACCAAAGCCTCCTAATGATGAATCACAATATTATTGGATCAAAGGTTTCAAATTAACATACTTGGGCTTGCAAACATAGGTTTGGGCCACAAATGATCATTTCTCGAATCAGGATAAAATTTAGCGCTATGTTAAGCAGTCGTATGTGGATTTTTATAGAAGTCACACCTATTTTGAGGCCGGTCAATAGCAATCTATGTACCATATGTTTAGAGAATTGATATGTAAATCATTATCTAACAAAACGTGGTACAAGTAAGAAGGGGATAAGATGAAGAAGGAAGGGATAAGAATTAAACCACATTTGAACCAAAAATTTAATCAAGCTATCATTAAAATCATTCATCCATTTTTGTAGAGTTAAACTCAACACCCAAGATCAAATGATTTTGATGAAGCTCGTGATCAAAATCTCATAGTTCAAGATCAACCATAATATATACAAAAAATAAAATTGTATTTAAAAATAAAGAAGAAGATTTTTTAAAATGGTTTTAAATGAAAATAAAAGTGGAAAATGGAAACTATATTCAAAACATCCAAAAAAATTCAATGAGACCATAGAAAAATAAAAAATGAGCTCAAATATTTTTATAAAATTTTTGGTAATTTTTTAAAGTCAGAAACTATTTTTAAAATTAAAAGAAATGGGCAAAAGAACCAAAAATTGTGAAAAATAGTAAAGTCAGAAATAAAAATAAAATGAGGTCACCAATATTTGTCAAGAGGTCATTGGATCCTTCCATATTTTTTTCAGAATTTAAAAATTAAGAAATGTATTTTTAAACAATTAAAACAACTCAAATAAATTTTAAAAATATAAAAAATATCAAAACACAAAATAAATTTTTTGAAAAAATGATAATCATAAAGAGAAAAACCAAAAGTATTTTAAAGATTTTTTTATAGATTTTTTGAAATAAAAATCATTTTTTTAATGAATTTTTGAAATTTAAAACAAATAAAATATAAAATCAGAAAATAAAATAAAAACCAAAAAGATGTAGACCATTGGATGAGAGTCAAAACGCGTTAGTGAGTTAATTCAGTGGATCAGATGCACCGTGCATATCATGGTCCTCAGGATATAACACGCGTGATCAATTATTAAACATATTTGAATAAAATGCGTGGCAATTTGTTATATGTTGAAGACATACACGTAGGTCGTCTTCAACCTCAGTCCAAGAAATTTACAGGTTCATGAAATGGAAAAATTAGAGTTCGGTACCATTCGCATTTTCTCTTCAAGATGATTCCAACGGTACCCTCGCGAAAAATTTATATAAGTTTTAGCTCAGTCGTTTTGGAAGGAAAGATTTGAAAATTCATGGCCAAAACTCACTTCCAGTTGAAACCAAATGTTGCGACTAGAATCAGAATGATGAGAGCTTCATTATAGAACCAAATTTGAGAGAATTGGTGAAGGAATCTACCTATTGAAGTTCACATTCAGAGCTCTGAAACTTGACTTGGCTAGCACGATTTAGGAAGTATTGGAGCTTGGTTCTCCTTCTGTTAGCTTCAGTGAAGTTCAAGGATGAAGAATTGACAAAGAAAATGGATTGAGGAAAGCTGTAAAACCAAATTCAAAGTTGAAGAAAAGTGGGTTCAAGAGAAAGTTTGGCAGGGTGATTCTGGCTATCTAAGCTTGCGAAAATGAGTGCGATAGAGCCTGCATTTATAGGAGAAGTGAATAGAATCAAGAGGAGGGGTGAATGATGCAATTTGGAGGGAAATCGTGCGCACATGTTTTCATGAAATAAGTGTGATCACATGTGCATCTAAATGATGCGTTTTGACACTCTAAATCATCCACACGCTTATGCTAATAATGTTTAAGTAGAAAACACACTCAAATTTGGTGATTAGAAGTCAAATTATGGAAATTGCATTCTAACTGTTTGAGAAAATTCAGTTCCAAGGTATCAACTTTGAAATCATGGTGTGCACAATTTAGGGAACCTTAGGACTTGATTCTTGATGCATTGGAAAGATAAGATCACAAACTTTAAAATGTGCAAAGAATGGAATCAAATGGATGCTTGAACTGAAAGTTGTGATGGATCAAAGTTGAGAAAAAAATGCTGACATTTTGTAGTTAGAAAAATTCTAAGTTTTTCTTCAAAAATGACCTATAATGTCTTGCATCTAAACATGGTCTCCCATTTAAAATTTATTGTTGACCAAAAAAGATGACATGAAATAGATACCTTGAATGAAATTTTGATACTTGAACCATTTAAAATCTCCAAAAAATTAGAAAGTTATGACTTGGTGAAGTTGGTGAAAATTAATGAGATAACCTATAATCCTTTGAGTCTTTAAAACATCTTCCATCAATTTTCAGGCTTTGCAAATAAAAGAAGGGTCGAAGTTCACATATTTAAGATCATTGTGGAAAAGGAATGGGATCAAGGAGATAAAAATTGACCAAGTTATGATCTTTTGAAGTCTCATAAGGGAATTTGATGGCCTACCTAGAGGACTTGTAATCTTTCTCAATCATTAGACATCTTCCACATAAAATTTTCTTGAAACTTTTGAAGTTATTTGTTGATAACCCTTTAAAGAGGATAATGTATTTGGAATCACTCAAAAATACCAAAAGATGAGTAAGATATAGCCCTTAGAAGTTTAAAACCTTAGCTCATAGAGCAACAAAATGCCTTGGAAAAACTTTTCAATTTTGACAAACTTTCTTGCAAAAATACTTTTGTCTTGTAAATATAAGTTGTTGAGGATGATAATAAGAAACCATAGAAACCATAACCACTTACAAATATTAATAATTGAGGGAATTATGCACTTGTGATCAATAAATCAAGAACTTGTCCAATTAGGTCAAACCTCTTCAAACAACTTTTGCATCCTTTGACTTTCTTTAACAAATTGAGGCATGATGAATTATAGTATACCTTGTCATGATTTTATTTCAAAGCATATTCAATTATTAATCTTGAATCTGAATGAAGCTTTGTTGAAGAAGGCATGGAAATAAACTCATGAACCTATAGATCAACCTGATGAAATGTGTTGTGCTTCCACGTATATCATCATCAACTAGAGCAAAAATTCATAGTATTCATTAGTTAAAAGTTAATCAAAATAAAACATAGATGATAACAATATACAAGTCAAGGTTCTTGGTGATTCCTCATGAGCAAACTTAAAGATACGGAGAAGAACCAAACCCTAGTGTGATCTTGTTGTAATTGAGTTGATATGAGATGATAGAGGAATCTTAGGGGCAAAAGTTGGGGTACAACAAGGAGTACCAGTCCTTGATCAAATATCATTCACTAGTTTAGAGAAAACTCCAAAACCTGAAGTTATTACCAAGGCTTTACATTTGAAGAGGTCTGACATTTTAGATGATTGGAAAACGAGGAGTGAAGTCAAGAGTTTTCTAGCTAAGTTTCTGTTAGAGAAGGCTCGACTGTTTTGGGAGGCTATGGATTTGCAAGATTTTGAAGAAGTTTTGGCTCTTATAATTTATGGGCTAGTATTGTTCCCTAATCCAGACTAACTCATAGATGTGAATTCAGTCAAAATATTCCTTTCTCGTAACCCTGTGCCTACTTTGCTCGGAGATATTTTGCATACTCTTTACACTCGTACCACGAGGAAGAGAGGGGATCTTATGTGTTGCATACCGTTTCTACTAGGTGGTTTATTTCACACCTTCTCCGATCAGTTTTGAAGAATGAATAAGGTTTGATTTGGTCTCAAAGGATGATGTCGCTCTCTCATTCTGATATCTTCTGGTGTTCTCGATCTCAAGAGAACATTACTATCATTGACCATTGTGGGGAGTTTCCTAATGTTCCATTCTTAGGTATTAGGGGAGGTATTACTTATAACACTTCTCTGGCTCTACAACAATTTGGTTATGCGCGAAGAGATGGTCCTCATGATGCACTTATCCATGGTATTGTATTCGACTACGAAAACGATGTCCAAGGTTATCGTCAAAGGTTTGTACGAGCTTGGGGTATGGTGAACAAGGTTGATAGCAAGACTTTGGGACATAAGAACTCCATTCCTTTGGAGCCTTATCTTAAATGGGTGCGAGCTCGCGCTTAAAACCTCATGGTGCCATATCCAGCTATCCTACCAATCGTTATGGACCCTGTTGCTGAGGGGGGTATTCCTTATACCATTCTCCATCCTGACAGGCCTATTGACCTCGAATAATTACAGAGATCTTGGATTTAATTCAAGGGAGAACGAGACACCTTTAAAGCTCGATTCTACGTAAGCGAGAAGAAAGTGTTGGAGCTCACAAAGCAACTTCACGAGGAGCAAAGCCTGAATGCCTACCTCGACACAAAGAGGAAATTCCCGTGGGAGACTTGAGTCTTTTGTTTTAGGATTTCATTTTGTTGTCTCTTTGAGACATTTTTGCTTTCCTATTTTAAGCCCAAGGGGCAATTGTAACTCTTTAACTTCTTAATGCAATTATTGTTTCTGTTTCCTTTTTGGCTAGCAAATCTAAATCTCTTGAGATCCTTGAAAACATTGCATCCACATAGCATGCATCATGTCATAAGCAGGTTTTCCGATACATGTTTACTCATCTTTTTACTGTTTATTTCAGTATAAGATGGCTCTAGAGACAACCGTCCAAGATCTGCAAACTCAACACGCGTAGTTCCAAGAGACTCTCCTCAATTTAGCTAAAGGACAACAAGAAATGATGACACTTCTTGCCACCAAAAAGAAGACCAAGAAACGGGTTGTTATCCTCAACATGGGAAGAAGGTTCAAGGGGCCTACCTGAGTGGCTCAAATAGAAGAGGCTTATTCTGAGGAAGAAGACAATAAAGATGAGGATGTTAGAAGCACCAGGGCTGGGGGTGGAAATAACAAGATTTTTGAGGACAAAGACTATTCCAATGAACAATACCCATCATCAGATAACAGATACAAACAGCTAGAAGACCGACTCAAGGCTGTAGAGATCCAAATAGTGCCTGGTTTGGACTTTGGAGACTTAGGTTTGGTCCCTCGGGTGGTCATTCCCCACAAATTCAGGGTTTTGGTCTTCTCCAAATATGATGGAGTCTCTTGTCCCAAGATGCATGTGAGGTCTTATGTTTGCAAGATTCAACCACACACCACTAATAGGAAGTTATGGGTTCATTTCTTGAAAGAGATCTTATCTGGGACACAATTGGAGTGGTTCTATCAACTAGAAGGGACTAATATCCACACATGGGAGGATTCGGCTACTGCCTTCTACAAACAATACCAATACAATGATGACCTCGCACCAACTCGTGTGCAATTACAAAATATGACTATGGGCTCGAAGAAAGGCTTTAAAGAGTATGCTCAAAAATGGAGGGACCTGGCTGGAAGGGTGCAACCCCCTTTGACTGACAGAGAATTAGTGGACATGTTCATGGGCACCTTGACTAGTCCATTCTTTAATTTGCTGATTGGGAGTTCTTTGTTAGGATTTATTGAGCTGATTTTGACTGGCAAACAAGTTGAAAGTGGAATCAAAAGTGGGAAGATCCTAATGGCCTCAACCTTTACTATTGTAAAGAAACCATTTGATGGTAAGAAGGAGACTAATGTTGTTTATGGACAAAGGAGCCGTATCAAGAATGATCGTCATCAGCCAGTAGAAGTAGTATTGATTTCTAAATCAACCCCAGTTCAATGACCACAACGATAAAACAATCAGCAAAGGTCGGATGCCCCGAGAAGGCAATTCACTAGGATCAATATGCCATTGTCTCAAGCTTTACAACATTTGCAAAATTGATAACACTGCGGGATCCTCTACAAAATCCCAACACATCATCTTCGAAGTATAACCTGAATGCAAGGCATGCATACCATTCCAATAGTCCCGGGCACAACACCAATGATTGTTGGACTCTAAAAAGCAAAATCCAAGATTTGATTGGCAACAAAGTTATTAAGTTTGACCCTCCATAAACCCCTAATGTGGTTACCGCACCCATGCCCAGTCATGGTAAAGGTGTTAATGTTGTTGACGATGTTTCCTATGTCTCCTCCATCAGTGATTTGACCACTCTTTTATTGTCTGTTAAGAAGAATCTGTTAAGAGCCCGTTTATTTCCTGGTTGCCTTAAATTTTTTTACCATTGTGCTTCCCAAACTAATGGTTGTATATGGCTGAATAAAGGTATTCAACGCCTGATTGATAGCCATGAAATTTTTTTCGAGAAAACTCCATCCATGAAGAGTTTGCCTGAAAGTATACCTCAAGAGCTGAGACTTGAAGATGTTTCCATAATAACAATTTCAAATACTCCTATTAGGATCACCTATAAAGTCCCTATAAGGATTCTTGCTGAGCTAAGAGTGGCTCCCTTGATTATCACTACACCAGGGCCAGTCCCTTATTCCTCTAACAAAGCGGTGCCCTGGAACTATGGGGAAGAATTTTATTATCATGGTGTCAAGCAAGAGCCATTCATAACTGAAAATGAAGATCCTGAAGTTACAAACATTGTCGGAACTAGTAAGGTCTCTAGGACAAGGAGGATCTTCTCTCCAGAGATCTCTTCTCCAACAACTATAATAACACTTGTTTCCATTCCTATTGCTGGGCCAACTGCCATTGCCTGAGGTAAAGAGAAAGTAACTGAGCCTGCCATGACAGAGGCACCCTCAAAAGAAGTGATAATTGAAGACCCATCTAGACAAGAGATGGAAGAAATTTTGAAGATCATTCATAAAAGCGACTACAAAATAGTTGAGCAATTGGGGAAAACACCATCCAAGATATCCATGTTGTCCTTGTTATTATGCTCCGAAGCATATTCCCAAGCTTTGTTGAAATTCCTGAAGAATGCCCATGTACCACAAGAGACCACTGCTAATCAATTTGAGAATTGTGTAGCAAGCCTAACCGCTGACAATGGTTTAGGCTTTTCTGATGCAGATTTAACTCCAGCAGGGAAGAATCATAACAAAGCTCTATACATCTCTATTGAATGAAAAGGCACTACTTTGGTGCATGAGTTAGTAGATACAGGGCCCTCCCTAAATGTTTTACCCAAAGGTGCTTTGGATAGACTGGACTGTGAAAGGCTGGTGCTGAAACCCAACGATATTGTGGTAAGAGCCTTTGATGTGTTAAAGAGAATGGTCCACAGAGAGGTTGATCTTCCGATCAAGGTGGGATCTCAAGTATTTAATTCAACATTTTATGTAATGGATATCCGTCCGGCCTATTCATGCTTGCTCGGACGCCCATGGATTCATGTGGCAGGTGTGGTTACCTCTACATTGCATCAAAAGCTGAAATACCCAGTGAAAGGAAAGATTGTCACAGTCTGCGGAGAGGAAGAATATATGGTCGGTCATTTGAACTCTTTCAAATATGTTGAAATAGATGAAGAATTCATTGAAACCCCCTGCCAGATATTTGAGGTAATCCCTCCAATGATTGTTGTTGCTACTCCTGCTACTCCTAAAATCTCTAAGGGAAAACCAAGAATAGCCTCTCTAAAGGATGCGGAGGCTATTGTAGAAGATGGAGGTTGCACTATCTGGGGATAACTTCTTGAGATCCCCTATAAATCAGAAAAATTTGGATTGGGTATCACTTCAAAGGCTCAGAAAGAGGTTCTTCATGTTCGTGCTGGAAGACCACCTCTCTATATTAGCAACAATCAAGTCAATGCTCTGGAAGACATTGATAGTGACAGTGACTTAGACGACTATATATTCCCAACTACTGACGGTGGAATCAACAACTGGATGGATAAATACTTCATCTCAATCTCCTTCAGCTAGGAGTAATTGTTATTTCCTACTTTCATTGCTTTAAGAAGTTTGTCTGTATAATTTCTTTAAAAACAATGACTTTAAACCTAGTGCCTTTCCCGGGGCACAATGGTCCATTTGTTAAGGGTTGTCATTTCATATATCATATGCTCATTTAATAAAAACATTGGACAATTTTTCATTCAAATTTTGTGCTCCTTGTCTTTCCTTTACTGCATTTTCAAATATCCACGTGACCTTACATGCACAAACACACATTTGCAGATCCACATCCACTCAGGATCTCATTGACAACAATTATGCTATTGTCGTTTATGACTTCAAAAATCCAATTTATCAAGCCGAAGACGGAGGTGAAGAAGATTGTGTGATACCTGGAGAACTCGCCATACTCCTGATACAAGAGGAAAAGGTTATCCAACTGCACGAAGAACTGGTCGAAGTGATAAACTTGGGTGCTGAGGAAGATAAGAAAGAAGTCAAGATTAACGCAAACCTAGAAAGCAGTGTCAAGAGAATATTGGTTCAGATGTTGCATGACTACGTTGAAGTATTTGCTTGGTCATACAAAGACATGTCAGGACTCGATACTGATATCGTGGTTCATCATTTTCCAACGAAAGAAGGTTGTTCTCCGATCAAACAAAAGGATCGTCGCAAGCGCCCTGATATGTTAGAGAAGATCAAGGCTGAGGTAATGAAACAGTTCAATGTAGGTTTCTTGGCAGTGACATCGTATCCCCAATGGGTTACAAATGTTGTTCCAGTGTCGAAGAAAGACGGTAAGGTCCGTATGTGCGTAAACTACATGGATTTAAATAGGGCAAGCCCCAAAAACGACTTTCCACTACCACATATTAATTTCTTGGTTGACAATACTGCTCAACACAAGGTATTATCCTTCATGGATGGCTTCTCAGGGTACAACCATATCAAAATGGCACCTTAAGAAATAGAGAAAACTACCTTTGTCACACAGTGGGGCACCTTCTATTATAAGGTCATGCATTTTGGGATGAAGAATGCAGGCGCAACTTATCAACGGGCTATGTCGGCATTATTTCATGATATGATTCATCATGAGATAGAAATATATGTGGATGACATGATAGAAAGATCACAAACTGAGGAAGAGCACCTTGTTCATTTGCATAAACTGTTTGACAGGATGAAGAAATACAAGTTGAGGTTGAATCCCAACAAATGCACCTTTGGGGTAAGATCTGGAAAGCTACTATGCTTCATCGTCAATGGCAAAGGAATTGAAGTTGATATGGAAAAGGTCAAATCTATCCAAGAAATTCCATCTCCCTGTACTAAGAAGAAGGTCAGAGGTTTCTTGGGAAGACTCAACTACATTACTTGATTCATCTCTCAACTGACTGCTACTTATGAACCACTCTTCAAGCTGCTGAAGAAAGATCAAGTAGTAAAATGGAATGACGACTGCAAAATAGATTTTGACAAGATCAAAGAATACTTACAAGGGCCTCCAATTCTGATGCCACCAGTTGAAGGAAGACCTCTGATCATGTACTTAAATGTGTTAGAGAATCCAATGGGGTGTGTGCTGGGGCAACATGACGAGTATGGTTAAAAAGAGCATGCAATATACTACCTTAGTAAAAAGTTTACCAACTGTAAAACAAGATATTCACTGCTCGAGAAAACTTTCTGCACCTTGGCATGGGCTACTCACTGACTAAGACAATATATGTTGACTCATACTACACTATTGATCTCAAATATGGATCCCATCAAGTACATCTTCGAGAAGCCAGCTCTCTCCGGAATAATAGCTTGATGGCAAATGGTTTTAACTGAATATGAAATTCATTACAATACTCAAAAATTAATAAAAGGAAGTGTACTGGAAGATCATTTATCACATCATGTTGTGGATGACTACCAATCTATGAACTTTGAATTCCCGGACGAGAATATCATGCTGATTACAGATTGTGAAAATCCTAGACTGTATGAAGGACCTGAGCAGGGATTCCGATGGACTATGGTTTTTAATGGAGCTTCCAATGCACTGGGTAACAGAATTGGTGCTGTGATTATTTCCCCTGAAGGTTGCCATACGCCTTTCACTTCCAAACTTTGTTTTGACTGTACCAATAACATGGCTTTGTATGAGGCGTGCATCTTGGGTGTTAAAGCCGCTATTGACCTAAGAATCAAATTCTTAAGTGTATATGGAGACTCATCTTTGGTCATCAGTCAAGTCAAGGGAGAATGGGATACAAAACATCCAAATCTTATCCCTTACAAAGAACTTGTGCTAACCTTGATCCCGTACTTTGAATAAATCACCTTTGAACATATCCCAAGGGAAGAAAATCAGTTGGCAGATGCCTTAGCTACCATGTCATCCATGTTCAAGGTCAAATGGGATAATGAAGCTCCCATAATTAATATTGATAGATTTGACGAACCAACGCACTGCTATGAAATTGACACTGATGGTGTAGAGGAGAAGCCTTGGTTTCACGAAGTTAAAAGGCATATCGAGGCTCAAGAATACCCTGAAGGGGCATCAATCAATGATAAGAAATTCCTACGGAAGTTCTCATCCAAGTTCTTCTTGAGTAACGAAACTCTATACAGGCGCAACCATGATTCAACTTTGCTCTATTGTGTGGACAAGAAGGAAGCAGAGAAAATTATGAAGGAAATGCATGAAGT
This sequence comes from Vicia faba, assembly GCA_948472305.1. Taxonomy (NCBI): domain Eukaryota; kingdom Viridiplantae; phylum Streptophyta; class Magnoliopsida; order Fabales; family Fabaceae; genus Vicia; species Vicia faba. The sequence continues at coordinate 1,419,249,056 of OX451735.1, forward strand.
CATCTTTGGTACTCACTCTAGTGGACATACTATGGCCAAGAAGATTCTAAGAGTTGTTTACTATTGGTCGACTATGGAAACCGATTGTTTCCACCACTCGAGGACTTGCCATAAGTGCCAAATTTTTATGCTGATAAGTTCATGTACCTCAAATTACTTTGAATTTCATGACTTCCCCTTGGCCATTCATAATATGGGGAATCAATATGATTGGAGAAATCAAACCTACTGCCTCTAATGGACATCATTTCATTCTTGTCGTTATTGACTATTTTACTAAATGGGTTGAACCAACTTCATTTGCCTCAGTTACCAAGAACATCGTGGCCCGGTTCATAAAGCATAACCTCATATGTCGGTATGGTATCATTGAGAGAATCATCACTAACAATGGTACCAATCTCAACAATGACATGATCACTGAACTCTGCACACAGTTCAAGATGAAGCATCACAACTCTTCTCCATACAGACCTAAGATGAATGGAATAGTGGAAGCCGCCAACAAGAATATAAAGAAGATTATGCAAAAGATGGTGGTGACCTATAAAGATTGGCATGAGATGTTACCATTTGCTTTTCATGGATATCGTACCTCGGCGCGAAGATCAACTAGGGAAACCCCATTCTCTCTAGTCTACGGTATGGAAGCTTTCCTGCCTGTCGAAGTCCAAATTCCTTCTCTAAGAATCATGGAAGATGTAGACTTGGGCGAAAACGAGTGGATTCATACTAGGTTGGATCAGTTGAATCTGATGGACGAGAAGAGCTTGCGGTTGTATGTCATGGTCAGACGTATCAAAAACGTATGATCAAGGCATTCAACAAGAAGATCAAGCATCGAGTATACCAAGCTGGTGACTTGGTAATAAAGTGCATCATTCTACAACAAGGAGATCCCAGGGGGAAATGGTCTCCCACCTACAAAGGGAAATTTGTTGTCAAGAAAGTATTCTCGGGCGGTGCTATGATTCTAACCACTATGGATGGCGAAGATTTCCCGCACCCTGTGAACACGGACATAGTTAAAAAATACTATGCATAAGAATGACCCGCTAGGTTGACACACCTAGTAAAAAATAAGGGCATCCCAGCGAACCAAAATGGTTCGGGAAAAAGTTAGGGATATATACAAAAGATTGTACACCTGGCAAGTCGAAAACCTGAAAGGGCGGCTTGGGAAAAAAAGGATATCCTGGTGGAGTGAAAACCCGAAAGGTAGGTCCAGGAAAAAATTAGGGATTAAAAGCATACGACTATGTCCCGTTGGATCACTTACATTCAAGCTTTATTACTAAAGTCAAAAGATCAAATGGTACAAGATCAGCCCAATCAACTTCTTCCAATGGCAAGGGATGGGATGTTCGAAGACACTAGGGAAATAGAAGAGTTTGGAACCCAATTAAATCACTTCCACGTGGCTATACATTTTGTTTTCACTTTTTACTCTTTTCATTTCATGACGACTTCCTCTTACAAGGATTTCCATCTCTTTATACAAACTCGCTTGTTTATAGGCAAATTATCAATACAAATAAACTTTAAAGTTCAAACTTTTGTTTTTTTCTATTTTGTTTGCAAAAACATCCAATGACTAAATTTAATGAACATATGCATATGAACATGATTAACTGTTAACAAATAGATGCATAAGAACATGAATAACCATTTACTCAAAATTCTAGGAGTTGGGATGACACTCAAGCCGTACATAAAACCCCATGGAGCTACTTCAAAGAGACTATCCCCACATAGTAGTCTTAACAAATAAGGGTATATTCCCCGTAATCCCCCCGGAAGATCGCTCCAGCAAATAAGGAGTTTAATCTCTTTCCCGACAATACCACCAACCTATGAAATTCCAATCAATACAGTTCATAAAACCCCTTCCAATTTCTTCTCTCTAGCAAATTCAATTTCCCCAAGAAAATTTGGTTTCCTCACCAGTACCACTCCAACAACAGGGTTTATTTCCACAACAGGGTTTATTTCCCCAACAAACTACAATTTCCCCAACTCGAGTCTATTCCTTAGACTACTACAAACCACTGACAAAACTACTCTCCCAAATGAAGTTATCATTATCCCCTGAAAGTTACTGCAAAACCTAGAATCTGACCAGATACCAGTTAATTTTTATCCTCCCCAGACGAGTCAAAAGATTATCCGTCTCTTTTATCCTCAATCAGGGAGTATAAAGATTATCCTTCCCAGACGAGTCGAAAGTTTAAACATCTCTTTTATCCCCAGTCAGGGTATATAAGAATTAAACTCCCCAGTAGAGAAACAAACGACTAAGGTTCCTAAACTCTACTCCCAAAAAGAAATCAATACATCCCTTGCAGAGTTTCCTCAAATAAGTAAGCAAGAATCTCCAGCGGAAGCATTTTAGAGAAAATTAAAGATACACATACTCTTCATCCCCCGCAATAGTCAGCGATTTATTTTCCCGGACAAAATACAACACAGACTTACAAATACAAAGCAACAACATTACACATTCATACGTCATAACATATGCATATGAAGAGCATATAACACAGTCTCATTTATTTTGAGAACATCATTATGAAATGCATTTCATACATCATGACATTTCATACAGTTAACTCTTTACCTTTTCAGGAAGAATCGTTCGACAGACCGATATCATCAACAAATCCTTAAAACAAATTGTAGGTCATTCCCTGAAACAAAACATGGAAAATATCTACATGATGGATACTCCCTTCAGACCTCTGCTGGCTCAGACTAAATTGACTAAAGATTTATTCTGATACTTCTCTCAGTAGACCTTTTCTGGCTCAGATTAAAACGACCAAAGATTTATTCTGATACTTCTCCCAATTAAGTATTTAAAGAAATCTACTGGCTCAGATTAAATCGACCAAAGATTTATTTTGATACTTCACTCAGTAGACCTTTTCTAGCCTAGATTAAATCAACCAAAGATTTATTCTGATACTTCTTTCAGTAGAACTTTCCTGGCTCAGATTAAATCGACCAAAGATTTATGATGATACTTCTCCCAGTTAAGGATCTAAAGACATCTTCTAGCTCAGATTAAATCGACCAAATATTTATTTTGATACTTCTCTCAGTAGACCATTTTCTGGATCAGATTAAATCAACCAAAGATTTATTCTGATACTTCTCCCAGTTAAAGATTTGAAGACCTTTGTTGGTTCAAATTAAATCGACCAAAGATTTATTCTGATACTTCTCTTGGTAGACCTTTTCTAGCTCAAATTAAATCAACCAAAGATTAATTCTGATACTTCTTTCAGTATACCTTTCCCGGATCAGATTAAATCGACCAAATATTTGTTATGATACTTCTCCCAATTAAAGATTTAAAGACATTTGCTGGCTCAGATTAAATTGACCAAAGATTTATTCTAATACTTCTCTCATTAGACCTTTTATGGCTCAGATTAAATCGACCAAAGATTTATTCTGATACTTCCTCTAGTTAAAGACGAACACAGACATCTTCTAGCTCAGATTAAATTGACCAAAGATTTATTCTGATACTTCTTGCAGTAGACATTTTCTGTCTCGGATTAAAGCCGAGCGTAGACTTAGTCTAATTTCTCTATCAACAGTTACTTTGGATGGCATCTATAAGCCCATCACCGTCAACTCTTTGTTACCTCTCCAAATGGAATCTCTAAGCCTATTCCCGATATGATCAACAAACAATTTTACTTCATGCACAAGCGAGTGCAAATTTCTGGGCACTTAAGTGTTCAATCATCTTCATCCTTCAAGTCACGAATGGCAGACAAGCCAATCTAGCTCTTCAGGTCTAAGAAGATTGAACAGGGGAAGCTGTTGTACCCCAAAATTTTCCCTCTCTTTTCTCAATACATTTCTCACAAAAGATCTCAAATGCTCAAGGATTCTCAAAGAGTTGATCAAACAAGCTCACCTCCTAAGCACTGAGACCACAAATTAGGGTTTTGGTTTTCTCAAGGAAAATTGGATTTTTTATGCCTAGAGTGACTTTCATTGTTCATTATAGGTCTTCAAGAATGCTCATACCTATTTTCAAGTCTTGCACCACAAATTTGCTCAATTAATTGCTCAGATGACTGGAAATCAGCTGTATTGGGAAAAAGTCAATTATGGTCAACATATAGTCAAAAATCATGATTTTTGGCCAACATCAACATTTTGAATTCATATTTATCAATTGATAAAGGGTTGATCACAATTCCTCAAGAAAAGCACTCAAATCATCAAAGGGGAAAAATTATCACAATCAAGGTTTTGACTGAGAATGACTTATCATTGACTTTTGACCTAGTACATGACCTAATGGCTTGGAGCATGATCTCAAGGACTCAAACACAATATCTTTACCTAATTTTATGGCTCAAATCATTTCTCAAGACCAATGGATTGATAGTTGAAATTTGGATCAACTGATGAAAAGTCAACTGACACACAAAAAGTCAAACTTTGACTTTTTTGTCAACATTGAATTTCAAAGATCGGGATTCATCAAAACATTAAAAAAATATCAAACTTGATCATCAAGAATCAAGAAATTCAAAAAAGTCAACAAAAAGTCAAGATTTAAAAGATTTAGAAAAATTCTAAGTGTTTTTTAACCTTGATAATTTCACTACTTCATGACAATTTTTCACCACGACGCAAGATGATTCAAGGAAAACTTTCAACATGAAAGTTTTAGATCTTGATGAATTCTGCAACTTTTTCCCTTAGGGTTGATGTCCAAAAAATGCTTAGGTTATGAGATATAGGCCCATGAAGTCATGACTTTTTTTATCAAAAACACTTAGTGAAATCTTCATCAAGTTAGGACGATTTTTTGTCCCAACTTCTTGGAAATTTTTCACCAAGTTCCAAGTTTATTTATCCAAAGTGGTCAGCATGCATGTTTTAGACAATGTTTCAAGCTTTCCAAAATGTCCAAGAACTTTAAGAGATCATACTTGAGCTATAAGTTTCGAAGAGAATAAGTTGAGCATCCATTCTTGAATTTTAGGTCATCTTCATGAAGAACACATAACCAAATCCCATAACTAGGCTGCATAATATTTCTTTGAAGGCCTCTTGAATTTCCAATCTATCCACAATCAGATATTTACACAACTTATTGAGCTATGATCCAAGAGCTTGATCCATTGTCCAAGTTAATTTGCCATTAAGGGAAGAAAGTTCACACTTCCATTTTGGAAAAGTGACTTTAATCACAAAGTTAACTTGTCTTGAGCCTCTAACTTGTTTGTTCTGATCACACTCAACATGTATGCTCAGAAGCAACATGTTTAAAGTTCCTAACTACCCTAAGAGCCCTGGTACCATTGCATTGGAACAATGTTTATCAAAGTTGCTTCAAAATCAAGTTTCAAAACCATAACATGTGATCTTGTGAATCTGATTATTTCGAACCCTCAAACCTTTAATCTATAAATAGAGAGGTTATTTGAAAGCTAAGACATAAACTCATAAGCCCTGAAACAGTCACAAATTACATGAACTAAGAATTTGCATTTCAAACCTCCATTGTTTCATATTCTGACCTTGAACTTCAAATTCAAAATCTACTCGTGTGTTTTCACCACTAATCAATCACAAAGCTTCCATACCTCATTTATAACTCATCCCCACCCCTATTTCATAATCGTAACTCCATTTTCCTTATCTTCCAAACTCAAAAGCAGTCACCTGCAACTTGACTTCTCCATGAAGATTCAGGCACTTTCAGCACAAAGTAAGAGTTGCATTAGCTTCCTAGGAGTTCAGTGAAGCTATTCAGATCATCACAACACCTCCAGGAGTTCTCAAAATCCATACACTATTTCTAGTTTTAAGGTAAGTTTTCTCAACTTTGAACTCTCTCTACAAGCATCATTAATGGTTACTTTGTGAATGAAAAATGTAGACATCATTTCCCTGAAGCTAACCATGCCTTTAGTTTTCATTTATGTTGCCTGAGTGATGTGAATTTTGAAGTTGAACTTTCTAAAACAATTAGGTTTTATTTGGTACCAACAGAAATTCATGTTTATCTTTGAGAGTTAGCTTAAGTTATTTATATGGTTGACATCGCGTTGGAAAATGGGACCACTATCATATTTACATTTTTGAAAATGGATGTGAATGAGCAAGTTCAGAATTCATAGAAATGGTGTTGTTGTTCTGGGAGCGCAAGGTTGAAGATGAAGACATTTTCAAACATTTAGAAACAAGTTTATTTTAAGTTTATTGCAACATGTATTATGACTGGATGAAACAACCACTCGAGTGGCAGAGGAAGCGCGCGTAAGGCTTTAATGTATAAGGACCTAGGTTCGAGCCCCAGTGGTACCATTTTGCTTTCTTCACATTGTTTTCTTGCAGATTCAGTGCGCCTAGCTTCCATGAGTCCACCATGCGCCTCTCTCCACACCATCAAATCAGCCAAGCCATCAAATCCAATGCACCATAGGCGCACCCCCATGATGCACTCTCATAAGCTAGTCATATGGAATCCAAACGACGCTTGGGTTCTCCATCTTGGGCCTGACATTTTTGCTTGCTAGCACCCCTATTTTAGATTTTTTTTTGGAATAACCAAGTATTAAAAAAAATCGCAAATAACCATGTTTCGGAAAAAATTACGCAAATAACCATGTTTCAAATGACTCTCCAAAGGAGGAGACATCTCACTTGGCGCCTCCACTAAGAATTTAGCACTAGGCGCCATCTCACTTGGCTCCTCCTCTCTCTTTTAGCCAAGTGAGATGGCGCATGCACTATAAAAGTGAGAGGAGGCGCCATCTCACTTGGCTCCACGGGCAAAATGCTGTTTTTTATAAATAATTCGTCCGTTTCTCCGTCATTTCTCACACTTTCTCGCACTGTTTTCTTATTTTTTACTCTGTTATTTGCGTCATGACATTGCCCATAATTTTTACCAGAGATGGTTACGTTATCTTCTCCGCCATAAAACCAACGATGAAAATGAAATTCTGACACATTCACTCCATGGAGCGTCTGAAGCGGGAGTTGATGCGATGGCTAGATGGAGACATCGTGGAGGGGGGGGGATTCGAAGGATCCAGCAAAGACGAACAACAACCTCACATGCGACAGGAAGACCTAATTTTTGGTTGGAGGAAGTCAAAACAGACAGCGGCGTAATGTTGATGATGCATGCGTCAGAGGATATGGTTTTAACAGTTGTAATTTCGTAGACAGAATATCGTGTTTTTTTATTGTACGCACAATGTTTATCATAAAAAATACTGTTAATAAAAAACCCTAATGTTTACAACATAATAAAGGAAAGATTTTATGTAATACAATTTTTATGTTGTCGAGGCAGTAGCCCGATTCGGACAATTTTTGCGATTGTGTCCGACCTGACGACATAAACCATACTTTATTTCCAGCTTGTCAAGGGAGTCCATTTCGGTTGTGATGCGCTTACTTTTGGGACGACCCTTTTTGTTCCTTCACATTTGGTCATTGTGCCATACTATTTCACCGTTGTATGCAGGCCAATAATCTGGTTTTTCTACCAAAGGGAAACTGTTGTTATAAATGTTGAGCAACGTTTCAGATTTGTAAATGTGTGACAGAAGTTGTAGCGCGTTTGATGAGTATAGGCACACGCGGCAATGACATGAGAGCAAGGCATACGAAAGGCTTGAAACTTGCCACAATCGCACCAACGAGAAGGTAGTACAACCCTATATTCTTGTCTTGGCATGCCCTCGTTATGGTCGATTGTCTCTTTCACAATGAAGTTGTGGCTGTGTCGGTCAAACCGTATAACCATATGGGTGTTGGCTTTGGCACTTTCTGCCTTAATGTACTTCATGCAGCTTTCACTCCATAGTTGTCCAGATTGAAACAATGCATTCCATATTTCACCTCTTTTGGCAAACAACAAAGCCATCCTAAAATACATAGATTTTACCAAAGCAGTGACCGGGAGGTTTCATATGCCTTTGAATACCCCATTCATCGATTCAATTAGATTTTTTGTCATGTGCCCCCATCTTTGGCCATTGTCGTAAGACCTAGTCCATTTTTCTACCGGAATATTGTCGATCCACCTACCGGCTTCCGGATTTGACAAACAGATCTCATTGCGGTAATATTTGAATGTAGGTTGTGTCAATGCATATCCCGCATTCATAGCCGCTTTCCTTCGTGTTTTGTCTTTGATCTCCCTCGTGAAATTTTGGACGATATGTCTAACGCAATAGACATGCGTAGAAGGAGGGTCATGCCAACTGTTTGCAGGATTATTGTATGCACTTTCAATGGATGCATGTCTATCCGAGATCAAACAAAGATCTGGTTGAGGAGCCACGTGTGTTCGCAGATTTTTCAGAAAAAAGCTCCAAGCACCACCAGTCTCCCCCTCGACTAGGGAAAAGGCAATTGGGAAAATGTTGTTGTTACCATCTTGTGCAACTGCCATCAGTAGCGTGCCTTTATATTTCCCATACAACCAAGTCCCATAAATTTGTATAATTGGTTTGCATGATGCAAACCCTGTGAAGCAATGTTGAAATGCCCAAAACACTCGACTGAATATTCCATTTCCGTTGAGTTGACTACCATCCGGGGCGTATGATGGCACTGTTTCCAGAATGTAAACACTACCCGGAGAATAAGTCTGGAGTGCATTCAGGTAGCGAGGAAGTTCTTGGTATGAATCCTCCCAGTTTCCGTATACCTTTTTAATCGCCTTGGTCTTTGCTAACCACGCCTTACGGTAAGATAGAGTATAGTTAAAAACCGTAGTGATGTGGGAGATGATGGCTTTTACCTTCAAAGATGGATCGTTGCTGACGAGTGGTAGGATTTCTTAACAAATGAGATCGTAATTAAGTTTTCGATGATCATGTGATTGAGTAGAATTGACACAAGTGTGGGTAGACATGGAACCTATGACCCAACAATCACCTCTTAATCTGTATGATGAAGTGAGCTTGAACATACAATCAGGGTGGACACACTTGATCTTGTACCTTTCTGGGTTTACACGGTCCACCTTAAAATTGACTGAGTTGAGCATGTGGAATTTTTTGATGGCTCTGATACATTCTTCTCTGTTACGAAACTTGTCTTTCTCTTTTAAGTTTTCATTTGATTGCATATACGGATTGAAAAATAAATCAGAAGATGGTTCATCTCCGCCCATGTTGAAGTTTGTCATGTGCGGAGGTGGTGTGTAGATCTCGTTTGCAGGAATGCCAGGTATCCCATCGTCTTTAGAATCATCATTGACCATTTCGTCAAACTCTAACTCGTCATATTCTTCTACTTCATCAACTGCATCTACCTCTGCTTGTTCGGTCTCCAAAGGATCAACCACTTGTGTCACCTGATGCTCTCGCAGCATAATGTACAACTCAATAGAGTCATACCCAGAATACTCATGACTGGAAAATATATTCTGAAGATCCTCGTCATCTTGAACCTCAACCTTATAAAATATTATTTGGTTGTTACCAAAAAAAACTGGATTCTGATAAAATATTTGTGTCACCAGGCCTCGTCCAAGTTTGGCTTCCAATCGTTTTTTGAAGTACAAGAAATTGGCTTTCCTGTTTAAACAAAATCAGATGTTGTCTGTGTCTCTAAACAAAAACCCAGAGGTGGGACAAATGTATGTCTCACGGTTGAAATGTGCACTGATGACATATTGGGGTGCAAAGTCCATTGCGTATGATTGTTTAAAGGTTTGAAGGTTGGAAGGTTTGAAGCTTATAAGTTATTTGAAGGTTTGAAGGTTTGATTGTTTGAAGGTTTGAAGGTTTGATTGTTTGAAGGTTTGAAGGTTGGAAGGTTTGAAGGTTTGAAGGTTGGAAGGTTTGAGAGATTAAGTGAATCAGTGTTTTGATAAATGTAAGACTAAATAGGTCATACTGAATTTGAATTAACTAAGGTTGTAACCTCTAAGGCTCCTCCCATCACGTCCAATAGTGTTACCTAGGTTGTCACCTAGCCTGAGCCTACTCTGCAACCCATGCCACCTCTTATACGCCAATGGGGATGGAGACACCTTTTATTTTTGTACTCTTTCGCCAAGTCCAATGGCGCCTCCCTTCATGTCCAGTCGTGTTACATGCATGCAGAGATGCCTTCTCCAAGGTTACCACCTAGCCTGCACCTACTCTGCACCTACACTGTAACCTCTAAGGCTCCTCCCATCATGTCCAATAGTGTTACATGCATTCAGGGATGCCTTCTCCAAGACTGTCACCTAGCATGCGCCTACTCTGCAACCCATGCCACCTCTTATTCTCTAATGGGGATGGCGACACCTTTCATTTTTGTACTCTTTCGCTAAGTCCAATGGCGCCTCCCTTTCTGTCCAATCGTGTTACATGCATGCAGAGATGCCTTCTGCAAGCCTGCCACGTAGCCTGCGCCTACACTACAAGAGTGACACTTATCATGCATGCATGCACCACCTACCACCTCACTTACTCTATGAAATTTTTTTGCCTATAAATACAGAGCATAACATACTTCTCTAACACCCACAATCGTCTCACTCTATACTACAAACTCTTTTATAATCTCTTACAATTTCAAATTCTTTCATAGTCTCAGGAATTTTCAACAATGGCTCTTCTCACAATGGGCGATTCTCACAGAGGCACAAGGGACAACATTGCAGCATTTGTAAGTTTCTTTTATAGTTATACATTTTTCATGCTTCTGGTAATGCTTTGTTCATCTTACTTACTTTTACACCTTTTACATTATTAACTCAGGATACCAAAAGATTCAGAATCCGGTCTCATAACTACCTTGCTCCCGACCCATTGATCATACCATATCTAGAATACGCAGGTTTTGGACACGTTATAAAGAACTCCAACTGCATAATTGATTCAAAGTTTATACTTGCAATGTTGGAAAGGTGGAGACCAGAGACCCATACATTTCACCTACCAATAGGTGAATGTACCGTCACGCTAGAGGACGTGTACATGTTACTGGGTCTCCCTATCGATGGTAAGGCCGTTAACGGGTCGGTTCAACAACCCAATTCTCTGTGTTAAGAATTGTTGGGCAGGGATATGGTTGAAGGTAGTGGTGTGAGAGGTCAGGGTATACTACTAACTAAGCTTAAAAATCATTATGCGACTTTGGAATTAAACGAAAATTCCTCCGAGCTAGCCAGGGTAATAAAAGCTAGAACTTATATAATGATACTATTTGGAACTTTTTTATTTCCCGAAAGTATGGGAAATAGTGTAAATTTTATGTATTTAAATTTACTTAGAGACTTTGAAAAAACTAGAAAGTATAGTTGGGGTTCTGCTGTTTTAGCCCACCTATACAGTTTCTTGTGTAAAAATGCAATCAAGGAAAAATGTACATTTTATGGCTGCGCTTTTTTACTTCAAGCCTGGGGTTAGTGGAGGATGGAGTCCCTAAACCCCGTCAACAACAACACATTCGTTTTCCCGTACGCAACAAAGCAAGTCATCAAGTTATATCATTTATTACTATTCATATCTTCACCAAATATATGATAATAATGAAATATTTTTCATTTCCTTTAGGTATTGTATGAGGGGTATGGATTACGGCAAGAATCCAAGATTCAATGTCGCACTATACTGCAATCTATTGGATCACCTTGGCCCGAATGATGTACGTTGTACCTTTCAACTTTTCTACTTCTAAAATAATTTATATATTATGTTTTCATTAACCAGATTTAATTTTATGTGCAGTTTGTCTGGAGACCATATTTGGGTTTGAGCCATGAACCAAACCCCGAGGATGCAACAATTTAGAGCGCCAGGACTGCAATCATACAGTTCAATATTGTGGAGATGCACCACAACGACCGTGTGAAGATGCAGTTTGGAATGCATCAAGAGATACCTAGCGATCCGACTTGTTTGTCCCCGTGGCATCTCAAAAGGGTCGACGCCCAATGGGGTCTTACCAACTGGAAAGACTTTGCTCCAGAATGGTGTAAGATGTGGCAGAGGCATCACCGACATGTCTTACAATTCCCAGTTTTCCTCAATCATGGTAATATGCAACACATGGATCAGTATTTATCTTGGTATAAATCGGTTTATAACCCTGAAATGCACGTGTCTCATCCAAGGTATTTGGTTGACCCACGAACACAATGGGCACAACCCTCATTTCCCCAACAACAAACCCAACACACATCAACCTCCCACCAACCCCCCAGACGAAACAAAACCACAAACACCCAACCATAGTTGCCACCATAATACAATTACACCCACATGCCCCACAACCAACCACAATCACCACCTCAGTACCAATACCCCCATATGCCTCACACCCAACCACAATTTCAATCACAATACCAACACACCCGCATACCCCACACACAATTTTAGTCTTCGGCATATCTCAATATGGGCCCCTCAACATCCAACCCTAGCCCTGATTTGGGAATGTTAGAAGATTATGAAACAACTGACCCAACTTACCATCAACCACAATATCACCATACCACCCAACATCCTCAATACCAAACACCCCAAGAGCCATTTCCTTTCTACCCCCCGTACTCAGACGACCAATGCTACAGACCAACCATGGAACCCCACCCACCGCCAACACGACCAAACTTTGAGGGTATGGGTAACCGACTGTACCCAAGCAGATCTTCTAGATATGGAGACCTTACTGATTTCATGTATCCTGAACGCATTGACTTCGCTGGGCCATTGACCCTGCCACAATAGGAAACACAATGAAACCCAGCACGGGAAAGGCGAGGACGGGGATGCGGAACCGGGGGTCATTACCGGGTTCCGGGGGACCACTGATTAATCTATTTTTTTTATGTAATACTTATGTGTGTAATCATATTTTGTAAATAAAAAGTCAATTTTTTTGATCCTATATCGAATACGTAACGCATCGCATTGAAAAAAAAAACGCGAAAATTGCCCTAGCAAATGCACTAAGGCGCCATCTCACTTGGCTTAGGGCTTGCCCTAAGCACCTAGGCGCCAAGTGAGATAGCGCCTCCCCTTAAAATGTAGGTGTAGTCTCCAAGTGAGATGGCTCCTCCTTTGAGGAGTCATCTTAAATATGGTTATTTGCGTAATTTTTTCCGAAACATGGTTATTTGCGAATTTTTTTTTAATACATGGTTATTCCAAAAAAAAATTCCCCATTTTACTTTATATTGTGCAAGCCCATAACTTTTTTTGTTATTTATTTTCTGATTCTAAACAAATTTATTTTGGGCCTAGCGCCCCATTTTCTTTTTCACCTCCATTTCACTTTTCAACTCCCAAAGCCAAATTCTTTACAGTTTCATTATTTTTATTTATTTCTTCATTTATTTGTTTAACCAAAAATATCAAAAATATATTTTCTTAAATAATTAAATTAAAAATATTTTAATGTAAATATTTTATATTTTTTAAATTAAATTTTATTATTTCTTTTACAAATTGATATTAACATTAACCTTCAAATTATTTTCTAAACAGATTATTTAGACTTAGGTTTTTATTCTTAAATTCAATTAACTTAGATTAATCTTGAAACCTTTTCCATTAAAAAACCCTAAAAACAATTTCCTTCTTCTTCTTTACATTTTGTACGTTCTATAATTATTCATTTTCAATGGTTTGTAATAGATAATTAGGCTTTATTACTTTCTTCCCCTCCTTCACAAACTTATACCTCCCATTCCCAAAGTGTTGTAATAGCGTAGGACATTTAAATTCCACAATTTATCGCTTTCTTTATTATTGTTAGTAATTAGGGTTTGCATGACAAGATCTAAAATGAAACATTAGAAAACCCTAATTCAAAGATAAAATACTTGAAATCAAACCACTTTGCACACATTCACCTCTAGGGTAACCCACACTTGTTGCCTCATATTTAAACAGTCATTTCCCTCGAACGTAGGATGTTTTAGCAAAGACCGTCGATTTAAAGATCTTAGTCCCTTGATGACCCTATGATGTTGCCTTTGATAAATGATCTTAGTCCCTTACGATAATTTCTAAAACATCTTACAAGTTGCCTTATATGACTGTACGATGACCCACACCTGTCACTCACATCCAATGATATGGCTCCTTACCAACTAATTGTAAAATAGAACTATCTAAATAAAGAGGAAAAGAACAAAGATTCTTTGAGTAGGTTGATTGCTCGTAATTTCCTAGTCACGAGCTAAAACCATTTTTACACCTCACTTTCAAAAAACAAACATCTTTCCAAACACTCTCTTTCCAAACAAATATTTTTCAAAAACAAACACTTTGTATACGTTCTCAACGATACGAGAATCATTACAATGTTTTCCGTACTAAGGCATTTTCAAAATATTTCCAAAAGCAAACATTCGGTATACATTCTCAACGAGACGAGAATCATTACAAAATTACCATCTTCAAAAAAATTCAAATATTTTCAAACTTACACAAAATACAAAGAATTTTAAAGTGATCATGCAGTTAAGAGCCCGTAGATAACTACAGATGAAAATGATGCTAACACCTTCCCTTTTCATAACCTACCCCTCGAACTCAAGAAAAATCTCAAAAGGTCTTTCTTGTTCTTTTCACCCTTTCCTTTATTGGATAAAAGAAAAGTCGGTGGTGACTCTTTCTATCCGCACCATTTTCAATAAAGTTCCAAACACCCAAGTCAGTTCTTCCACTGTATTACAGGTAGCAATACACGTATGGGCAGGTGAAGGTGTAAAAATTCCCATTTTCGCGATTTCTTCCCAATTTCGCGTGTGGAGTGTATTATCTCGATCATAATGATTAGTAAGGCTTAGGTGAACATAATAAGGCTAGTAATAATAATAAACTAAGTTTAAAACATGAGATTTCATGTGGAATTTGTGTTGTGTGATGACTATGATGATGGTCTGTATTGGTGAATGTTGAAGGCTTATGCCTTGTGGTTGCATAATTATGTTGTTGCATTTGATGTTGCATGTTGCATAGTGATGAGGGCTCATGCCCTGTTGTTGGCCTGTAAAGAGGTTGTGATGAGGGCTTATGCCCTGCTATTGCCCAAATTTGCATATGTGATAAGGGCTTATGCCCTGATGGTACCACATGCATTGAGTTAATGTCGGTCTCATTGCATTGCATTATTTTGAGTTGATGTTACATTATGTGAATGATGTGTTATGTTACAAAGTGTTGTGTGATGTGTGAATTGCGTGATTACTACTTCTTAGCATGTGATATACACCATATATTTATTGAATGAAATTCTCACCCCTTTTGTGTTGTAGTGTCTGTGCTCCCTTGGAAGTACAAATAATCAGGTACCTGAGTAGTGCTTAGAGTGAGTGTTGCTGGATTGAGTCCCAGGAGTCACTCTGATATGTAACACGGGAATTGGGAACCTTTTTTATGTTTTTATTTATTCCATTTTTTACGTATCTACCATTTGACTTATGTTGGACCACACATTTGTGGAGTTTTATTTGTTGTTGAAGTTGTAATAACATGGAATTGAACTAATTTTATTATTTTGCTGCTGAATTTATTATGTTTGAACAAAAGAAGTAATACAATGGCTTTAAACTTTATGAATATTTGAAGTATGTGATATCCTGCTTATGTACTATGATTTATGTTAATATAATTGCTATTGTGGGAAAGTGGGGTGTTACTGTTGGTATCAGAGCAGGTCCGTCCGTCCGACCAGGTTGTTGAGTCGTTAGTGTCGTGTGACAGTGGAATACTGTCGATGTTTTTCTATATAACCATTATTTGATGTTGTGATGTGAAGCAGAGTAATGGTTGAAAGAGGCAATGGTGCACTTACTAATGCATTGCAGACTTTGGCTCGGGCAATGTAGAATCAACAAAATGCTGGTGGGAACGATGAGACTCGTGCTTTGGAAACTTTCCAGATGAACCATCCACCTATGTTGAAAGGGAAGCATGATCCTGAAGGAGCACAGGAGTGGCTCAAGGATGTTGAGAGGATCTTTCAAGTCATGGACTGTTCTCATGCACAGAAAGTGCGTTTTGGTATGCATATGCTGACAAGAGAGGCTGATGACTGGTGGGTTGCTACTCGCCAGAGACTAGAAAGCACAGGTGAGGCTATTACTTGGGCTTTATTTCATAGGGAATTCTTGGTGAAGTATTACCCAAAGGATGTCCGTGGGAAGAAGGAGATTGCATATAGGGAAAGGAAACAAGGGCATTTAACAGTGACTGAGTATGTTGCCATATTCGTGGAGTTGGAAAACTTTTATCCTCACTACACGATGGAGACAACTGAATTTTCTAAGTGCATCAAGTTTAAGAATGACTTACATTATGAGATCAAGAAAGCAATTGGGTATCAGCGAATCTGTAAATTTTCGGATTTGGTGAATTGCTACAGAATTTATGAGGAGGATAGTAAGGCTCACTACAAAGCTGTAACTGAGAAAAGAGGTAGGCAACAACAGAATCGTGGGAAGCCTTACAATGCTCCAAATGACAAAGGCAGACATATGGTTACTGATGGCAGAAGAACCAGTGGGAGAGGGGCTCCTACTGACGTTGTGTATTACAGATGTGGGAAGCCAGGTCACCGAAGTAATGCATGTATTGGAGAAGTGAAGAGTTATTTTCGTTGTGGTAAGGTTGTGCACGAGGTAGTTGACTGTAGACATAAGGAAGAGATATGTTTCAACTATGATAAGGAAGGACACATCAGTACTCAGTGCTAGAAACCGGAGAAAGCTCAGAATGGTGGGAAGTTTTTGCTTTAGCTGGAACTCAGACATCTAGTGGAGACCGTTTGATTAAATGTATTTGCTTTATTAATAGTACTCCTTTAATTACTATTATTGATACTGGTGCTAGACATTATTTTATTGCTGCTGATTGTGCTAAAAAGTTGGGTCTCGAGTTATCCTCTATGAATGGAGAAATGGTTATCGAAACTCCAGCTATGGGACCAGTGACTACTTCTCTATTATTATTGAAGTGTCCTTTGTCCATCCATGACAAAGACTTCTTTGTTGATCTAGTTTGTTTACTGCTGAGTGGTCTGGATGTAATTTTGGGTATGAACTGGTTGGGATATAATTATGTTCATATTAACTATTACAATAAACATGTGTGGTTTTCTACTCCTGATGAGGAAGAGAAAGCAAGCTTCTTATCTGCTAGACAGTTGAAGGAATTGATGCAAGATGAAGCTCTGGGATTTTCATTAATGGCGTCCTTGTCCATTGAGAATCATGCTGCTTTAGATAAGTTGCAAGTTGTGCGTGAATTTATGGAAGTTTTCCCAGATGACATTACAAATGTGCCGCCAAAAAGGGAAGTAGAATTTTCTATTAATCTTGTTCAGGGTACCAAACATGTTTCTATGGCACCCTATCTAATATCATCATTTGAATTAGAAGAATTGAAGAAACAATTGGAAGAATTGCTTGAAAGAAATTTATTAGACCAAGTGTATCACCTTGGGGAGCTCTGGTGTTGCTCGTGAAAAAGAAGGATGGTAGTATGAGACTCTGTGTGGACTACTAGTAATTGAATAAAGCGACGATAAAAAACAAGTATCCACTTCCAAGAATAGATGATTTGATGGATTAATTGGTAGATGCATGCGTGTCTAGCAAGATTGACTTGAGGTCGGGATCTCACCAAATTCTAGTAAAGGGTGAGGATATTCAGAAGATAGCTTTCCGAACTCGATATGGACACTATGAATATTCAATGATGCCTTTTGGTGTTACTCACGCACCAGGTGTGTTTATGGAGCATATGAATTGTATCTTTCATACTTATTTGGATCGGTTTGTAGTTGTATTCATCGATGATATCTTAATATATTCCAATTCAGAAAGATAACATGTTGAGCATTTGCGAATTGTGCTGCAAGTGTTAAAGAAAAATAAGTTATATGCGAAGTTATCTAAGTGTCAATTTTGGTTAGAGAAAGTCAGTTTCCTTGGTCATGTTATTTCAGGTGGTGGAATCGCGATAGAACCGTCCAAGGTAGATGCAGTATTACGGTGGGAAATTCCAAAGTCAGTTACAAAGATCAAAAGCTTTTTGGGATTAGCTGGCTATTATAAGAGGTTTATTGAATGTTTTTCTAAGTTATCACTTTCGGTAACTCAGTTGACTTGTAAAGGCAAGGCATTTATATGGGACATCCAATACGAAGAAAGTTTTGTTGAGTTGAAGAAGAGATTAACAACAACTCCGACATTGATATTACCTAATCCTGAAGAATCCTTTGTTGTATATTGTGATGCTTCTAAATTGGGTTTAGGTGGTTGTTGTACCCCAAAATTTTCCCTCTCATGTTTTCCAAAGTTTTTTCTCTTACTTGGGTGGTTACAAACAGTTGCCTAAAGAAAATGAATTTTTTTGAATGCCAGCAAAGTGTCTTCTGATTAGCAGGTGAATAATGTCCTTCGATTAGCATGTCATCAATGTCTTTCGATTGGCATCTGAACCACTTCCTTTGTTTGGCATATTAGAGCAAAGTGTCCTTTGATTTGCATGTCAATAAGCTTCGACTGGGCTCCTAAAACCCTTCGATCAAGCATTGGCCCATTAGCTTCGTTTGCGCGTTGGTTCCCCTTCAAGTAAGCCTTGGTCCAAGTTTCATCGAGGCCAAATGCCTCTACAAGTTCCCTTCGATTCACCAGGCCAAAGGCCTCTTCATGCAACCTTCGACTCTTTAGGCAAAGGTTTCTTCATGCTTTCCTTGGAGTCACTAAGTCAAAGGCTCCCTTCAACTAGTCTTCGATCCACAAGGCAGAGGCTTCCTCAGACTTGTCTTGAACTCACAAAGGCAAATACTTCCTCTGTGCTTGCTTTTAATGCACAAGGCCAAGACCCCTCAACTTTCCAGCACACCAGGAAAAATACCCATTCAAAGGACATGTAAATGATCCATTCGAAGAAGCATTCAAATGCCCATTCGAAGGACGCATAGTGTTGTCTGAAAAAAAGGTTTGGTCAAAGATTGGATCTAGTTGGTCAAAATAAAAGAGAAATATGCAAAGATGCTTGCTGGCCCAAAATCCCACATGTTTCCAGGCCCAAACCTCCTGCGCAAAGGCATTTGAAGGAAGTGACAAAAGAGGCTTCGACTGGCCAAAATGAAGTTCTCGTTTGGGAAATTTGAATCAGTAGTTAAGGCAAATAGATGTGTCCAATCGAAGGAGCCATGAGGAGCAAGTCAGAGTCAATCAAAAAGTAAAGATCTGAGGGGCTTTCGAAGAAGCCCAGATAAGGGAAACTCTGAATAGGTTCAAATTGGAATTCAGAATCATCAAAAAGAACAATTCTTTGACGAAGAGAATGCTGGGAAATTCGAATTGATACAAATGGTGAATTAATTGAAGAAACTATGAAAAGGGAAAACACTGAATGATTGGAATTCAGGGTCATCAAAGATATGAGAAATTCGAACTAATGAGGATGGACCCAATCGAAGGGAAAGACTTGAGCCATTCAAAGGAAATAATTCAAGGCCAATCGAAGAGCAAGGTTTGGGGTTGTTCGAAGGAAGTAGATCATAGTCAATCGAAGGGCAAGACTTGAGTTCATTCGAAGGTGAAACATGTCCAGGTTCATTCAACATTCCAAAATGGAAAGAATTGTCCAAATATGGCCAATCTTCAATGTGTTGGATTCTTGTCTCATGGCCTTCAAAGCCTAGTTAAATGGTTGTCCCTTGCCATTTCCATGCACCCTCACATCCCTATAAATACAAAGCCACCCACATTTGCCAGGGGACTAGAAAAACATTCCCCAGGACACACAAGACACATACACACATTGGAGACATAAGTCAAGAAACTACACCCATACACTGTCTCACACGCACACGTTGCCTCATAAGTCATACTAAAGCTATCAAAAATCTCATAAGTGGTCCAGATCAAAGGAATCTCCAATAACACCCACCCACTCCTTGAAGTTTGCAGGAGACATTCCCAGGTATTATCCAATTCACGCCCAGAAGTACTAAATCGAAGTCTCACATCATTGGTAAACTTTTCAAATTCATACGTATGGTTTCATAATGTATTAATATTTGTTCAATTCTTGATTCACGCTCAGGATATCATGTCTCTCTGTTCGATTTAGTTTCAAAGTTAAGGGCCTGGGTTCGACACCAGGTCCACCTTTGTTTCCTTTTATCTCTAACGCCCATACTGCAGATCTGGCCTAAATAAACCAATGTACGCAGGATCGAAGGACCTGGGTTCGATACCCAGGTCATATTTTTTTCAAATATTTGTCTTGCAGGTCTAGATTGAAAATCTCTTCCTCCCCCAGATCGAAAGGAATAACTTCCTTCCCTGGACCGAAGAAGACATTTTCCTTCCTTGATCAAAGAATACATTTTCTTTCCCTGGGTCGAAAGTACCATTTATTTCCCATGATCGAAGGATCATTTCCTTCCCTGGATCTAAAAAAAACCTCTTTTCATTTTCTTATTTTTTATTTTGTTTATTTCTTTTATTTTTTGCTTTCATGTCTTATTAACATTAAACAAAAATCACAAAAATAGGTCTAGTCTTTTTCAATTAAAATTATTTTGTTAACTAATTAATTTAATTACTTTAACATCTTTCTTAAAATTAAAACTAAATAGACTTAGACTTTATTTTCTTAAAATAAATTTAAAAAAAACAAAATATTTCCTTTCCTTAAGATTTTATTTTAGATGCGCGTATTTATTTATTTTCGCACTTTTCATATTACTGTAACTGCTCATGGGATATAATAGAAATTAATTAGGACTATTTACCGCTTTTCTTTATTTTTTCCAAGTTTTGGATATGTAATTAACCCTTAAAGCCATGTAATAGCGTAGGATTTACATTTCTTCACTTTTAATTCATGTACATATATTAACTGCTTAGATGTATACTAATAGGATTGTATGATAAAATTAAAATAAAAACGCTAGCAAACCTAAACAAAAAAGACTAAAATAACTGAACATAACACACATTGCACATATACACCTCTAGGGTACTCCACTTTGGTTGCCTTCGTAAAAACAGTCATGTCCCTCGAAACGGGGACGCTTTAGCAAAGACCCGTAAATAAAAAAGATCATAGTCTCTCGATCACAGTTGCCTTTCGGTAAATGATCTAGTCCCTAAACAAAATTGCTAAAGCGTCTCCATATGTTGCCTTTATGACTGTACGTCCCTTCGAATGTCCCTTAAACATCCAACGATAGGGTTACCTACTCACTAATAGTAGGATAACACTGTCTAAATGATGGGAGGAAAAGAACGAACCTTTTCTAGTATAAGTATATAGTTCTTAGATGCTATGCTCAAAACAAACTTTTACACATACACATTTCAAAAACAACTTTAAAAAACATTTGCTTTGTCAACACTCTTGAGGACTGATACAAGAGTTATCATAAAGCAAATCGTTGCACTAAGGCATTTTTCAAAAATACTTTTCAAAACACATAAAAGCACAAGGTATTTCAAAAACTGAGCTAAGCATTTAAGAGCCTGTAGATAACTACAGATGGAGAGGGTGCTAACACCTTCCCTTTCCATAATCTACCCCCCTTACTCAGAAAATTCTCGAAAAGGTCTTTTTCTATTCTTTTCACCCTTTCCTTAATTTGAATAAAAGAAAAGTCAGTGGCGACTCTTTCTTACCCCAACATTTGCGAATACAAATGCAAAACCAATATAACAATCGGTTCTACCACCGTATTATAGAACTGGAGACTCTGCTGGGGAGTTACTTATAAAGTGGGGTTACATTAAGAGTAAGTTCATGTTAAAACTGTTTTAATTGCTTGCTTTGTATGCTTTATTTTTAAGGGCTTGTTTGTGTTGTTACTAAAAGATCCTATACCCGGATCTGGGGAACCTTTTTTAGGTAAGTAGTAATAAATTATGGAAGCTGTACATCATATACCAATATGGATGAAGTGATGGCTATGTTAGCGTGATACTATGGCTTGTACTAATGTTCCTTGAGTTAGTCAAGGATAACATTAGGCTTCCTTATAGTGTCATTAAGCGCTAACTGACCTTTAGAACCTTTAAGTGACTCATCCTAAGCCATTAGAAAGTAGTGAGATGGCCGGCTTTAGTTCCAATCGAAGATTGGTTGATACTCGATATTACACTCATTGAGATCGGACTTTTGGGATACTCTGGCCGCAATACTTTGGTGCTTGAGCTGGAACAATTCCTAAAATAAAGGTCAATGATAGGAGACTCCTTAGAACCCAGTTACTATTAATAGGAAAGGTTGAGCCAACTGAAACTTCAAGAGGGTACTTACCTTTAAAATGCATGCAAGCCTTTAAACCTAAGGTCTCTGTGTGACTCGTTTGTGTTTGATATACTTGTGATTTCAAAGAATAATCATAACATCATAAATATCATAACATTTCATGTACACTAACCATTTCAAGGGCCTGTGGATTTATCTCTCCTCTGTTTTGTAGGTTATCTATTCAGCTCACAAAAAAACCATCTGAATCAATTTTGCAGAGATTCCTCCCAAACTCAAAGAAATGGTCTTAAAAGTTCCTGAGCACTCATCATTCAACAAGAGATATGGTCACTTGCTTAGTTTGGTTACTATCAATTTTGATGAGGGTTTGATGAGTGTCTTATTCCAGTTCTTCGACCCTAAGCACCACTACTTCATATTTCCAGACTATCAGTTGGTGCATACGCTGGAAGAATTCTCCAAAATACTTGGTTTGCCTATATTGAAGCAGATACCCTTTACCGGTTTAGAACAATATCCAACTGCTGAAGATGTCTCCATAGCTTTGCACTTGAAGCCATCTGACATTGAGTCCAATTGGGAAAGAAGGAGTGGAGTTAAGGGCCACCTCACAAGTTTTATGACGAAGAAAGCCCAGTTATTCTTAGACTCTATGAGTTACCATGCCTTTGAATATGTTTTAGCTCTTTTGATCTACGGGTTGGTTCTGTTCCCCAATTCAGACTAGTTTGTAGATGTCAGTGCCATCAACATCTTCCTTGCTCACAATCTAGTGCCTACATTGCTCGGGGATATTCTGCATTCACTCCATACACGTACCATAAAGAAGTGAGGGACTCTTATATGTTGTATACATCTACTCTATAGGTGGTTTATTTTGCACCTTCCTCGGTCAGTAATGAAGAATTAGCTAGGTTTAAGATGGAACCAAAGATTAATGTCTCTTTCTCACTCCGACATCTATTGGTGCCCTTGCTCCCAATAAGACATCTCTTTTATTGATCGCTGCGGAGAATTTCCCAATCTGCAACTCCTTGGCATTAAAGGAGGCATCACCTACAACCCCTCTTTAGCTTTACGCTAGTTCGGTTACGCTCGGAGGGATGGTCCTCATGATATGATCATCCAAGGTATTGTGTTTGACTATTCAAATTATCTGCAAGGTTATCATCAGAAGTTCATCCGCGCTTGGGGAATGGCTAAAAAGACTGATAGTAGGACTCTAGGGTACAAGAACTCCATCCCTTTGGATCCATACCTCAAATGGGTGCGAGCTCGTGCTCAAAATTTTATGATTCCATATGTTGCTATCCTACCAGTGATTTCAGAGCCTATTGTTCAATGGGTTGAGTCTCGCATCATTCTGCATCCTGATATGCCAACAAACTTCGAAGAATTACAAAAATCTTAGATACAACTCAAAGAAGAACGAGATAACTTTGAGTCCCAATTCTACGCCAGTGAGAAAAAAGTGTTGGAGCTGACAAAGCGACTTCACGAAGAGCAGAATCTCAGTGCCTACAATAGCACCAAAAGTAAGCGTCCTTGGGAGACTTAGGAATCTTAGAAGTTTCTTATTTGTTATTCCTTTGTAAACTTTGATTTCATTTGAACTTACTAATAAAAAGTCTTTGTTTCTGTTTTGGTTAAAAGAGTTTGAATCTTATGAGGCCTTTGAAAACATTGCATAAGCATATCATGCATTTTATTGCATAACTAGGTATTTCAAGACATGTTTCTTATTCTTTTCGTTGTTTATTTCAGAAAAATAAATGGCTCTCAAACAAACAGTGAAAGACCTCCAAGCTCAAAACGCTCAGTTTCAGCAGATGTTCCTGGCTCTGGCCCAGGGGAAAGAAGAACTGAAAGCTCTGATCATCAAGGAGAAGACCAAGAAGCCAAAAAAACTAGCCGGTGTCTTCAATTTGGGTAGAAGTATCAGAGGACCGGTTAAGCGAGCTATAGATTTCGCAACCCCGTCAAATGAGGGGGACAATCAAGAAGAGAAGCCAGTGGAAGAAAACAATAATCCAGGGTCTGAGGAAGATGAACCTGATTATTCTGAGGAGCAGTATCCTCCTGCTGATGATAAATACAGACAGTTGGAGGATCGACTAAATGCTATGGAAATCCAGAGGATACCCGAGCTGGATTTTGAGGAGCTAGGACTAATTTCAGGGGTGGTCATCCCGCAAAAATTCAAAGTCCCTACATTTTCTAAGTACGATGGCGTCTCATGTCCTAAGCTGCATTTAAGATTGTATGTCAGGAAGATTCAACCCCACACTACTGACAGGAATTTGTGGGTACATTTCTTCCAGGAGAGTTTGTCAGGGACTCAACTGGAATGGTTCTATCAACTGGAAAGAACCAACATTCGCAATTGGGAATATTTGGATGTTGCTTTCTATAAGCAGTATCAATATAATTTTTGCCTCGCCCCGACTCGTACAAAGTTGCAAATTATGTGTATGGGTTCCGGCGAAGGTTTTAAAGATTATGCCCAAAAATGGAGAGAACTTGCGGGAAGAGTCCAGCCTCCATTGTCTGGTAGGGAGTTGGTGGACATGTTCTTGGGCACGTTATCCAGGTCGTTCTTTAACCATCTGATTGGAAGTTCTTCTGCTGGGTTTACCGAATTGATCTTGACTGGTGAACGGGTAGAAGATGGCATCAAAAATGGTAAAATACAGAGAGATGCATCCTCCAATACAATGAAGAAACCATTCACAGGAAAGAAGGAGGTCAGTGCTGCTTATGGCCAGAGGAATCACAACAAAATTGAACATCTTCCGACGATAGGGGCTGTTATGATTTCCAACCCTGCCTCAAACCAACAACAAAACAATCAGTGCAGACCAGATGCGCTTAGAAGACAGTTTACTCGGATCAACATGACCATATCCCAGGTTTTTCCACACCTACTGAAGTCCAATTTGGTAACTCTGAAGGAGGCCCCGAAGAATCCTAATACTGCCTCTCCCTGCTACAATCCAAATGCTCGATGTGCCTACCATTATGAGACTTCGGGGCATGATACAAATGACTATTGGGCTTTAAATAATAAGGTACAATATCTCATTGAGGCGAAGGAGATTGAGTTTGACCTTCCCGAGACACGTAATGTAATAACAGCGCCAATGCCCAAAAGTGGCCAAGGTGTCAATGCTATTGATGATGACTGTTTTGTTTCTTCCGTGGATAAATTAATTACTCCTATTCTAAATGTTAAAGAGAATCTATTGAGTGCCGATTTATTTATAGGTTATGGTGAAGGTTGCAACTTATGTATGTCTCTACTAGATGGTTGTTTGTTGTTGAAGATGGGCGTCTAGCGCCTGATGGTTAACAAAAAATCCTGTTCAAGAAAGTTCCTCTTGCAAGAAGTTCATGTGAAGATGTTTCGATAATCACCATTTCCGAAAATCCTCCCAGGGTCTCAACCAAAAGACCCATCAGGATTATATTTGTTCTAAATTTTTCTCCCTTTATCATCACCATGCCGGGGCCAATACCATATTCCTCAGATAAAGTTGTTCCCTAGAATTATAGGGCTGATGTCTATTACCATGGCGTCAAGTAAGACATGTTGGCTATTGAAGACAAAGTTGATGAAGGTACTGATCCTGACGTCAACAATATCGTTGGGACCAGTAAAATAACGAGAAGCAGGAGAGTTTTCTCTCCCGAGATCTCTCCAAAAACTATTGCTACTCCTGTGATCATTCCTATTGCTGCTCCTGCTAGCACTCCCATTACTACTCCTATGATCATCCCTGTTGTTGCTCCTATCAGTATTCTCATTGCTACTCCTACTGTTAGTCCTACTGTTATCCCTACTACCAAGTCGGCCGAGACTCGGGGCAAAGAGGTATTGGTTGAGCCTGTCCGGACGAAGGCGTACCCATAAGTCATTCACGAGGCTTCTAAAAAGGAAATGTAAGAGATTTAAAGATAATCAAGAAGAGTGATTATAATGTCGTGGAATAATTAGGGAAGACCCCTTCAAAAATCTCAATGTTAGCATTACTTTTGTGCTCTGAAGCCCATGCCAAGGCTTTAGTAAAATTCTTGAAGTCTTCCCACATGCCTCAAGATACCTCTACTGATCAATTCAAGAATTGCGTGGCTAGTTTGACAGCTGATAATGGCCTGGGATTCTATGATGCAGATTTAACTCCCAAGGGAAGGAAACACAATGATGCCCTGCATGTCTCTATTGAGTGCAGGGACACTACATTAGCCCATGTTCTGGTGGATACAGGTTCATCACTGAACGTCTTACCCAAGAATGCTCTAGACAGGATGGATTGTGAAGGACTCACACTAAAGCCCAGTAACATTGTGGTGAGAGCCTTCGACGGTTCTAAAAGAATGGTGCATGGGGATGTGGACATCCCTATCAAAGTTGGTACTCAGACTTTTAGTTCCACCTTCTACGTAATGGACATCCACTTATCTTACTCCTGTTTATTGGATCGACTCTGGATCCACGAGGATGGTGCTGTGACTTCCACCCTACATCAGATGCTGAAGTACCCAGTCAATGGGAAGATTATCACAGTTCATGGGGAAGAGGAGTACATGGTGAGACACCTAAACTCTTTCAGGAACGTACAAATGGATGGTGAGTTCATTGAGACCCCTTGTTAGAACATTGAGGAGGTTCCACAGACCATTGTTGCAACCAAGACTACTTCCAATGTCCCGAAGATTACTAGACCTCCACTGAAGATTGCTTCTCTGAAAGATGCCAAGGCAGTAGTTGAAGAAGGTGGGTGTACAATTTGGGGCCGACTTCTGGATATTCCCTACAAATATGACAAATTTGGTTTGGGTTTTACTTCAGGAGCCCAAAGAGTTATTCAATGTGCTCACACCGGGTGACCACCTTTACGGATCAGCAACCATGGAGTCAATGCTCTGGAAGGCAGCGATAGTGATTATGACTTGGACAAGTGGATCTTCCCAACCATCAGCGATGGACTTAGCAATTGGGAGGCTAAAGACTTTGTGCCCATTACTTTTATTCAAGAGTAATTTGTCTTTTTTTTTTGTATTTGAGGAAATGTAATATTTGAACAATTGAAACATTAAAGCCTTGTGTCTTACCCGAGGCACAATGGTCTATTTGTGAGGGTCATTACTTCATTTTCATATGTCATCGATAAAACATCAGACGTTTCGCATACAAATTTTACGCTCTTTGTTTTTCTTTTTCGCCTCTTTCCTTTATCAAAAATATACAATTATTCCCTTACACACACCCACATATCAAATTGCAGATCCACATCCACTCTGGATCCCATTGATAACAATTCTTATTTTTCTCATTATGACTTTGAAAATATGATCTAACAAGCCGAGGACGAAGGTGAGGATGATTGTGAGGTACTAGGAGAACTTCCCATACTGTTACAATAGGAAGAAAGGGCAATACAGCCTCACGAAGTGCCAGTTGAGACAATTAACTTAGGTAGTGAAGAAGATAAGAAAGAAGTCAAGATAGGTGCCGATCTTGAGCATAGTGTCAAGAAATGTCTAATTCAGATCTTACATGATTATGTCGAGGTTTTTTCTTGGTCGTACAAAGACATGCCGGGACTTGACACCGATATTGTGGTTCATCACCTACCGAAAAAAGAGGACTGTCCTCTAGCGAAACAAAAAGTTCGTCGCATGTGGCCAGAGATGTCAGAAAAGATCAAGGCCGAAGTCATGAAATAGTTATATGCTGGCTTCTTAGCTGTTACCTCTTATCCACAGTGGGTTGCTAACATCTTTCCAGTACCTAAGAAGGATGGAAACGTGTATATGTGTATGGATTACAGAGACTTGAACAAGGCAAGCCCCAAGGATGACTTTTCGCTTCCCCATATCGATGTTCTGGTTGACAAAACCGCACAACATAAGATATTCTCCTTCATGGATGGTTTCTCCGGGTGTAATCAGATCAAAAGGGCACCCGAGGACATGGAGAAAACAACCTTTGTCACACAGTGGGGCACTTTCTGTTACAAAGTTATGCCATTTGGGCTAAAGAACACCAGGGTAACCTATCAGCACGCCATCACGAGATAGAGGTCTACGTTGATGATATGATAGTCAAGTCTCAAACTGAAGAGGAGCACCTTGATCACCTACAGAAGCTTTTTGAAAGGTTGAAGAAGTACAAACTGAGGCTGAACCAGAATAAATGCACCTTTGGAGTAAGATATGGTAAGCTCTTAGGCTTCGTTGTCAGCAACAAAGGCATTGAAGTGGACCCTGCAAAGGTTAAAGCTATACAAGAAATGCCAACTCCTTGAACTGAGAAGGAGGTCATGGGATTCTTGGGACGTCTGAACTACATTTCCAGATTCATTTCCCACCTAACCGCTACTTGTGATCCAATCTTCAAATTATTGAAGAAAGATCAAGTAATGAAGTGAAATGACGACTACCATAATGTCTTTGACAAAATCAAGGAGTATCTTCAAGAGCCTCCAATCTTGATGCCTCCAGTTGAAGGAAGATCTCTGATCATGTACTTAACAATGTTAGAGAACTCAGTGGGGTGTGTGCTAGGGCAACATGACAAGTCTGGTCAAAAAGAGCATGCAATATACTACCTAAGCAAAAAGTTTACCGACTGTGAAACAAGATAATCACTGCTCGAGAAAACTTGCTGCGCTTTGGCATGGGCTACTCGCTGATTAAGACAGTATATATGGACTCACACTACCTTGTTGATATCTAAAATGGACCATATCAAGTACATATTTGAGAAGCCTTCTCTCTCTAGAAGAATAGCAAGATGGCAGATGATCCTGGCCGAATACGACATTCAATATACAACCCAAAAAGAAATTAAAGGAAGTGTATTAGCTGATCATTTAGCTCATCAAGCTATGGATGACTACCAATCTATGAACTTTGAGTTCCCAGATGAGAACATCATGTTAGTAACTGATTGTGAAGAACCTGGACCAGATTAAGGACCTGAAAAAGGATCCTGATGGACTATGGTTTCTGACGGAGCTTCCAACGCTCTTGGCAATGGCATCGGCGCCATGATCATACCGAAGGCTTTCATACCCCTTTCACTGCCAGATTGTGTTTCAATTGTACCAACAATATGGCTAAATATGAAGCATGTATTATGGGTCTCAAAGCTGCTATCGACTTGAGGATCAATTTCTTGAGTGTATTTGGAGACCCGACCTTAGTAATAAGCCAAATCAAAGGATAATGGGACACGAAGCATCCTAATCTCATCCCGTAAAAAGAGCATGTATTGACATTAATCCCATACTTTGAAGAAGTTACCTTTGAGCATTTTCCACGAGAGGAAAATCAACTAGCCGACGCGCTAGCTACGTTGTCATCCATGTTCAAGGTCAGGTGGGACAATGAGGCTCCTCAAATCACTATTGAAAGGATGGATGAACCAGCATACTATCACGAGATTGATGCTGAAGAAGTAGTGGAATAACCTTGCTTCCATGAAGTCAAAAGATATCTCGAGGCCCAAGAGTATCCTAAGGGAGCTTCAGTTAATGATAAGAAGTTCCTAAGAAGGTTCTTTGCCAAGTTCTTCCTCAGTAACAGGATCATCTACAAGCGCAACCACGACTCTACTTTGCTTTGGTGTGTAGACAAGAGTGAAGCAGAAAATATTATGGCTGACTTACATGAAGGTACCTTTGGCACCCATTCTAGTGGGCACACAATGACTAAAAAGATCCTACATGCAGAATACAACTGGTCCACTATGGAAGAATATTGTTATCAGTATTCCTGGACTTGTCACAAGTGTCAGATCTATGCTGATAAGGTACATGTGATTGGAGAAATTAGACCTACAACTTCTAATGGACACCGTTTTATCCTGGTCGCCATTGATTACTTTAGGAAGTGGGTCGAGGAAACTTCATTCGCTTCTGTTACTAAGAAAGTTGTAGCCCAATTCATTAGACATAACCTTATCTGTCGGTACGATATTCCAGAAAGAATCATCATGGATAATGGTACTAATTTCAATAACACTATGATCACCGAGCTCTACACGCAATTCAAGATCCAACATCATAACTCTTCTCCTTACCAAACGAAGATGAATGGCGTTGTTGAAGCTGCTAACAAAAATATCAAGAAAATCATACAGAAGATGACAATGACATACAAAGACTGGCATGAGATGTTACCATTTGCTCTTCATGGTTACCGCACCACAATGCGCATATCAACAGGGGAAACTCCTTTCTCTCTGGTGTACGGTATGGAAGTTGTCTTGTCCATTGAGGTCTAGATCCCTTCTTTGAGGATCATGAATGATGCAGAGCTAAGCCAAGACGAATGGGTTCAGACTCGACTTTACCAGTTAAACCTGATTGACGAGAATAGGCTCGCGGCTGTCTGTCATGGTCATATGTACCAAAAACGTATGACCAAAGCTTTTAACAAGAAAGTCAGATGTCAGGTATATCGGGCTGGTGACCTAGTAATCAAGCGCATTATCCTTCCACAAGGTGATCCCAGGCGAAAATGGACTCCCACATACGAAGGACCATTTGTGATCAAGAATATATTTTCTGGTGGGGCCATGATCTTAACTACTATAGACAGTGACGACCTTCCACACCCGATAAATGTGGACATAGTTAAAAGATACTACACATGAACAAAGACCCGCTAGGTTGACTGGCCTAGGCAAAAATAAGGGCATCCCGACGAACCAAAAGGGTTCGGGAAAAAATTAGGGATATACATATGAAAAAAAATTGTACATCCGACAAGTCGAAAACCTAAAAAGGCGGCTTGGGCAAAAAAGGCTATCCCGGTGGACTGAAAACTCGAAAGGGAGGTCCAGGAAAAAGTTAGGGATTTAAAGCATATAAGTATGTCCTGTTGGATCACCTTCTAACCAATCTTCTGTGTCAACTATCAAGCTCAAATGGTACTAATCAATCCAGTCAGCTTCGGACAAGCAGTAAAGAGATGAGACGCTTAAGGACATAAGGGCAATAGCAGAATGGGAACCTAATGGGATTATTTCATATAGTTTTTTTCTTTGTATGCTATTTTGTAAAGTTTTATTCCTACGACGACACTCTCTTACTAGGATGTTCGTCTCCTTGTACAGAAACACTT
The DNA here is from genome assembly GCA_948472305.1 of Vicia faba. Taxonomy (NCBI): domain Eukaryota; kingdom Viridiplantae; phylum Streptophyta; class Magnoliopsida; order Fabales; family Fabaceae; genus Vicia; species Vicia faba. The sequence continues at coordinate 1,419,280,429 of OX451735.1, forward strand.
CTGCAAGTTAATACAAAGTTATCTCTTTGAAAGTGCAAAACTATTTGTTTTTATTTTTCAGTTTTGTTTGCGAAAACATCCAGTGATTATTTTAGAACATATGCAATTGAATGTGATTACTACTTACAAATATACGCATAAAAAAACAGAAATACAGTTACTAATAACTTTAAGAAACGGGACAATATCTAAGGGCCATCCATAAAATCCCCGCAGATATTTCCTCCAACAGATACCTTCTCCAGCAGGTATGGAGGCAGGGGAATCCTGCTACAAGGTCACCGCCATATTCTCAGCATGCAACCTAATGGCGTCAGGTGTTCTTATGTCCCCGACAGAGCCAAAATCTCCAAATTACTGCTCCAACAAAAGATCCCCCAGTGAAGTCGCCAAGCTTCTCAGGATTCCCCAACGGGATTTCAACAAAATCCCCAAGCAATGCATGGAGTTTTTCTTCCCCAATAGAGTTTATTTCTCTAAAAATGGAAGTTCATCTCCCAGCGTTTCAACTTCAACATATCTGAAGACCTACATTCTTCACCCCCAGCCACAATTGGGGATTTATTTTCCCAAGTTCAATAATACAACAATGGAATGACTGACACGTTCATACATTGCATTTATACATCATTTTACAAACATCATAGCATATGCAACACGAATGCATATATCAAAATCTCATTTATTTTGAGAGCATCATGTAATTCATACATAATGACATTGCATGAAACTGATTTTACCTTTTCAGGTTAAATTGGCAAACAGACGGGTTTACCAACAACTACAGCAGGCCAGAGATTAATACCTGAAACCAGATGGAGAAATTATCTATGTGACCGATGCTGCTAAGTTCTAGATTAATACCTGTAACAAGCCAGGACAACTATCTGTGGATGACCGACTATAGATTAATACCCGTAACAAGCCAGGAAAACTATCTACATAAGGAGATTGAAGATTAATACATGTAGCTAGCCAGGAAAACTATCTTTCTTTCTCAAGTAAGGGATTAATACCTGAAACCAGCCAGGACAACTATCTCAATGACCAACAAAAACAAGTTTCAGATTAATACTTGTAACAAGCCAGGACACCTATCTGTGAACGATCGAATGTAGATTAATACCTGTAATAAGCCAGGAAAACTATCTACATGTGGGGATTGAAGATTAATACATGTAACAAGCCATGAAAACTACATTTCTTTCTCGGGTCAGAGATTAACACCTGTAGCTAGCCATGAAAACTATCTTTCTTTCTCAGGTCAGAGATTAATACCTGTAACCATCCAGGACAACTATCTCAACGACCAACAAAAACAAGTTCTAGATTAATAGATGTAACAAGCTAGGACAATAATTTGTGAACGACCGACTGTAGATTAATACTTGTAACAAGCCAGGAAAACTATCTACATGAGGATATTTAAGATTAATACCTGTAACAAGCCAGGAAAACTATCTTTCTTTCTCGGGCCAGAGATTAATACCTGAAACCAGCCAAGACAACTATCTCAAACGACCGACAATTTTCAAGTTCCAGATTAATACCTGAAACCAGAAAGGACAACTATCTGTGAAAAGCTGATTTGTAGATTAACACCTGAAACAAGACAAGAAAACTATCTACATGACTAGATGAAGCAATCTTACATGGGTACCTTCTCATCATCCCGATGCAGTCTAACACAGGCTCATCCTAAAGCAGCCCCACACAGGCTCCTTCTCATATATCTCCAGATACAGGCTAACACGGACTCATCCTGGAATAGCCCTACACAGGCTCTTTCTAATATATTTTCAGGTAATGGTTAATTCCATTATCCTCAGCAAGTTACTATGAAACTTGGATTTCAACCAGAAAGCAACAAACTCTCATCTCTCTAGGGCAGAGATAACTCCTCAGTATAGCTATGGACAACTGAAATTCCTAGACCCTATTCCTCACAGAGTTTTCCTCAAGCAGGAAAACAATAGAAATCAATATTCCCCAGTGGACTCCTCCTCAGACCGCAGGAATAGGAATTCCCCACAAAGGGACCTCTTTTGAAGTTAGCACCTACTCTGGATGGCATCTTTAAGACCATCTCCTATAACTCTCAGTCATATTTTCAAAATGGCATCTTTAAGCCCATTCCCGCCATCATCAACCATCAGTGTTACTTCATGCGAGTGCAAATTTCTAGGCAGTCTAGTGTTCAATCCTCTTCCACCTTCAGATCACGAAAGGCAAACAGGCCAATCTAAATCTTCACGTTTAAGAAGATTGAACAGGGGCAACTGTTATACCCCAAAATTTTCCCTCTCATGTTTCCCAAATTTATTTCTCTTACATGGGTGGTTACAAACACTTGCCTAAAGAAAATGAAATTTTTTGAATGCTAGCAAAGTGTTTTTCGGTTGGCAGGTGAACAATGTCCTTCGATTGGCATGTCAATAATGTCTTTCGATTGGCATCTGAGCAATTTCCTTCGTTTTGCATATCAGAGCAAAGTGTCCTTCGATTGGCATGTCAACAAGCTTCGACTGGGCTCCTAAAACCCTTCGATCAAGCATTGTCCCATCAACTTCGATTGTGCGTTGGTTCCCCTTTGAACAAGCCTTGGTCCAGGTTTCATCTAGGCCAAAGGCCTCTACAAATTCCCTTCGATTCACCAGGCCAAAGGCCTCATGCAACCTTCGACTCACTAGGCAAGGTCTTCTTTATGCTTGCCTTGGAGTCACTAAGTTAAAGGCTCCCTTCAACTGGCCTTTGATCCACAAGGCAGAGGCTTCCTCAGACTTGTCTTGAATTCACAAAGGCAAAGACTTCCTCTGTGCTTGCTTTTAATGCACAAGTCCAAGACCCCTCAACTTGCCAGCACACCAGGAAAAAGGCCCATTCGAAGGACATGTAAATGATCAATTCGAAGAAGAATTCAAAGGCCCGTTCGAAGGAAACATAATGTTGTCAGAAAAAGGGGTTTGGTCAAATATTGGATCTAGTTGGCCAAAACAAAAGAGAAATATGCAAAGATGCTTGTTGGCCCAAAATCCCACATGTTTCCAGGCCCAAACCTCCTGCGCAATGGCATTTGAAGGAAGTAAAAAAAGAGGCTTCGTTTGGCCAGAATGAAGTTCTCGTTTGGGCTATTTGAATCAGCAGTTAAGGAAAATAGATGGGTCCAATCGAAGGAGCCATGAGGAGCAAGTCAGAGTCAATCAAAAAGTAAAGATCTGAGGGGCTTTCAAAGAAGCCCTAATAAGCGAAACTCTGAACAGGTTCGAATTGGAATTCAGAATCATCAAAAAGAACAATGCTTTGACGAAGAGAATGTTGGGCAATTTGAATTAATGCAGATGGAGAGTTAATTGAAGAAACTCTGACAAGGGAAAACTCTGAACGATTGGAATTTAGGGTCATCAAAGATCTGAGCAGTTCGAATTGATGAGGATGGACTCAATCGAAGGGAAAGACTTGAGCTATTCGAAGGAAGTAATTCAAGGCCAATCGAAGAGCAAGGTATGGGGTTGTTCGAAGGAAGTAACTCAGAGTCAATCGAAGGGCAAGAATTGAGGTCATTCGAAGGTGAAACATGTCCAGGTTCATTCAACATTCCAAAATGGCAAGAATTTTCCAAATATGGCCAATCTTCAATGTGTTGGATTCTTGTCTCATGGCCTTCAACGCCTAGTTAAATGGTTGTCCCTTGTCATTTCCATGCAGCCTCACATCCCTATAAATACAAAGCCACACACATTTTCCAGGGGACTAGAAAAACATTCACCAGGACACACGATATACACACACACATTGGAGACATAAGCCCAGAAAATACACCCATACACTGTCTCACACGCACACGTTGCCTCATAAGCCATAATAAAGCTATCAAAAATCTCATAAGTGGTCCAGATCAAAGGAATCTTCAATAACACCTCACCCACTCCTTGAAGTTTGCAGGAGACATTCCCAGGCATTAGCCAATTCACGCCCATAAGTACTAAATTGAAGTCTCCCATCGTTGGTAAACTTTTCACATTCATATCTATGGTTTCATAATGTATTAATATTTGTTCAATGCTTGATTCACGCTCAGGATATCATGTAGCTCGGCTCGATTTAGTTTCAAAGTTAAGGGCTTGGGTTCGACACCAGGTCCACCTTTGTTTTCTTTTATCTCTAACGCCTATACTGCAGATCTGGCCTAAATAAACCAATGTACACATGATCGATGGACGTAGGTTTGACACCCAATTCATATTTTTTGCTAATATTTGTCTTGCAGGTCTAGATTGAAAATCCCTCCCCCCCCCCCCCCAGATAGAAAGGAATAACTTCCTTCCCTGGATCGAAGAAGACATTTTCCTTCCCTGGATCGAAGACGACCTTTTCTTTCCCTGGATCGAAGAAGACATTTTCCTTCCCAGGATCGAAGAAGACATTTTCTTTCCCTGGGTCGAAAGTACCATTTATTTCCCAGGATCGAAGGATCATTTCCTTCCCTAGATCGAAAAAAAACCACTTTTCATTTTCATATTTTTGGTTTTGTTTATTTATTTTTTATTTTTTGCTTTCATGTTTTATTAACATTGAAACAAAATCACAAAAATAGGTCTAGTCTTTTTCAATTAAAATTATTTTGTTAACTAATTAATTTAATTACTTTAACATCTTTCTTAAAATCAAAACTAAATACACTTAGACTTTATTTTATTAAAATAAATATTAAAACAAACAAAAGATTCCTTTCCCTAAGATTTTTTTTAGACGAGCGCATTTATTTATTTTCACACTTTTCATATTACCGTAACTGCTCATGGGATGTAATAGAAATTAATTAGGAATATTTACCGTTTTTTCTTCTTCATGTTTTGGTTATATAATTAATCCTCAAAGCCATGTAATAGCGTAAGATTCACATTTCTTCACTTTTAATTCCTGTACATATATTAACTGCTTAGATGTATGCTAATAGGATTGTATGATAAGATTAAAATCAAAACGCTAGCAAACCTAAACAAAAAAGACTAAAATAACTGAACATAAAACACATTGCACATATACACCTCTAGGGTACCTCACTTTGGTTGCCTTCGGAAAAACAGTCATGTCCCTCGAAACAGGGACGCTTTAGCAAAGACCCGTAAATTAAAAATATCATAGTCCCTCGATGACCCTACAGTTGCCTTTCGGTAAATGATCTAGTCCCTAAAAAAAATTGCTAAAGCATCTCCATATGTTGCCTTTATGACTATACGTCCCTTCGAATGTCCTTTAAACATCCAACGATAGGGCTACCTACTCACTAATTGTAGGATAACAATGTCTAAAGGATGGGAGGAAAAGAACGAACCTTTTTTAGTACAAGTAGATAGTTCTTTGATGCTATCCTAAAAACAAACTTTTACACTTACACATTTCAAAAACAACTTTCAAAAACATTTGCTTTGTCAGCAATCTTGAGGACTGATACAAGAGTTGTCATAAAGCAAATTGCTGCACTAAAGCATTTTTCAAAACACATAAAAGCACAAGGTATTTCAAAAGGTCTTTTTCTATTCTTTTCACCCTTTCCTTAATTTGGATAAAAGAAATTTCTGTGGCGACTCTTTCTTACCGCAACATTTGTGAATACAAATGCAAAACTGGTATAACAGTCGGTTCTGCCACCGTATTACAAAACTGTGTACTCATGAAGAATGATAAAGTACTGGCATACGCGTCAAGACAATTGAGGATTCCTGAAAGGAATTATCCTACTCACAATCTGGAATTAGCTGCAGTAGTATTTGTACTAAATATTTAGAGGCATTACCTTTATGCTTCTCGATTTGAAGTGTTTAGTAATCATAAAACCTTTAAATATTTGTTTGATCAAAAGGAATTGAATATGAAACAACGCAGGGGGTTAGAAATGTTGAACGATTACGAATTTGGTTTAAACTACCACCCTTGTAAAGCTAATGTCGTGGTTGATGCTTTAAGTCGGAAGTCATTGCATATGACTTCCATGATGGTTAAAGAATTAGAGTTGATCGAACAAATTAGGGACATTATCTTATTATGTGAAGTGACACCACAGAGTGTGATGTTGGGAATGTTGAAGATCAACAATGACTTCATGAATGATATTAAAGAAGCTCAGAAGTTATATGTTAAATTGGTAGATTTTATGGTTGGAAGTAATCAGTCGGAAGATAGTGATTTCAAGGTAGGCGCACAAGGCGTGCTAAGGTTCCGAGATAGAATATGTAGTCCTTATGACTCCGAGATAAAAATGATGATCCAAGAAGAAAGTCATAGAAGTAGATTGAGTCTCCATCCAGGTGCGACTAAGATGTATAAAGACTTAAAGAAGTTGTTTTGGTGGCCAGGATTGAAACATGATATGGCTCGGTTCGTTTATGTATGTTTGAATTGCCAGAAGTCGAAAGTCGAACATCAGAAACCTGCAGGGCTAATGGAACCGTTAGATATTCTCGAATGTAAATGGGAAAGTCTATCCATGGACTTTGTGACGAGATTGCCAATAACTTTAAGAGGACATGATGCGATTTGGGTGATTGTGGATAGGCTAACAAAGTCAGCTCATTTTATTCCAATTGGTATCAGTTTCTCGATTCCAAGGTTAGCAGAGATTTATATTTGTGTGATTGTGAAGCTACACGGTGTTCCATCAAGTGTTGTATCCGGTAGAGGCCCAAGGTTTACTTCTGATTTTTGGAAGAGTCTGCAGGATGTGTTAGGTTCTAAACTGAGATTGAGTTCTGCGTATCACCCTGGAAACAAATGGTCATACAGAGAGGAATATTCATTCGTTAGAGGATTTATAGATAGATTATGTTCTTGAGAAATGAGGTACAATGGATAGTTACCTTCTATTGATTGAGTTTACTTATAACAATAGTTTTCATTCCAGTATTGGCATGGCACATTTTGAGGCATTGTATGGTCGGAGGTGCATAACGTCTTTGTGTTGGTATGAATATGGTGAAAGTGTGATGCTTGGACCTGAAATTGTACGAGAAACTAAGGTTACCATTGAGGTAACCCCATGACTTGAAATGGTGTGGCTATACAGTCTTCATCAACAATGATATACCTGTAGGATTCTACGTGACCTACAAAGATGTCCTCTTCACCATTGATTATGACCAATCTTCCTTCAATGAAGAACTTCAATTTCTGATGTAAAGTTGAAGTGAGTGCCCCTGCTGCATGAATCCAGGGTTACTCGAGAAACCACATATATGTTGGTTCTATATCCATGACTTGAATGTGATATAAAACATATGCGGGCTGATCTTGACAGGAAGGTCCACTTCTCCAAATACTGGACTTTGAGAATCGAGAAAAGCTTTAACTATCGTAGATCTTGGTCTTATTATAACACCATCTAGTGTTATCTTCATCAAGTTGGATTTTGGTATTACATTCAGGGAAGAACCAGTATCAGTGAGTACCCTGGACAGACCAGTTGTTCCTATCTGAATAGAGATGTGCAATGCTTTGTTGTGAGCTCGACCTTGTGGAGGTAACTCACTGTCATTAAAACCCAGGTATGATCCAGAACTTAGATTTTCTATCACATTGTCAAATTGGTTTACAGTGATCTTCTCTACGACATGAGCAGAACTCAAAACCTTCATTAAAGAGTCCCAATGTGCTTCCGAATTGATTAGCAGCGAGAGTATAGAAAGTTTGGCTGGGGTTTGGTGAAGCTGATCCACCACCCTATAATAAGTCCTCTAAATTATCTTCAAAAATTCTTTGGCCTCTTGCTCAGTAAAGTTCTTGCTTGAAGGTTCTTGTTCTTCATTTTCCTCCACCATTACTTTTCCTTTATCTTTCTCCAATGTATCATTTTTATTTTTCATCGTAACATCATCCTTCTTTTGTGGTTCAGAGCCAAAGATTCGACCACTACGGGTTATGCCCCATGTACCTGCTATATTTGAGATTGCAGGTCCTTGACTTGATGATGGCTCATATTCTTGTTTTAAGCCATTGACGTATATAGTGAAATCATAACTCCATGGCACTGCTTTGTCACTATCGTAAGGGGTAGGAGATGGCACCCTAATTACCATTCTAGTCTTTGGAACTATTGGTATCCTCAGAGTTTGTCTTAGTGTTATTGCAAATATTTATGTTGATTCTCCCCACGGAATCACAAGAGTCTTCTTGTTAAAGTTTGGCCCTTGGCAAGGGATTACCAATGGCTTCTTCATACCTCCTTCAATTGTAGCTACATATTCTCCTTCAGGGTATGGTCTAAATTGGGCTATCCCCTAGTTCACCAATTTTTGTAATGCTTCCTCAAAAGCTTCATTATGTTCCAAAAGGAACCCACACTCCAACATATATTCCTCCAATATATTTATTGGGGCCTTTACTCGTCTGACTGCCTCAAAGTCAGTGACTACTTCAATTTCATTTATTACTGGTCCACCATGCAAAGGCATGGGGTTTGACTTGATATTCATCTTATTGAAGGCCCAACATTGATCTATGGTATGCCCCAGAGAATTGGCACGGTACTCGCATTTGGAATTGGCATTGTATCTTGGTGGGGGTGGCCCGACTAGAGGAGCTAGAGGTCTTAACTCTACCAAAGACGCCTTGACCAAGTGTTGTGATGATTGACTAGGTGACATAGGGAGTGAATCAAACTTTCTTTGCGTCCTTTAAAATTTGTTATGTTGTTGTCCTCGCTGAATTATTAATGGTTATTGTGCCCTTGGTCGTGAGGCTACAACATTAATTTCTCCCTCCATCCTTTTCGTGAAGTTAGGAACATGTATTTTTTCATTGTAAGGGGTACTAGATGACCCCCCTTGTATCTTTCCACTTTTTATCTCAGCTTCAATCCTTTCTCCGATTGTTACCAAATTCGTAAATCCAGAAGAGACGCTTCCTACCATATTTTCATAGTATATCCCTTGTAAGGTTCCCATGAACATATCGACTAGTTCTTTCCCCCGAAGTGATGGTTGTACACAGGATGCCATTTCTCTCCATCTTTGGGCATATTTCTTGAAGGATTCCTCTTTCTTCTGAGAAAGGTTCTGGAGTTGCAAGCGGGTAGGTGCCATGTCCAAGTTATATTTATATTGTTTCAGGAAGGAATTAGCAAGATCTGTCCATGTTTAGATGTGAATGCGTTCCAACTGCATGTATCAATCCATGGATGCCCCACTTAAAATGTCTTGAAAACAATGAATCATCAACTTCTGGTCTAGAGTATAAGCATTCATCTTCCTACAATACATGCGCAGATGGTTCCTTGGACAGGTGAGCCCCTTGTATTTTCCAAAGTCAGGTACTTTGAATTTTGGCGGGATCACCACATCAAGAACTAGACCCATTTCGAGATCATCTACATAGAAAGCATCGCCACGCTCCATCGCTTTTAACCTTTCCTCCAGAGCTTTGTACTAGTTGAGTACCATTGGATTCTCAGTAGTATGAGTATGGGTTGTTCTCTGAGGCGCTTGATTAACATCCTCTAAGTCGTGGTCTCCATATTGTAAGTCCAGTTAGTTGTCTGTGTTGTTGATAGGAATCTGCAGGGTATGTGATGCCCCTACCTTTGGTGGAGGTGGGACAAACCCTTAAATATCATCTTGTCTTGCTTCTTTTGAGCCATGGTTGACTTTTGAGGTCCTTCTTCTGGCTCTTTCCCTAGTTGGTGACTGCTTGATGCACCAATGGTCTGGGTTACTTCTTCAAAGGCTACCCTAGGGATTTTCTCCTGTCTGTCAATGATGTTCTTCAAGTCTATAAGAACTTGACTCATGTCTCCTCTCATTGAGTCGATGTTTCCTTTGACTTGCTCAAGATCCTCCTTAAATGCAGCTTGGTTCTCCTCAATCTGTTCCATCACTTTTTGTTGATGGGCTCTTGTCTGATATGGTGGTCGGAGAGGTGGTGCTTTTTTCTACCAATGGTTTAACTGGAGAAGGTTTTTCAAAAAAGATGAGTGCTTGTGTTATGAATGATATGCAAATGTTTATGAATATGCTGAGAATTTTGTTTTTGACTATCTTATTCACTTGGATACATATATTTTTTTAAATATATATTTTTTTAGGTTTTTTCTTTTTTATTGGTATGTATCTAGAAAATAAATACACAAACGAGATATGGAAACAAAATTCCTTTATTGAAAATAGTAATTATCTTGAAAAAAGAATACAGTTCAAATATTGAAATATATTCCAACTTTAAAACATTAACTTGTTGAAAGAAATTAAACAAAGGGAAACAGTCTTCTAAGCGCGCCTCCGGATGTCTGCTCTGAAACGATTGACCATTGTTCTGCAAAGCTTGAATAAGTCTTTAACATATTTTGGGAGCGGAACCATCACATTTTCCGCGTCAAGCGGGAAGGGAAAATCACAAGATAAGTCTCGATCTTTGATGAGAATACATATACTATAAGGATAAGCACGAAAGACTCGCCTTCTTAGCAAAAAATCACATTTTCCGCGTCTCTCAACCTTCTAGAGATGTCTTCAATGAGATTGTTGGCTAAGAAGGCGAGTCTTTCGTGCTTATCCTTATAGTATATGTATTCTCATCAAAGATCGAGACTTATCTTGTGATTTTCCCTTCCCGCTTGGGAGATCTTCACATACTACTCTTCCCAATACAACTTTTCAGCCCTCATCTCCTTATAGAGTCTCCTTTGTATCAGGAAATCCTTTCGGAGGCCTTCTAACTCAAGGCATACTTGCTCGTATTCTTCAGTTTTATGGGCAAGAAATATTTCTGCCCTTATCCTTTCAAGGCGTTCCCTTATCTCCGATTCTTGGTTATCCTGGAGTCTGGTGGTAAGATACTTCATTTGCTCTTCTTGGTCTAAAGAAGCTTGTGCCAAACTTTGGATCCGAGCCCTTAGATTTTCTTCCAACGCCTTCTTGTCTTGCATTGCTTTTTTGTACCACCTATTTAACCTCCCAATTTCACTAGCAGCATCCTCCAATCGTTGGTTGTGGGAATCCAAGTTGAAAGTAGCACTTAACAACCCTTCAGTAAAACGCTTCCATCTAAGACTCTCCTTTTCAAATGCCTCTTGATCTCTCCAAATTTTTTGGTCTTTTGATTCAAGTATGCGCTGCATTTGTCTTTTTTTTTAAAGTTATAGAGGTTAAGCTCTAATTCTTCCTTCTCCCTTTGAGCTTGTTTCAAAGCATTCTTCAAATAGTTTATTTCTTCTAAAGACATAGGCGGAGCCTCTGGGACCCGTGGATTGTATACATGACCTATGTAAAATGGTAGCTTAACAATTTGTACCCTATCCAGAACCCATCGAGTGTAGGGTTCTTTTGCCACATCATTCTTTCTTCCAGCCTTTCTTTTATTAACCATATTCCAAGCTCGGATGATCTTATTTAGTAACTCTTGGTTATTTTTTCCCATATTATGGATGATCAATTGTTGGAGTTGTTCATCTGAAAGTTTATCTTCCAAAGGATATCCTAGTTGTCGTAGGGCCAAAGTAGGGTTATAATTAATGCATCCTTGTGATCCGATCAATGGAACATTAGGAAAGCCTCCGCAGCTATAGATGATATCTCCAATGCCCAGCTTCCTTGCATACCATAATACAGAATTAGCAGTAAGAGACCTTAGTTTTTTAGGCCACTCATACCTTGTCAGATTCGGAATCATGTAATCTTTCTTGTAGAGATGAGTCATAAACCAAGAATACAATAGTGGAATACAATAATTTAGAGTACCCCTTCTTTTTTCGTACCGCATATGAAGTGTATAATAAATGTTAGCAAGAAGAGCAGGAGTTGGATCCGTATTAAAAGCTTTTGCGCCCCAAAACACGCTAATAGCTTCAAGGTCAATATAGTCCAAAGTCCGTGAAAATAAGATTACACCAAACACAAGCGGTCTTAAACAATCAATACAAGACTCCCATTATTTGTTATTAGAAAAATCGAAAGCCTTAGTCTTCAAGTAGACTCTCTTAACCCCTCGTATGTCACCTTCTTTTTTGTAATTAAGTGACAATTCGGGATAAGGTATCCCTAAACCTTCTGCCAAGATTTTGACGTCAATAGTCTGCCCGATACCCACATAAGTTATTTCTTTAGAAAAGTTCAAAATTCTATCAAATTCCTCCAGGTTCGGTGCTAGCTGAAAGTCTTGAAAGGTGAAGCATCTCAGTGGAGGGTCGTAGAAGTGGATTAGCGCAGAAACAACATCCAATTGTACCTTTACTTTGGTTAAGTCAAGGGTATCCTCATAGTGACGAGTGAACATCTTCAAAGCTCTTTCAGACAGTTTCCTTTTTATGGTCTTGATTTTTGACATATCTGGCTTGACAGCATTGATACAGACAAGTTGTTTCCCTTTGATATTCATTTCCAGGATATATCACCAAAAACCTTTTGTTATTACTTTTTTAACCCTGTCAGTAAGACAAACAAAAAATAAAAAGAGGATAAATATATGAAATGCAAAAATGTATGAATGCATGGATGTAGAGCTTAGTGAAGGGATTTTATGATTGGTATCCTTAGAAGATAAGCTCCTAGGTTTAGCCTACGGATAGTCTACCCTTCGCATAAGGTGGGTTCCTTAAGGGTATCATGAATAACACTAGAGGGAAAGGCACAAGGGCCTTCCTTAAGTGGAGCCTCTTTGCAGACCGAAACTTTCGTCTATAGGTCATAAAAGGTCTCGTCATGAGATTTTGGTTTAAGGGTTGTACAAAGAGTCATACGTGTCATTCCAAACTCCTACTTCCCAAGAGGATTCCTCTTGTGATTCATTACTTTCACGGAATTCCACTGGCTCTAGGCGAAGTCATCACATAAACTCATAGGGCTGATGTATCCCCTTGGCTAATAGACGAACCTTCTTTCTAAGGGTTTTGAAAAAAAAAATTTGAACAAATAAAATCTCACCATAGATGAATATAATATAATGAATAAAAATAATAAGCAGTATAATGAGAAAAAACAAATAAATAATTAAATAAGCAAGAAATAAAAAACCCAAAAACCCAAAAAACCCAAAAACTAAAAGATAAGGCTTCTAAACCTAGGGTTGAGTCCCCAGCAGAGTTGCCATCTGTTGTAACTGGTTTTAAAATAAGAGTTGCCACCTTAATTTTTATCCTAAGTAAGGGGATATAAAGGATAACCCTAAATAAGTCAGAGATTTTAGGTTTTTGACTCGGTTTTAGACGAAGGGAAGGTGTTAGACACCCCTCATCTACTTTGTTCACAAGGATACTATATATTTGTAACCCATTTTGAAACTTAATTGTTAAATTAATTTGATATATGAAAATGATTTGGTGTTGGTTAAATGTTTTTTAGTGTATTAATGGTAAAAATATTTTATTAATGCATGATAAAAAAAATAAATTTAACGCAATAAATAAATAAATATTTTTGATGAGTTGGAAAATAATATTTGGTCTTATAATAATAAATAACATTAAAGTTATGAATATATTAAAAATATAAAATATAAAAAATAATAAAAAGAATTAAATTAAAAACGCAGGGGTGTGAATTATGTTGGGCTAGCAAAATAGGGAGGTGTATATAGCAGGGCCCTGAATTCACATATTGAATTCAGGCCCAACGTATGGGGGTATGAGTTTGCACTACTTAGTAAAAATCGGGGGTGTAGATAGTAAGGGCCCAAGTCCAGATATTGGACTTGGCCCATTAGGCCTAGGGGTGGGGTTTTGCGCTGATTAGTAAAAAAAACAAGGGGGGCGTTTGGTAATGGGCCTGGCCCAAAGGTGCTTTGGGGAGTTCTCTTGGACATCGTGTAGATGAGTACATTGTAATGTCATGGGTGTGCGCGTTTCTGTAAGTTTGATGGCTATGTTACAATGGTGATTGAAGGCGCGTGGTAATGGCAGGGGACTAACGCGCACTGGATCACACGACATAATATATTTATTTTTTACACATTTTATCATTGTCATTGTCTTGCCTCTCTCTCTCTCTCTGTCCCTTTTCTTATCTATCTTCCCTCACCCACACAACAACAAAAACATCAAGAAAACCCTAGATCACGGCTGATACCCTACGAACCCTAATCGGCGGCGATTGAATCCAAACCCCACGATTTAGATCCCAGATAACCCTATATCACCAAATAATCATGAAAACTTCCTTAAGCTAAGTAAACAAGGCTAACCATCTTCGCTGTAGATCTCTTTGTTTCTCCGGATTTGGTATGAATCGTCCTGATCTCTTCTTCTCTCTTTCTGTTTTGCAGGTACATCGGCGGTGGTGATGATGTAGAGGCGGCGCTTCAAAGAGATCTAGGGTTTCAGATGTCGAAACCCTAAGCTTAAGCAGCGGACTTGTGGCGAGGCTCGGATCTCCTACTCTCTTTGTTCTTCCTCCTTGTTTGTTCTTCCAATTTCTTCTTTTGTAAAAAAAATTCCTCCCCTTTCTTCTGTTTTGATCTTAGGTATTTATAGTATTTTAGGGATAGATGTTTTAGGAAATATTTTTATGAGTTCGTCGTTACTTAGCAGAGTTTAGGGAAATTAGTGATTTCTAGATATTAATTTTGATTTTGTTTGTAATTCGTTTGTATAAGATTTGATTAGTTATCGATCTGTATTGATCCTGTTTGATTTAGTTGCAATTAGATTTGATTTAGTATTTGATTGGTTCACGAAAGTTCGTTTTGATTCAATGCAAAGATCTGTTTTGATTTTAATCTGAACATTAACTATTTTTTTGGCTTTAAACAAAAAAATATTTTTCTTTCAATTTGAACAGTGCCTGTTTATATTGTTTAAAGCATGCATTTTTTTAGACTTGGGCTTGGGCCTGGAAAATGGACCATGCGATTAATAGCCTAACTCCACTTAATGTTTTTTCAGATAAAACAAACACCATATTTTTTAATTAATTTATAATATAATAGTTAATAATAATAATAATGTACATAATATATATGAAAATAATAATAGTAATAGGTATATTTTAAATATTAATGATAATAATAATATTTTTAACAATAATTATCAATAATCATGTAAAGAAAAACAATTTCAAAACAACAGAAAATTGAAGCGGGCCTAATTGTACCAATTATTATCTTGGGCCTTAACAAAAATGAATTGCTTTATACATCCTTCAACCTAAATAGGCCATTCTGATTTAGAAATGGCCAAAGATGTCTTCAATAGCGTGAACCCCCCTTCAACATTTAAAACAGACTAAAGATTTTACATGGGGCCTTTCTAATTTAGAAAGGTCCATGATTTTTCAAAATAGTGTGCCCCCTTTATAAAAATGCACCCCTTTTCAAAAAATGAATGAAACCTTAATGGACCATCAAATATTGATGGTCCATTTTAGATCAATACACCTCTCTTTCCTATTTTAAACTCCCATAGAAATAAAACTTACACAATATGATTTACTTATTTAGAAACCTAATAACAATATAACTATTGTAATGATAGGGAAATTTTGGGGTATGACACATACACATTGATATTACATTCTAATGAGGTCTCATCTAGATGAGGATTGCTAGTATCCAATTGTGTATTGGGTGGAGTTTTGTAGGGGTTTTCATCCAGAAAAAACCTCAGGTTTGTCCTTCAAGATCATTGGTTCATTTGGGAGTTTTTGTGCAAAGTGTTCGAGAGGTAATTTCGATAAAGTGAACAACCTTGGAGTGCTTAAAATCTTTGTAAGAAACCTTAGAGTGTTTGAAATCTTTGCAAGAAAGTAACTTGGAGTATCAGATTGAATCAAAGTTCTGTGTTGCAATTGTTTGAGATTGGCGGTGCGCGAAAAGCTTTGGATATAAAGAACACAAAGGAGTAGCAAGATCCAGATAGTCATTTCTCACCAATTGTGTCTTGGTCTCTCTCAAGATCAAAAGAAGAGAAGGTGTTAAATCAATAATAAGTTTGGGTTTGAGGAGTTTCTCTTGAACACTTCTCTTGTATCAACAATTATTTTGCATTGTAAAAATTAACCTAATTCCATTGGAATTAGGCGCAGACGTACCCACACGTGACGACGATAGTGGGGAACTGTGAAGACAAATTGATTTTACTTTTTTCTTTTACTTGCTTTGATTTTCATTGATCAATATATCAAATAGAATTGGGTTATCATTTGAATTGTAAGAATTTTCCTATGTTATTTTGTTTTTTAAGTCATGTGTTGATATAACTTATAATCACTTTTGATTATAAGTGGTTTTGTGTATCAACTTAATTAAAGGAAAAATTCTGAAAATTTACTTGCACACCAAGTGTTTGATAAATTAACTAAACTAGATATTTTGATTTTATCATTGGAAATAGCCTTTTTAAGAAAAATTGATTAAACAATAAATAAGTTGCAAAGTTATTAATTCAATTATTCTCATTCCATCTTAATTTTTTATTTACGGTTTGCATAACAGAGCTTCTCGATAACGTCCGTAAAGACGATAATTTGCTTCCGCTTCACACTTTGATAAAACTTTTTCAAAACCAAATTTTATTTGGATATTTTCAAAAGGGGTATCTATTCACCCCCTCTAGATACCGTTGCCATCGTCTAATAAGTGGAATCAAGAGCCCGGTTAATTTCGGCTTCGACACTTTTTAGAAAATGACTTACGAATCTAAAGGGGATTATAAGAGATCCCCAATTTTCACGGAAGAAAATTATAGTTATTGGAAAGCTTGTATGAAAATTCACGTTAGCTCATATGAGAGAGGTGTTTGGGAAGATATTCTAAATGGCCCAACACCGATGACATATAAAGTTTATGGTGCTACCAGACCAAAGCTGAAAAACCTATAGGATAATAAAGATGAGAAAAGTGGTCTTACAATTGGAAACCAAAGAACATCATCGTATCCGCACTTGGTGTTGATGAGTTTTATCACATTTCCCATTGTCAAACCTCTAAAGCTATGTGGGAATCTCTACAAGTTACCTATGAGGGAAATAATAAGGTCAAATAAGCTAGAATTAATACACTTAATCAAGAGTTCAAACTCTTTCGCATGAAGCAAGGGGAAACCATTGCTGAAATGTAAAAGAGGTTCTCTCATATTATTAATCGTTTAAATTTACTTGGCAATCCTATTTCCAATGATATTGCTACTAACAAGGTGTTGGGATGTATTCCTAGAAATTGGCAACTAAAGGTCACCGCGTTCGAAGAAACCAACAATCTTGCTACACTCGATCTCATCGCATTGTTTGGCAAGTTAGAAGAGCATGAGCAAGAACTCAATTGCTTAGATAAACACGAAAAGAAGCTTGAGAAAAATAAGAAAGAAAAATGGGCCATTAAAGATGAAGTATTGAAGTCTAAGGCTCTCAAGGCTTAAAGATCAAAGTCCTCAAAGGAAGAGCCCACAAATGATAGTGACTCTAGCATTGAAGAGAGTTCGGATGATAAAGAGATATGATTATTTGTGAAGAGGTATAATAGATACATTCATAAGAATGGAGTCAAACACTTTGACAATAATATTGTTAAATTTAGAAGACAATCCTCCTCCTCTAAAGACGAAAACAACAAAAAAGATAAGATAAATAGTATTTTTTATGAATGCTGAAAACCGGATCATTATAGATCGAATTGTCCTTCACTTGCTAAGAAGAAAGGAAGGGTCAACGAAACAACTCCAAGAATTCTTGACAAGCTTATGTGGCTTGGGATAGTGATAGTGATACCTCAACAAATGAAAGCTCAAGTGAGAGTGATGAAGAGGCAAACTATTGTTTCATGGTAAATCATCGTCAAAGCAAGAAAAAGGATGTAAGTCATTCTAAATACACAAATATTACAAATTTACCCTTTAATGAGTTGAAAAATCAATTTGAAAACTTATAAAAAGAGTCTTTATATGTTAACAAAAAGTTGGCCTCCAAAGAAAAAGTTTTTACATACTTAGAGGCCAAGGTTGAAGAAACAAATGAGAAATTTGATGCATTAAAGAAAATCATTGTAAATGGTTCAAATTGTGTAAAGGAGAATGAACAATATTTTATATATGGATGTGAAACATGTCAAATTTGGCAACAAGAAGTGAGTACACTTGAAACCAAATTGGACAAATCACATCATCCTACTAACACTATTGCTATTGAACGCTCAAAGGCTGAAAAGCCTCATAAGAGCTATAACTTGATTAAAGAAAATTCCAATAGCGTAAGTGATTCTCATCATAAACTACTTTGTCACTATTGATGCAAAAAGGGACACACTATTGAAAAATACAAGTTTAGGTGCATTTTAGTTCCTCAAGACAATTTCCAATGGTTACCCAAAAATAACACTTATTTAACTCACTCTCAAGGACCCAATGAGAATTGGGTACCTACCACTCTTATTTGATTTTTGTAGGATGAGTGTCTTAATGCTATGAATGGAAAATGGATTCTCGAAAGTGGATGTTTAAGACACATGACGGGAGACATACCTCTCTTCTCTGACTTTATGGAAAAGAAGAAAGAATTTGTATCCTACGGTGATCACAACAAAGGTGTGATACTCGTAGAAGGTAGTATAGGTAATCCCTCAACTATTACTATCTCAAATGTTATACTAGTAGAAGGACTTAGGCATAGCCTTCTTAGTATTAGTCAATTATGCGATAATGGGTATAAAGTAATTTTTTCAAAGATTGTTGTATAATTTAACACAATGATAAGAAGGATTATATCCTTGAATAATGCCTAATGTCTTATTACCTTGAGTCAAGACTCTTGGTTATGACATAGATGTTTGGCTCATGTCAACTTTGATCTAATTAACAAAATTGTTACAAAAGATTTAGTAGTCGGTCTACCAAAGATGACATTTTCAAAAGACCATCTATGTGATGCATGTCAAAAGGGTAAGCAAAAAAGGGTCTCTTTTAAATCAAAAAATGTTGTTTCAACATTAAAACCACTTGAGCTCCTTCACATGGATCTATTTGGTCCCTCATGGACTAAAAGTATATGTGGTAATTACTATGGTCTCGTAATCATAGATGACTACTCAAGGTTTTGCTGGACATTTTTCTTACGTAGCAAAGATGAAACATTCTCGGCTTTCACACGTTTTGCCAAGTTATCTCAAAACAAATTAAACTAAAAAATTGTTACTATTAGAAATGATCATGGAGGTGAATTTGAAAATCATCTCTTTGAAGAATATTGTGATAAATTTGGTATTGAACATAACTTTACAGCTTCTAGAACTCCACAACAAAATGGTGTTATGGAACGCAAAAATCGTGTTCTAGCGGAGTTGGCAAGAACAATGCTCAATGATTATGGTCTACCAAAATATTTTTCGGTCGAGGCTATTACTACGACTTGTTATGTCTTGAATATGATACTTATTCGTACCATTCTTGATAAGACTCCATATGAACTTTTGAAAGGTAGAAAACTAAATTTATCTCAGCTTCATGTCTTTGAATGCAAATGTTTTGTTTTAAATAATGGAAAAGATAATCTTGGAAAGTTTGACACTAAAGCCGATGAATATATGTTTCTTGGATACTCTCTATCTAGTAAGGTATATAGAATTTATAACAAAAGATTACTTATTGTTGAAGAGTCCGTCCATGTTACTTTTGATGAGACCTCCCAAAATAGTGTTGGGAAATGTAGTTCTTTTCATGGTGTAGGTGCATCTACGGAAGACATACTCAAGGATACCGATAAAGGAGTTGATCAACCTAAGTTGGTAGACCTTGAGAAGGGTGAAGATGTCAACTTAGAAAAGAAAAATTATGAAATTCATGAAGAAAAAATTGTCTTCCATTGGAGTGGAGAACCTCCAAGGATCATCCAATTGACAACATTATTGGTGATATCACCAAAGGGGTAACGACTTGTTCTAAGATAAGTAATTTTTGTTATCATCATGCATATGTCTCACAAGTTAAACCTAAAAACGCTAAGGATGCCTTACTTGATGAGCATTGGCTTATGGACATGCAAGAAGAATTAAATCAATTTGAAAGAAATGATGTTTGGGACATTATCCCTCGTCCACGAAATCATCACATTATAGGCACTCGATGGGTCTTTAGGAATAAGTTTGATGAACATGGTGTGATAACAAGAAATAAAGCCAGTCTTGTGGCTCAAGGGTATAACCAAGAGGAAGGAGTTGACTATGAGGAAACTTATGCTCCTGTTTCCCGACTTGAGGCTATACACCTTTTATTAACTTATGCATGCTCTAAGAATATCAAATTATATCAAATGGACGTAAAAAGTGCATTCCTTAACGAATACATAAGTTAAGAAGTGTATGTTGCTCAACCTCTTGGTTTTGAAAATTATGGGTTTCCTAATCATGTGTTCAAGCTAAAATGTGCATTGTATGGTCTTAAACAGCCCCTAGGGCATGGTATGAACGACTTAGTAACTTTTTGCTTGAACAAAGTTACTCAAGGGGGAAAGTGTAACACCCCAATTCTACCCCGAAAAATTATATAAATAAATCAGAGTTAGAAAAATCGTTCATGCAAACGAATCGGGATGCCACAAATTCTTCTATCAAAACACATTGCATTCATCGTGGATATATAAAACTTTTAAAACATCGGATGAACCATCATCATGACATCTTTAATTAAATAATTCAACATATACGAAACGAAATTCTTAATAACATCTTTATCATCATTACAGCAACTTCAAACCAACAAACACTTAATAATAATTAACTTAAAGTTCAATAACTGAATAATCAACCATCAAAAGCGACAAGCGTTCATCCCCCCGAGTGTTACATATCAGAGCAATGACACCGACTCGAACTATTGAAGGTATACAGCCTTCACTCTCGATTACCTGCATGTCACCAACATAAGGGCAACATTCAAACAGAAGGGGTGAGATATCTAACAATATAATAAAGCGCATGATAATTCATATATTAAATTAGATCATATAACATCACCACTTCTCATCTCATACTCAACAATAATCACGACAATAATACACAATCACAACATCAATACACACTTCTTTATGCAATCATATAATGCGACTCAATACTATGAAAATGCATGTGGTACCATTGGAGCAGAACTCCCATCTCAAAAATTTGCCAATTAATAGAGGCATCAACAAGGCATAAGCCTTCATCTCAATATTCTCCAATTCAGGCCATCTCAACGAGCATAAGCTCCATCTCGAAATGCAATGTATGCGACCCAATCATGAATGTCATAACAATACCAAAATAAACAACATTTTAATATGACACCATAGTTGGCCAAAGGCTAACATCTTAAAGCATCTCGATATCTCTTCATCAACATCTCATATCATCATAATAATTCATCAAACATCATTTATTCATCATAAATTATCAACACAACATTATTAATAACATCTCATCAACAACTCAATTGTACGTTAATACGACAATAATTCATACTGCTATTCTGTAATCTTACATCATTACTAACATTACTCCTACTGTTACTAATCAAACAGCAGCCTATAAGCATCTCATCTTCATTATTCTGCATAAAATCAACGTAACAATCAACACGGGAACTAACTCTAAATCTTAAATTGGATACTAGGATTACACTTCCTATCCCTCATTTTAATCCCCAGGAATAAATCTCATTGCGTTAGCTATTCAACGCTTCGAACGACATTTCAAACGGCATCCTAAAACTCAAGTTACAACATTTTCAAACTGAATCTGCCAAAAACCAGACAATATGGATCGACGTAAAATGTCTTGGATCGACGCGTACTGCACTAAACGCACAACATGAGTTGACGCATCCTCTCTTGGATCGACTCATCCTAAGTCTAACACACAACATGTATCGACACATGCATCCTACGTATCAACTTATCCTGAGTCTGAAAGTCCTCATGGATCGACGCAAACCTCTTCGTGTCGACTCATCTTGGGTCTTTCAACCTTTATGTATTGACATATCATGTTTGGGGTCGACGCATCCTGTTACATCCTGCATAAATTCTGTGATTTTCTCTGCATTTTCACTACGGGTTTCATATTTTAAGCCCTAAAAACTTAATCTAATCATAGATAATCATCACTTACAATTACCCTATAATTATACATCAATTAAACCACATCGGGACATCATTATTCATCTATAATTCATCAATTTCATATCATACAACATCATAAACATTCCATTCATGAACAAGACAACAATCACCTCTAACCCCACATACCAATAATCATGAACCCAATTATAGAGTCAGAACCCCAACCTTACCTTGGATTGAAGGTCGCTCTATAGTCTTCCGGTCGAATTCTTGTTCTGCCGCTTTTCCTCTTTTTTCAGCAGCTTCACATTCTTCTTCTCAATCATTATTCTTCTACTACCTCTTATTTCTATCCTTTCTAACAATAATAAAATAACCTATTATTCTTTATTCCTTATTGGGCTTAAAACTAATACACCTGCTTATTACTACCGTTCCTTTAAAAACAAGCCCACATCAAATAATATTTTACTTCTAATATTATTTCACCACTTAATAAAATAAATTAAATCCAATAATAATTTAATTAAATAATTGATTAAATTACTGGCGTTACAACTCTCCCCTACTTAGAATATTTTCGTCCTCGAAAATTTACCTTAATCAAACAACTCAGGATAGGAGTCTCGCATCTTGCTCTCCAACTCCCAAGTCATGCTTTCTCCGGCAGCTCCTATCCAAAACACTTTAACCAAAACAATTTGTTGTCCCCTCAGAGTCTTAGTTTCACGATCCGCGATTCGTACCTACATCATCTCCACCGTAAGATTATCCCGTACTTGCACATCGTCCATATGAATCACATGAGATAGATCTGAAATATACTTCCAGAGTTGCGACACATGAAACACATCATGAAAATTCGAAAGATTAGGCGGTAAAGCTACTCTATAAGCAACATTCCCCACTCTCTCCGAAATCTGATACGGTCCAATAAAACGAGAAGTGAGCTTCTTAGACTTCAACGCTCTTCAACACCAGTCACAGGTGTAACTCTCAAAAACACATGGTCACCAGCTTGAAATTCTAAATCTTTCCTTCACTTGTCATGATAACTCTTCTGTCTACTTTGGGAAGCTTTGGGAAGCTTTCATCTTTTCTCGAATCAACTTCACCTTCTCAGTAGTTTCACGAACAAGTTCAGGTCCAAGTACTACACTTTCACCAGATTTATGCCAACATAATGGAGTTTTACATCTTCGACCATACAACGCTTCAAAAGGTGCCATCCCAATACTATAATGGTAACTGTTATTATAAGTGAACTCTATCAACGGAAGATAAGTATCCCATAAACCTCCCTGCTCAAGAACACATGCCCTCAACAAGTCTTCCAACGATTGAATCATTTGTTCAGTCTGACCATCTGTCTGATGATGATACGCTAAACTTAGCCTCAACTTAGAACCCAAATCTTCTTGCAAACGCTTCCAAAAATCAGAAGTAAATCTTGGATCTCTATCTGACACAATGCGCAAAGGAACACCATGCAGCTTCACAATTACATCATGTAAATCTCAGCCAACTTCGACACTGGAAAACTGATGTTAATAGGAATAAAATGAGCCGACTTCATGAGCCTATCAACAATCACCAAAATTGAATCATATCCTCTTATAGTATTAGGAAACCCCGTCACAAAGTCCATTGAAATGCTATCCCATTTCCATTCCGGAACTTCTAACGATGGCATCAATCATGCAGGCTTCTGATGTTCAACTTTTGACTTCTGACAAGTCAAACATGCATACACAAACCGAACCGCATCACTCTTCATTCCAGGCCACCAAAACAAACCTTTCAAATCTTGATATATCTTAGTAGCTCCTAGATGAATACTCAACTTACTTCTATGACTCTCTTCAAGTATCACTTTCTTCATCTCAGCATAATTAGGAATACAAATCCAGTTACGAAATCTTAACACACCTTGCGCATGTAGCTTAAAATCACTGTTCTCAGACTGATCAATCCCAACCATCAAATCTACCAATTTAACATCTAACTTCCGAGCTTCTCTGATACTGTCTAGAAATTCATTATTAATCTTCAACATACCCAACATAACACTCTGCGGCATAACCTCGCAAACTAAGCTCATATCTCTGAACTGCTAAATTAATTCCAACTCTTTAACCATCATTGCCGACATATGTAAAGTCTTTCGACTCAACGCATCAGCTACCACATTCTCCTTCCCTAGATGATAATTCAAACCGAAATCATAATCCTTTAACAATTCCAACCATCTTCGTTGCCTCATATTCAGCTCCTTCTGATCAAATAAATACTTTAAGCTCTTATGGTCACTAAACAATTCAAATCTAGAACCATAAAGATAATGCCTCCAGATCTTCACCACAAAGACAACTGTAGCAAGTTCTAAATCATGCGTAGGATAGTTCTTCTCATGAGTCCTCAACTGCCTTAACGCATAAGCAACTACATTTTCATTCTGCATAAGCACACCTCCTAAACCCATCTTAGAAGCATCACAATACACCACAAAAGGCTCTCTGGATTAGGCAACATCAAAATTGGAGCCGACATCAACCTCTTCTTCAATTCTATAAAACTTTCTTCGCACTGAACATCCCATACAAAAGCTCTACCTTTACATGTCAACTTAGTCAACGGAAGTGCCAACTTAGAAAAAAGTTCGATAAACCTTCTATAATAACTAGCTAATCCCAAAAAGCTCCTAATCTCAGTAGCTGACTTTGGAGTTTCCCATTGCAACACAACATCAACCTTCAATGAATCTACAACAATGCCACTACCTGAGATCACATGCCCAAGGAAACTAACCTCCTTTAACCAGAATTCACACTTGGACAGCTTTGCATACAACTTCTTCTCTTTCAAGAGTTACAACACTACTCTTAAATGTTCTGCATGCTCTTCTTCTGACTTAGAGTAAATCAAAATATCATCAATGAACACCACTACAAACTGATCCAAATAAGTATGAAAGATAAGATTCATATATTCCATGAATACTCCCGGCGCATTAGTAACACCGAAAGGCATCACCGAATACTCATAATGTCCATAACGCGTTCTGAAAGCTGTCTTCTGGATATCTTCATCCTTCACTTTAATCTGATGGTAACCCGACCTCAAATCAATCTTACTAAACACATGAGCATCCACCAATTGGTCCATCAAGTCATCTATTCTTTTGAAGCGAATACTTGTTCTTAATCGTCACTTTATTCAACTGTCTATAATCAACACAAAGTCTCATACTTCCATATTTCTTCTTTACTAACAACACTAGAACTCCCCACGGTGATACACTTGGTCTTACAAACTTCTTCTCCAGTAACTCTCCCAATTGCTTCTTTAACCCTGACAGCTCAGATGTCGACATCCTGTATGGTGCCAGAGACACGGGTCTGGTACCAGGTACAAGATCAATCACAAATTCAACATCCCTCTCTGGTGGTACATCAGGAATCTCATCAGGGAAAACTTTAGGAAATTCGCACACCACCTGCAATTCCTCAATTATAGCGTGAGTCTCTACAGATAGCAACGCCAGCAACAAGAACATTTGTGCTTCTTCTTGCATCAACTTCCTTAACCTTCTAGAAGACAACAGACCACCTTCCTCTTCTTCAGGAGTAGAAAACCACACAGACTTGTCATAACAGTTAATATGAACACAGTTATGCTCTAACCAGTTCATACCCAAAATTACATCCAAACCTCTTAACGGTAAACAAACCAAATAACAACAAAGTCTCTGTCGAAGATCGACAAGGGACACTTCAAACACACAAAAGAAGTAGTCACCGACCCCTTGGCTGGAGTATCGACGACCATTTCTCCATTCAAAGAAGACAACATAAGACCCAATCTTTCAACACAATCAACAACAATAAAGTAATTCGTAGCACCGGTATCAATAATAGTAATTAAAGGAGTACTATTAATGAAACATGTACCTCTAATAAGTCTGTCCTCAGCAGCTGTCTGATCCTCTACCAAAGCAAACACTTTACCACTTGACTGAGCCCTCTCCGGTTTTGGACACTGGCTACCAATGTGCCCTTCCTCTCTACAATTGAAACAAATCACATCCTTATGTTCACACTCAGATACAACATGTTTGTTCTTACCACAACAGAAACACCTCTTCACTTCAGTAGGGCACACATTACTCTTGTGCCCAGGTGTGATACGGTGGGAGAACTGACTTAAGGTTTTGCGTTTGTGTTTGCAAACGTTTCGGTTTAGCAAGAGTCACCACCGACTTTTTATTTTATCCTAAGGAAAGGTCAAAAAGCACAGGAAAGACCTTTGTGTTTTCTTGGGTTCGGGGAGTAGATTATGAAAAGGGAAGATGCAAGCACCCTTTTCATCCATGGTTATCCATGGTCTCTTAGTTACTTGTTTAGATCACTTTCTTTTGCTTTTCAATTGTTTGAAATGGTGCTTTGTGTGTGGTTTTGAAAGATGTTTTGAAAAGAGGCCATCGTTGTGGCAACCTTTATAATGATTCTTGTTTGAATGTATACAAAAGTGTATTTGTCTTTTGAAAAGATTTCAATGTTTTGAAAGTTTGATTTGGGAAATCTTTTGAAATTGTGTTGTGGAGTGTGTTTGAAAATAGCAAGGATGTTTTTGCAAGTTTTGATCAAGTAACTAAGAGCTATCTACCCTATTTTACTCAAAGATCTTTCCTATATGTTTTTAACCCTTTTGACAGTGTTGTTTTACCATTGTATTTGGTAAACAACCTTGTATTAGGATGTTAAATGGGACAGGCGCGGGTCATCGTATAGACCATGATAGCAATTGTGTTAAGTATTTTTGGCAAATTTTCTGAGGGACTAGATCACTTTGTATTGGCAACTAAGATATCGTCATCGAGGGACTATGATCTTTTGTTTTGTTTTTGTTTTGCCAAAGTACCCAACATGCATAACATGGCCCATTTTTAAGGCAACAAGTGGATGAAACCCTAAGGGTGCAAGTGTGCATTGTGTATTGATTTTCATGCATTTAGGTCTTGTATTAGGTCAAACTACTTGTTGATTTTGGATTTTTGCATACAAAACCCTAATCTCTAACCATGGCATAATTGAAAGCATAAAGTGCGAGAATTAAAAGTCTAAGCTATTACAACATGATTATGGAGAGGGGGATGCAATTTTTGAATGGGGATTATTTGACAAGAAATTAAAACCCTATTTTTACTATTACATCCAAATTGAATCAAATGGCATAAATAATAAATGAACAAAATTTAAATAAATATACAAAATAATATGAATATGCAAAAAGGTTTTTTTTTAGTTTTTTTTTTATGTATGTAAAAATATTTAATGTGAAAAGAAAGAAATAAATAAAAAGATTAATTTTATTTGGTTAAGGGTAAAACCCTAATTTTCTTTAAGAAAATAAATATATTGATTATATTATTCATATACAATAAAATAAAATAGTATATATACAAAAAATAAAATATATTTAGAAAAAATATTTTTTAAGTATAAATAATAATAAAAATAAAAGAGTAACATTTTCATGTTTTGATTCTAAAGTATCTAATAAAATAAGAGTATATATATATATATATATATATATATATATATATATATATATATATATATATATATATATATATATATATATATATATATATATATATATATATATATATATATATATATATATATATATATATATATATATATATATATATATATATATATATATATATATATATATATATATATATATATATATATATATATATATATATATATATATATATATATATATATATATATATATATATATATATATATATATATATATATATTTAGAATGATATTTTTTGGTGTGAATAAAATAAAGGAAAAGATAAAAATATAATTTATATATTATTTTTAAGTTTTCAATAAATAAAATAAAAATATATAATCAATAAATTAATTTTATGTTAGAAAAAATGAAAATAAAATACAAAATAAATGTGAAAAATTTATAAAAATATTTTTGAGTATTTTTTATATTTGGAAATAATAAAATAAAACCAGAAATGAAAATAAAATACCAAAATATAAAATATAAAGAAATTGGGCCAGGGGGTGCAAAAAGCAAAAGGGGGGTGTCAATAGTGAGTCAGGGCCAAGCCCAGCCCACCACACTTCATCTTCAACCTCTGTACTTCAAAAACGTGCGCGCTTGATACAAATGCTAGATCCTGCATACGAGCTCTATTGCAAAAACACATAACATCAAAGTTGTAGAGCTTTTCAAGACGAATCCAACCATATAAAAAACTTGTCTTAACTCTCAAAGACCAGAGAGAATTTCTCTGGCCCTAAAATCTAACCTAATTTTTTCAGGATGTTCATGGACCAAATTCTCTTAGCATGCTTAATAAAAATGAAAACTAAGCATATGTACAGCTTCATGGCTATGAATACTACATTTCTTATTCACAAACTTAAGTCTAAATGTTCCTAAATAGAGAGATAGGAAGTTGATAAAAACCTATTTCAGCTGACTTAGTGTAGGGCAATGTGGAGCTTTTTAACAAGGCTTGAGATGTCTGGGAGCTTGCTTGAACTTCACTTGACCTTCTCCAATGTCTAGCTTGCCTTGAATGTACTTAAACAAGCCTACAAAACTCAACCTGCACAAGCTCAAAATGAAAATGGCAAACCCTGTAAATGGAGTTACAGTTGGTGTTTAAGGTTTGGGATAGCTTGGATGGATTGAATGGAAGGTGTTTGAACAAGTTTGGGGCAAAACACACGAGGAAATTGTGCTATGTAAGTCAAGTTGCAGATGATGCCCTGTTTTGCCAATGGAAGATGATTTTGAGCTATGGGATGTTTGAGGGCTCAAAGAGTCGTGTTTCTGGTTCAATGGGATGTGAGAAAGTTGTCTCAAATGCTTTCACAAGTTAGTTTTTTCAGATGTTCAAGTTCTAGTGTTTTGGATATCTTTCTTGTATTTTAAGCAAACATGAGAAGTGATGTCCAACAGGCCTGTACAGGCTATCCATATGCTTGCACACTTTGCCCTTGGCCCCTCTAATTTGTGGATTTAATTTGCTGCATAAGATATGGACCAATGCTCAAGAAATCAGTTTTGACATAAAGCAAGATTTAAGCAAAAATGGTAATGTTGCTTTTTCTATTTAAGGGTTAATCTTGTGTGCAATGCCCTAATGACCAAAACAATGCCTTAGACCAATGGTTTTGCACTGAATTATTGAGTGTGGAATGGTTTTGAGGCCTGTAATCTAGTGCAAAGGAAGCTGATTTGAATTTGCAATTTGTATCACAATGAATATGCCATGGATGAAAAGTGAGTTTTTTCCAACTTCAAGCCTTCGATTCTCCCTAAACACAAAGGTGTTTGGAGAGTTCTTTAACATTTTGGAAAGCTTGCAACATGCTCTACAATCCATCTTTGAAAAGAAATTTTATATTCAAAGTGTAACTATGTGAAAAATGGCCATGAAGATAGGTCAAAATCCTGCCTAAACTAGGGCAAAATTTCACTAAGTTAAAAGTTTTAGGGACCCTTGTTCCAAAAATCATAACTTGAGATCCAAGCTTCTTTTTGGGAAACTTTGTGAATAAAAGTTGTATAATTTGTGGAGGACTACAACTTTCTTGTTGGAAGTTTTGTTTGAATCCAAATGCATCATGGTGAAAATGTTGGGAAAAGTTAGGAAAAATTAAGAAAATTTCATAACTTCGAAAAATTCTAAGTTATGAAAATTTTCAAATTTAAACCCTAATTTGCAAAAATGGGTTTCTTGAATAATAATTTTCATGTTTTGACACATTTTGATGAAAAATGACCCTTGGTACTTGATTTTGACCAAAAAGTCAAAGTTTGACTTTTCAGTGTACAGTCAAAATTTGATCAGTTGACTGAAAAATTCATTTGTCAATCCAATGCAATTGAGATCCTTTGAACCTGGTGAATAGGTCAAGATTATGTCATTGAGTCCTTGAGTCCATGCTTGAACCCAATTTTCCAGTGGCTAGGTCAAAAAGTCAGAAATTGCCTTTGTACAGTCAAAACCCTAAAAATGACCATTTTGCCCTTTTGATGATCTGATCAAATTTCTTGAGGAGTTTTAGTACAAAATTGATCAAATGATTCATATGAGTTCATAATGTTGATGTGGATAAAAATTTATGAGGTTTGACTATAAATTGGCCACAGTTGACTCTTTCCCCAATACATCTGATTTCTAGGTCAACTATCCAATTGACTGGGTAAAAATTTGATTCAAGGCTTGAAACTTGGTATGGACAAACTTAGGAGTCCAACATGAAGTAAGAAAGTCACTTTGGGCATTAGAAGTCCAAAAATCCATGTGCAAACTCAAACCGTAATTTAGGTCAACAGTGCAACGAGATGTCTTGAGCAGTGCAAAACCTAGCTTGATCTTGAGTTCAAAGAGCCTTGTGATGAGAAATATTGATAAAATGAGAGGGAAAATTTTGGGGTGCAACAGTTGCCCCTATTCAATCTTCTTGAACCTGAAGAGTTAGGTTGGCGAGTTTGGTCTTTCGTGACTCGAAGGTGAAAGATGATTGGACACTAGAGTGCCCGTAAATTTGCACTCGTCAAAATGTAGCTGAGGGAATGGGCTTAAAGATGCCATTTGGAGATGATAGAATCTTTCTGGAGATGGGCTTAAAGATTCCATCCAAAATTGTTTGTTGAAAATTAGGAGAATAAACGTCAGAATGGTATCCGTGTCTAGAACGTATCTGAGTTGTATTTGGAGATTTGGTTGGTAGGAGCAAAGGAATGGCATCCGTGTCTGGAGCGTATCCAAGCTGTAACTGTATTTGGTTCTTGAATGAATATCAGAATGACTGTCGTGTCTGGAGTGTATCTGTATTGTATCCGGGATCTAAAATCTGAATAAGCGACAAAAATACACCCGTGTCTGGAATATCTCTGGGCTGGGGAATAGGTTTGAATGAGTGACAGAATGGAAACCATGTCTGGAGCGTATCTGGACTGTATCTGGAGTTGAGATCTGTATGAGTAGCGGAATGACTTCCGTGTCTGGAGTGTTTTCGTACTGTAACTGGGATCTGGGCAAGTGACAGAATGACTTTCGTGTCTGGAATGTATCTGAACCTGAAGTTGATAGTTGAATCTGAATGAGAAATAGAATGGCTTCCATGTCTGGAGCGTATCTAGTCTGTATTTGATTGCTGAAGTCTGAATGAGTCGTAGAATGACTGGTGTGTCTGGGGTGTATCCGTACTGTAACTGGGATCTGGGCAAGTGACAGAATGACTTCTGTGTCTGGAATGTATCTGAACCTGAAGTTAATAGTTGAATCTGAATGAGAAATAGAATGGCTTCCGTGTCTGGAGCATATCTAGTCTGTATCTGATTGCTGAAGTCTGAATGAGTAGTAGAATGACCACCGTGTCTGGGGTGTATCTGTACTGTATTTGAAATCTTCGAACATTTGTTAGAGGTAGCTTTTAATCTTATCCTGAAAAAGGTAAAATGTTAGCTAAAACACTCAAAGTTATGTTGCATGACATGTATGATGCAATAAAATGTGTTCCATCCATGTTTATGATATATGAATGTAATGGATGCGCATGTGAGCTGAGTAGCCGTCTTACTGAGGAAAATAAATCCTGGATAGCTGGATATAATGAAATCTTTGACTGTTGTCGGGTGAAATAAAACCTTGACTGCTGTTGGAGATTCAAAACCTTTGATTTGTTGAGACTGAGAAACCATGGGACCACTGCTGGGGATGAAAATCCTTGGTGGCTTGTGGGGATTAACAAGAATTTTGGTATCTTCTACGGGGAATTGAGAATATTTCATGACTTTCCTGGCGGATAAGGAAAACGCTGACGATCTCTACTGGGGAATTAAAACCTAGGAGGCTTCAACTGGAGAAATGAGAACAAGAATCCTTGTTCTGATGTGACATAACTCTGCGGGGAGAATGTTTATCCTGTTGGCAAGTTGTTCAAAAGTTTGGGTTGTATGCCAATATACTGGGGATTCTTGTTTTGTTGTTTGAGGAGAACTCCGCTGGGGATATGTATTTCAAGGTTTTAGCTCTGTTGAGGATCTGAATGACATATTGCATGGGATTTCCTCTGGAATAGCATAGAGACGTCTTCCTATACTTTCAACCTATCAGTAATTATCCTTTCTCATTCCGTTTTATTCGTAAGCAGTGATTATATTCGAATGCATATGCTTATTTTAATAAATCATTGGACGTTTTCAAATAAAACATAAGTGTAAAAAGAAAGAAAAAGCAAGCAAGTTTCTGCACTTTGAAGTATCTTTGTATTAACTTTGTAAGTATTTTGTACAAAGGAGACAGACATCCTAGTAAGATAATGTTGTTATAAAAAATGAGAAACATTTATACAAAGAAAGATGGCTATGTGTAACAATTCCATGGGGTTCCCATTCTGCTATAGCCTTCACAAATCTGAGTATCTTGTCCATTCGCTGCCTCGTCCGCAGATGATTGGATTGATCAGAAGCTTGGAGCTTGTCTGTGAAGAGATTGTCCTTAAAGTGATCCGACGAGACATAGTCATACGCTTTAATTCCCTAACTTTTTTCTGGACCGCCATTTCGGGTTTTCAGCCCATCGAGAAACCCTTTTTTGCCCAAGTTGCCCTTTCGGGTTTTCAACTTGCCGGGTGTACAAATATTTTTTTTATTTATCCCTAATTTTTGCCTGAACCGCCCTTTCGGGTTTTCGATTCACCGGGATGCCCATTTTTTCCCAAGTCACCCTTTTGGGTTTTCAACTTGTCGGGTCATTTATGAGTAGTATCTTTTGACTATGTCTGCATTCGCAAAGTGCAGCAGGTCATCTCCGTCCATGGTGGTCAGAATCATTGCCCCACCAGAAAAGATGTTTTTGATCACAAATGGTCCTTCGTAAGTAGGAGTCCATTTGCCCCTGGGATCACTTTGCGGCAAGATGATCCGCTTGATTACAAGATCTCCGACTTGATATACCTGACGTCTGACTTTCTTGTGGAAAGCCTTGATCATCTATTTTTGATACGTCTGACCATGACAAACAGCAGTAAGTCGCTTCTCGTTGATCAAATTAAGTTGATCAAGCTAGGTCTGAATCCAATCGTCTTCACTTAAACCAACATCCTTCATAATCCTCAAGGAGGGGATCTGAACTTCCATAGGTAAAACAGCTTCCATGCCATATACCAAATAAAAGGGGGTTGCCCGGGTTGAAGTACGCGTCGTGGTACGATATCCGTGCAGAGCAAATGGTAACATCTCATGCCAGTCCTTGTAGGTGACCGTCATCTTTTGAATTATCTTCTTGATATTTTTGTTCGCAGCTTCGACAACACCGTTCATCTTTGGCCGATAGGGAGATGAATTGTGATGTTGAATTTTGAACTGCTCGCACAGAGCGGCGATCACAGTGTTATTCAGGTTTATACCGCTGTCTGTGATGATCTTGTCGGGGATACCATACCGGCATATGAGGTTCTGCTTGATGAAGCGGGCAACCACATTCTTTGTAACGGAGGTGAAGGAAGCTGTTTCGACCCACTTGGTAAAGTAATCAATAGCCACCAGGATGAAGCGATGCCCATTGGATGTTGTAGGCTTGATCTCTCCAATCATGTCGATTCCCCACATTGCGAATGGCCAAGGAGCTGTTAGGACATTGAGAGGAACCGGGGGAATATGTACCTTGTCAGCATAGACTTGACATTTGTGACAAGTACGGGAATATTGATGACAATCAGCTTCCATGGTAGACCAGTAGTAGCCTGCCCTTAGAATCTTCTTAGCCATCGTATGTCCGCTCAAGTGGGTGCCAAATGTGCCGCTATGTAGTTCAGTCATGATCAACTCAGCTTCAACCTTGTCCACACAACGAAGCAGAACAAAATCATGGCTACGCTTATATAGGATACCATTGCTCAGGAAGAACTTGGCAGCAAATCTCCTTAAGAACTTTTTGTCATTGACTGAAGCTCCTTCAGGGTATTCTCGAGTCTCAAGATGCCTTTTGATTTCATGAAACCAGGGTTGTTCCACTACTTCTTCGGTATTAATCTCATGACAGTGCGCAGGTTCGTCCATTCGCTCAATGGTGATTTAGGGAGCCTCATTATCCCAGTTGAGTTTAAACATGGAATACATTGTAGCCAGAGCATCCGCTAGCTGATTTTCTTCTCGCGGGAAGTGCTCGAAGGTAATCTGCTTGAAATGAGGTAACAATGTCAGGACATGTTCTTTGTATGGGATAAGATTAGGATGTTTAATGTCCCACTCTCCTTTGATTTGACTGATAACCAAAGCTGAGTCCCCAAATACGACCAAAGATTTGATTCCTAGGTCAATTGCATCCTTGAGACCAAAGATACAAGCTTCATACTCGGCCATGTTGTTAGTGCAGCTGAAGCAGAGTCTAGCGGTGAAAGGTGTATGGCAACCTTCTGGAGAAATAAGTACCGCACCGATATCGTTGCCAAGTGCATTCGAAGCACCATCAAAGTACAGGGTCCATCGGGATCCTTGTTCAGGTCCGTCATACGGTCCATTACCTTCAATGTTGTCCAATGTCATAATGTCTTCATCGGGGAAGTCGAACTTCATAGATTGGTAATCTTCGACGGCTTGATGAGCTAGATGATCAGCTAGTACACTCCCCTTTATAGCTTTTTGGGTTGTGTACTGGATGTCGTACTCAGTAAGGATCATTTACCATCTAGCGATTCTTCCAGATAAAGTGGGCTTTTCGAAGATGTACTTGATCGGGTCCATCTTGGAAATCAGCAAAGTGGTATGTGTCAACATATACTGCCTTAGCCAGTGAGCAGCCTATACCAAAGCGCAACAAGTTTTCTCGAGCAGCAAGTAGCGAGTCTCACAATCGGTAAACTTTTTGCTAAGGTAATAAATGGCATGCTCTTTTCGTCCAGACTCGTCATGTTGGCCCAGTACGCACCCCCATTGAATTATCCAAAACGGTCAGATACATGATTAAAGGCCTTCCTTCGACGGGTGGAATCAAGATAGGAGGTTCCAGCAAATACTCCTTAATTTTATCGAAAGCAACTTGACAATCATAATTCCATTCAACCACCTGATCTTTCTTCAACAGCTTAAAGATTGGCTCACAGGTAGACGTTAGGTGAGAGATGAACCTTGCGATATAGTTTAGGCGTCCCAAGAAACCTCTAACCTCCTTCTCAGTGCGGGGGGCAGGCATTTCTTGTATAGCTTTGACTTTAGCAGGATCAACCTCAATGCCTTTGTTGCTGACGATGAATCCCAAAAGTTTACTGGACCTGACTTTGAAAGTGCACTTGCTAGGGTTCAGTCTGAGCTTATATTCCTTTAATCTGACAAACAACTTTTGCAGATGGTCGAGGTGTTCTTCTTCTGTCTGTGAACGGGCTATCATGTCGTCTACGTAGACTTCGATTTCATGATGTATCATGTCATGAAACAAAGCTACCATGGCTCGCTGATAGGTTACCCCGGTATTCTTCAGTCCAAATGGCATCACTTTATTGCAGAAGGTACCCCACTGCGTAACAAAAGTAGTCTTCTCCATGTCTTCGGGGGCCATTTTGATCTGGTTGTATCCCAAGAATCCATCCATGAAGGAAAATACCTTGTGTTGAGCTGTGTTGTCAACCAAGATGTCAATGTGTGGTAGTGGAAAATCATCTTTAGGGCTAGCCCTGTTTAGGTCTCTGTAGTCCACACACATTCTGACTTTGTCGTCCTTCTTAGGCACGGGCACAATGTTAGAAACCCATTATGGATTGGAAGTAACAGCCAGAAAGCCAGTGTTGAACTGCTTCATCACCTCAACTTTGATCTTTTCGGACATGTCGGGCCTTATTCGGCGGACTTTCTGTTTGATTGGTGGACAGTATTCTCTTGTAGGGAGACGGTGAACCACAATATCTGTATCCAGTCCCGACATATCTTTATAGGACCAGGCGAAGATCTCAACAAACTCATTCAACAGCTGAACTAAGCGCTCTTTGACACTTGGCTCCAGGTTAGCACCCACTTTAACCTCTTTTCTGTCTTTGGCAGTACCCAAATTGATAGTCTCTAACAACTCTTCATGGGGCAGAATAGCCCTTTCTTCTTGTTGCAAAAGTCTAGCCAACTCTCCAGGCACTTCACAGTCTTCATCACCTTCGTACTCGGCATGATAGACAAAATCTTCAGAGTCACTGAAGGCCAAAGTAGAATAGTCACCCATGGAATCCGGAGTGGATGGGTACCTGCATTTTATGAGTGTGGGTGTGTGTAAGGTATATCCATCCTTAAACAAAATAAAATGTAAAAGGAAAGAAAATGAACACCAAAGTTTATAGATGAAAACGTCCATGATTCATTAAAAATGGCATATGAAAATGAAAAATCAAAACCCTTACAAATGAACCTATGTACCCCGGGAAAGGCACAAGACAAAAGAGTGTACGAATTGTTTAAAAGTTATTACAGACCAACATAAATGTTCAAAAGATAAATTACTGATTGATGAAAGTAATGGGAACGAAGTCTTTCGCCTCCCAGTTGTTCAGTCCTCCTTCAATGGTTGGAAAGATCCAATCTTCAAAATTTCTTCCTTCTTCATCATCCTCTAAAGCATGAATTCCATGCTGAGTGATTTTCAGTGGCGGTCCTCCAGCCCGGGAGCGACGCACGGCCTTCTGGCTAGCAGCAGTAAAACCCAATCCGAACTTATCTGTCTTGTAAGGAAAATCTGGCAGTTGACCCCACACTGTACTTCCTCCTTCCTTGATTACAGCCTCCACATCTTTAAGGGATGACATCCGGGACACAGGTTTGGTAATGATAGGAACATCAGTCATTGTCTTGGCTACCGCAACTTCAGGAGAAACCTCTTCAAAGTGTTGGAAAGGTGTTTCTATGAATTCACCATCCAACTCCACGTAGCGGAAAGAGTTAAGGTGGCTTATCATATACTCCTCCTCACCATGAGCTGTTATGATCTTACCCTGGACTGGGTATTTGAGCATCTGGTGTAGAGAAGAAGTGACTGCCCCAGCGTTGTGGATCCATGGCCTTCCCAACAAGCATGAATATGAAGGACGGATGTCCATCACATAAAAAGTAGAGTTGAAAAGTTCGGTTCCCACCTTAATTGGGATGTCCACTTCTCCGTGAACCATCCGCTTAGAACCGTCGAAGGCTCTAACAATGATATTACTGGGCTTTAGGGTCAAACCTTCACAGTCCAATCTGTCTAATGCTTTCTTTGGTAGAACATTTAAAGATGAAACGGTATCAACCAGAACATGAGCAAGTGTAGTTCCTATGCACTCTACCGAGACATGCAGCGCATCATTATGCTTTCTTCCCTTGGACGTTAGATCGGCATCAGAAAATCCCATACCATTGTCGGCTGTAAGGCTGGCTACACACTCTTGAAACTGATCCGCAGAAGTTTCTTGAGGCACGTGTGCCGTCTTCAGGAATTTGATCAATGCTTTGGCATGAGCCTCGGAGAAGAGCAATAGAGCCAGCATGAAGATTTTTGAAGGGGTTTGCCCTAGCTGCTCTACGACATCATAATCGCTCTTCTTAATTATCTTTAAAATCTCTTCCATCTCCTTTTGGGTGGTCTTGGGCATAACCAAAGTCTGAGCCCTCATCCTGACGGGCGCTTCTTCGATCACCTTACCTTTAGCAGCAGTAACAGCAGAGGGTACAACTTCAGGAGTAACAATTTCTTCAATCACCGGGCTTCGCACAAATATCTTGACAGGCACAGGAGCACTTGAGGGTCCGAAGACTTCCCATGGAGGAGCAATCTCCGGAGAGAAGATTCTTCCTCTACGAGTGATCTTACTTGTCCCCGTAATATTTCCTACATCAGGAGTCTCTTCATCGTAATTTTATTCAACTGATTCGATCTGTTTTACACTGTGATAGAAGATCTCTCCTCCATAATTCCACAGTATCGTCTTGTTGGACTTATATGGGATAGGCCCCGGCATGGTAATCTTCAGCGGTACAAACTTTGGATCACGTGTAATCTTAACAGGCCTTTTGCAAGTCTTAGAAAGATTGTCGGAAATGGTGATTATAACAATATCATTGATTGGAGTTATAGGAGTAACAAGAGTAACATGAGTAATAGTTTCAACAGGAGTTTTATGAAAGAGGATCTCTTGAGTATCCAACAGGCGTTGGATGCCTGATTTCAACAGCGGACAGTCGGATTGCAAGGTTGAACAAAAGTAACAATCTTTTTCACAGCCCAAGAAAATCCCGGCTTTCAACAGATTCATCTTGATCAATGGAAATGGAGTCATTAAGTCATCAACAGTAGTAACATGAAGATCTTCCACAATAGCATGGACATTATGACCATGTTTTGGCATAGGGGCGGATATCACATTAGGTTTTTTGGGGGCATCAAACTCTACCTCCTTGGCATATATCAAATCTTGGATCTTGTTTTTAAGGGCCCAACAGTTGTTGGTGTCATGCCCTACACTGTCTGAATGGTATGCACATTTCGCTTTGGAATGATAATAGGGAGAAGAGGTATTTGGGTTTTTTGGCGCTTCTTTCAAGTTGGTAAGGTTCAACTTTAACAGATGAGGTAGAACCTGAGCAGGTGTCATATTGATCTGGGTGAACTGTCGTTGTGGCCTTTCTACCCTTTGCTGGTTAGCTCTGGGTTGACTACTTCGAGGTTGATCGGCTGAAGAGTTCTGGATCATCACAACCCTCACCGCTGGTCGGCGCTCCATTCTCCCTTGATTTCTCTGGGTATGAACAGCAGAAACTTCCTTCTTGGCTGGGAAGGTCTTCTTGATAGCAGTGGAAGCAGAGGTATCCTTCTGAATTTTACCACACTTAATGCCAGCTTTAACTCTTTCACCCGTCATAATTAATTCGGTGAACCCTGCAGATGAGCTCCCGATCAAGTGATTAAAGAATGGGCCTGACAGGGTCCCCAAAAACATATCAACCAGCTCCCTATCCGACAATGGTGGTTGCACCCTTCTAGCCAAATCCCACCACTTTTGGGCATACTCCTTAAATCCCTCATTAGAGGCCATACCCATACTCTGTAGTTGAGTACGAGTAGGTGCTAAATCCGTTTTGTATTGGTATTGTCGGTGGAAAGCAGCAGCTAAATCTTCCCAGTTATGAACATTGGATCTCTCAAGTTGATAGAACCAGTCCAGTTGCGTACCCGACAAACTATCTTGAAAAAAGTGGACCCATAGATCCTTATCAGAAGAGTGAGGTTGGATCTTTCTGACGTAGGACCGCAGATGCATCTTTGGACAGGACAAGCCGTCGTATTTGCCAAATGTAGGCACTTTGAACTTGGGAGGAATGACGATCCCAGCAACCAAACCTAGTTCTTCGAAATCCAGCCCAGGTACCCTTTGTACCTCCATGGCTGCTAGTCGGTCTTTAAGATTCTTATACTTATCATCCGCCGGAGGGTACTGCTGTTCGGAGTAATCTTCATCCTCTTCCTCTTCTTCTTCTCCAGCCTCAGATTCGGAGGGCATTGCAACTCCTTTACCTTTACCAACCCCTTCGTCAGACGTCGAGGAACTCGAGGACCCTTCTAGCCTGGTTCTCAAATCTTCTTCCCATAGTGGCCACACTAATCCTTTTCTTCTTTTTCTCTTTGTCTTTTTCCTTCTCTTTTTCTAACAGTGCTTTAAGATCCTCTTGACCCTTTGTCAAGGTTATGAGGAGTTATTAGAATTGTGAATTATGTGCTTGCAGATCTTTGACCGTCTGCTCTATATCCATCTTGCTGAAATAAACAGCAGAAAGATAAGGAAACCTGGTGTGAAGACCTGTTTATACATATGATGAATGATATGTTATTCATGTAATGCATTCAAGGATTCAGAAATTCAAATTTGTTGCAAACAAAAAGAAC